>OV815283.1:47003925-48203925 GCA_929108145.2 Limnephilus rhombicus
TCGGCACCGTGGCGCAGTGGTTAGCGCGTTTTCCCGGAAAGCAAGAGGTCCTGGGTTCAAGTCCCAGAGGTGTCAACATCCTTTTCTGATTTTTCTGTTTCCAGATTTTCGATTGAGTTTCGCTTATATTGTCTTCATTTAATTAAATGTTACAATTTGAGGTTTTACTCATAAAGTTAAAATAAAAATAAAAATAAATAAATAAAAAATAAATGTTTAATAAAGACATTTTTGCTTCTAAGTATGTACTGTGATTGAATCTCCACAAAAAAAAATACCGTCTGGGGGGGCACGGGGGCACCCCCCCCTAAATCCGCCCTTGAGGAACAGCAATTCATTATTTCGGAGTCTACGGGAAGGGATGTTGAACTGGATGAGTTGTAACAAAGCAGGTGTATCAGTAATACTGTTGATAATTTTCTCCTTCCTTTCTACGTTTTTCTAAAGAAGAAATGTTTAAAATGTGTTCAATTTCATCATTTGAGTACTCGCCTCTTTCAAGACCCAACATTACAGTGTAGCAACTCTTTTTCATCATGAAATCTTTATTACTATGTATAAACTATTAATCATTCTTACACAAGTAGGTATAGTACATCTCTATTAAATGATTTGCAAACTCCGTGAAACCATTACTTGAACACTTCATAAGCTCCTTTATTATAATTTCAAAGTTCCTCGAAGTTTTACCTGGATATATAAAAAAAATCCATTATCTTTACAATTTAACAAATAGACTCAAGAGTTTTTTTTTCATTTTTAAGTCTCTCTCCTTATTATTTAATACATAATTTAATGAAAGTGGTGAAAACTAAACATTTATTAATCTTTAATGAAATTATATATTGATTTCTAACATTTAGGTTCAAACCACCTTAGGCAGGGTAACTTTATTTATTTATTTACGGACTTACGTCCAATTTAAAACAAAGTATCACGAAGTATAGAAATGAACAATGTAAGGATTCGGATGGTACATGAAAGCAAAGACATAATGAAATAATATAAAATAATAATAATAATAAAACTTTATGAATAATTATTAAAAAAATGGTAAGAAAGCTGCGTATGTAGGCACTAAAAGTAGAAATCTAGTACCTTCCTAGGTAGGCAAAAAGGGTAAGACCCATGTTCAAATAGTAAAATTGTACGCGCTAGGTTATGTACCTGATCCTATATAAGGTCCCACGACGAATTACGAGTTCTTCCTCTGTGACCAAAAAGGATCTAATTCAAAAATTCCTGTTATAATATTTAAATTCTTACTCGAGTCAAAAAAGTGAAAAGGTTTATGGGCGGTCCGCATGAGGAGGTTCGGGCTATACGACCTCTGAATATAAAATTCAAATTATAATGCGACTACGCTTCATTTAAAATGACAAATGCCCCGATTCTTGTATGGCGCAGAACCACCTTACTTGATCCTAATATTCCCAATGGCCGATGCCTTCACACTTCTCACTCGTAGATCGTAGATTCAATAGAGACTTTGCTTCAGCGCTTTCATGCAGATTTACTAACTTGTTTTTTCTCAAAAATGTTACACTGAGGTTTTCATAAGAATTCAACTGAAAATCAGAAAAAATGTTGGACTATAGAAAGTCAGTAAATCTGTAAATTGGTGCCGAGTACCAAGAGTTGTCTCATAATTATTAATAATGAGGTTTTCAATGTGTTACCGCACAAAGGAGCAAAATGGGTGCCAGTTCGGGGAAAGTTGGAATAAAGCAACTTCCCAAATGGTCTATCTATCGAGAGCATTTTTTCTGATTTCGTTCGCTTAAAAATATGACCAGATAAGTAATACGATTTTTTTTTCCATCTAATGTAAGCCAACAGTGAGTGAGTGGGGCTAAAATGATTAAATTATACTCTTCAATTCAATTTATTAATTTTAAAAAACATTACAAAATTAAAACTTCAAAGCGTTTTTAAAGGAGTATAGAAAATATTTTAGATACATAAGAAGATTTAAACTAACAGCAGTAAAACTTGCCGTTTAAATTGTGGTTCATTGATGTTAAATATATCTATATTCGAAGTGATTCTATTTAACAATCACGATAGCTCTCCTGACTGGCATGACCATTGACAAGTTAGTTCTTCAAGTCGGGAGATAAAACAGTCGATCCTCTCGGGGACGCAGATAAGCATAGGGAACCATAGAGATATACTATATGAACTTCGGGAACATAGAAACTAATGCTCTCCATGAAAGTCGAGTTTTCGAACCATCTACGAAATAGTCTGAAGAAATGTGTTAAAATGAGCACATCCCTTCTGACCCGTAGATGGTTCATATCATGCCCAGCATGCCCAAGAGCAAAGTCGGCAATCGATAGTAACCATACTCCCTCAGGTACTAGAGAAAATAAAATTAATGTGTCATTTTATGTGTCTAAGAAATGTATTTGTAGGACTGCTCACTGACAGGCTGATCACGTAAATCAGTAATTATTTAGGACGGGTTGTTGAAAAAAATTGACGGATTCATAAAATAAATATTTTAAGTCAATTTTCACGTTCTGTGTAAGTTCTATTCAAGTTCTGTTATTCTATCATTACAGGTTGTTTATAGGCCAGTTGCTCCATACAACCGAAATAATAACAGAACTTGCTTAATCTGGCCCTACTCCCTTAAGTCATATTTAACTGTAGCACACCTCGACTAAGAACTACCAACATTATCTAACGCATATTTTTATTGACAGCTATCTTTATGTATGATTGCAAGATTTATCTCGAACTAAATGCTACCTAGATAGTGACTGGGATAAATTTTTCCATTTTTATTTTGTTTTCTGTATTTTTTTTTCATTCTACCTACCTACTTTACGGTATTTATGGGTTATTTCGGTCTTATAATTTTACAGATTTTAGGCTTTAGAATTTTTATTTCTACTCCATTGACGAGTTGTTACACAGAATTTGAATAATTCATCAAAAATACAACTTTAACAAGGAATCACAATTGTATTCTCCCGTTCACCGTATACATAGCGTGAAAATTAACTTCAAATATTTGATGAATCCGTCAATTTTTTTGAAACAACCCGTCCTCAGTGAACCTAACACAATCCTAACTGAAATTGTTACCGTTCAAATGAAATAATATGTATCTATAATCGAGCGAGAATCTAAGACAATTTTAAATGTTGTTTCGCAGAAATTCACGTGTGCTAGAGTCATCAAATGGCCATTCAGCGCTATTTGGTTTTTGGCAGTTGAAAGGTTCCCGTTAAATGCCGATTCTAATGCCTTTCAGTTTTTAAATAAATTGTGATCAGCAGAAGAGGACGACAATTATCATGTTTATTACAATTTGACAGAAATCTGACACGCACTTAGATTCGGTGTTCAAGGGGAACCTTTCAACTGTCATAAAAACAAAATGGCGCTGAATGACCATTTGATATGACAATATTTCATTTGAATTTCGCAGTTTTTCACTTACTCGCTTTGCTGTTTAGGTTTATATTACATTGTAGGTACACATATTTAACCCGATTTTATATATATATTTTAAGTATAATAGAAGCTATATACGATCCTACTGAACCCAAATAGGTAAGCGAAAATTTTAAAATCCTTAAAAAGTTATTACGAACTACGAGCTATTTCTAATTCGTGCTTCCATCGGAGTATTGAAAAAAAATCAGAGTGTGTAATACACACTAGAAAGTCGCTAGATGTCTATTTCTTTTCTTTTGCCTGTTTATTTTAAAGTGGTTTGAAGATTGAGTATTGATTTCGCAAAAATAAAAATGTTTATTTTTTTGGATTTGGTAGGATTCGAACCTCGGTTCGCTTGATGTATGTCTCTCTGGCCGCTGAGACTTGTCGAGCGCCTTTCCCACTGTGCTACCGAAGGCCCTGGTTGACGCGCGAGTTTACCTTACATTATATTAGAACCGAGGACCCAAATAATAAATTAATTAATAAGCGACGTATTTCCGTTTTATCCGACTTCAAATCACTAACGGGGCTAAAGAAGTTTTACTTGAAAAAATTGGAAATGATGATTTCTATCTTTTCAAATTCCCACCGCTAATATTTTACCCTCACTTCCCCACTAACATTGCAATCGGAATAAAAAACTCCGTGAAAGTTTAAAGTTAAAAGTTAAACTCAAATGCGAACCAACAGAGAAAAATGAGTTCAAATTGTAAAGGCTGTGCCACGGAAAAGATAATCTCTAGCAGTTTAAAAATTAATATCGAATTGCCAAAAAATAGATATCGCTAAATTACATAATCTCACTTTCACCATCACCTTCACAGCCCGCGACATTGAAAATAACTAAGTGTGTATAAATAGAAGCCATTTCTTATTTGTAAGCTTTTGTAAAAGTCATCTCATAAAATTTCTCCAGTCCCAAAAAGCCCCAAATTCTCCAGTCTTTCAAATAAATATTAACTCAACTTTTGGCACTAATCTTCTTATGTAATATCAACAATGATGGGGGTTACAAACGTGCAACGTCCAGTGTTTTCAAAGTCGTATCTTCTACAAGCATGAAGGTAAGTATTTATAAATAATAAAATAAGATTGTACTTAACAATTCAAAACAAATTGTTTAGCGCCCTTGAGGTGATTTCTTACAAAAATGGCGCACTACAAATCATTCAATTATTATCAAACAGTATTAATAGCCTTCCGTCTGCGTGGTTTAATTTCAAAACCCAGCATCGAGTGCATGTCTGACGGTAATACATGTTGTATCAAGCGGCTGTATATTACATATTACGTCATTGCCCTCTCGGTTATTTTGTTCCGGTGACTAGCTACACTGGATGACAGTGGATCCGAGGAACAGGCTATTTTTGGAACCAGTTCTTATTGTATTTATAAAAAGATCACAAACACTAACTGGGCGAAGCCGAACCAACAGTCGCCTGCAGGGCCTGGCAGCAAAAATTGTGGAGCGGGTTTTAACTGCTAGTTATTATTATTATTATAAGAATTTTTGACTCCTAAACCACAGACACGCCAACAAAATTGATTATTTAGAAAATCTTTTCGGTGTTTGAAAAAGATCGATCGATTTCACCAGAAGTAGGGATATTTCGCGCTAATTCGGGCACACGAAAACGCCCAAAACGTACTTATTTATTTATTTATTTATTTATTTATTGCTTCTTCACAATTTATATACATATATTTTTAGCATGTAATTATTAACCCCACTAGGGTTCGCCTGTATCGGGGTTAATAATTTCACAATTTAATAAAAATAACACACGCAAATATCGGTCATGCAAAACAGTTAACTAAAAGCAAAATAATAAAATTTAAAAATAAAATGATAAACAGAGAAAATAATAAGTGATAAAAATATGAATTAATAACAAAGTGTTAAGAGATCAGACAAAATGTTCTCATTCATTACATCATTAGTTCATACCATTTTCAACAACAGATAAAATTTTAAAAAATATATGTCCTTAGGTTTTTTTTAAATATGTGTAAAAAAATAAAAAATGAAACAAAACAATGATTTATAAGCGATTACATTAGAGCGAATCTTTCTTATGCAATATTAAAGTGACTATCAAATAATTATGAAATAAATATGAAAGAAACCGTTTTGATCACAATATTATTATTTTCATTCCATTTAAGTGACCGTTTTCATTAAAATATGATTGTATTTTATAGTGTAAGTGACACCTTAGAAATGCCATCCGTGTGATCTTTTAGTTTTGACAAAGTTATGGGATACGATAACCCATATATATTTATTTATTTATTGTTTCTTTACCTTTTTAATTTAGGTGTTATTGTTTAACTTGAAATTTTGAACTTCATTTTGACTTAAGATTAACAATTTTATAGTTATATGTGCTTATTTCCTCTAGCCCAGTCAGTGGGGGATAAAAAAGGCCTTTAGCTTGCAAAAGGTCATGTAGGAGCGATTTTGATACATGTTGTTTAGATTGGGACTCTAAAGAGAGAAAAAGTTTTCGACCTTAGAGGGCTCGAGCTCGAGCCGCCATCTTGGATTGAAGGTGCCAAAATTTGGTTTTTTCAAAACAATTCCTCGACGGTTGATTTTATAACAAAAGTGCACACGGTAAATTTGAAGAAGACTAAATTACGTACCTTTTTTTAATTTTTTTTTTTTTATAAATCTAATATATAATGACTTACAGCGGTAGATAGAAGAAAAACTTGTCAAAAAATCGTAAAACACAAGTTTTTTTGATAAATTTTGTAAGAACATACCATTTTAACGTATTTCCACAACACAAATAATTATACAGCAAATTCTATGTCAGGTTACAGCAATTTTTCGTGTTATATAGAGGAGAGAAAGAGACGGCAACATACTGCGTGCCTGCAGCCCTGACTGCAGCGTTGCCACCTCAGCACCTATATTGCTACAAACTAGAATCCCACTATGACAAACCCGACGTCATCGAGTGCATGGATGAAACTATTTTGTAGTGATAATGAACGTTTAGTAAGCCTTAAAAAAAGCTGGTATTCTAGTGCGTCTTCATCGAGTACACGAATAAAAACAACATGATGCAAAACCAGAAGATATAGCAGATGCAGAATTACGCTTTCTTGTTTCTTTTTACGGGGGTGACATGGGTGAGGAAACCTTGGAAGAAGTCCGCTACCAACGTTTCACAAAGTCAACAATAAAAAGCAAATTCAATCTTGCCCCTTTGCCACCAACGAATGGCGCTGCACGGTACCATGTATTTAGGGCATATCATTAAGTCCAAAAATGGTATGGAATTCAAAAAAAATCCAGAAAACTGGGACTGGAAACGTGGCACCAATGGGCTTGTTCCAGTAAGAACGACAAAGAAACCAGCACCCGAGACTATTAAAACTTATTTCTTGCAATTGAATATGAAGAGATTTAGCCCAGCATCTCAGTACTACAGGCAATGAGTTAGATCATGATATTGATGACGAAGACGATGTCAATATCAACCAACGGGGATCAACAAAAAATATTATTACGCAATAGCGAATATGCAACATAATTACCAATACTAGTCTGTGCAGCTCGCCATACCTCGCTGGAATATCTGTGGAATAGACCTACTGACCTTAACGTTGTCGGAAGATCCCTACAGGCTGCAAGAGAGGTTTTTGGAGACTCAGCAAGAGAGGTGAGTTTGCAAATCAATGAGAATAAAACTAAAATCATTATGCAAACCAGAACCCCACATTACAGAATAAAAGATAAAAGTGAAATTTAAAGAGACTTATAATTTCGAAGTAGTCGAAAAGTTTACATACCTGGGCTCCATCATAACGCAGGACAACGAAAACCCAGTGGAAGTAAGAAAGCGTATCACAGCCGCCAACAACACTTACTTGGCGTTGTTGCCAGTGTTCAAATCCCGAAACGTCCGTAGGAAAATCCTATATAAAACAATTATTAGAACGGTTTTGGCCTAAGGATGTGAGGCGGGAACAGCTGAATACCTTCGAAAGAAAGAGAAATCTTAGGAGCGGTGCGAGAGGGAAAGGCATGGAGAATCCGCCACAATAAAACTCTATGATATTTACCAAGTTCCCAGACTCTCTATCCATCTAAGGCTCCAAAGACTAAGTACACACGAGTACCGAAGAAGGTTCTATCAGGACACCCAGGAGGTAAACGAAAGGAGGGCAGACCTAGGCTGAGATGGGAGGATGATTTCAGAAAGGATGCAAGAGGACTACTCCATGTCGCATATTGGAAGACGACGGCCGAGGACGGAGGGCGGTGGAGGCTTATGTTGAAGGTGGCCAAGGCTCGAAATGGGTTGTAATGCCATTGAAAAGGGAGAAGACCTACTGGGGAATGGATACCACAATAAAAAATGCGCCATTTTCTCTACCTCATGGTGGTGTGGAAATGAGTTTACAAAATTATAATTATGTAATGAATAACCCGAAAAAAAACAAAAATTGGGAATTTCACCATTTTTTAGAAAAATATTACAATTCCGCCACTGTAACTCGTTACCTATCAGATTTACAAAAAGAAAATTTGAAACAAAAAATATTAGAAATTTTATCATCTTTAAGTTTGTCTTCCGCAATTTGGTCGTAATATCAACCATTGCACAATTATTTTGAAAAAACCAAATTTTGGCACCTTCAATCCAAAATGGCGGCTCGAGCTCGACCTCCCCAAGGTCGTAAACTTTTTTTTTCTTTAGAGTCCCAATCTAAACAACATATATCAAAATCGCTACTATATGACCTTTTGCAAGGTTAAACTCCCCACTGAATGGACTACTCGGCGGACTCTGCAATGTGCAGCCAAATGAAATGAAGCCCGGGGCATTGACTACAAATTAGTGCCGATTTCTGAGGGCACGCAAAATTTCTCTCAATATTTTGGCGGTTGTTGAAGGTAATTAAATTTACGTACAGCTCCAGTTATGATGTTGCTGATATTGTAGTCCTGTAAAAACTTTTAATGGTACACGTTACGTCCTAACTTTTTAATTTTCTTTATAAGTATTAATATAGGGTTGCAAAAGAACAATAAAGCTTTGTTAACTTATTTTCCTGTATCGTGTAATGAAAGTTCTTTCATATGAGAGCATTATTTAATGATTTAAAAACTCCTTAGTTTCTTATTCATCAATGTTCCTTACGACACCAACCAAGGTTTATCAAACTTACGTACGCTCAAACATGTTCTATGACAAGAGTCAACGAGAGGTAAGTCTGAAAAGTGCAAGTTTACATATGTTTGGTGTAGGTATATGGTTATGTATATCGTTTCAATATCTTTCAACAGATGTCGTTAGTACATGTAGTTTTATGTAGTTTTGAGGTGTGTTAGTACAGTTTGTTGATAGTTTTGAGGTGTCTCAAAAGATGTCGTTAGTGTAGGTAGTTACACGTAGTTTTAAGGTGTGTCAACAGACTTTCAGTTAAGTAGAACTTTATAAGAGTGGCAAATAGCGACGTTCGTTTCTAACGCTCGAACGGTTACGGAAATAGCCGATAATATATTTACGCCTGCCTAGCGATTCCGTAATTATTGTGAGATCGTTATTGGATAACGGACGTAATCTCCTGTCAGATTTGTGTGATTTTTATGGCTGTTATTTGCGTTTTATATGAACAACGTACATTAAATGAGTAAATAATCATGCGTACTTGCAGGAATTCATGTTTAAATCGATCTAAACTAAAATACACGATGTAAAAATCATACAAATCTGACAGAAGATAACATTCGTTATCCAATAACGATCTCACAATAATTACGGAATCGCTAGGCTAGTCGTTTTAATAATTACATGCTAAAAATGTGTTTAAATTATAAAGAACCGATAAATAAATATAACAAGATCAACAGCTGGGCTCCTTCAGTGTCCAAATCGCTTCGGAATTACTCAGAGTTAGTCCCTAAGTTATTCATTACCTAACTGGTTATTTTTACGATTATTCCAGCTTCATAAAATAGTTTAAACCCTTCACAACAAAGAAAATACTTATCAAGCATTGTTACTTATACAATTTAGTTCATACATTAATTTTAAATGCCTTTGGAAAGTGATTGTGATCGAAGTTAACACCCAAAAAATACTTAGTAAAATTTTAATAACTTTTGTAGCCTCGCTGCGATTTGGATTTCGGATGAAACGGAAATGACGATTACTGCACCTGCGACGCATCAACTGCGTTCATTCCCCGCTTTGATTATGATGTCATTTTTAAAGGCTCCTGTTGGTTGAGATATGAAACGGAAATTACTTTAGGTCTGGGCTGATTGGTTGCTTTGATTAAGACCTCACTTTTCAAGTATTGGTTGAGATTGTTTTGGTAAAGTTTCGCTTCTACCGCATGTAAACTGCCTCGATTTAAAAAAAAATTGTACCTTTTATGGACTTTATTAAATTTTCAGTAAAGTTGGCTGATAGGGTATTTTACATCGATTTACATCAAATCTATACAGGTGCGATTTTCGCCTAATATATCAATCGCTGAAATTTGAAATGTCGCAAAGAACAAAATGATAAAATAATTGTTCAGTAGAGCGAAAAGAAAGTTTTTGATTGTTTAAAAAAAATTATAACTCCAATTTTTGTAGGTAATAATTATGATTTTTATGATATTTTTTAATAGGTCTTTTAGAATACTAAACATTTTTAAAAATTTTCTTTGACAACAGTTTTCAATTTATTTTTAATTTTTTAGAAAAAAATAATCTTAAAAGGCAAGTGGTAAAAGATGCATCGTTTTTCTTACAAAAGATCGAAGAATTATATCCGACTTAATATTAATGTTCAAAATTGTAAATGGTAGAATAGACAGTCCTGATCTAACTAAGCTCATTGAATTTCATATTCCCACGAGAACTACTCGTTCTAAAATCCTTTTTAAATGTAACAATAATCGGACTGAGTATACGAAACACTCACTTTTACCTAGGTTGCATGAAGTTACTAATAGATATGCAGATGTGGTAGATCTATTTAACTGCACGGAACATAGGTACAAGACGGCTATGCTATCATATTTTTTTAATCACTATTAATTTTATTTGTATTATAGATTTTTGCATGTAAATGTATCTCTGGTGTCACTTCCCAATGTATCGTCACAATTCACTGTTTCATACACTGTTTTACCATTACTAATATTTTGAATATGAATTTGTGACATGTAATCAATGTTTATGGCATACTTATGCCGTTTGTATTAAATAAATAAATAAAAGAGAAAAAAAAGTTGAAATTAATCTCATTTTTGGATTTATTGTCCTTTACAGCATTTCAAATTTGCGGAATCGATATATGTTTTTATTTGATTTATTTTTAACTTAATGAGAATAACCTCAAGTTGTAAGATTTAATTAATGGAGAGAATTTATGAGAGACACTCAATCGAAAATCTAAAACAGAGAAACCTGAATAAGATACATGTCACTCCTAGGAATCAAACCCAGAAACTTAGCCTTACCGAGGCGGATCTCTCAGAACTCTGCCCATATTTTAAATAATATATTTTTGTTTATCTCAAATGCGAATATCACAATTGTTTATTCGTTTTTTCAATCCTTTTATGTTGCTTAACTTTGAACCTACTTTGCGGTTTCAAAACAGAAATACTTACAGTGGATCAGTAGATAGTCGTTGTAAAGTTTTGAAATCAAAAAAAGTACTGCAATTATTATTGTGAACATAGACATCCAAATTTAACAGACTAGAAGTTACAGATGAGGGGTAAAACCAAACTATGGAGGGTGAAGAGGGAAAGACGACTGTGATTCGTTAAAAAATCAATCTGACAGTATATAGGCCTCTCGCATTATAATATCACCATTTAGTTTTTAAAAGCAAAACTGCTTTTTAATGAATAGACTTTTTTACATGGGAGCACGAATTGCCCGCCACGTTATTATCATATTTGCGTAGTCGAAATCGGCAAAGGAAAGTTCGCCCTTTTTCACACGGGAATATTTTATTGCCGTGTTTAGTTGAGACACTTTTACAAATGTTTCATAATTTACTTACCCCTGCAACCATCGACGAGCTCACTGGAGAAACGCCCACATTCGCTAGGTTCACGTATATTAGGGTATAATGTATAGCACAAGCTCTCACTTTTGTTCGTAAAATGTGCGATGTGACCAGCGCGCTGGTCAGGACAAGAATGATGACGTCACATTTTTTAGATTCAAGCGACGCTCTCGTAAGCCCAGCTGGCTCCAAGGCGGAGCTATAGCCGGCTCCATGGGGAGGGGAAAATAATACGTTTTTATCACTTAGGGCAGGTCCAGATATATTCATATGTCCATGATTGTGAACAAGTTTTTCCGTGCTATTGCTTTATCGAACAATAGAGTTCCTTAGTACTTCAAACCTTATTTTGTTAAGTTAGTATCGTTAGCTTTCTCATTGATCCTGTATAAGACCATGTTTATTTCCATATCCATATATATTTGATCATAAACACAATAATAAATTAATACAAAACTCACTTTTGCCTAAGATTTATAACATGCAATAAGAAAATTTAAAAACACTTTCAAAATAATAACTTAGTTTTTTTCAACCGCCCCGATTTAACATGAACTCCATAATCAATATATATTACCGACCGGTCAGTGGTTGAGTAGGCATAGCGTTTGGGTCCCACCCCAGCGTCGCGTGTTCGATTCCTCGGCTGGCTAAGTCCTCCATCACAACACAACCAACATTTTCGGTTTCTGTAGTGGTAATAGGAGATTTTCAAACATTGTTGGGGTATTCGTAAACCGGTGATGTTTGTCTTTCTTTTTAAAGTAAAAAAAAAAAGTTAAAATTTAAAAAATTATGAAATAAAGTTTACTACAATGTGCGTGCCGCTAAAACTCAAAACCGAATCCCGGTACGATCAAGGGAGTTATATGGTGTGTTAACCCTATATCCCCCGTCCATGAAGAAGGTTACCGTTTTTACCTGAAAGGTAATCTTTTGAAGATATAAGGGCTAGAAGTTTCGCCTTTTAGAAATTTCTAGAACAGTCCAGAATGTTCGAGAGAATTCCACAACATTCCAAAATATTCTGGAACTCTCGGGAACATCCTGGAACATCCCAGATCATAGTGGAACAATTCAGAACACTCTCGAAAGTTGTGGAATGTTCTGGAACATTGTAGACCATTCGAAGCCTTTTTTATGGGTGAGGCTACCATTGGTAGGGGTATATAAAGCAAGATCCGTCATGCGTTCGAAAGTCAGTTCAATCTCATATCAACTCCCCGAGCGAAGCCGGGTACCCCAGCTAGTTTACTATACGTTATGCGTTGTACCAACATTATGTATTTAAAATTAAATATGAATATAATTAAGTCCCAGGCCCGGTCATTGGCAACCCTGCCTGTCCTGGGTGACATTGGTCGGTCCCAGGAAGCGGATGCGGTCAGGGCTGGCACATCGCACGGAACGTTGGGCAAAACGAACTATTTCATTTGCAATCCATCCAAACGACGCTCCCAAAAATTTTAACATTGTCATACACGATAACACTAAAATTCACAGCCAACATTATTGCAAATCAAACTGTACAATATTAAAAACAACAAATAAAATTAAATATCTCGGCGTAATTATCGATAAAAACCTGAAATGGAAGGAACAAATATGTCAAGTAGTAAACAAAATCAGAAAATTAATATATATATTTTTAAGAATTAGAAATTTTCTGTCGGTAAAAAATCTATATTTAATCTACTATGCCTTAGTTCAATCCACTCTACAATACGCTATTATTAGTTGGGGATCCGCGTATAAATGTAACCTTCTTCCAATAGAAATTGTACAAAGAACAATTATTAAAATTATATTAAAAAAATCCTTAGACTACCCAACTGAACGCCTGTTTGAAGAATTTCAAGTTCCCACATTTAAAGATTTATATATTAAAAATTCAGTAATTCAAATAATAAAAGAAAAAGATAAATATCCATTTTTAAATGAAAACAGAACTCGACTTAAACATGTTTTTCTATGCCCAAAACTAAATACGTCTTTTGCACAGCATCATTATACTTATCAGGGAAGAATTTTTTTCAATCGTCTACCAGAGGAAATCAGAAGCATCGATGATAAGGCCCGAATGCTGCTCTCTGTCAAGAGACATTTTAAAGATGTTCTTAAGAAAAGAACTACTGTCAACTAATCTTACAAATATCTTAGTTCTCCATAACATTCTTTCTTTAAAAAAAAAAAAAAAAAAAACACACCATTATCAAATAAATACTGCAGCTCACATATATTTATGTACAATTCATTATTTAAGTACTAACTTATACCTAACTAATAACTAATAGCATTTATGTACACTCCCCTTCCATACACAAGCAAATGCTTTTAATGGAAGAGTAGTAAAAAAAAAACCTGTAAAAAAAAATATTTTGTTGTAAAATTGTAATTATAATAAATGTTTCAATAAATAATAAAAAAAAAAAAAAAAAAAAAAAAAAAATATACGACGTTAATTTAATCATAATATAATGTACTATGCGAAAGGGGACGGACTGGCTGAGCGATGAACACAGCCCCAGGGTTTAATATCCCTAAATTCACATCTACCAATGAAATTAGTATGGTAATATTTTATCTTTTAACTGCATATCATATGTATACTTAACGCCTTTATAGTAACGATGAATCATTTAATGTAATTAAGTTCCTACCAACATTGATAATACGGTTATAATTCGTTATGAAGATAGCATTGTTTTATTGCTTCAATGATTTGTTGCTCATTCATTCTAGATTAAGTTAAATGTTATATTTTAAAGTTGTACTGTTTACCCGACAAACGTAGTTCTGCCATATAAATTATTTCTAGTGAATATTTTGGCTGTTAAATAAAAAATAACGAATATATTGTAAGTGTGTGGGGATGGGATCTACGACAGAATGAGGAATGGAGCGCTGAAGACGATAACCGCCGATAAAAACAAAAAAGGACCAACTAAAGTAGAAAATAAAGAAAATCAAAATGAATTTCAAAGAGCAATTGAGTGTACTATATTTTTTGTCAGTCCTCTTTAGCCAACACAAATAAGCTCGATGGTTTGACCACGCGAGAACATGATGCCGAATTAAATATCAAAATGACGCGACGCTTCTCGTGATGAAAGTTCGATGAGGCGGACGTAGCGCTATCTGTCATTCAACAACATAAATAATTTCGTTCTGTTTGAAATGCGAAAGACGGTTAAATTTATTCATACAAAAATACAAAAATACAAAAATCGCGATTAAAATATTGGAGGGTGGAGGTGGGAGAGTTAAAATTTGGGGTTATATGTATTTTTGATGCCAAATAAAAAAAAATGATTTTTTTTTTCTGGATAGGGACATCCTAATCATCTAGTAGTATAAAATATAATTTAAAACCTATTCTCGTACCTACCTATCGTATACATAAAAAAATTCATAAAAATCGGTCAAGCCGTTTCGGAGGAGTGCGACCACAAACACCGTGACACGAGATATTTATATATATACATGGGATTAAGGCGTTGAAAACTTTTCGGATGAAGACGATATAAAGACAATCCATAACCAAATACAAATATTTTAAAAAACTACAGGCCACCTCAGAACAGGAAATCCTAGTGAGGAGGTCTGTAAAAAAAAAGAATCTATACTTATACTATACATTATACATACATATACAAACCTTGCTATTGAAACTAATAATAAATAAATAAAAAGCAATTAGGTACATAGTTAAGTTAATCAGTAAAAATATACAATACAACTCTTTCGTTAAAACCCTTAAATGCATATTGTTGCAAAACGGCAACATACCGTTCAAATCACCTTTAACTCTTTGGGGTATACTTAATGCATGCCGTTGTAGAATTATCACATTCACGGTAATATATTTTATCGCGTGGCAACACCATTTTTTTCTTTCGCGAATGTCAAATGTCACTTTTTCTTTGACAAAGTGAAGATTCTCGAAAATTTTTTGGAGGTTAGAATTGCAATTTTGTTTTGCTGTTATTATTCTGATTTTCTGAGGTAAGTAGATACAAAAATATAATACCTATATGTAATAACTCTTCTTTTCCGGTACACTCATTAGTTTTGAGAAATTGTTTTAGGTTTTGTTGGAAATATCGTTTTTTTGTATGTTGTAAATCTGCAACTGTATGCATTTACTAGAGAACATGCTTGCTTAGGTTTTGATGGCGCCTTTCATTGTTTTTCAGATGTCATCCTTGAATCAAAGGCAAATAGAAGAATATTTTGCACAAATCAATGACGGAGAGAGGTCTGAAGATGATCTCGAAGAGTCTGATGAAGAAGACCCTGATAATTTTCACCTTTCAATTTTCAATTTTTTAATATTAATTTCTAGTAAATGCATGGTGTTGTAAATCTGCAACATTTTTTTTTTTTAAATAAAATATCATTAAAACAATACTATTTTTTTTTTCTTTGCATATGCATGTACATGTCTACCAAATATATTTTTTTCAAGAAAAATAAATAAATCATGCATTTAAGGAAACTAAACGATTCAGATTAAAATGCGTTAACCATTTTTTTCTTGATTCACTACTTCAATTAACGCAGTTTATGTGTATCGTATTATCATAAGCTTTTATTCACGGTTGTTATATTTTGAATGTTATTTAATTTCTTCCTTCGTATATGTGTGCAGATACCTACGTAAGAGACCCTGAATTTGATCGAAACTATTTTTATTTATATGTTACTTTACATGGTACCTAGGTCTAATGTTTACAATTCAGTTTAAAACCTCACTAGGTCAAGCCAGTGTTGAGGTTAACAACTCTACAATTTAATAAAATATCACAAAATAATATAGTTATTGAAGAACAATATTGTTGTATGTTTCTTACAGATTGTAAGTGTAGTGTTCTGTTATTTTAGTGAACACACTAACAGACTCTCCAAATACTTGGATGGAGATTACTTTGGAATAAATAGAATCTGGTTCGTTAACTGAGTTTATTTATATTCGCGTATACAAATGGGACTGCGGTAGTCAACCTAACTAGGAACTATCTAAAATGGTTCTGTGGTGGACTTCTGATTCCCTCTGGAGATCTGAAATCAGGAGAACACCGGTTAAAATCTCTCAAAAGGAGTGACGTCTCCAGCTCATCTGCACAGCTCAGACGCGATAGGGACACCACTGTTTCTTTCTCCCAATGCTCCGAACACACGCCTTACCGATCTAAGAAAAAATTTCTACAACCTACCCCTCCAAAATTCCTAAACTGAAGGTTCGATTCCTGTCGTAGCATGCGGAATATTCCGATAATCACTTAAGAAAATCATACAATTTTTCTCCTAAACTCCTCATTAACGACAAAATGTCTACACATAATGTCATTCTCTTCCGTACCAAACCGAAAAATTTGTTCAACCCCAATCCTATAGCTAAAGCTCGAAGGTATCGCCATGTACCAACGCTAAGCTACGGGTATCTTGAAATTATCGCTTAAGTAACGCCATGTACAAAAGGCTAAAATTTCCAAAATAAAAAAAATTAACGCATAATTTGTGAGTAACGCCATGTACCACAAATTCTAATACGAACGAGGTCGGGTAGCTTGTAAGTATCGCCATATACAAACAAATTCTACAAACAAATATGATCGGTAAAGTTGTAAGTAACTCCATGTACAAACAACTTCTAATATCAAAATGATATAACCCTTCCTCCTACTTACTGGAACTCTCGGGGAAGCAAACTCCCTACTAATTTAATTTATTCCGTCTTTTACTATTGACTTTAATTCAGACTCAACTTACTTTTTATTGTTAATTATCGGCCTAGCATTGAAAAAAAACATTGGACCAGCGTCTTTATTCACTATAAAGACACGTCGCTAACGAACCAGATTCTATTTATTCCAAAGTAATCTCCATCCAAGTATTTGGAGAGTCTGTTAGTGTGTTCACTAAAATATCAGAACACTACAGTAAGTATGATGGGTACCCTCTAAGCTGAAGGCGATAGTACATTAAAATGTAAACATGTAAGGTGATCATAATGTTGAGATTTATTTTTAGAAAAATATATTTATTTTAAAAGAATTAAGATGAGAAATACATACGTAATTATTATATTGGGCTATTAATTTGGCAAGAGAAAGAAGAAAAAAACAGTTAAGACAAAACAATATGATATTAATTTAGAAAGGAAAATGTAGAGAAAAAAATTGTCAATCCTTGGCTAACACAAATAACTTAACAGTCTTTTTAAAAGTGCTCAAGGAATTAGATGACTTAAATAGTGAAGTTACAGACAATGTAATTATTCAATTTTTCAGTACTGGCATCTACCCTGATGTATGGCAGTGAGGCATGGAAATGGCAGAGGAACGATGAAAGTAGATTGATTGCTGTAGAAATGAGATCCCTGAGGCGTATGTGTGTAAAGCCATGTATGATCGTGTGAGAAAGTGGAGATCCGCAAAGAATGCAAGGCTGATGTAAGCGTAATGAGTAAGATTAAGAAAGGGACGCTTCGGTTTGGGCATGAAGCGCGAATGAACGAGGAAAGTAGTGTAAGGAGAATATATGACGCAAATGTGAATGATAGAAGTCGGGGATGCCCGAGAAAGACATGACACGACCAAGTGAATCAGATTCTTGAGTCGATACATGTCAAGAGTCAGAATAATAGAAGAGCATGTATCAGACGATGTATGAACGTGAACGAGGCAAGGCGTGTGTGCCAATACCGAGTTGTTTGGCGGTCCATCCTTTCTGCCTACCCCTGCGGTGAAACAGCGTGATAGTTAGTTGAATTGTTTAAATTCTGTGAAACAACCTTAACTTATTTTGTTCTTTTTTATAGAAAACAGTCACCTGGTGGTGGAATTAACAAATTAACGAAATAAAATAATAACTTTGAATTTCCGGGTTATAAACAAAGAAATTGTTATAATTCAATAAGTTTACTCGTGTAGTACCTACTCCTGATTGTCAAAAAAAAAATTATTCTACATGAGAGTTAGAGTAGTTCAGTGGGACTAATTATGAGATAAGTTTTGAGGGAGTTGAAGAGAGTTGAAAAGTAAGAAGATGCGTAAGAGAAAAGTTAAGTAATTGGGGAAGAAAATAACATTGAATAAAATATGATATGGAACCGATTTTGACCAAATACCTACAATAATTTAATACTCATGTTTTTTTTTACATTAACTCCATACATGAGTAAACATGTGAGGAAACATAGAGACCGGCAAATCATTCCACAGCCGAGCTGTTGAACTCAAAACATGTTCAAAATTCTAAACAATGGCCTGGACTCGCCTGAGCTTACCAATTTAATAAAAATCATATTCCTTCAAGATTAACCCGACAATCAAATTTACTTCATTTGCCTACTTGTAGAACAAACTTTAGAAAAAAATCCCCGATTCCTCGAATATGTGCGCAATACAACGAATTATTTCACAGCGTAGACATTTTTAATTTAAACCTTCAGAAGTATCGAATAGAAGTAACGCGTGCGATATTGGGATATGGGGATGTGGAAGGTATCGAGAGCATCTCATATCCTTATCCTATATTCTCCCTTCCCTCCCCCTTCCTCGCCCCTTAGTAAGCCTAAAATTTAGTTTTAGGTAAATTAAAACTCCATCTCCAAACAATATTAGCATAAGAAACCCTTTTGGCTTCACTGCAGTTCACTATATTTATCTGTCTATTATATGTTTAGAAGCTGTTTGTTTTTTACAATTAAAATAAAAGTCGTAGAATCGACCCGTTCTCATGTCAACGCGCGCGTTCTGTATTTCTAAGTCTTCGGTTTCCCTAATACGCACCGGTGACACAGATTCCTCGTAGCACCTTCCATTTTAATACTCGTAGAACAAGGACAGCATACCTGACGTCTGTGCTATTTTTGTGGGCCTCAGCACGGGTAAGCCACCCAGTGAGGCCAACATCGTTGGGTGGTAGATACTATGATATGTAAAAAATGTTATATCAAATAACAAAGATTGCAAACCGCGTTTCTGGGGGTGTTTTCATGTATTTTGTCAAAATAGTGGCTGCCTAATTCAACAGTGGGGCAAACTTGCAATTTATATAGGGTCAGCCGTTGTGAAGGTACTTAATGTATATGCGAGCCTTGTACATAATGTGCATCTAAATCTTTACATAGTATAAAGCAAAGTCGCTCCCGCTGTCTGTACGCTTAGATCTTTTAAACTACGCAACGGATTTTTATGCGGTTTTCACCATTAGACAAAGTGATTCATGAGGAAGGTTTAGTTATATAATGAGTCAAGGTTTTGTGTAAATTGGTTGCAATATATAATATATAAAGGGAGCGGGCTGGCAAGCGGACAGCGGGCTGGCAAGCGGACAGCGGGCTGGCAAGCGGGCGGTGTGGATTTGATATGTATGCAAATTAACAGATGGCGTTGGTTATAAAGGTTGGGTAATGACGTGTGTCCGGGTCTGCTAGTAATTATATGAAGGGTGAAACAGAATTCGAACAAACAATATCTTATATATAAAAATCTCGTGTCACGGTGTTTTTCTTTTATTTGGCAAAAAAAAACCTATAACCCCAAATTTTAATCCTCCTACCTCCACACTCCCATTTTTTAATCGCGATTTTAGTATTTTTCTACGAACAAATTTAAACGTCTTTCGTATGTCAAACAGAACGAAATTATTTATGTTGTTGAATGACAGATGGCGCTACGTCCGCCTCATCGAACTTTCATCCACACATGCGCAAGACATTCACGAGAAACGTCGCGTAATTTTTATATATTATCATTCGGCATCATGTTCTCGCGTGGGCAAACCATTGAGCTTATTTGTGTTGGCTAAAGACGGACTGACAAAAACTATCGTACACTCAATTGCTCTTCGAAATTTATATTGATTTTCTTTATTTAATTTTCCTACTTTACTTGGTGTTTTTTGTTTTTATCGGCGGTCATCGTCTGCAGCGCTCCGTTCCTCTTTCTGTTATAGATCTCATGTCCACACACTTACAATACATTCGTTATTTTTTATTTAACAACCTAAATATTCATTAGAAATAATTTATATGGCAGAACAACGTTTGTCAGGTCAGCTAGTAATAATATAAATGGTGAAACAGTAGAAATCATTTCTCTTCCGTTTCGTTGGCATTCTGAAAATTCATTCTGTTTATATGTTTCTTTTCTATAATTTCTACCTGCGATATTTTTTTTAAATACCTGTTGCTTAGCACGTGCTTAGGTGTCGATATCTTTACATATCATGTAGGTGGCAGGTACAAACTTTAGTAAAACACAAAGGTACCAATTTTTAATGTACATATTCAAGTACTTAGATACTTGTAGTGTTTTAATTACCCTGGGTGTGTTTATGCTTTTAACCAATAAAATTAAACAGTCGTTGATACCAAATGGTTTTGGAATTTTTTACCAATATATAAAACAATGGAATATTAACATGTAAATCTAAGAGTGGATATTAAATAAAACTGGTTCAAGAAGATAGTGTGCATTTTAGCTGACGTAAAAACGCAGTTAAAATGTTGTATTTCTTTGTTCCGTTTCAAAGAATATGCATTTCTTAATGGGACCTACATGAAGTGTCAGTAATAAAATGAAGCTACGCTAGTGGTGTTAATTATTTAGGAATGTGAGATATAACTCATCGAAAACACATTAAAACAGGAATATTTCACCACCTCTACGTAAATTGCAGATTAGCGCCACTTGTCGAGTTCTGTTTCACCGCCAACAATTTGGGAACGGGAACCATTTATTGGATAACCAACACCTCTGCCATAGTTCACCCCAAAGTGGTTCACTACGTTTTTTTAACTTAGCAGGGGTGTCCGGATTCATGGGGTGAGGTTTGTCTGGATCTGGCTGGGGATGACCTGGATATCTAGATTCCAACCCACCACTCTTACCTTTTACCTTCTCAGAACTTCTTCTCCTTAAAAAGATACCACACAGCATCCCCAAAGATGACGTAGGCCCTGATGGAAATTATTTTTTTCAGTGCCACCTGTGTGGAGCTAATGCATAAAAACAAAACCACCTCTGATATCATATTTTACTGTCATGTTAATCTACGATTTACGTTACGTTTGAATCCAAAAACACATTAATAAAAATATATTATCACGCAAAAACGAGATTCGAGACCTTGGCGTGATATTTGAAGCAAATATCTCTTTCCAATCCCACATATTCCGCCCCAAAAAAATGTTTGGATTTGTTCTTCGAAATGCGAGATCATTTACTAATGGAATTGCAATACGAAGAACATGCGAAGCATTTGTCCGCAGCATCCTGGAATATAGCTCCATTATTTGGCTCCTTTTGAACAAAACCATATCCTAGAAACAGAAAAAGTAGAAAACGGTTTATGCATTAACCTGTATACGAGGGAAAACAGATATTACCCATTTCTGTATCCATCATTATTCTTATTAGAAACGCTCGATTTTGATACCTCCGAATTCCGCCGAAAAATATTTTTAGGTAAACATTTTTTAAGCTAAGGGAACGTACCTATACTACGTGACACGTTTAGGGGGGGGGGGGGGGTCTTCAAAGTGTCACGCTTGGTACAAATGAGCGGCGGCGGGCTTAGGTTTTTGGTCACCGGGGGGGGGGGGTTAAAAATTGCAAAAAGTTGGTCACGTAGTATGGGTACGTTTCCTAATCTCCTTTTTTATGCTCCGAATGCGGGAACTTCTGCCTATCAGAATGCGCCATTAAACAGAGCGACTCAACTGCTTATCGATTCTGCGTTGACCATCGACATCTTCAATATCACCTACAGGGAGTTCAGCAACTATCTT
This sequence comes from Limnephilus rhombicus, assembly GCA_929108145.2. NCBI lineage: Eukaryota > Metazoa > Arthropoda > Insecta > Trichoptera > Limnephilidae > Limnephilus > Limnephilus rhombicus. The sequence goes on from OV815283.1 coordinate 47,026,222, forward strand.
TTGACGTACGTCACAACATAGTAAAACTGCCCCCATGCACTTTTTAAAAATTTGTAATCTTCTCCATAATGTACATATATATATTTTTTATCGTTTATTCCAGATCTCATAGAGGGTGTTGCAGTCCCACAAGTTCCATATTATACATGTATAATAAATATATCAAGTAAAAATAAAAATATTTCAAGATGAAAAAAAAAATTACTGAATTAAATGGTAAAAGAAAATAATAATAATACTTACAAAATAAAATAAGAAAATTTGAAAAAGTTTACTTTTTGTTTTAAATCTATGTCATCGGGTTTTCGCTCAAGGCTAGTCGCGTTCTGTAGTTGGTGATCCGTTTTTTTGATTAGTGCTCGTTTTTTTTTTCATTTTTTATACATTAGTGTAGGCATAACTGTTTTATGAAAAAAAACTTATGAAAAAAAAAAATAACTAACATCATTTATTCAGCATCGTACCTATAAACGGGTTCTTGTTCGGTCAAGAAATAGAACAGGACTATATATTAGTCCTACGTACCAACACCCAATGAGACATAAAAATAAAATAAAAATATTTATTCGAATTGAAAAGTTTCATCATATTGTAATGGTGCATTTAAATGAAAATTATGACCAAAAAAGTATAAACACACTAAAGGTCACTTAACCGCATTTTCCTTATTCCTTTATGTAGTGTATGCGAATATAGGTGTGTTCGCATATCGCGCCGCTCGGAGAGGTTCGGATTTCCGGAGATTGACGAGTGGGCACTCAGTACAAGAGAACAGCTGACGTGTTCCGCTGCTCTCAGATCTATTCTAGAAGCCTCAGTAAACACTTGTCGCTACCGTTGACATAAATACAATACTACTTGAATCCATTGTAATTCACAATAAACTACAGATATACTACGAACTGCTAATACGTACACAGACCTTTTCGATATTTTCAATACCTCACCGTCTTGCATCAAAGCGAAAATAATTAGTTATTTATGTAACTGATATGTTTGTAAAATGATAAATATTTGTTGTACTAATATGCATCGTATGTATGTACTGTATGTTATTCTATATATATAATGTTTGTAAATGTTCGATACACTTGTATTATGTATGTAATAGCCCTATGTACGGGCGTTTAAATAATAAATAAAATAAAAATAAGATATCGAACTTACGTTGTAATCCTCATTATTGTGGGCTAGTGAGCCACTGAATTAAAGAACATTACACTTTAGATAATTAAGAAACAACATATTCATTTCATAAATTGTTGTAAAGGTCGTAAAAGGACAGGTATTCCCAAGACTAATTCACACCACTGCTGATAAATTCAATTTCCTCAAATAATATTAACACCGGCAAAACTTATCAAGCGATAAAATAGCAATAACTTGCCCCATAGCTGACTGGTGGAAAGATAACACAAAAGTAAACTAGATACTTTTTCACATCGACTAATTTTCAGGTCTTTCATATACGTTCTTGGTGATTGATAGTAATATTAATAGGAAATTGTTCACCTAACTAATGAGAACAATCAAATAATAACAACAACAAAAAATATTGTAGGTAATCGTAATATGTTTAATTTTTTTTTTTTATCTTCGTTATAAATTAAAACTAGACTTACAACAAAGTGGATGTTTGGCGGTCTCTATGTGCTTTCAGGGATACTAAAATGTATTGTGCCCATTTGTGCGAATAGACCACCACAGACCACAGATGTCGTTGAAGTGTGCTTTCAATACAATGTTATTGTAAAATGAAAAACTCAAACTTCCAATTCGTTGAAATTTTAAATCATTGTGAATATCGCTATCTTAACCTAATCGGTGTCCGTCGTTAAATATTATCAAATGTGCACCATTTCTGACGAGTTTAAAATAAACAAAAGGCCGCCTATGCAGCAGACAATCACTCTACAAGTTAAGTGTCTCTTATTGTACATTAACAGCCTTACTAAAAAACCCAGTGAAAATTTTATTCAATTGACAAACGGCCGCGGATGTGAAAACATTACTAATTAAAAAATTGTTCATAGAAAGAAATGCACATTGTTTACACGGCCTGAGAGGGTAGTTTATCTCTGTTTAAGTAATAATGTCTGAACGAAATTTGGAATTTTTTCAAAGTATTTTGAATGTTCTATATGTTTCTTATTTTTGATAGTGTAGTAAAAACAAATACCATTTATGAAAACGAGATAAAAATACCTTTTAGATTTTTGTATTTGAAATATACTTTAGTTTTAAAAAACTGCCATATTTTAAGATTCAAACGCGGAAAAAATTGGAAAAAAATTTCTTACCAAAATATTTTTTATGAAAGTGTAGAGAAATTTATAAAAAAACTAAATTTAAAAAATACAGTCCTTTAATATAATGAATTTGATATAAAACTGTCACTTCACTTTTTATATCGTTCATACAATTAAACATTATAAAAAAATATAACAATTGTTCCGAGAGAGTATTAGAAAAATTCTGACACTTCCAAACTATATAAACGTTGATAACTCGAATTTGGTATTTAATAACACACGCACAAGCCTTTGATTTTATTAAATATTATTACTTTTATTGAAGTTTTTTTAAACTTATGTGGATAAAAAATAATTTATTCGAAATAACCTATATGTTTATTTTAACCAAATTAAGGTAACAACAGAGACATTATAAAAGCACAGAAACTGACAAAAATGTCGCAAATAATAGAAATTATATTCATTTATGATAATAATATAACAGTGAATCTATCATAAACAGAAATCATGTTTAAAAACGTTAAATAACTGCGCATGATATTTTACACTACACAAAAGTAAAAAAGCCGCGAATTTAAAGAAAAAATGGCCGCTTATGATGGCGCGCATGCGCAGATCAAGCAAAAACAATGCAACTAACCTAATAATGTGATCATCTTATTAGTAACCATGTAAAAACGCAGTGCACCGCGCTAGTAACAAATATGCAGGTTAACCATCGTTAAGGCGTTTTGTTATTAGTAAGGCTGTTAGACTTTTGCTGATTGCCATTCTGTTGATATATTTTTGTCCGAATAATAAAATATTATTAATTAGGTCTAAAACGCGATCCTAATTAAAGTGGAACATGTTTTTGTAATGACTTAAGTGCCAGCCATTGTTGTACGTAAGATATAATTGATTTAACGCGCGGTGAAGCAAAACGATTGCACTTATTTTTTATTCAGTTACCTTCCTAAATGTTTTCATTGGTCGTAAATTTTGTTTATTGACAGCTAACTTGTATCAGCGTCAATGTACTATGAAATCGAGGCATGTAGAACACTGTTTCATAAACATTTATGTGCATTCGAGGTACAGGAAAGGGCTAATTTTATGCTTCAAAGAAGCCCATCCCTTAGCTTAGTCAACTATTAAGTTTACTAGTTGTAGTATGGAGAGGGTGGAATTGTAAAGTTATGCTGTACACAGTTACTTTTAGATACCTGCAACTGTCACTTTCACTGAAGGACGATAAAATTAAGCATGAATGTCTAAGGTATGCTATGATCTTGGTCTACCTATAGAAACAACAATTTTTATTTTTTATTTTTTAATTTTTATTATGGCGACTATATAAAAAAATTTTACTTACAAAATGCAATGGGAAATTAAGTATAAAATATTTTATTTCTTAGTCCTCCTCACTAGGGGGTCCTGTGCCGAGGCGGACTAAAGTTATTTAAATATAGTTAATTTGTCTTCTATGTCGTTTTTAGCGTCTTCGCTAGGGTTTTCTCATTGACCTCTTTAAGCCACATTTTTATTCTTGATTTGTATTCAATTGGATTTTTATTAGTTTTATTTCTTGGGGAAGGATGTTATGGAGTTTTGTTGGATAGTATGTATAGTTTCTTTGTCCAAATGTGGTTTTAGAACTTGGAATATTTTTAATTCATTTTTATTCGATCTAGTGTTATGCATACACGATCTAGTAGAGGATTCATTATTTTTGAAGAGCTTCAATAATATATTTTTGGCATATATTTGTTGTACATTTGGTACGTCAAAGTTATTGAAAATTTCAATTGAAGGCGTTCTAATTGGTACTTTCAATATGGTCTTTATGATTCCTTTTTGAATCGTATTCAGGCTGTGTAGGTACGTATTTGCAGCAGACCCCCATCCTATGATTCCATATTCAATTCGAGAATGACATAACGCATAGTAGACCTTTTTCGTATCCTGTTTATTTAACACGTTTCTTAGATTTTTGAAGAAATATATAAGGCTTGTGAGTTTGATGTGTAGGTCCCATCTAAGATTTTCGTCAATTATTACTCCGAGATATTTTATGTTTTGTGTTTTTTCGATGAAGGGGAAGTAACATTGTATATTATTTCCATGGCATTCATGTAATTTTAGTTCTAGTGATTTTATTGGTTGGCCCTTTGAGTTCTTTGAAAATGTTATATATTTTGTTTTGCTTATATTAAGGGTAAGCGAGTTGATTTTAAGCCAATTTTGAAGCGCACTAAGCCCTTTTTCAGCCTCATAAAGTTACGACCACTTGATGAAAGAATTCCAAATAATGAGAGTGAAGACCTGACTGTTATTTTTAAAATTGTTATAAGCTCTGATATTAAATTAAAATTACTGTTGATGCACCAACAAGAACTTTTTTTTTTTTTTTTTCATAAAATTTAAGATTTTTCACTTTTGTTTGGCTTACCACACTAGGCTAATGCCCGTGTTATGGTGGTCATAGATTTAACTACTCGATCCAAAATACTTTTGAAGTAAGGTGTTCTTTAGCACAGTTGTGATTTGAAACTCGATTAAACGAAAAATTGCGGCACTCAAAAGAGACAAACACACACATCTATAGGATTTAGCCTGCGAGAGAATGATAAAGACTATTCGGGCTCCCCACTCTAGTTTTCTGATGGTTTCACTTCTACCGCTTGTGAACTGTACACTCTCATTTTTAATTGCAACAACAATATCAGTACTAAATCATTTAGATTTAGCGCTTGTACAAATATTGCATGCAATTGGCAATACTTTCTCACTTTTACTTCTTTACGAGAAAAATGAATATCTAAATAATATTAATCAATATATTATATAATATGCTAGTCTTCTGCATGGGTTCTGTATAATTTAAATAGCAATTTTTAAATATTATTATCAAATTATTAATATCCCACAAAATTATTACGTACATCACATGTTTGTAAAAATTGGCGTATAATAATAAATTTTGAAAAAATAATAACATTTTTATACTAACAGACAGAACAATTAGTCATAATAGACCTGATATAGTTTTACATGACAAAATGAAATTGTAATATTCAAAAATCTGTTTCTGAAAAAATAAGAAAATATACAGATTTAGGAAATGAGATTAAAAGAATTTGGCATTCTCAGACTACAAAAATATTACCATTTGTCATTTCGGCTACTGGCATTATACCCAGGTCTACTATTCAAAATTTAGGCATATTAGATTTGTCAAAGAATTTATATATAAAAATGCAAAAATCAGTAATTTTAAATACACGTAGGATTACAAAAGACTTTTTAAATATTTATATTGAGGGATCAGTAGGATTTAGAGGTCGAATTAGGAATTCCACAGAGCCGAACCCTCTGATATGAAAATATCTGGAGTCGGTGAATTATTTTCCTATTTGGTCTCTGGTAGGTTGACATGTTGTTCTTGTATTGTTTTGTATTTATAATACTTATATAGTGCAATTGCATAGCGTGGTTTGACTAGATGATCATTTGGGAAAGTGTGTGAAAGGGTTTAGTTTTTCCTGTGGGGAAAGTTTAACACGGACATTTAAATCTGGTGACTTTTTATTTATTTTGATTTTTTATTGGTTTTCAAGGTACAATACCGTTAAACCGCAATAAAGTAGTTTGTCAACAGGATGTGAATGTTCAATTACAATTTACAATTTTAACATACATGACACTAATAATTTTACTGTAACTATGTAGATTGTCACAAATTACACATATGTATTAATATAAACTATCCCTAGTTAATACTTATGAATTAAATTATTTTGACTGAAATTATTTTGTTATGTAACTTCTTCCTTGCGCTGTCCCAACTCATTGCCTAGGTAGGCTGTTGGGGTCGGCTCTTCTCGTTCTCAGGTTGTAATATCTTCTGTTCTGGGTATCGCCTTCATCCAGGCCGTTTCTCTGAAGAATTTTGGAACATTGAGTCATCCAGGAGTTCTTCGGTCTTCCTCTGGATGACTGTCGGTGAAGCTCCATAGACATTGCCTGCCTCACTGTGTGGTCTGATGGTCTCCGTCTTATGTGTCCATACCATCTCAACTGTCGTTCTTCCAGCTTACTATTTATGTCTGTGACACCCAGGCTACCACGAATGCGTGAACTTTTGATCTTATCTTTTAGTGATACTCCTGCCGACCATCTAAGCATTCGCATTTCTGCTGTTTCAAGTTGCCTAGTGTAGGAGTTGTACATAGTCCAGCATTCGGAGCCATACATTATTGCGGGTCTTACAATAGTCTGGTATATCTTTCCTTTCAGTTTTATGGGAATTTTGGAGTTATACAATATTCCTGTTACGGATCTAAATTTAATCCATCCCACACCTATTCTATGGATGACATCCGCTGCACATCCTCCGTCTCTGTGGATTAGTGAGCCCAGATACTTAAATGAATCACAGTTGGCTAATGTTACTCCATCCAGTTGCATCGAAGGAGTTACAGCATTTGTGTCTTCAAATGGTAAATACAAATATTCAGTCTTTTTCCTCCTAATTTTTAGGCCATTATCCTCCAGGATCTTTCTCCACATTTCCAGGCTATTTTGTAAGTCACAATGATTATCTGCTATCAGTACTACATCATCTGCAAAAAGCATAGTCTTGAAAATACTGTTCATTTCTTAGCTTGTTAGATAATTCATGACCATTATGAATAGCAGTGGGCTGAGGACAGATCCTTGGTGTACCCCCACTTTTATTGGAAATTTTGGTGATGTCCCTGATGTGCATCTTACTTGAGTTTCAACGTTTGTATACATATCTTGTATGGAGAGCACATATCTTTCTGGTACATTGTGGGCTCTCAATGCCGCCCATATCAGGCTTCGGGGAACCCTGTCAAATGCCTTTTCCAAGTCTATAAATACCATGTGCAAATCTTTTTTTGCATCTCGTTGTTTTTCAACTATTATTCTGACTGTTTGAATAGCTCTTGTTGATTTTCCCGACACAAAACCGCATTGATCGTCGTGTATTTTTACAATATTCATTATTCGTGTGTTGATAATTCTCTCATATATTTTCATGGTGTGAGACATAAGCTAAGCTTGTTATGTAACTAATTATGATAATTAAGCTGTAAATAGATTTTATGAGCGGTAGATACTCTCAGTAACGCCCTGGTGAAAGGTAAACATTCAGTATCCAAACCTTGCTTGAAATGTTGCCTTAGCGCCTTAGCCGCATTTCAATGACTAGATCTGACCTATTAAGCAGTTTCATATATTAATATGATTTTTTTTACTAATATTTCTTTCCGTCTGCCCTACCTGTTGGCCCTAGATTCGGTATCGTCTCCCCCCATTCGTATCCAGGCACATCCACGTGTATACCGCAGAACCGGGTACGTGTTCCCAGTTCCCAGGTGAGTGTGTGTGTGTGTGTGTGTTAGTGTATTCTTGTATCACCTTTCCGGCATGCACTGTGCATGTTCATGTCTAACCGTAGCAGTGACAACTGACACCCAAGAGGTTATCTCAGATAGTTGTCGACAATCTTCGGCCTTTCTTGAAGGGTTTAATTTTATTTTATAATACTTGACTAAAATGGTATTTCACACTCTGAGTAACTGTTCAGTAACTACTCGTCAAGTATTTTCAATATTTTAATTGATTTTATTGATATTTCATAATTTGGAAAATAAAGAACATTAATACGGTAACGTCTGCGTGGTTGAATTTCAGAACCCAGCTTCGAGTGCACGTCTGACGCCACGCCATACGCGCCGCGCCACAAATATAATTTGTTTACGTGGAAACAAAGCTACCGTTATAATTCGGTTTCCATTTCAAGAATTCGTCACAAGATGTCGCTTCTTCCGTCAGCAGGTTGGAGGGGGTTGTGTCCTCCCTAGGTATAACTGCTACGAATTTGTGGATATGTAGTATCTCTCCGGATATGGAAAGATTGACGGTAATACATAGTTGTATCATGCGGCTATATATTATAATTATTTTTTTTAAATAAAGACAAACATTCGTGGGTTACGAATAACCCAACAATGTTTGAAAATCTCCTACTACCACCACAGAAAGCCGAAAATGTTGCTTCCAAATGGTTGGAAGTATCGGTTGGTGGGACCCAACCGCTATGCCCACTCAACCACTGACCAGTTGTATATATAAATTATATATGTAAAGGAAACATATTCCATTTAAATTTGAATCCTGTAGTGTCAGTTAGAATGCATTTATCAATTGTCACTTGTTTTGTTTCTCTATTATTTGATTTAAAATATGAGATTTTGTTAGAAGAAACCATTTAAAGGAAAGTGATATAAATAAACATAAATGTAGTTTCTTTGTTAAAAAACTTTGCAACACAAGTGTTTTATTTATAAAATTAATAGAAAGGAATTAAACCTCTCAATTTATTTTAACGACATTTCGTTTTAAACCAAAAATGGAGAAACTTCAATTCTTATTTACGCTATTACCTGGAGGCGATGGCAGGTCAAATATTATTAGCATTACAAAAATAGTCACAAGTGATGAAAAAGTGTTAACAATACCAGAAATGCTACAATCTGCCAGCCATCACGAGCAGGGCCGGATCTACGAAATATGGCGCCCTGTGTAGTAGGTACCGATGGCGTCCCCCCCTACATTTTTATTTTGATTAAAAATTCGTTCACCCCAATTTTTTAATTTTTTTTATTTAATTATTTTTTTTTTACACTAATTTATCAAATAAAATCAAGACATATAAAGGGTGTAATTTTTCCAAGTGACCTGGCGGTAGCTCTCACACTCGTTTTTTTTTAAATAGAGAATCGCCAGGAGCCCTATACTCTCTGAATCTATTGGGTAAACATAAAATTATGGTGCTATGTTAATTATTTTAGGAAAAACTCTTTTTGCAAGTTATGCTTTAAAATAATACAACGAATTGTTTGTTTGTGCCCGTACCATGATTTAAAATATAGGTTACGAGAAAATGCGGGTGGTCTCGCTGAACTAGGTCCATTAGACATTCTTGAGATTTACTGCGTTTATGTATATACCGAACGCGAATATTAATAGAAAAAGTAAATACAAATACGTTCTCATGGCAACGTACAACACAAGAATAGCATCTACAGCTTCTGACTAATAAGAATATAACCTCAAATTTGTACCTTGCATTTCCCCTGTGTTGAGTGAACAAACACCAAATTGAGCAAACAAACACTAAACACTGACGTATGGTATCAACGGCTTACGAAAGACGCTTACACTGACACCGTAAAATAACAAATCTAATGGATATTAATTAACGAACTTCAAATAATATGTCAAATCAATGATGAAACATGAAACTGTCAATACGTAACACGTTACAACCTGCAAATTCTACAAACCGTGCGATTTTTTTGTTAATGGAATTTATTGAAGATTTCATAAGAAAATGGTCTTTAACTACCTTCTCCTAGAGACTTAAATCGTACAAAATAAAACAATAGCGAGCGTACGCTAACTAAAATTGTCAGTTCGGTTTGTTTGATTCTCTAGAACAAAAGTATGGCGCTGTGATTGGTTATTGAATTTGGATCGCACCCATTCATCGTAAAAGACGGTAAAAGATATATGGAAAAAGAGATCTTACGTTAAAACTAAGTATACGGAATTTGTAAAAAAATTCTGTAACTGACTATAAATTCGTAAGCCGTTGATACCAACCTGATGCGTGCGCATTCTGTTTCTTTGGAAATTGTTGCTAGAGCGTAATAATTATTTCGTACTATGGGTAATTTTTAAACGATTCAGGAAATATTATAACAAAATTTTAATAAAATATTTATTTTCTCACGGCGCCCCTTTGGAGTTGGCGCCAGGTTTTTTGCACGTTTTTGAACGTATGGCAGATCCGGCGCTGATCACGAGGAAATAATGAAAAGTGGTGCTTTTGGAAAAATAAAAAATAGTTTGTAAAAAAGATATCAGGTCAGAAGAGTCTGGGTAATCATGACAGAAGAACTAAAAAAAACATATGTAGACGAAGATGGAAACCTACAGTTTGGAGACCAATACATCAAAGAATTGGACGAAAAAAGTTTAAAAGCACATCAAAAAGAAGATGCATTAGGAAAATTGATTGAAAAGTTAATGGAAGATAAGCAACAGAGCTTAAAAAACATTGCTGAGAAGTTTGTTATAGAAAAATTCTGCACTAAAAATACAAATGCAAGCCAGTGGATAGAAGTGTTTGAAAAATAATGTTTGCGGTTTTATGTGACCATGGATGGAAAAAAATAGAAATACTCTGATTGTTCTTGTGCAGTTGGATAAATCTTGTGTATACTGGTACAGTTCCATGATTATAAAACTAACAATGAACTCAGAGTGGTCAACATGGAAAAACAAATTCTGGGAATCATTTGCAAACAAAGGATGGAACCCTGTCACATACGCAGTATCATTTAGATACAAAGATGGTTCTCTGTTGGATTATGCTATGAGAAAAGAAAAAAACTTCGATTGGATGTGAGAAGATCGATTGACACCGGTACTTTGATAGATCTTGTTGCTTCCGGACTACCAGAATTCATACTTAACAAGATCGATAGAGAAGGATTACAAGATACTGTAGATTTGTTGAATGAAGTAAACAATTATGAACATATGGTCAACAAAAAAAGATTTAAGAATAAGAGAACATTTGGAAATGCAGAACATAATAATAACTGGGGTAAAAATCCTTGTAAAATTTGTGAAAAATTGAATAAGGGCATTCGTTACCACCCTGAAGCTACGTGCTGGTTCAAAACAAAAGAGGATGAAAACTTTAAAAGAAATGCCATTAAACATGTAAACAATTCAGTGATAGAGACTGAGTTAAATGAAAATGATCAAAAAAACTAATAGTAACACCATTAATAAAAGTCAAACTAAATGATAAATAAAAAATATACGGAATTTATGATTCGGGTTCAAATGTTTCTCTAATTAATTCTAAGTTATTGAAACTAAAATGAAAAGGAAAAAATTTGAATGAAGCAAATTTAGTAACGATTAATGGTGTTAAAAAGACGAGTGGTTTGACAACGTTAAAGATTAAAAAAAAATTGAATTGGAGAAAAATGTTGATGTTTATATTATTGATGAACACAATTTCAAGTATAATTTTTTGATTGGATTAGACATGATAAAAGACTTCAAACTTATCCAAAGTGAAGACGACTAGATTTTTTTGTGTTTCAAGTCAAAACCAGTCCAATACCAATGATTTGCATCCTCTGGCCGGGCCCCGAGTAAGGTGACACGGTGTACGCGTGGGCTGCGGTGCGGAAAAAATTTCGGGTGCGGACGGGTCACGGCGGAATCAAAACTCCCAAATCTTTTCAACAGCCAGTTACCATAATGCTTTAGCTGACGTATCATTTTTTTCTAATATCATAATTTTTCCAAAAAAAAATATGATGAATAATGTTTATATCTGTTGCATATCCACTGAGCTCAAAATTATTTTAAAAGAGTTGAAGTTGTAAAAAAAGTAGTTTTTTCAACACTCTTCACATTACTGTCAGAATAATATTTTTAATAATTTTAATTTTTGAGGCTGGTAAAGATACTGCCGCCTCAATTGTCTAGGTCTTGGTGATGAATGCGTAGCGGCCGGATCGGGAGAGACTGGTAGAGGGACACCTATTACCTAACCTAGACCTCTCCAGCCGGACACTCTCGAAACATCGCCTTGCACCGCATTTGGATGGATGGATTCATACGTCCGTTATTCCTGGAGTCATTAACCCCAAGATTCCACCCACCCCTCATACCTTTTTCTTCCCAGAACTCCATCTTCTTCCTTTCCCTAAAACGACACTCCTCCAGCATCCCCAAAGATGACATAGACTGTGGAAGCTTTTTTTTTGAAGCGTACTTTTCTTTAGCACCGTTGTGAATTGAAACTCGATGGAACGAAAAATAGCGACACTAAAAAGAGACAAACACATACATCTACAGGATTAAGCCTGCGAGAGAATGGGGTAGTATAATCGGTCATATTTTCGGATACATTCAGAATTATTCCATTTTTTTTTGCAAAGCAAAAATATTTTAACCTTCTAACAAAATAAGCCCGAGGCCTGAGGGGTTAAACAATAGCTTCAATACGAAACAATCCTGCGTTAGTCGACTAATAAAAATTGTCGGTAACTCTAAAAATTGTTTGCACCAATAAATGCATTAGTTATAAGAGTTTTATATGAATTTCTCAAAGCGACATGTATTTTTCAACGTTGCTGTGATTTTTTCAACTCACGCAACAGAAATAATGCGGCGGGGCGCTATGTACCGCTGTATTGTTATCACGGGGGGGGATGCATTGTTTGGTTACAGCGTGCGTGTTATTTTTTTCACACTTTTGTACTCCCGAAAAGAGGTCGGCATTACACATTGAAATGGGACGAATAAACCGCGGTTGGCGTGCAGTACCCACATTACGAGCGCGAGTACCAACCTAAGGTCCGCCACGTTTGCTGTAAAAATATAACACGAGTACCCCACCAGAAAACCTAGGTACTTCGAATTCTGCATGGTAATAAAAAAAACAAACGTATTTAGTTTACATAGGCCCGGTATACCAGCCAGTCCGTATCCTTGCTATTTATGACATTCCTCGATCCAATTTAAGCGGGCTAAATCTACTGCTCAAGCTTTGCTAGGCCGCAGAAAAGTTCCTATTTTAGACGCCGCCCGTGGCGCTAGCAGTCATGTGCCAAATCTGACGTTCACGTAAATAATATTTGAAAGCTTCACACCGAAATTTACGTAAATTTTCTAATTATACAAGTATATGAGACTATTGTAGTCATTGAGCGATGAGGAATGACGATGTTATTATTTTTAATCAATAAAATAAAACATTGTTCTAAACTGTCAAATTAGTATAAGCTTTCCCTGACGAAGGAACGTTTGTTCCGAAACTGGTCGGATTTGCAAATTATATAAGTGGTTTATACAAAGTTATATTGTTTCATTTTTCAATAAAAAATAGTCTGAGAAGGGATTTTAAGAGTCAACGTCAGGACAGTTTGTTTTCAGTGATTAATTTCATTAATTGTGCATTGCCTCTAGAAAAACATACTATTTAAAATGAGAGTACTCGCGTATAGCACAAAGCTGATTGAAGTCGGGAACTTTAGATAGATAGTAGATTTATTTTTTAAATTCGTAGACAATAAACGTAATATTTGTGATGTCTAGGCTTTCGATCTATGTGCGGATTATGTTATAAGCTGTGCTAAGCTCGACATTCCAACTAAGTCGAGCTTATAACCAACTGATATACCGGGCCGTAGATACGCCATTTACCACGAAGCACTCTCTCCTAGCGATTGTTGATTACTGTAATTGTTTCACTCTTCTCATGTCATCTTTAAATATCTCGGTAAAGCAGAGGTCGTGTCAAAAGACGCGTGTATTTTGGAAACACGAATACGTACTTACCTGGTAGTGACCATCAGAGGCGGCTCTAGGGGTCCAGAAGTGGAAGATAATTTTAAAAAATATACATTATTCATCATATTAAATACGATAATATTCTATATTTTTGAATGTAGCTATTACTTTGTGGTTATCCATTATAATAAAATGAAACAATGCAACTTTGTATAAACCACTTATAAAATGTGCAAATCCGACCGGTTTCGGAACAAACGTTCCTTCGTCAGGGAAAGCTTATACTAATTTGACAGTTTAGAACAATGTTTTATTATGGTAGGGGTGGAGCCCTAAAATGAATAAAATGAATGAATGGCGTAAAATTTTGTATATTAATAATTTTTCAGTTCAATGTTGCAAAAATTTCCTTTCTAATATTAAACCAGCGTTTTATACAAGAAATAATATCGGTAATTTTTTGAGAAATACTAAAGATAAAGACCATAAATTGACTAATTCCGGAATATATAAACTCAAATGCAATGATTGTCCCTCATTTTATATTGGAAAAACAACTCGTAATTTTGAAATCAGAATCAAAGAACATTTAAGGTGTCTTAATAATAATAATTTTTCTGAGTTCGCTAACCATATCATTGAAAATAACCATAGTTTTGAAAAAAACACAGGGATAAATATTCTTCATATTAATCATAAAGGAAAACGTTTAGATAACTTAGAAGCTTTGGAAATTAAAAAATCCCTTAAAAATAATGAATCTATTATCAACAAACAAAAAATATTGTCATATAGCCCAATCATGGATTTGTTCCTCTACCCACCCACTCTACACTAATACCTACCCACCCAATCTACATTATTAACTATCAACGGCTCCACCCCTACCCTAATAAAACATTGTTCTAAACTGTCAAATTAGTATAAGCTTTCCCTGACGAAGGAACGTTTGTTCCGAAACCAGTCGGATTTGCACATTTTATAAGTGGTTTATACAAAGTTGCATTGTTTCATTTTACGATAATATTCATTTCACGCGGATACCTCAGTGGTTTGAGAGTCAAATTAAGTTATTTAATATGAATTTTATTTCATGCGACAAGCGTACAATATGCAAAATCAACCCACGTTTATCAAACCATCTCTTTCAGACGCATAATTTCAACATGCTCTCTCCCTCACGGCAATGACCCAAACTGTCTTCAGAATCCGAAAACATTTTTATTAGACGACATAGTGCCATCTCGATTATTGAATGGCACGCAAAGAGACAGAAACTTGATATCGGGACATTTCGTAAATTGACCTAGCCAACCATAGTGCGTGGAAAAGAAAGCTCCCATTTAAGACGTTAGATGTCACTACTAGCCGCTGCCGGCTATCTCGCTGCGGATTTCAGATGCATCCATAGACATCCAAATGACTAGACAAGCAGTTACGGGTGAGGGGTCAAACCAAACCATGGAGGGCGAAGAGGGGAAAGATGACTGTGATTCGTTATACAATCAATCTGACAGTAAATAGGCATCTCGCATTACAATATCACCATTTAGTTCTTAAAAGCAAAATCTGCTTTGAATGAATAGACCTTTTTACATGGGAGCGCGAATTGCTTGCCACGATAATAACATATTTGCTAAGGTCAAATGCTCGCCACAAAAAAACTCGCCCCAATACACATAGCAATATTTTGTTGCCGTGTTTAGTTAAAACACTATTACAAATGTTTCATAATTTACTTACCCCTGTAACCACCGATGAGCACACTGGAGAACCGCCCACATTCGCTATGTGCACATTGATATGTAGATATATTGTATAGAATACGCTACTGTTTTGGCGTTGTATTTCGTTAAATGTATGGATGTTACCTTCTAGCTGTTCACGGCAAGAATGATGACGTCACACATTTTAGATTCAAGCGAGGCTCTATCCCCTCCCCATGGAGCGAGCCGGTTCCAAGGAGGTGCTTCAGCCGGCGCCATGTGGAGGGGGAAATAATACGTTTTTATCACTTAGGGCAGGTCCATGTATATTCATATGTCCGTGGATGCATCAGAATAATACCAGTTGTTTTATTCACATAATATTATGTTTTACTATCGTCATATAATTTTGGGAAGTCTTTGACCAATTGACCTGAGAGAAGGACCGCCACTGGTGACCACAGTAATCGATGCACGTTGATAATAGAAACGTTTCAATGATTAACCACTTGAGCGACAGCGCAATTTAAAATTTTTTCTCCGATTGCTCGAAATTTTTTGGAAATCATTTTAAATATTTTCCACCCACATTAAAAAAATCATACCCCCAAATTTTAATATGGAGACATACAAACTGATTATAGTTCTATATAGACAATGAATTTGCCTATCTTTTGTCGATTACCACATATTCGTAAGATTTATTAAAAAAATATTATAAAATCGTAAGCTTCTACTTATTTACTTACAAATTTATTTATTTATAAGTACATGTTACATGATCAATACATTTACATGAGAAGATATATTAGGATACAATGTATCTTTGATAGTCCATCCTGATAGATATTTGTGCAGGATGGACTATAATTTATAATATTTTATTATTTATTTATAAGTACATGTTACATGATTAATACATTTACTTGAGAAGATACATTAGGTCACCACACTAGGCAGCTGCCTGTATCATGGTGACCAACGGAGGATAGTTATTTTGAAATGAAGTCTAGTAAGTGTAAACGTATTTAAGTAAAATTATTAAAAAAATTAGAAAATTGGTAGAAATGTTTCCAATAACTCACAAATTGCCAAAGTTGCCTGGAAAATAAACACAAATAAGTAAGGTAGCTGTTATGTACATATGTGCATAAATACACATACATACATACATGCACACATACATACATATATATATATATATATATTTATTTATTTATTTATTTATTAATCATTAACGCCCTTATGGGCTTTTACACACATTTACATTTTTATGTTTTAGTGCATACAGGTGTGTTTAGAATACAAAGAAAACATGAATAGTTTTTACACATGGTACATATAAATAAAGCTGGTAAGTAAAAAGTATAGCATTATACAATAAAGAGAAAAAAATCAGTTTTATATGTATATACGTATATAACAAATAATAATAATGGTGAGTTTTTAATATATGTGCAATTTATGTGTTGAATACATAGCGAAGTTGATTTTAAACAAAAATACATACTACCGACTTGCACCGCACTAAAATTAATATACGAAACAATTCCATTTTGACCAATTACTTTATCGTCAGAATTTCTGCAAGGAATTCAATTTCCGAAGACGAAATACTTTATACCATAAATATACCAATCCCCTTTATACTGAAACCATGGAATAATGTCAGATACTTCAGTAAAATATCACGGAGAGGACAAATGAGTTCGATAATATAATATAACAGAGTATCTAATTACAATCAAATTAAAATGTTAATCAAAGTATAAGTCGTTAAAGTAAATTTGTTATTATTACCTATTACAACGATAAACAAGAACAGTTTTTATAAGGTTTGTTTATAAATTATAAATTACTAACCTTTATTACGCCCTATATTGTAGGTGTTTTGACGGAACTTAACTATGAGGGTTTACAATAAACTGTGCACACAAAATTTCAAGATGGGGATTTATAGTTCTTATTTATGTAAGTATATATATATATATATATATATATATACTTACATAAACATGTATTTATGCATACCCACACATACATGTATATTCATATATATACACATGTACATACACATACATATATACACACCTGAATTTGATGGCAGAAACAAGCCGTCAGCAAATACTGACAAAAACAAGAACATCTAAAGGAGGCTGGATACTACTGCATGATATAAATACTATATACATACATATGCCTGTGTTATAATGTTATAAATAAGGGAAAATTTGTCAAAATTGGCAGCAAAGCAATCCGAGGTATTTTAAATAGTGCCATATTGTGGCAAAAAGCCCTCCAGTGGTTAAATGTTTAAAAAAATCCTCTTGGATAATACTGAAATATTCCACTATGCGGTTACATAATACGCTACCGTTACCATTGGTATACTGTTCCCCTGCATGGGTCACTTTGAATTATAAAATATACGTAAACATGTCCTACAAGCAACTTTGTATTCTTACAATCTTACGTGACGGAGGAGGCTGTGAAACAGGTGTGAACAGAAGAATTTGCATGACAAAAGATGCCACGGGCTACATTGAGAAGATATCGAATGACAGACAAGACTGGGAATACAAAGGTTAAATCCATTTCTTCTCTGATCTACCCACATTTTCTTCATTGTAATTTGTGGAAAAATTGACTCTGAGTATGCAGAAGGAAAATAAGACATTCCTCGTGGGGATGCTACAGAAATCAAAGGATAGGTGTTATGAACAAGGGCTGCCTAGTATCTGTCTTCGTTGGACGATGGGATAATTTGGAGACAATGTTTGCCAATATAAAATATTATACGTAAGTCCTTCCAAAGTCCAATTATCTTTTAAAGCTCACCGAGCTCCAGACCTGATTCTTCAGCACTGAAGAAAAATGTGGCAAAGACTGAAGAGAATAACTGCATACAACTTCCAGTTATTTTTTTCATCATTTGTTTCAAATTAAGTACTGATAATATTAAAATAAAATGAAAATCGAGTGCAGTTCACACGCGATAGTAGTGAAACCTTCACCCAACCAATCTCAACCAATAGGAGCCTTGTAGGTACTGTACGTAGGTAAGGTTTCATTCTATCTCATTCTCTTGCAGGCTAAATCCTACAGATGTATGTGTTTGTCTCTTTTCAGTGTCACTCGTTTCTGACTCATCGAGTTACAAATCAAAACGGTGTTATAAATGTTTTCACTTCAATAAAAATAATTCTAAATTTACTAAATTTGTATGAGGTGATTTAACTTATTTTTTTAGCTTATCTTTTTTTTTGGCGAAGAAAAGATAAATAATAACATAACATAACAAAACTGCAACAGAGTTGGCTGGTCGATTGTCTAAAATTTTTATTACTGGCTGAAGTCCCCGGAGATGCCCGGGCTTTACTCAGGGTTTTCAAAATCAGATGTAGAAAGTGACCTTCCTCTTGTTTTGAAGGTCACAAGTGTAATGTTTCATCAACGTCGGCATAAAACTGTCGATTTGCATACAATTAAAATTAACAGTGCCCGCTTGCCAGCCCGCTCGTCCACCACACACAAACGTTCTCCTTTATATTTCAACCAATTTACTCAAAACCTTGACAAATTATATATATAACGCGAACAAACAGACGCGGGGGAGGACTTTAATTATGACATATTAATTATGACTTTAATTATGACAATTATAATATGTGGAGATATTTGTGCAGAATGGACTATAATTTATAATATTTTATTATTTATTTATAAGTACATGTTACATGATTAATATATTTACTTGAGAAGATACATTAGGTCACCATACTAGGCAGCTGCCTGTATCATGGTGACCAACAGAGGATAGTTATTTTGAAATGAAGTCTAGTAAGTGTAAACATTTATAAGTAAAATTATTTTAAAAAATTAGAAAGTTGATGGAAATGTTTCCAATAACTCAAAAATTGCCAAAGTTGCCTGGAAAATAAACAAAAATAAGTAAGGTAGCTGTTATGTATGTACAAATATACACATACATACATACATGCACACATACATACTTATATATACTTACATAAACATGTATTTATGCATACCCACACATATATGTATTTTTTTTTACATGAGCTCCACACAGGAGGCCCTTTTTTTTTAAAAGGCCCTGAGGAAAATAATTTCCCTCAGGGCCTATGTCATCTTTGGGGACGCTGTGTGGAGGGTTTTTTTAAGGAAGGGAAGGAGAGGAGAGTTCTGGGAAGGAAAAGGGTTTAAGGGGTGGGTAGGAATCTAGGGTTCAGTATGTCCTGGTCATCCGCCTCCAAGACCTAGACAAACCTCGCCCCATGAACCCGGACACCCCTGATAAATCACCAAACGTAGCGAAACACTTGGGGTGACCTATGGCAGAGGTGTTGGTTATCCAATAAAAGTTCCCGGGGCGGCGGTACCCATTCCCGCCTCCCAAATTGAAATCCAAAATGTATATTCCCAAATGTATACTCCCAATCCAAAATGTATACTCCCAAAATGTATATTCATATATATACACATATACATTCATGTACATACACATACATATATATACTTAAGTTACATGGCAGAAACACGCCGTCAGCAAATAGTGACAAAAGCAAGAACATCCAAAGGAGGCTGGATACTACTGCATGATATTTATACATGCATTTGCCTGTGTTATCAAGTTATAATATACGCATGCTATATTTGCACGTCTCGGATATGAATAAAATAAAAAAAAGAATAAACAAGAATAAATTACATATGTAGAGGTGTTTGTGCAGGATGGAACCTAATGTTAAAAAATGATGGAGATGTATTACGAATGAATTTCTGGCGAGAATCTATTGGATATATAAATACTAAATTTACTTATTCTCGAGTAGTCCTGGATAAACAAGTCGTTCTTTTATCAAATTTGTTTTTAGACAACTCGGCGTAAACTAATCAATGTGTTTATATTATCAACCCTTTAACTTTAATGCTGGGATGCAAGAATAATGATGGATCCAGATCAGTGAAGACATGAACAAAATATAAATAGTCTAGGTACTGTCTAAAACTTCTTGGAATATATACGTTACGATCAAGTAAATCTTATATTTACTTAGGGTCTCCTATCACACGGATCCGCAAGTATTCGATCCTTGACGATTCAAATATCTTGGCGACTACCGCCATACATCTACGGAGGTTCGCAAACAGGCATGCTTGACGGTATTTTGTAAAATCATAGGAAGCGATAGTCTCTCGCGAACAGCCGGTCGAGGTTTTTACGATTCACATTGTGGAGACTTTAAATAATATATTTTTTTATCAATACGTCTCCATTAGATCAATTCTAGGAACAGAATAACAATAATAGGAAATAGCCGTCGCAACTGTTTGTTTGTGAGTGAGGTTTTGAAACTAGTTTTGACGTTTTGAGTTCGAGTCTCAACCTTACAATTACAATTCTATAATAAAAAAGAATTGGATAATTTGTAGAGCGCCCTTTTGGTGAAAAATCACCTCAAGGACGCTTTTCAATTTATGGTGAGTTGTTAGGTTCTATCTAAGTTATTTATTTTCAAACAGCTAGAGAAAATATACTTACCTGGAATGTCACTTACTACTAAAAAATAAAACTTTATTTATTTTTTTTTTTTTATTAGGGAAAATCAACCGATTTTTTGCACTTTTAACAATAACATAAATAATACACACAAAATCCGATAATAAATTTTCACCATAATCCTAATTCCTACTAAAATATTTATTATAAAGGAGAAAGTTTGTGTGGATGTATGGATGTATGTTTGTTACTCTTTCACGCAAAAACTACTGAATGGATTTTAATGAAACTTTACAATAATATAGCTTATACATCCGAACAGGCTATAGGCTATAGCTTAGACCTCTGACATTATGAAATTTGTATGCAAAAATTGCAATATATGGCACGCGAGCTGTTTAAAAAATGAATGTAACGGGTATGGAGGGGGGTGGGGGAGGGGGGAGGGGGTGAATGGAGTGGGGATTTGGGGGTGGGGGTTTTTGGGGAGAGGGATGAGATGGGGCGGGGGAGGGGAGGAGGGGGGGGAGTGGAATGAGGATAGGGAAAGTGGAGGAGGCGCTGTGGGTACCCCCCTAATACGGGTGAGGACCCGTAATCTAAGAAGTTTACAAAAATATAACCTTGTAAATGAAAAAGAATAAAGAAGATGTAAGAACACAAATTTAAACTAATAACCTGCTTAATAAATTTCATAACATAAAGTAGTCAGAAATCTATTTTCACTACATAACAGCAGTAATAATAATCAGTGGCGGCTTGTGACTTTTGGGTGTGCTAGAGTGTTGATATTAAAAAAAATGGCATTATTGATGTTGTTGTAGTCGAAAAATTCTTTTATTTTTTTTTGAAAATCGGTTTTTTGTATGAAAAATTTCAGGAAGTTTCAGTTTGGCGGTGTGCCGCACCGATTTCCCATACAAAACACCGATTTTTGAAAAAAAAAAATTTTTCGCTTACGACAACATCCATGATGCCATTTTTTTAATATTAGCACCCTAGCACACCCAAAAGTCACGAGCCGCCACTGATAATAATATCTACCTACAATTCAAAGTGAACATATTCCGGTAAATCGAATGGCAAGTAAATGGAAAGGATTCACAGCAATAACATGATAACTTGCAAAAGGGTCTTTAAAGTTACTTAACGTTAGCTATGACATATTTTTAAGTTACTTAAATTACTTGGGAATATGTCTATATCATTAAAATTCTTATCAAACACATTGCACGCATGAATAACAATAAATAATATCACCGGACTTTACATTTGCTTCCCTCCATTGGGGATTTATGAGAAGATTAGTGGCAAAAGTAAAGTTATATTTATTTTGAAAGTCTGGAGAATTTAGGACCCTTTAGGTCTGGAGAATTTTTATGAAATGATCTTAAAAACTTACAAGTTATTATTTAGTTATATTTTAACACAATTAGTTATTTATAATGTCGCTGGCATTGAAGATGAAGGTGAAAGGTTTTTGTCTTTGCGAAAAAGAATGTCTGAAGGGGTGAGTTTTGAGTATAGCTCTAAATTCGGCCGCATATGCCATCATTGTACGTAGTTTGCTATTACATATCGTTTTAACAATATAAAATATTTATATGTAGGCGACATCCCTGTTATTATAGGTCCTTGTTATCGTGATGCTGATTTCGTGAAGTTTTCCAATAAACACGTGTCATCCTATACGGAAACTATTGCCACGGGATAAACTAATCAAAATAAACTATGATCAGGAAGGACGTATGTCAAGGTATTGAAAAAACACTTTTATCTATTCTGCATTCGGGATGTTTATTTTACGATCTTCAAATTACATGTGTTTTTGGAACCTTGTAATGAAATATTTTGATGGGTAATATTGCAAGATACGATCTACGATGATTATACTACAGAAAGATGTCAAGATTTCCCTTAGAAATGCGGACCCATGCTTTTGCTAATAACTTGACTCACAATCCGGAGGTCGCGGGTTCGAACCCGGCATGCGCAAATAAATTTTATTTGATTAATTTGTGTTATTTCACAATTAATTAATTTAAAATAATATATAGTATATTTGTGGCATGTTCCAGAGTGGAAGATACTATCAGTATCGCCCTGGTGTAAGACCACCGTTCAGAATTGAAACGTTGCTTGAAAATGGCTTTAGCCGTGTTTGGTGACCAGATCTGAATAGCCAGGTACTTCCCAACCTTCCTCTTCCCCACCTCCTTCCCCTCCCCACTACCTTCAGCCTCACAACATACCCCAATTGGCATGCCAAAGTTTCACTGGCTCCAGACGGGAGCAGTTGAGATTCTTTTGCGGTATTCACTGTAAAAAAAAAAAAAACTAAAATATTTTCGCGACAAGATATTCGTACTCTTAGAATGGCCTTGTACATAATTGAAACGTTGCTTGAAATATCTTTTTGACTATTCCTGAATAGTTAGTTACTTCTACTAGAATAATATAGTTGAAACGTTGCTTGGAATGGCTTTGTGACTATTCCTGAATAGTTAGGTACTTCTACTAGAATAATAAAATTGAAACGATGCCTGAAATGGCTTTGTGACTATTCCTGAACAGTTAGGTACTTCTACTAGAATAATACAACTGAAACGTTGCTTGAAATGGTTTTGCGACTATTCCTGAATAATTAGGTACTTCCCCACCGTCCTCTTCACCACCACTTTCCCCTCAACATTCCTCAATTTGGGATGCCATTGGCTCAACGGCCCCAGGCGGTTGGGAACAGTTGGGACTCTTGTGCGGTATTCACACAAAAACAGTACAAAAAAATGAAGCCCCAAAACTGTCAAGAGGAAAAATTATTACATCTACATCGTCTGCAACATGAAAGGGCCCTCCCTCGCGAAGAGAAAACTGCATATCCTGGTCACATCCTTAGAAATGAGAAATGTTGTTTTCCAGAGCTTGAAAGGGACGATTTAGAGAAAATGTGGAATCTGGAGACGGCAAACGGGATCTTCCTGAAACGGACCAGGATGAATTTCCTTTCTCCCATTAATGCTGCAGAAAACTGTGACGCTTTTAAAATGGTTGTCATCGATCTGAGCTGAAGATCTAAGAGATTGCAACACAGGAAAATCTAGGATCTATGTAGTGTATTCATAATAAGTTTTCATTCCACATTATAAATGATTACATCCGTGAAAGATTATTTTCTCTACTGTATAAACGTAGCCTTTATTTATATTTTTCTTAATAACCTCAATTATTTGTTTAGATTAGTTTACTAGAGTTTCTTTACTTGTCCCTTAACCATTCATCCGATCGCGATGAAACTTTGGTGAGTTGTTGTGCGCACGCCCGCGATGTTTTTTATATGCAGTGATGAGCTCTGGCGTTATGAAATTATGTCCTATACTATTCATCCGATTGCGATGAATTTTTCGTTAGTTGTTGTACGCACGCCCACGAAGGTTTCTATATATACTGGTGAGCTCTGGCGTTGTGATTTTTTTAATAAAAAAATAGCAATAGGTGGTACGCGAGCTGTTTGAAAACTGAATGTACCGGGACGGGAATGTTTGGAACACGGAAGGGAAAGGGGAGGCTTAAGGGGAATGGGAAATATGGGAAAGGACATGCAGGGAGGAACAATTTCTGATGTTGTATCTGTTATACTCGGTTTCAATATAATACGATAAATCCACGGTCCCATGCAAGCTTCCTTTGGTCTAGTCAGTGGTATGAAGCGCCTGACGAACCTTAGCGGCCAGACACTCAGCGGACCAAGGGTCGAATCCTACGAAATCCTAAAAAATTAATATATTTCTGTAAAATATTCAAACCGCTCCAAATCAACAGATAAAGAAAAGATATGAATTTAGATTTTCACGGCCAAAAGAATTTTTGTTATTTGTTTTTGGGGTGTTATGCCGTGTTGCGCTACCTCCTTCTTTAGCCAACGTTTCCGACAGCGTTATAGTGTCCATCATCATCTGCCCGGCCACATCATTCACACATCTGCCCTGATGATGGACACTGTAACGCCGTCCGAAACGTTGGCTAAAGGAGGAAGTAGCGCAACACGGCATAACAACACAAAAACAAATAATAAAACAAGCTAAAGAAAAGACAAAAAAGGACATCTATCCGAAGAAGAAAACACAAATACTAATAAGATGACCAATATATTGGAATGGAATTAAAAAAAAAATGCTTCGCAGTCTCCCCACTCTTGTCTACTTAAGTTTTCTGAAGGTTTCACTTCTACCGCTTGTGAATTGCACACTCTGATTTTTTTTTATTATCCCAACTGGGGTTTAGTGTTGATTCTGAATCGAAATAAGTAGTGTATCTAATGTCTATTGCTTTGAAAAAGTAAGTATGATTTTTTTTGTAATAATAAGTAAATAAACAGATTGAACAAAATTTAAACACTGAATATGAAGGTAGTTTTTATATTTTCGTATTAAGAGCAATTACTGGAATTTAAAAACATAATTTTCGTTTGATATCATCAAAAAAATACATTGCTTGTTTCAAGCTTCTGATTATACCGCCGACAGAATAACAAATCGGTAGAATAATAGCTATAAACCAAAACTAAATTACCAGTAGTTGATAGTTCTCAATTCTCCGTAGTCCATTAATTTATTCAGTGCCAAAGGCGGCATCTTCTGGAATATAACCGAACTGATAATGAAGCCAATTCTGGATTGTTCCATTAGCACCAGTGGCGTGTGTTCATTAATCTTCGCAGCCCATTGTTTGCCCCGGCCCCGGCGGAGTGGAGGTATTACCTGATGGAGTAACAATCGCAAATGCTTTTGATGTCTCCGTGGCTTTGATACGCCATTGTCCCACTAATAATATAACTAACTGCTAACTTAGTATCAGCGTAATTAGCACGAGCGGAGGATGTGGGTATTATTTATCCAAATCGGCCTGATAGCAAACAGCAGTGGTGGTTCGTGGCCTACTTGCTGGGAGTTCAATCTGAGATTAAATATTCCCTCAAACAGGTTTACGAAAAAAATCCTAAGTTGGTCTTTATATTTTTACCCTATTTTAAAAGAATTTCATTTCATCAAATCACATAACGTTGGTATTTTTTTTTACATGAGCTCCACACAGGAGGCCCTGAGGAAAATAATTTCCCTTAGGGCCTATGTCATCTTTGGGGATGCTGTGTGGAGGGTTTTTTTTTTAAGGAAAAGAAGAAGAAGGAGTGTTCTGGGAAAGAAAATGGTTTAAGGGGTGGGTAGGAATCTAAGGTTCAGTGTGTCCTGGTCATCCACCTCCAAGACCTACACAAACCTAACCCCATGAACCCGGGCACCCCTGCTAAATCACTAAACGTAGCGAACCACTTGGGGTGACCTATGGCAGAGGTGTCTGTTATCCAATAAAAGTTCCCGGGGCGGCGGTACCCATTCCCGCCTCCCAAATTAAAAATTTATAAATAAGTAAAATTTTCAAAATTATAAGTAACCCCCGAAAAAAAAAAGAGCTGATGACCTTGAAACACCTGAACAGATTTTCGTGAATTGTAGCAAAAAACCATCTCAATCACGTCAGCTTTCAAACAAAAAAACGCATCACAATCGGTCCATTCGTTTAGGAGCTACGATGCCACAGACAGACATACAGACACGTCAAACTTATAACACCTCTCCTTGCGTGGGGCATTAAAATACCGTTTTAAACACAAAAATCACTATTTACGCAAGAAACAGTTGGTTTTTTATTATTTATGAAAAAATATAATTAACTTATTTTTAGCAACTGAAAACATGATAATCACACAAAAAAACGGTTAATTTTTGTAAAGGTGCTGCGCACTTAGTAGATTCCTAAAAGGAGGTGTGCAGTTCTACTTCTTGGTGACTTGGCAGGGGTGCACGGGTTCATTAGGGTTGAGGTTTGTCTAGGTATTGGGGGCGGATGCGTCTGCTCACCTACTGCGTAGCAGGCCGGATCGGTAGAGACAAGTTGAGGTAGATCTTTTGACCTCTCCAGCCGGACTCTCTCGATTATCACCTTGCATCGCAGTGGGAGGGATGGATTCATAGGTCCGTCACTTCTAGAAATATTTATTTATTGCTTCTTCACATACCCCCAGATTCCTACACACCCCTTTTCCTTCCCATCAGAATTTCATCTCCTTCTTTTCCCTAAAAATACCCTCCATACAACATCCCCAAAGATGGAATAGGCGCTGAAGGAAATTTATTCCTCAGGGCCTCCTGTGTGGAGCTAATAAAAAAACTCTCTGACGCCTGTTGTACATTTTGTATGAAAGGTAGGTGCTGAAATTCATAACGCACCTATGAGGCTTCAGATTCAATACGGAATTGCTCTCCATCTGTAGGCACGAGTATTATTTGGGCGGATGGATTTCTTTACCACGGGATTTGAATGTCGCTTGTTTAGAATGTTGAAATTATTTCACAAGTTTTTCTTATTTCCTAATATTTTTTACGATAGTTCACTGTAAAAACGCACCTAAGAGAAAACCGCCACTGGCAAATACACTACATATTTCAATTTTACTAGTACACTTATTATCTGTTTAAATTAATTTAACTGTGTCTTTGTGTTTTCATTGTTTATGTATTATGTATTTAATCCAGGTTTACACTTCTATTATCTGTTGAAATTAATTTTATTTGTCTTTCTCTTTGTGTTCTGTATTTTTTTGATCTCTTGTTTATGTCTTACTTCCTCACTTCTTCTCCTGGTGATGTTTTGTGAGCTCATCAACCGATTTTTTTGTTTTTGGGTGAGTAATAATGGAAAAGACTCTGTCCTGACATTTTTCCTGCGATAGTGTGAGGTTGATGTATATATGTAAGGTGTCTCTGTGATTTTATCTGGAATTTTCAAGGCGTTGAAATAATAACTACTTA
Source organism: Limnephilus rhombicus (assembly GCA_929108145.2). Taxonomy (NCBI): domain Eukaryota; kingdom Metazoa; phylum Arthropoda; class Insecta; order Trichoptera; family Limnephilidae; genus Limnephilus; species Limnephilus rhombicus. The sequence continues at coordinate 47,053,967 of OV815283.1, forward strand.
CAAGAAAAAATTGTTTTCCTTTGTTTCATGGAAAACTTTGTTCGACATTGGCTTCTTAAAATGCTTTACTAAACTTTGAACCGATTCGTACATTATATCACGTTTTTAGAAAATAATGAGCTCATTTCAAAATATTTCCGACCGAGTGGGAAAAATTTCCCTCGGTGGGAAATTGACCGTCGTGCGCACAGAATTGATTTTATTATTTATTTTATTTTATATGTGTACAGCACAAGATTCCCAACGGTTCCCAGCCATTTTTATCTAATATTGTACTGAAATGTTGGTCATCTTATACTAATTGGATATTCTTTCGAATATTGCATTTCATTGCGTGTCGTTTATTTTTATGTTTGAAAAATGATGATTTTCTACAATCAAAGAAAGCGCGGCTACAATGCACGGTTACCATTATCGTGCCCCTACTTGAGGACTGATAAATGACTTTTGTCCCTTCACGAGAGACTTCTTTTTCATCCTGTCCCATAATCCGCACGGTCACCCTAACATTCAACCGTGGAGCTATAACATCGTGGATGATTCATTTTAAAAATTAACAATAAAATATTTTGAAAAAAATCCTTTCTTACTGCTAATACTGGGACCCGGCCGCGGCGTTGAAAAAAGATCGCCCTTATAATTTTAGGCTAAGTAGGAATTTAAAACTACCATTAACGCCGTGAAAATAACAGACATATTATTATTAACATAAGAAAAATATTATTATAACATTTTAAAATTGGCTATGAACGCCTTTTGTCTAAATTAACTCTCTGGGTAATCGTCTGACATAGATCGTCATCTCAAAGCAATATTGTCATATCTGATAAATAAATTTCAATGTATTGAGAGCGAGTGAGGGTTAGAAAAAGATCCAGCATAACTGATAACAAAAGTAAAAGACGAATGAATTCTATGAACTTCCTTTTTTTGTTATGCATATTATTATTAGCATAAATACCAATCTTCATCTATATCAACCCTACCCCCCCCCCCCTCCCCTATTCCCCATATAATTAATTATGTAATTTTTTTAAATTATCATATTGTATCAAGTGTGTCTAGCTGTCTAGTCCATTAAAAAATCTATGTATTGTTCATTGATTTCCGTGTTCTTATGTAAAAATAATTTTCCTTTAGATGTATAATATTGTCCTTCCCGAAATGAGTTTTATTAAACTCATTGGGAGTAATGTATTATAAATTTTATGTAATAATTTTGTAATATAATATTTTTTTTCTATTTTCTATTTTTATCAGGTATCTATACACACAGCTTGGTTGGTTATTTAATAAACATAATAGAAGATAACTGATATTATTTGGCAGAGTTAAGGTTTTTTATTCTGTGTACCTAAATATATTGTTAACATGTGTGAGGAAAAAGACATATAGGGATGTGTACGTATATATGTGTATATGTACGTGTATGTATGTATGTATATGTGTATATATTGTTTACATGTGTGAGGAAGAAGAATATATGTGTGTTTGCGTGCATGTATGTATATATATGTACGTGTTGGTATTGTGTGTATATATATATATATATGTTTGTATTCATGTACGTATGTGCATATGTTTGTGTGTGTGTGTTTATGTGAATATGGATGTGTGCACCTGTATATACGTGCACGTACGCAAGCACACATATAAAAACACACACATTCAAATAAATATAAAAAAATTTGATATTGTTATGTATATTTTCATAATCTTATCCTTACGCACTTCTTTTTCTCTTTTCTTTTTTTATTATAACTTTTCCAATTTTACCATGTGTTTACACTAGACTTCACTCAAAGTAACTATCTTTAATTGATCACGATGAAACAGGCAGCCGTCTAGTATGGTGATTTAATAAATCTAATCTACTTAAATGTCTAATATATGTAACATGTATTTTATAAATAAATATATTATATCTAATAAATAAAATAAATAATAAATAAATAAAATATTTCTATTCACTTCATTCACTTCTGCAAAACACAAGTAGACTTTATTTACATTGACTCTACCCAGGAGGCCAGAGGAAAATAATTTCACTCAGGGCCTATGTCATCTGATATGCTGTGTGGAGGGTCTTTTTGATGAGAGGAAGGAATATACATTGGTCTTAAAGAGACCCATGTAGTGGGAATGAGGAAACACATAGGCTGACAAATCGTTTCACAGCTTTCACAGCTGAGCTGTTGAACTCAAGAACGAGTCGAAGTATAGATCCGTTCTCATGTGACAAATATCAACCGTGTAAAAATGTTGGGCGCGTGTTTGACGTGTTTCCAGACTATGCACCAGTGCCGAGGGGATCAATGATTCTAATTACTCGGAGCATCTTCCATTGAAATACTGGTAGAACAAGGATAGCATTCCCACCCGAAGCATGTGCTCTAAATATTGCAATCCATTTGTTAAGACAGGAGAATCTATCAAACGGACCGTCCATTACCTGATACAATTAATTTATTAACTCAAATTTTATTATGCTTTATTTTATGGAAACTCTTGGTCTACTAAATAAATAAATTAAAAAAAATAATTTTAAATAAATAAAAATAAGAAAATGAATAAACCTTTTCATTTAAAGGTTAAGAAGGTATTCAACTGATGAAAATAAAAATAAAATACCTAAACGTAGAAGTCTTCAATAGAAAACTCCATTCCAATATTTTAATGAATAAAGACCTCCTAACTTAAATAACTGCATTTTTTATTTTTATTTTTCGTGTTAGTTTTAATAGTTAAAATAATTGTCAAAGTTTTAATTTTTGTGAATCGTGTGACGTCATAACTCCTGAAAAATTACTATAAGATACCTCAATCAGCTGATCAAGTGCCGCCATTTTGAATTCCGTTGTTCGAAGTATTCTCCCTAAAAGAAGCATTACTTTTTTTTGTGCAGTAGTTTTTGAATATTTTCAATAATAGAGATAAACTAATAAGAGATACCTTTATTTTTGAAACATTATTTTGGCCTAAATAATGTTTCAATAAACACGACAACTAAATCTCTATGAACAGAACGTAAATAAACGAATAAATTAATACGATGACGTGTGTAATATCATACATTCCCATACAATGACTTAACGGTGACGTCACGACACGTCGAATAGTGACGTCACCACTAAAATTTCAATAATGCCAACTTGACGGCGTGTTTTTACGATTTGATTAAAAATGGACTTTTTAATATTTTTTAAAAAACTCTGCTTAAATAAAACTTATGTATTCAGAATCAGCGTTTATTGGTCTATATGAACACATTTGTTTAAAGCCATAATATTTTTCACTGGAGTTCCTTATTGTCGCATTGCATTTGTATTGAACTGTTGACGGTTTCTGCAGCATATATACGGGAACATTCTTAGAAAGTTATAAGAAATCCGTAAGAAACCCATGATATTATAAACCTTTAATATTTATAAACTATTGGTTGCTAATAATACGAACACAATGAGGAATATACTTGCACGAAAAACTGAAGGCGTTCATGTCCTTCCAACGTCCTTTCAAACAGTAGACATCAGACACAGCAGAGATTTTCGTACAAGATTGGCAAGATGTCTTTATAAAAGAGCCGAGCGCTCAGGAGTCGGGACGCGAGACGAGGACACAGCTCACAGCTCCTGCGTCACCTTAAGGATGACAAATGGTCGTGATTCATCACACCTTTGCTTGTTTGTCCTCATGTCAACCAGATGCCATTCAAATCGTAACAATATAGTTAACATTAATGACATTAGAGCGAGCAGCGTATCGCCGCCGCAGAGAGGTGTGCTGTGTTACAACACAACTATGGGCGTCTCGTGCTTTATTCTAATATTATAAAAATATATGCCTATATTTGAAACATATGTAAAACATGTACCGCAGCAAATGTACAAACATTCAAACAAAAACAAAAAAAACAAAACTAGAATCAATTAAATATTTAAAAAAGTTAGATAAAAATAGCTGGCAATGTATACATATATATGTGTGCAAAAATGTTTATGTTCATATATAATGGAGTATGTGTGTATGTATACATAGTTACTGTTCCCATCGCTATGCGATATATCCTGTCTGTTTCGTGTAGTAATAGGCTGTTAGAACGAGACGCAGCGCTTATCATGTGTCCGCTAGGCTATAAACGCGCTACTCTTTTTACTAGTCGGTTGCGGCATATGATGGAAAAATATGTTTTTAATAGAAAAAAAATGTCATCGGACATCAAAATGATATCTACATTTTTTACTCCAAATATGCTCAGGAATCGCTGGTAAAAATGTGTATATTTGTATATCCCCGGACACCCTGTATTTACATTTTATTTTTTATTATGGTTTTTGTGTATGAAAACATGCAAATATTTCTGGTTATTACTGTGAAATTTTAAATTGTGCTTTCTAATATGAACTAATATGTGTGATCTGACTGTTCTAATACGGGAAATCTCCTAGGTACTTTGAATCAAAGTTTTGAATTAAAGTTTGAATCAAAGCTTTCTTATAATGTATCTGTACTTTTAATGTGAAATAAAAATAAATTCTGTGAGCAAATATCTTAAATAAATGTAGAATCAGGCAATTAAAAATTCTGATTACGGTTGTGATTCTGCAGTAATTTCAGTTCAATGAAATCAAAAGCTAGGCTTTGCTTTATAAATGTTATCATCAAAATTGGAACTGATCGTGGGAACAATTCAGACCAGCGATAAATTAGGTACAATTTTTTTAACGTTAATTAATTAATAATTCTATATTTGAAAGATATATTTTTTTCTTAAATTTTTGGTCAGATGTTGTAATTCTTCAAGTTTTTCATTCGAAAGCAATTTTCTGATTGCCTCAACAATAATTGACAACTTTTGTTATTTAAATACTTTTTATTTCCCAAATCAGGTGGTTATAATATCCCTGGTATATTAAACATTTCCTAGATATTAAACATTCGTGCATGTTGATTTTCAGTATTTTTTTAAAAGCCTTCATTAAACTGTTTTAAAAAAGCTGGTTTCCAAAACACCAACTACTCGTATAATGAATTGTGCTCTTCTGTAAAATAAGAAACAAAAAACACCACGACACGCCACTGCTTCCTAAGAAATTCGCATTCATATATCATAAAAAAGTTTGTAATATTTAGTTGCGGTGCGTTTCAGCCGTGTGTACCAAATTAAGATAGTATATAAAATTTATTTTTAATTCTTCACCGGGGCGCTTCTAACTTTTTGATTTCTGGCTTTAAAATACGCTATTGAGGAAAATAAACTTAGATCCAAACGTTGAAACTCTCGATATGGCCTCTCTCACCTCCCAAAGACAAAAAAATCAAAGCGTGTAATTCACACACGGTAGAAGTAAAACCTTCAGAAAACTAAAGTAGACAAGAGTGGGGAGACTACGAATCACTTTTTTATCAAGGTGGAGGATATTTTTTTCCATATTTTTATCGTCGAATTCCAGTGCACCTTTTCTTATACATTTGGTCATCTTATTAGTAATTGTGGTTTCTTCTTCGGAGTCACCAGATGTCGTTTTCTTTTGTTTTTCTTTTGCCTGTTCATTTTAGAGTGGTTTGAAGATTGGATATTGATTTAACTTTTTTTTGGATTTATTAGGATTAAACCCTGGTCGGCTGAATGTCTGCAAAGATTTATCGGGCGTTACATACCACTATAGTAAATTGGACTTGCACTTGGCCGTGGATTTATCGTACTATATTGGAAACGAGTACCTACCTGTGAATAAAATAAATATTTTATTATTATCTCATTCTCTCGCAGGCTAAATCCTATATATGTATGTGTTTGTCTCTTTTTGGTGTCTCTCGTTTCCGTTTCATAAAATTTCAAATCACAGCGGTGCTAAAGAAGTTTTCACTTCAAAATATAATGATGTTAAGAATTATCTTCCCGATAAAAATTCCTATTATTTGCGTTGAAATTTTAAACGGCATATATAAATGGCGAATATTTCGAACTACGGTAGGCCATTTATAATATTTTTTTAATATGAAATTTGTTTTGTCCACTTATAATTATTTTACAAAGCATAATCATGATATCCATTACCAAACAGATATGAATCCTGCCATGTCTGCCATCAAAATATTAAAAATTTTGAAATTTTGAGATCGCGTTTTCGGAGAGTCTGGGTCGAAGACTTCGAATAAACTCCCTCCGAAACTTAGATGCATTAGCCCAACAGAATTTAGGTCCAAATTAAAAACCTACCTTTTCGGGCTCTCATACCCTTAAATAAAAATACCTATCTGAGAGTATCATAAAATTTTACTTTTGTTTTCAAAATACGCTCATTACAGAACATGTATTATATATAATTATTATTTCTTCTTACTTCTTCTGGCGTTAATCTTAATCTAATTGTAAATGTGTCACTAGCTTTAGATCCACAATTATAATTCACTAGCTAAAAGTCTTAGATGTAAGTCACTAGTTATAATTGTACATCTTAATTGTAAGCCAATAAAATAAGTCACTAGCTCTAAGTCATAGATGTAAGTCACTAATTATAAATGTAAAACTTAGTTGTACCTAATCCAGTAATATTAATCCTTTTAAATGGTTATTTATACAGCGCCCTTGAGGTGATTTTTTCCAAAAATGCGCTAAATAAATTAGCCAAATATTATTATTAGTAGATATCACTAGGACAAGCCTGTCCCTCTACTCAATTAAAATCCTAATATACACTTACTTAATATGTAGGGTGTTACTGCATATCTATCTATTCTCACTGAATGAATTTAAGATCGACCAAATTGACTATGTGCCTAGATAACTTCTGAAAGCTATGGTTAACTTTTAACTACTTCTGTACAAACACTAAACAGGTAAGGAAATAAGTTTTCAGATTGGTGGACGCGTTAAAAATGCGGTTAGAGGTCTCGAAAACACCGGTGCGTAATCGTATACACAGGTGTCTACTTTTAAGGCATGCATGAGCGCGTTACTTGTAAGAATGGTGCAAATCGGGGTGTTACATTGAGGTCGAGAAGTTCTTTTAATTTCTTAAAATACAAAAAGTAACTCGACACCTACGCTTGTCGCTTATGCACGAATCAAATTATTATATATAGTTCAGCAATTAAATCTCTCGGACCGATATCATTGACGGTTTAAAGACATAATAAAACCGAGCATTTAATTCTGTACATTTTCGAACCACACTGTTATTTTTTTCAAATCTGCACGTTAATTTTGACATTAAACGGAAGTGTGCAAAAATTACAAAAAAGTTTGAATAAACAGGATCTAAAGAATTTCAACGGTTGGTGATAGATTTAGTTTTGAATAAACCAACATTCGTATTGTCTGACTTTAGTACTCTCTGATAATATCATCAATCATGCCACAATTTAGGGTCCCACATGCCCAGAATATTTTCAAAGATTTTGAGAAAACAAATTCAATTACAAATCCAGCGCCACTAATGCTTAATCGTTTTTTTTTTCATTCTTTGAAGAAGGTTCATATTTTTGTGAAATGAAAAGGTTTGAGAAAATAGAAATAAATAAGAAGTCATAATTCTTTTTCGCAATAATATCAGTTTCGATTATTTATTTTAGGTGAACCTTTATGAAACCATCTTTTCTTTCATTTTTTTTGTGTTCTAGCGTGTGTTTCAATAAGATGCAATTAGCAATGCATAATTTCATGATGCCAGAGCTCACTATTGCATACAGAAACCATCGCGGGCATGCGCACATCAAATCCCCAAAGTTTCATCACAATCGGGTGAATGGTTTAGCAACGCATAGCGGTCATACATATATACATCTATACATATATACACACCCAGAAACAAACATATTTTGATTTATATATATATATTGAGACACATTTGGAAATTATGTATGTATCAAACGACACAATTGGTAGATGGCCGCCACGGCTTCGCTAGCACAGGCGTACTCTTTTTGCAAAATTTGTAAGTTGTTGCCTACAAGTGGCGGTATTTCATTAACAGGCCGTCTAATTTAGCCTAGAGAGAAGAAAGATAAGAAAAATTATAAGATTACATAAGTAAACATGCAGAAGAAAGAGAATATACATCAGTTACAAATTGATGAAAGCAGTTTAGAAGAAACAGAAAGCAAAAACAAAAACAAAAAACTGTTGTGCAGTGACCTCGTTAAAATAAGTACTGCTAAAATGTTTAATTATTAGAACTTTAGTCTTCAGTCGACGTATTTATATTAAAAATATCAGCTACATTGGCGTAAAAGTTATCAATGGTATGCAGAGGCGGCTATGGAGGTCCAGAAGTGGAAAGTCATTAAAAAAAAATTATGATACATTATACGATAATATTTATTTCACGTGGGTACCTCACGAGCTTGAGAGTCAAATTACATTATTTAATATAGTAAATTATTTAATAAGATTATTTATTTGCGACAAGCCTACAGTATGCGAAATCAACCTACGTTTATAAAACCATCTCATTCAGACGCATAATTTCATCATGCTCTCTCCCTTACGGCAATAACCCAAACTGTCTTCAGAATTCGAAAAACATTTTTATTAGGCGACGTAGTGCCATCTCGTTTATTGTACGGCGCGTAACGAGACAGAAACATATATTGGGACATTTGATCCAGTGAATTGATCCAGCCAATCATAGTGCGTGGAAAAGAAAGCTTCCATTTAAGACGTAAGATGTCACTACTTGCCGCTGCCCGCTATCCCGCGGTGCATTTCAAATGGCGACCGGCCAACTCAGAATAAAACCAACTCAGAAGCACTTCAGAAAGGTCATTAAGAGTGATGATGAAATTTTTAAAAAAATTGGTTAAACAGGTTAAGTTAGGTTAGGGATACTGACTATTTTAAAATAATTTTTTCTTAGCTTTAAATGACTTTTCTGGGGTGTTTCTGAGTTGGTTTCATTCTGAGTTTGCATGGAACCATTTCAAATACATTACAATAATACCAGTTGTTTTGATTTGCATATTATGTTTTACTATCATCTTATAATTTTGAGAGGTGTCTGACCAATTGACCTGAGGGACGGACCACCACTGATGGTATGTACAAAATCTATTTATAACAGAATTTATAAATAGATTTTGTACATGAAAGTGAATCAACATTTTTTTTACATTAACTCCAGACAGGAGGCCATGAGGAAGATAATTTCCCCAGGGCCTATGTCATCTGGGATGCTGTGTGGAGGGTCTTTTTGGGGAGAGGAGGGAATGAACATTGGTCTTGAAGAGACCAATGTTGTAGGAAGGAGGAAACACAGAGGCACATTAATCAAACTGATTATTTACAATATTGTCCTACATATATTACCAAAGTAACTAAGCACAGTTAATTACATGATAGAGATATGATTCTTACACGCAATAAAATGTAGAAATCAATTTGAAAAAGACAAATTCTAAAACAAGTAAGCTAAGTTATTTTTCTGTTTAGAAACATGGATTTGAAATAAATTCGAAGTTTCTTACCCAATACACTACTCTTTATTATTTAGCGTTCTTGTATCCGCTTGGCCTGTGAACCATGTGAAATTGGGAGGCAATCCTTGAAGATTTGCCAAAACTGTGGTCAGAAACAACAGGGTACCCCGGTATCTAGTCACATGACCTCTATCCTGTCAAGATCTACAACCCCAGAAAATTCGATTAATTTAAACCTATTATATTTATTTATTGTTTTTGTGTTTAATTCGTAGAACTCCATTTTAATTTTTAGAAATTTAATTAAAATTAAATTTGATAATGTTATTATCGAGTTCTGCAAGTTTTTTTGTTAGTGTTTTAGTTACAGCTGTTTCGACTGGTAAGGTCATTTTCAAACTGTGGTGAAGCCACGAACGGACGACTTATTTATAAGATTTTAAATGTCAATTTTTGAAGGTGTCTAAGTTGATTTATTACCGGTTAAACCAATTTGCACTCTCTCAATTAGTGTCTCTACAAATTGGTTTAACCGGTAATAAATCAACTTAGACACCTTCAAAAATTGACATTTAAAATCTTATAAATAAGTCGTCCGTTCGTGGCTTCACCACAGTTTGAAAATGACCTTACCAGTCGAAACAGCTGTAACTAAAACACTAACAAAAAAACTTGCAGAACTCGATAATAACATTATCAAATTTAATTTTAATTAAATTTCTAATAATTTAAACCTGTCAAGCCACAGAGCTTTTAGAAAAGTTCTCGACCAAATCACAGCTTTAAAAGTGCTACAATGCAAATTTAATGCGCTTTTTAACAAGTGTCTTTATTTTACCGTTGGAATATTTCTGATTTGGTCGCATCTATATGTTTGTGAGAAAGAATTTTGGTACAGTATTAAAAACTGGTTTCTGTTTGACATTGGTAATTTTAAGGGTGTGTTGTCAATTTTTCCTTTTTTGTGAAGTGGTGTAATTTTAATGAATTTTTTGTGTTGGGGAGTTTGATCCCAAAAGGTGTTTTTTGTGTAAAGAAATCTGATATCCCAGGGAAAGGAAATGCGGTTACCGATTAACATGGCATTTGGGTTTATTGCCTGCGTGCTTGGTGCCCTCACCGGATGGGAGTTGTTGCTATACTATAATAATACTAGACACCGGACTCGGAGTGCACGAGAGTGCAGGAGTTGACAGAGTTGCTCGGGCACCGTGACTTCCTAGGTACATACAGACACCGAGGATTGGGGCTTGGGGATGGTCGACTAATTGTTGCTTCAGGCAGGTACTTTCGTTGGTACCTGCAATCTTTTTTTAACCAATGGTAATAATTGCTTCCTGCACTCCTGATACATAATATTGAGATGTATTTCATTATGTACTCGTTGTTTTAGTTGTTTAGTATATTTTGAAGGTCTTCCTCTTACAAATTACAAATCTTTTGAATAACGAATTCAAGATATTTGGGGTGACATAAGTTTCTGTTTATTTTATCTAAGTTTAGTTAAAAGGAAAATAATTTCCCTCACGGCCTATATTATCTAAGATGCTGTGTGGGGGCTCTTTTGAGGACAGGATTTATATATGTGATTTGATATAGGGTCCTTGAAAGTTTTGTTTTTGCTCTATTTTGTTCTAGTAAAGATGATTAAAGAGTATGCGAGCTACAAAATGTATGGTGCATTATGCGACGGAGGCCAAAGTTAAATTTCTTGTAAATGAATTTTCCTTTTAATTCGTTTTTGAGATGATATATCACAAAAATGTTGCTGAATAAAGTATCCCAATATTATATTTATTTCTAACGGGCTCTCCGTGCCAAAACTCGTTTTTTTTTAAATGCGATCATTATTTATTTTGTTATTTAAACTTCCTGTTTTTATCGTTTGTTTTAAACGTGTTTTATTATCTAAATGCAATTTTATACATCCTTAAATAATTTTTACAGAACTGTTTTTTATTAGATTTTTAAGTAATTAATCATCTCTCCTTTTTAATATTTTGTCCTTTTTCTTATTTGTCTGTACTTGTTTGTCATTTATTTTTATATTAACAACTTATCCTGATGAAGAAAACATTGTGGATATTATTAATAACTAGCTTTTGCCCCCGGCTTCGCACGCGCCATTTGCCCCCCCCCCCTCCCCCCCCCCCACCTCTCACCAACCCCCTCCCCACTCCTCCACCCCTGACCAACCCCATTTTTCAAACAGCTGGCGAGCCACCTATTAAAACGTAACAATCAAACACGCGCATTAAATTTGAACTATTAAAGTGATCTCCATAGTAACCTAAACAAATAACAAAATGACAGCGCAAACAATTACTTAGCAATGCTTCGCTTTTCGTCTGGACAATAAACGTATAATAAATAATTTCATGACGCCAGAACTTACCAATATAATATATAGCCTATAATACTCGCAAATAATGTAGCTTTTTATCAGTGAAAGAATTTTTAAAATCCATTCAGTTGTAACAAACATACATAAATCCATACATCCAGTCATCCAGACATCCATACAAACTTTCGCCTTTATAATATTAATAATACGAAGGATACAGTGGTGTAAACTAAGTTATTATTAATTAAAGGAAAAACAATCACTTTGTTTGTAACCACGATTTATTGATTTAATTTTTATTTACCGACCGGTTTCGCTTAATACAAGCATCTTCAGGGTATAAATTAAAACTGATGAAAAAATACATTGTGTGAGCTTATATATACATACAGATATGACTCATCTTGAAACATTTGGGATTTACAGGCTTTAAGAGTTAGTTTGACTTATAATATAATAAGATAATAAGAATTCGAAAGCTCCAAAATTATATGGATTCCTCAAAATCCATAAAAGTGATAAACCTATAAGACCAGTTGTTAGTTGCTGTGATGCCCCAAATTTTAAAATATCTTCTGTTATTACTAATGTTTTCCATAATTCCAATATTTTCTCCCCAAAATATACAATCAAAAATTCATTTTCACTTATAGAAGAACTGATTTGGATCTCCCTAAAAATTGCAAACTCATATCGTTTGATGTGGTTAACTTATTCCCTAATGTCCCCATAGAGGAGAGCAAATGTTTGATCTCTAATTTATTAAATACTTCTAATTTACCCAAAGATTTAGTGAATTATCTGACTTCACTATTTAATGTTTGCCTTAACCAAAATTATTTTCAATTCAATGGTGTTATATATCAGCAAATCGAAGGCCTTCCCATGGGGTCTCCTACAAGTTCTTTAATTGCTGATATATTCATGAATAATTTAGAAAACAAAATTTTAACTAGTGCCTCACCCCTTGTTAAAAACGTCTTACTATGGCGTAGATACGTCGATGACGTATTCTGTATATGGACAGGGACTCAACGTCAATTATGTAAATGCCTTCCTCATCCTTATAAATTCATACCATCAAAACATTAAATTCACATTAGAGATGGGAACTAATTCAACTTTAAATTTTTTAGATCTCACCTTATCTATCGTAAATAATAAAATTAATTTTAACATCTTTCGCAAGCCTACCTACACCGACGTTGTTATCCATAACACATCCAATCATCCTATTTCACATAAACACTCCGCTTTTCATTCAATGGTTCATCGTTTGGTCACAATACCGTTATCTAATACTAATTTCTCCAACGAACTAGCAATAATTAAAAAAATCGCGGTTAATAATGGTTATAATGCCGAACTCATTGATGCAATTTTAAATAAAAAACAAAAACAAATAGCCACTAAAAATTTCTTATTTACTAATCATAATAATATAAATAATAATAATAATCTTTGTTACCAATGGCGTCGTATTTTATTCATTAATCAGTTCTCTTCCTGCAGTGTAAAAAATCTACCTCCCGAAATAAGACCGGCATTTTACACAAACAATAATTTAGGAAAGTTTTTAATTAATTCGAAAGATAAGGACGAAAAACTAAGTCATTCCGGAATATATAAATTAGATTGTAATGATTGTTCATCATTTTATGTAGGTAAAACGACGCGTAATGTCAATATTAGAATCAAAGAGCATCTTAGATGCTTAAATAATAATGGATTTTCGGAATTCGCTAATCACCTTATTTGATAAAGATCATACCTTCAATCAAAACACCGGTGTTAAGATTTTACACAGAAATGGTCATGGTAACAGGCTTAATAATTTAGAAGCACTCGAAATAAAGAAAGCCGTTAAAACAAAAACCCAAATCCTTAATAATCAGTTAAATGTGTCGAATAGTCCGATATTAGGAATATTTCCCATAAACTAAAAAAACCCGTAGCCACTTTATTCCTTAATCACCTGTTCAATTGACGTTTTGTCCCAGTAGATATCACTTGGTAGGATGTTAATGACACTCTCTCACTCTTACTTTATATTATGTTTTGTCTCTGTCTGTATGTATATATAAGCTCACACAATGTATTTTTTCATCAGTTTTAATTTATACCCTGAAGATGCTTGTATTAAGCGAAACCGGTCGGTAAATAAAAATTAAATCAATAAATCGTGGTTACAAACAAAGTGATTGTTTTTCCTTTAATTAATATGTCAAACCACAAAGTGACTGCTTTCTACCAAAATATAAGTTATTATTTGTTTTCATTATATCGATAATGACGCCACAAGGTATATTTGCAAAGTTTGAAGAAGTCATCATATTATTCTTCAACACATTTCTATAGTTACACAATACCCTTCGTAAGTCGTTTTCTCATTATTGAAGGTCATGACTCCCATTTCAATTTATTACAATACACGTATCTTCATTACAAAATATATTTATTTTATATAAGTACTAGTTACTCAAATACTATATCACAATTTATTCTAAAAGTATCTAGGTACTTTAAGTAAAGCTGAGCTTTATGTGAAATATTGTTATATGTAGATAGCAATATCAAACTGATTATAACATTATTTCACAACAAAAGAAAATTATTATTAAGAACATGAAACCAAAGTGGAAAATATGCGCGTTACAAAGTTCCATCTTAAATAAATTTAGAATAATTAATTCCCTCGAATACCGTCTGGTCTTTTGAGAAATAATAACAATCGGTACAGTGAGGAGTGAGGAGTGAGGACTGGGGACTGAGGGCTGAGGACTGAGGACTGAGGACTGAGGACGGAGCAGGAATGCTTCTGCAATACGTGGCGTGGGCGAAGTTTAATCTTGCTCCGAGCAATATTTTCCCTTTCAATAAAATGACTCGCCGTGGGAGAAGAGCGAAAAATCTTATTGTCTTACAGAGACGCGATCAGAGCCGCAGCAGTAGGTTTCCGAACCGTTTGCGTAACAGGTTACACTCTGCCGGGAGAGCACTAGTAGAGGGTGGGATATTTCGATATGTGGGGGGCAAATATTGGACAACCAACAGCCCTGCCATTGGTCACCCCAAGTCGTTCGCTACGTTTGGTCACTTAGCAGGGGAGCCTTGGCGGAGGGAGGTCTTCGCGGCGGATGCGTTTCTCAACCTACGGCGCGGCGGCCCGGATCGGTTGAGACTGGTTGAGGGAGACCTTTTGACTTCTCCAGCAGGATTCCCTTGATCCATCGCCTTGCACCGCAAATTACTCCTGGACATATCGACCTCCAGATTCCTACACAACCCTCAAACTTTTTTCCTTCCCAGAACATCCCTTCCTTCCTTGCCCCTAAAAAGACCCACCACACAGCATTCCCAAAGATGACAGACCCCAAGGGAAATTATTTTCCTCAGGGCCTCCTGTGTGGAACTATTGTAAAAAAATAGATGTCGCTTTCTTTTCTTTTGATTGTTTTTTTTAAGTGGTTTGAAGATTGGATATTGATTTCACAAAATAAAAATGTTTTTTTTTTTGGATTTCGTAGGATTCGAACCCTCGCGCGCGCCGAGGTGCAAATTTACAGCATTATAATAGAACCGAGTATTCGTGTAGAACTGAATTGTGACGCATTTCCCTTTCACCCTAATTTCAAGTCACTAGCGGCGCTAAAGAAGTTTCACTTCAAAAACCTCGGCGTGAGTTAGTTTATTGGTTAATGAAATGAACATTTTTCAAAATAAAGTACCTAAAAAAAATTTGTATGAACTTTTTCCAAGTCTGTTTTTCATTGCAGAGAATTGTGACTCCTCCAATTTCCATGGTGGACAAGGCTCCTGCACTCCTCGCGGTTCTGCGTGATACTTGGTCACTCCAGTGCAGTGGTGACCTTCCTATGCTTCTTCTGCCTTTCACTTTTCTACATGGTGGGGAATTCAGTTTGGCGAGCAACGTGCCCACAGTTTCTGAAATACGTTGTAGGCAGATAGTTGAGAGCATAGACATCCAAATGACTGTATATTCATATGTCCGTGGTTGAGAGTCTATTTTATATTCCTTAGATCTTCTTAAATCCCCTTTATCTTCAGACATGAACATATGTGCGTCTGATGATTTTGGGCAGAGGTGTTGGTTATCCAATAAAATATATCATATTGAGATAACAAGCCAAAATTAATAATTTAATGTCTTAGATTACCAGCCAAGACTGATCAAACAATAATGATTTTGTTAAAACCCTCCTATTAATATATATTATCTATGCTAAGATTTGGGTTGTGTTTTTTTGTTATTATTTAGAACTAGCTGGTCCCGGCATGCGTTGCAATGCCAACATGAATCCCGTTTCCCTCACACGTTCCCTTCCCCTCCCGCGTTCCCCTTCCACCTTCCCCGCCTTCCCTCTTCCCTTTCCCCTTCCCTCGTCCCACCAACCCTCCTCCCGCGTTTCATATATTCAATCCCAGTACATTCAGTTTTTAAACAGCCCGCGTGCCACCTCTTACAATTTTTATTCAAATTTCCATTTTTCATGTGTATTAAATTTGGTACCTATTTAAAATATCTAAAATTCTTGATTTGATTCAAACCATTAAGGGAGTACTCCTCCAAGTGTTCTTTCGTGCCTGTAAACTTGGCCACCCTGACAAATCGGCAATCGCCGAGCACTTAATCGAAACCGGCCATTACTTTGGATTTGTCCCCGAGGTCCTGGGAAGATCCAAAACACATAGAGCACGCCTGATTATGGAGGCAATTGAAATTCACAAAAATCCTATAAATATTAATAGAGACGACGGAGCTAAGCTCAATAGTTCTTGGTATCCGGTAATTGACGGTTACATCCAAAGATATTTCTGTATTTGAATATCTTTGGTTACATCAAGGCTAAACGCAAAAAAACATGTTAAAGTATATTGTAGCACCAGCTCGTAGAGGAGTGGAGCTGGCGACACGGTATCGCTCCTAAGTAGATAAGTATAAACATCACATATTCACTATTACATCATATTCACTATTACATCACTATTACACGTCTGCCCTGATGATGGACACTGCAACGCTATCCGAAACGTTGGCTAAAGAAGAAGGTAGCGTAACACGGCATAATACCCCAAAAACTAATAACAAAAAAAAACATAACATCTTCATTCGTAACACTGTCCATCTAGCTTATTTTAAGTAATCTGTACATACACATCTCGAATGCCTCAAGTCGCCTAATTAGTTATTCAGTTCCATAAAAGGCTTCCATTCCATAAAATAATATCGAAAACACGTAGCATCTGATCATTCGCATTCGTAATCCAAGGTTGAGATCATGATTGCAGAACATCTTTTTCACGCAGATAAAGGTTGCACGAGCTTGCTTATAAAGCTGAAAAATAATTTCAATGCACACGGCACAGTGCCGAGGGCATAATATAACTAAGATGCTCCTCTTTTAGAAATTATTCACGTGCACCGCGCGAAAGTCCAATAACGAACTGCTCCGCTCCTGGCCTGAAGTATTTGCTTTTGTCAGAGGAAAACTTGCAGCCAACGCTTAAAAACACTAGCTGAGAAATCATACTCTGGCTAAGTTGTTCAAACAAAGGCGTGAATGTTTTACACGACTGAACCCGGGCGATCTCTCTCCCCAAGGCGCGGGGGTAGGCGGGACTATCTTCCACCCTGGAGCTACCTCACAGTTCGAGAGGGTGAGAATATTTTTCACTGAAATGCAAATTCTACATTCTTTCTATCCCGCGTTTCCAAGTGATGTCATTGCATTACTTTAAGTACTGTTTTATGATGCATGTTCGTGCTTGTTTTTAATGCACTTAGTGACTGTTATTGGAGTAGCGAGCATTCGTATTATTTATGTGGCGTTGTGCGGCGGGCCCCCGGGCGAGAGCTGATCATTTTTAATTTACATATCAATTTCGACTTCAATATGATTTTAACACTGCAGACCGCTTTATACAGATACGAATTGGCTTATTTTATATATTTATCTTAAACATTAAAAAGGAACATATAAAGGGTAGAACTTCGCATTATTTGAAGTAAAATGTGACAGTGAATGTAAATCTTTTCAAAATACAAATTTGGTGCTTTGTGATCAAAAATTATGAAGGCTCAAAAAAAAGTTTAAAATAATCTTGCTAACTTATCAAGCCATTTCCCCTTAGTAGTCCAGTCAAAAAAGATGAAAAAAGTGCTGAGTTTGAATTAATTCTGAATTCTGAAGCTGAATTTTTGTACAGGTCTTGAATACGTCATTAAAAATGCTATGTCAAAAGTCCCCATCGATCTAGCGTTAGCATTGTTTTTTATCCGAGGTCAAAGGTCATAAATTTTCGTTTATTTGCATATTTCTCGGAAACTGTGAGAGTTATTGAAAAAAAATATGAAAAAGAATTTGTAGAACGCAACATTCTCTACAAAAAGATTAGACCTTTTTCCCAACGAAGCACCGTTCTCGAGTTATCGTCACCTTCGGCCCAACTCCGCAACGAGACCATGTGATCTGAAGAGCTCACAGACAACTAAGTACTGACAGAGTGTAACCCGTTACATAATTCTGTCATGCACATGCCCTTTGCTTTTTTTTACATTAACTCCACGCAGGAGGCCCTGAGGAAAATAATTTCCCTCAGAGGCTATGTCATCTGAGATACTGTGTGGAGGGTCTTTTTGAGGAGAGAAAGGAATGAATATTGGTCTTGAAGAGACCCATGTTGTAGGAAGGAGGAAATACAAAGAACGGCAAGTCATTATGTTTCATATAAAAATGTAAAAAATATTATATAGTTACTAAATAAAATAAAATAAAATAAATTATACAGCCGAGCTGTTGAATACAAGTACGAGTCGAAAAAGCGACCCATTCTCATGTGACAAACCGTGTAGGTGCATATAATTACATGCTAAAAATATATATGTATATAAATTGTGAAGAAGCAATAAATAAATAAATAAAAATATCGAGTCCCAGATGTGTCAATATCTTTTTCTGATTTTTCTGTTTTCAGATTTTCGATTGAGTTTCGCTTATATTGTCTTCATTTAATTAAATAAAAATATGTTGGGCACGCGTTTGGCGTGTTTCCCGACTATGCACCGGCGTCGAAGGGATCAATGACGCTAGTTCCTCGGAGCATCTTCCATTGAAATACCGGTAGAACAAGGATAGCATTAATACCCGACGCCTTTGCTCTAAAGTTTGCAATCCGTTTATTAAACTAAGAGAATCCATCAGACGGACCCGTTCGTTTCTGCATAGTCGAGGGTATTTTTTTTTAGGTATTTTGGGGCTCCAGACCAGAGGTGGCTGCCAAATTCAACCGTGGGGCGCACTTGCGATTTGTACAGGGTTAGCAGTTGTGTACTATTGAAGTATCTGCGTGCCTTGTACAATACGCCCAGTTTTTTAAAGGTTTTAAAGTTTTTTCTCTCTCCTTCGGGCTCCATCGAAGCCCCCATATCTGAGATGGTCACTTAGAATTACACCAAGCATATCAATGGAGGGCCTGTTCGGAAGATTGCTTCCGTCGAAGGAGACTAGATTTTCATTTCAATCCCTTTTAGACGTAATCAGATCATGATTGGGTCGTTGAAACGAGAAACGTTCAACGAGATTATTTTGCTTCGTTAATAATCGCATTATTCAGTTACTACTCGTATATAGTTCAGAAAATAAACTTGTTTCCTGAGGTAGTGTGGCTTTGTCAACTACGGCTCAAGACAAAAACATGTATGCAGGTTCCGTAGATGACTTACGAAATCGTCCTAGTATCCAGTCTCCAATATCAAGTAATGATTGCGTTATTACGAGTACAGGATTCACCATCCGTCAATCCAGAGATGGTCCAAAATTCTGGACTGATATGCAAGTTAAGAATCTTGCCCAGACTCGAAGCCAGAACTTCTTCCTTTCAGAATGCGCCATTAAACAGAGCAATTCAACTGCTTAACGATTCTGCATTGAGCATCGACATCTTCAATGTACCTAAAGAGAGTTCAGTAACTATCGTTTGACTTACGTCACAACATAGTGAAACTGCCCCCATGGATTTTTTTTAACTTCATTTAAATTTTGTAATCTTCTCCGCAATAATTTGGTGTATAACTGTTTTATGGAGAACCTGAAAAAATAAATAAATAATTAATAAGTCTTCATTCATATATCAGACATTATTATGCCAAACTGTTTTTATTAAAAGACTTCAGTTCTTTCAATCGCAGTGACTGTTTATTGACGTATCGTAATTTAACAGAGGTAAAGAGGGGCTTAAACTTTAGCTTAATCCAGTCCCACCTAAATTATTTAATAGAAATATGGGGTAATACATGCAATGACGGCCGGCATAGTCCAGTGGTAAGGCTCTTCACTAGCACTCCGAAGGTCGCGGGATCGAATCCCGGCGTGGCAAATAAATTTAATTTGATTAATTTGTGTTATTTCACAATTTATTCATTTAAAAAAAATATGTAGTATATTTGCGGCACGTTCCAGAGTGGAAGATACTCTCAGTATCGCCCTGGTAGACCACCATTCAGAATTGAAACGTTACTTGAAATGGCTGGTGACCAGATCTGAATAGCCAGGTACTTCCCTACCTTCCTCTTCCCTATCTCCTTCCCCTCCCCACTACCTTCAGCCTCACAGCATAACCCAATTGGGGATGCCATAGTCCCACTGGCTCCAGACGGGAGCAGTTGGGACTCTTGTGCGGTATTCATGTATATCTTGTAGGTCTTGGAAGCGGATGACCAGGACACAATGAATCCCAGATTCCTACCGATCCCTTAAACCCTCTTCCTTCCCAGAACTCTCCTTTCCTTCATTTCCTTAAAAAAACCCCCAGACAGCATCCCTAAAGATGGCGTATGCCCCGAGGGAAATTATTTTACTCAGGGCCTCCTGTGTGGAGCACATGTAAAAAACAAAATTTACGTTCTTAGACGACTTACTACTAATACAGAACAAAGTTATTAAAAAAACTCTTCAACTATAACCCAGACACTCCCACAAAAAACTACACCAGGAAATGAACCTTCGGAAAACAAGAACATTGTACGAATATGACATATGCCTTTTAATCTACAAAATACAAAATGGACTTATACACACAAACACAACATTTATAAAAAACGTCACACAACAAGTACACGAACATAAAAATTGTACACAAATACTGTCAAGACTAAAAGTGGCAAGAGAAGCATTGGCCACGAGGGCGTACACATATTGGAACGTTCGGGAATATCCCGGATCATTGTGGAACATTTCAGAACACTCTCAAATGTTGTGGAATGTTCTGGAACATTGTAGATCATTCGAAGCTGTTTTGTATGGGTGGGGCTACCCATTGATAGGGGTACACAAAGCAAGATACGTCGTATGTTCGAACGTTAGTTCAATCTCATACTAACTCCCTGAGCGAATTCGGGTACCCCAGGTAGTGTGGGAATAAAATCATAGACATTACAATTATGACGCGTAGTCATTTAATAATTGCGATCTTATTAAGGCCACCGCTCGCCGACATTACTGAATCACAGAGAAGTTGTATAATTGGCAGTAAATTAATATGTACATTGAAATAATTTCCTCTACAAACTTTCTATCAGCAGACTCCGAGCAAATGTCTGAGCTGAGACCGCCCCGAGCTGAGAACACTCACTATGTTAATAAATTAAGAGGTTTTCCGACCAAATAATATTACGTATCTAGTTGACGGAATAAAACCGTTAATGTTCAACTTCAAACTATGGCCCTAAATTTTGTAGAAATCGTTTCTTGTTATTCAGAAATTTCTTACACTCTCTGTATTACTTGGTTCTGATAATTTGATTTATGTATACTTAGGTTTAATGTAGTGATGATGAGTATATTGAAAAAAATAATAATTGACTCACCCTCGATTAAAACTTATGCAATTTAAAATTTTTGATCACTAATACGAATCGAAATGTTCCCATGTTTGAGATAGATAATTCGATTATTCCCGTGGCTGGATTAACTAAGTAATCAAGCGGCAACCATTAATTGTGGCAAGTTAAAAAGTCTGATCCATTTTTTAGATTATCAGTTGAGTTGGTCATCTACTTGCACAGCTGCTAAAAATGCTTCAAAAATATGTTTTGGCGTAAATCAATTTAAACGATTACGGCTCACTGTAGATAGATGGATAGTTTTTTCTCGAATTCTACATAGACCCAATTTTTTTGAACAGATGTATTTATTACATATTTTTTATTGACGGTCTCCGTGGTCGGGGGATAAGGCTCTCGACTAGCGATCCGGAGACCGCGGGTTCTAATTTCATCTGATTGATTTGTGTTTTGCATTTCACAATTTATTCACTTCAAATAATATAAGATATATTAGTAGAACGTTCCACAGTGGAAGAGACTCTCAGTATCGCTCTGCGTAAGACCGCCATTCAGAATTGCAACGTTGCTTTAAATGGCATTAGCCGTGTAACTAGATCTGAATAGCCAGATACTTCCCCACCTTCCTCTTTCCTATTTCCTTCCCCTCCCCACTACTTTCAGACTCATAACATAAGGCAAATGGAATTTAATTTAAAAATTATTTCATATTATGAATCGTAAATTCATGATTTTTTGATTGATTCGAGTACAGATAATGGTTCTTAGTAATAACCCAAAATTTCAGTTGATTCGGTGCTATAGGGCCTATAGTTACTATAGTTACGACCGACCCCGGTGTTACAAAGCGCCCGTAAAACGACAAATTTTATAAAAATTGTTTTTTTGAAATTATTTTTTGATTTATTCGAGTACAGACCATGGTTCTTAGTAAGAATCCAAAATTTCGGTCGGTTAAAAAGCTAATGGTATCTGTGCACACTGGCTCCAGGCGGTCGGGAGCAGTTGGGACTCTTGTGCGGATTCACATCGATTCAAAATCGTTGTCAATTGTGTCAGTATTAATTACAACATCTGTAAAACCTGATACGTTTTAAGATTTTAACGGCCAAAAGTATTTTCGTTATTTGTTTTTTGGGTGTTATGCCGTGTTGCGCTACCTTCTTCTTTATCCAACGTTTCGGACAGCGTTGCAGTGTCCAACATCAAAGCAGATCCGACACATCTACCGGATCTGCCCTGATGATGGACACTGCAACGCTGTCCGACACATCTACCGGATCTGCCCTGATGATGGACACTGCAACGCTGTCCGAAACGTTGGCTAAAGAAGGAGGTAGCGCAACACGGCATAACACCCCAAAAACAAATAACGAAAATCTATAAAATCTATTCTGGTGGTACTATCAACATTAGCTATGTAGGAGCTGGCAAGAGGTTATAAAAATAAGATGTGAACTAAGTGTAAAGTAGGTTTGTAATCCCCAAGATCGTAATTTTCTGTATTCGGTTATACATACTATTTGATGGTGGATGTTAAATACTCGTACATTAAAAAAACGTATGTGTTTCGCAAACGTGATGTTCAACACTATTCGTATAATGCCATTGGTAGTTTTTACCTGAGGCAGTATTACCGTTTTTTGTGCAGCGAGTCGTGCAAGCCAGACGCAGCTGGAGGTGTCACTTAATGCAATAATTGCAAGCTTTCTTTTCGATACCACATTAGCGGTTTCGTTAATAAAACATATCAAGGAAAAATAAATTCACAAAAACATTAATAGTTCTTTTCGGTAATATAATTATTTGGCTTTACGTATAATTAGAGCACAAAATATTTCTATACGTTTTACAGAAAGAGTAAAGAAAAGTAACATTTGGATTGCGTTTAACTTGTTTGTACAGTTTGTCCCGTTTTTTACGCTATCTACGATGCTTTGGGTAATCCATTTTTAAGTCTTTTTTTACGGTGCGAGATAAACTTGAATGATGTTGTGGTGTTTTGAGTGATAAGCGTTTGTTGGTATGCTAGAAAGTTTGTAGGTGTGCAGGATTCTTCTGTCATGTTAATTTTTTTAGATGTTCCCATGTTTGCTTTTCTAGGCAATTTTTTGGGTTAACTTAGTCAGTTTCTAATTTTGTGATATATTTTGAATTGTCGAGTTCAAATCCTGTGAGGTTATGCCTATCATCGTTATGTAGTGATCTGTGATTGTGGATTTGAACACTACGCTACATATTTCGCTTTTGGATTAGACCATTAAGTAACCTGTAAATGATTCTGAGTCTCTTTAACCACTGGAGCGATTATGGTAAAAAAATAGACAACTTTTATTTTTCTGCGATTGAGAGCGGTCCAAAATTGGAGTACATTTTCCTACCATTCGTGAAACATTTAATGTAATTATTTAAAACATTTCTTTCAGTCATAGATGTTGCAAATCCGAACTTCGTAGAGTATTTTAGAACGATATTAAAAATAATTTTTTTAAATATTTTATTCAGGCAGAATTTTGGATCAGCTGTTTACGGTTAAAATGAAGACCTTTTCCATAGATATGCATCTTTCATTATCAAGTATACCACAGATAACGTACGGAAATCGAAAATATTCTATGTTGACTCGAATAAGTACCCTCACGGCAGTTTCAAAGTAACAAACACGCAGGATTCGCGCGGTTACAAACTTTACTATTTCATTTTTATTTTTTTATAAATCCTACAAATATGAAATAAACGGTAAAATACGAGTACCTTTAATTCGTTGGCCACACAGAACTATAATACGTTTTTATGTGTCCATGTTAAAATTAATTCGTAGGTATAATTTTTTTAATGTTGGCGAAAAAAATTACAATGGTTTACTGTTTACTATGGTTGATGATTAAAATACTTGATACGTCTCATTAATTGTTTATACGCTTGGAAACATCCCAATAATTATAATAAAAGTTGAACTGTTACATTATTATTCAGCGGAGCTATCATAATTTTCAGCAGACGACTTCAGAACAAAGTTTGAGAAATTTTCAGATTTTTAAACCGCAAGGACTGAATTAATAAGAGATTGTAGTATTTTTTCAACTCTTTTTAATAATAAGACGCTTCACGAGAAAGTTGAAGAATTTCGCTGTTGGCGACTTCGTGATCTTTTAGTTAAAAATATGATTTATGATTTTATTAAACTTTCAATAAAGTTTCTCTACCTAATTTTTTGCAGTCGTTTGGAAAGTTTAATGTAAAGGATTTTTATTCTGTACTACGCATTTACGTAAAAGTACAAAATCATTTTAGTTTCTTTATACATAAAAAAAATTACAGATTTTAACGTGAGATTTTTTCACATTAGTTCCATACAGGAGGCCCTGAGGAAAATAATTCCTCTCAGGACCTGTGTCATCTTTGGGGATGTTGTATGTAGGGTCTTTTTAAAAAGGAAGGAGGTTATGTTCTGGGAAGGAATAATGTATGAGGGGAGGGTAGGAATTTGGAGGTCAGTGTATTCAGGAGTAACGGACGTATGAATCCACGTTGGGCAGATTGATCCGCGGCCAAGGCCTTGTTTAAACCTCACCCCTCGAACCCGAGCACCCCTGATCAGTCACCAAAGGTTGCGGACCACTTGGGGTGACCTATGGCAGAGGTGTTGGTTATGAAAAAAATGTTTCCCGGGGCGGCGGTACGCCTCCCAAATAAAAAGTTGAGATGTTAAATACGTAGGTACTTGCAGAGAAGGTACCCTTTGAAATATGAGAAATGAAAGATTTGGTCATTATGGTATTTGC
Source organism: Limnephilus rhombicus (assembly GCA_929108145.2). Classification (NCBI taxonomy): domain Eukaryota; kingdom Metazoa; phylum Arthropoda; class Insecta; order Trichoptera; family Limnephilidae; genus Limnephilus; species Limnephilus rhombicus. The sequence goes on from OV815283.1 coordinate 47,079,378, forward strand.
TAAGTTAGTAAATACAATGCAAAGTATTTGCCCATTTACCTGTAGGTACTGACTTATTGATTGGTAACTTACATCTACTTACTACTAGACCGTGTATGCATAACACTAGATCGAATAAAAATGATATAAAAAATATTCCAAGTTATAAAACCACATTTGGACAAAGATATACATACTTTGCAACAAAACTCCATAACATCCTTCCCCAAGACATAAAACTAATAAAAAATCCAATTGAACACAAATCAAGAATAAAAATATGGCTTAAAGAGGTCAATGAGAAAACCCTAGCGAAGACGCTAAAAACGACATAGAAGACAAATGAACTATATTTAAATAACTTTAGTCCGCCTCGGCACAGGACCCCCTAGTGAGGAGGACTAAGAAATACAATATTTTGTACTTAATTTCACCTTGCATTTTGTATGTAAAATTTTTTAATATAGTTGCTATAATAAAAAATAAAAAAATAAAAATAAAATCTACTATCAACTTACACTACTACCAACTTACAACTAGTATCAACTTACAAAGCACTCTCTTTAGAGTGAATTGCCTATTTCAAAAAAAAAACTTACAACTTACTGCTATCATGTATTGTCACTATAAATATTCACTAATTTTTTTATGTTTGTTGTTTATTTAATTACTGCATTAAGTTTTTACAGTTTGTTTTTTTTTACATTAACTCCACACAGGAGCCGTGACGAAAAAAAAATTCCCCAAGGCCTATGTCATCTTTGTAGATGCTGTTTGGAGGGTATTTTAAAGGAAAAGAATCTTGAAGAGAATCATGTTGCAGAAGGGAGGAAATACACAGGCCGGAAAATCATTCTACAGACGTCCTATTGAACTTAAGAACGAGCCATAGAAACCACCCGTTCTTACGTCAAAAAAATTCATCCTTTGGCTTATTTCCCAACTGTTTACTGGAGCCGAAAGAATCGTTGACGCTGGTTCCCCGGAGCATCTTTCATTGTAATACCGGTAAAACAAGGTCAACATCCACGCCTGTACTCAAAATATTACAAACCGTTTGTTAAGATAGGAGAATCTATAAACAAACCGCACATTTTAAGAAAAGATATTTAGAATATTTGATTATAATCCTTCTCACTAGGAGATCCTGAGCTGAGGGAAACTGGTTTCATGGTTTGGGAAGGGTTTTTTTTGTTGTTGTTATTTCTATGACGACGTTTTTAAAATCCTTTTTATTTAACACGTTTCTTAGATTTTTGAAGAAATATATAAGGCTTGTGAGTTTTTCCGTAATACCTTTGATGTGTAGGTCCCATCTAAGATTTTCGCATATTATTACTCCGAGATATTTTATGTTTAGTGTTTTTTCAATGACGGGGCAGTAACATTGTATATTATTTCCATGGCATTCATGTAATTTTAGTTCTAGTGATTTTATTGGTTGGCCCCTTGAGTTCATTGAAAATGTTATATATTTTGTTTTACTTATATTAAGGGTAAGCGAGTTGATTTTAAGCCAATTTTGAAGTGCACTAAGCCCCTTTTCAGCCTCATTAAATGTATCAGTCCAATTTTCTTCTTGAAATAATAAAACAGTATCATCAGCAAAACTGATTATGTTTCCTTTAATGGTAAGGTTAGTTAAATCGTTGATGTAGATAATGAACAAAATCGGTCCCAGTACACCTATAAAAACTGCTTTAATGAACCCCTTTTCGGTTATGTTTTTATTGTATAAAGTAGAAAATTATAAGAATGGTAAAACATTGAAATATTTGGCCATGAACTTTTCAAAATAAATTACGGTTTTGGCTGGTGTTAAACGGGATATTTTTAGCGGCCTGATCCTGATCTGAATTTCAAACGAAGTGGAGCATTGCCTTTATGCCAAGATTTGACATAATTTGTAGTTATTTAATTTTTTTTGGTTAATACTGTAGGCGGGAGATTGTTGAACGACCTTATAGTTAAATATTCAGAGCTTCTTTGTCCAAAAGTAGTACCTATTACATTTAGGTATATACATATGGTATATTTGCTTTGCTTTGTTTTTATAATAGTGTGCGAAGTTTGTTTCTTCGCCTTCGTCGCATTCAGGGAATCCAAGTGCGTGAACAAAGTACTTAAAGCTGATAAAGTTTTCTTTTATGATTGTGTTAATTACGTGTCTGTAATTTCGTGCGCTTAAAAGAACGCCACCGTAATTTAGTACCGACTTACATATAATTTTATACGTCAAATAAAAATGCAATCCAAGTACGTTTTACATGAAAAAAACCAACAATATCAACCCAGGTACCTACTCGAATTAAATCTTCAATTTTGTTGAGATTCGAGACGCTAAAAGGTATATCTCATCGCATCGTCCTAATGTGAGAGGTGTACTTCTATTAAGGACCTTTTCACATGAAGCTTCATTTTGATTTCAAAGATTTGAGTAGCTAAATGTTTGAAGACTTTCAAAAGTATTTTGGGCATTTCGGAGTTCATTGCCAAAACAAGTTGCATGTTGCTATGTGCATTTGGTACTTATTGTCGGTTTTCGCTTCCAAATTCACCAAAGCACGCAAACTTGTGCACCCGACCGTTGCACTTGATGTATCTACCTACTTTAATATTGTAAATTTGTCAGATTTTTCAGGCATTAAATGCATGTTTTTCATTCGGCATTGGTACACGGAATGATGAGAAAATCATTCACCTACGTTCGGAAATCACCTGTGCATTCATACGAACATTCATTTTATGAGAGTTACGAAGGTGGTTTAGAAAGAAACTGATATACAATGTGAATTTCACATGCATTTGAAGCCATAACTTTATTGTGATTTGGGTTACCATTCCTTGACTTAGATACGAGATCATTTCTACTTTCTTAGAGATAGGAATTCGGATACAGGATTTGACTGTAATCTTTAGAGTGGCCACATAATGTAATGCTTTCTTATATTTACATTAACTACGTAGATAAAATATTTTCTATTGGAGCCTACGTCATCTTTGGGGTCTGCAGGATCTTTTTAAGGAAATGAATACGAGAAAGTTCTTGGAAGGAAAAGGGTTAGAGGTATGGGTATGAATCTGGGGATCAGTACATCCAGGAGGGATCAACGTATGAATCGATCCCTCCCATTGCGTTGCAGGCCTCTCCAGATCCGGCGCGCAATGCAGCTGGTTGGCAGACGTCACCCAGACCTGGAAAAACCTTCCCCCCGTAAACCTGAGCATCCATTCTAAAACGCAAGACGTAGCGATCCACTTAGGGATGACCTATGGCAGAGGTGCTGGTGCTGTTATCAATGAATAGTTTCCGGGGCAGTGGTATCCAAACTAACCTCTCAAATTGGTATTCTATTTCAAAGTATAACTATAATAGGTATTAGGTACATATATATAATATATATATATATATATATATATTAGGCCTTGCTAATAAACATGTTAAAATTTACTTAAATGGTTGTTTTACAGTTGTGCTAAATTTAGCACCGTTTATTAGTAAGGGGGTATAATATGTATAATACAACTGTTAAAAAACCGGCGGTGAATAAATCGCGTAGGTTTTGGTTAATTCTCTGGAAAACGTTATTTATAATTAAGAGATATTCTTTTATTACAAACTCCATTATTTCTCTTTACCAAACGAGTGCCTTTTAAATTCTTTGACCCACATTCAAACGTTTGACTTAGACTGAACAGGCATTTTAAAGATATTAACTTTTTATTTGAATGCTAACTCTAATATTTTTCGTTTAGGGTTAAATTAAATCTCTCTATAATATTTTAGGATTTAAAAAAATCAACCCGTCAAAAACATTTTTTACTATAAAATATCTCTAATGTCTTTATCGGAATCTTTATCTTTATCCTTATCTTTATTACGTGCCACAATATCTAAGTGTATACGTATCGACCTGCTTATGAGTGATTTCAATCGAAAGTTTGTAGAATGCATTGCCATCATTGTTAATTCATTCAATCAAGAAAACACAAGTGAATTTCAAATAGGTGTATTTAATTTAAAAAAATCAACCCGTAAAAAAACAGATTTTTTTTCCAAGTAATACGTAATTTTTTTTTTAATTGGTTGACTGATGTTTGAACCTTCCTTCCCAATGATAGGGATCAACCGCCCTACCAGCTTTGCTAAATTTCGATTTTGAAAAGGAACTTTTATTTCGCATTGCTTTAATTTATTTTAATTTCAGAAAATTACATACCTACATGTCCGTGTGTTTATGAGTGATTTTTATTTATTTTATGAACCCGCTAAACTGTTTGTCAACAGCATTGCGATCAAAAGTTGACAGAATTCATTGTCATTGTCATTGAAAACCGAGAATTCCGAATTTCAGCTTGATCGGATGTCGGGAAGTGGGTTAATTTACACTTCCAAGTTTCCGCGGCATTCAATCATCCAATCAAGAAAACGGAAGCATTTAAAAAGTTTTTTTCCTAATAATTTATTAAAACTTACATTTTCACGATTTCAACATATTAGAAACTGTGAGTTGGTGCTAAAATTTGTACACCTTTTGACAAAAAGTTTTTATAAGATATTTTTATATTTGAGTGTATTTTTGACCGGTTTCACTATGCACCAAAAATAATAATAATACGTGCAGATGTTTTTAAAAATCAATAAACACATTTTGCATTTTATTAATTGCATTGAATTAATTTATTGGATAACCAACACCTCTGCCATTGGTTAACCCAAGTGACAGTTCGCTATGTTTGGTGACTTAGCATAATTGTCCGGGTTTATAGGGTGAGGTTTGTCAAGGTCTTGGCGGCCGATGTGTCCCTCCACCTGCTGCGTGGTGGGCCGGACGGAGAGAAACTGGATTAGGACGTATTTTGACGTCTCCAGCCAGAATCCTTCGACCCATCGCCTTGCACCGCAGTTGAAAGGATTGATTCATACGATCGTCACTCCTGGACACACTAACCCTCGGATTCCTACCCACCCATACCTTTTCCTTCACAATACTTCCTCTTCTTCATTTCCTTAAAAAAAGCACCTCCACACTGCATCCCCTAAAATGACGTAGGCCCTGAGGGAAATTATTTTCGTAAGGGCCACCTGGGTGGAACTAAAGTAAAAAAAAAACACCACCAGAACTTGTACCTCGTCTGACCTGTTCTGTATTTTAATTTATCATACTTACTAATAATGCTACTTATTTGAACGTGAAGATACTGAAAATTTACTTAATTACAATAATATGTAAACTAAATGCTCGGAATACTGAAGAATTTTTATTCTTGTAATAAAGCACGTTGTTTAATCTCTTTCAGACATCACAAAACATGAATCCTTACGTTCTCACGTATCGGCAATAAATACCTATCCTACAAAATATTTCCGTTTTAATCTATGGACCGGTTATCTTTGTGAGAAAGAGATGTCGGTCGTATAAATCTTCTTTTTTTTAAATGTTGACCAATTAGGAAACATTAATGTTCATTTTGTAAATATCTTGTAAGTGATTCATACGGAATTAACTTATTCTTCGTATAGCGTTGTCCCATAATTTTTCACTATTTTGACAACTTTATTGTGGTTCTTGAAATATTTAGAATCTTGCGATAAGGAAAATAGTATCGTAATAGGATGACTAACAACGAAGTTAAATAATTAAATAATTACGATAGCATCCTTAGGTAATGCTACTTACAACTCAACATTTTAGGCTGATAATTATTGCTTATAATAATAAGTAAAAATATGGTGTAGAGTGGAGAATGGTAGAAATAGATAGTCCCGGGGTGGCTTTACCCATACCCGCCTCCCGAATTGATAAAAATAGGACTTACCGTACGAAAAATTAATGGGTCGGTGCCTTATCACAACTCTGCGAAGAATGAGTGGCTTGGCACCTGATTACAATTTTGCGATCACGACATGCTTCAATTCGTTTTACTGACTGACTCCTGGCGCCGAACTGGCTCCAAGCAGTTGAGAATTTGCGCGGAAATCACGTTAGTCTTCTCGCACTGATGAAGAATCAAATTTTGCTTTTGCGTCCGCCATCAGAACAAGCGTACCACGGTGTCCTTGTACAGTGTGCACGTATACTCCTCTTGCTCTCTACCTTAGCCTTCTGGATACAAGTAGATATCTACTGGTAGTGCCCTCCAAATGCGTCCTCCTGGTCCAGCGCACAGGGCCGAATTAAGCGCCAGGTGGACCAAGGGGCCAAAAAACCGGCCACAAAAATCTAAAAACACATTACAAAATCATATATCTAAGTACAATAAGATTCATTTTTTGTTTTTGATAATCTCACAAATCTCTGGCGATATTAGGAACTGGATTCCGCTAACATCCAAGGATCCAAGCGGCCGTTAGAGTTCGTTTGAGGCCGAAATTTTTCGTTACTTCAAGTCTAAGGGTATCGAAATATTTTCCACCATTAGCCTTCATAATCCGCTTGGAACCATTGGAATGCCAGCGAATCCGTCGCGGATTTAGTAGGAACACACAGCATTTGTCTCTATTTTATGGTATTTTTAACTTAAAAAGTATGCCTCTGACGTCTAACGTATTAAATTCATTTTTTGTGCTTGGCAAGGAAATGGTGTATCTAAATATAATTCTAGCTTATAGTTTCGTCGCTTGCAAACATTTTTGAAGTGAAAACTTCTCTTAAGGCGATACCCACTCTTGTCTACTTTAGTTTTACGAAGGTTTCACTTCTATCGCACGGGAAATGAATACACACACGGTAACTACTATATTTTTTATCAGCTGGTAAATAAAAAAAAGTAATATTGTCATATTTCTTCTAAACACTATAAAATTAGAGACGGAAAAAAAAACATTTCTTAAAATATAAATACCTATCCTGCCGATTTTAAGTACCTTTCCAAATGATAGATATTATATGATCGATTTTATTAATATATAAATACATTATGTAGTAAGACTGTATCGTAAATTTTCGAAATCATACTTTTTCCAAATACATATTAGTTACTAGCTGACCCAGAAAACGTCGCCATATTTTTAGTGAATATTTTGGTTGTTAAATAAAAAATAACGAATGTATTGTAGAAAGATGAATGGAGCGCTGTAGACTATGACCGCCGATAAAAGCAAAAACAAAACAAAAACCGACGCTTCTCGTGAATGACTTGCGCATGTGTGGATGAAAGTTTGATGAGACGAACGTAGTACCATCTGTCATTCAACAACATAAGTAATTTCGTTCTGCTTAAAATATGAACGACGATTAAATTTGTTCATACAAAAACATAAAAATCGCGATTAAAAAATGGGATGGTGGGGGTAGAGGGGTGAATATTTCATAAAAACCGTTAGAGCCGTTTCAGAGGAGTGCTACCACAAATACCGTGACACGAGATTTATATACAGGGTGTTAAGGGACGTACTTGACTTACTTTAACCAGTGATTCCTGACGTTATTTGGAGTAAAAAATGTAAATGAAATTTTGGTCTCCGGTGACTTTTTTCGACGACTTTTTTTTTTTTTTTCAATTTTTTTTCTTTAAAATCAAACCAAAAAAAATTTCTTCCGCATGTCGTCGCTGGTCGCTCAGCCGGGTGTCCGATGAACCCCTTACCCCGCCTCCAACTGTTCAACAACTACCATTTTTTAATGTTTTTGTAGAAAAAAAAAAAAAAAAAAAAAACATCCAAAATGTCACCGGTGACCAAAATTTCATTTACATTTTTTACTCCAAATAACGTCAGGAATCACTGGTTAAAGTAAGTCAAGTACGTCCCTTAACACCCTGTATATAGGTATGTTATGGTAAAGGTTTTCACGGGTGTAAGATGTAAAACAATTTTCTCGGTTTACCCGCGTAACGTAGTCCTGAAAAGGACTTTTTAACTCCTGACGTTTCGGACAGATCTCACTGTCCATCTTCAGAGGCCTTATGTCTTGAGTTTTTGTCTCAAACTGATAGCTTTCGCATATCTGTTCAGTCCAGAATCCAAGACTTATGAGTTCAAGACTTCAGACTTCAGAATCCAAGACTTAAGAGAAAATTGTTTTACATATATAGGTATATATATATATATATATATAGAGGGTGTTAAGGGACGTACTTGACTTACTTTAACCAGTGATTCCTGACATTATTTGGAGTAAAAAATGTAAATGAAATTTTGGTCTCCGGTGACTTTTTTTGACGACTTTTTTTTTTTCAATTTTTTTTTCTTCAAAATCAAACAAAAAAAAATTTATTCCGCACATCGTCACTGGTCACTCAGCCGGGTGTCTGACGAACCTCTTATCCCGCCTCCAACTGTTCAACAACTACCATTTTTTATGTTTTTGTAGAAAAAAAAAAAAAAAAAACATCAAAAATGTCACCGGAGACCAAAATTTCATTTACATTTTTTACTCCTAATAATGTCAGGAATCACTGGTTAAAGTAAGTCAAGTACGTCCCTTAACACCCTGTATATAGGTATGTTATGGTAAAGGTTTTCACGGGTGTAAGATGTAAAACAATTTTCTCGGTTTACCCGCGTAACGTAGTCCTGAAAAGGACTTTTTAACTCCTGACGTTTCGGAAAGATCTCACTGTCCATCTTCAGAGGCCTTATGTCTTGAGTTTTTGTCTCAAACTGATAGCTTTCGCATGTCTGTTCAGTCCAGAATCCAAGACTTATGAGTTCAAGACTTCAGACTTCAGAATCCAAGACTTAAGAGAAAATTGTTTTACATATATAGGTATATATATATATATATATAGAGGGTGTTAAGGGACGTACTTGACTTACTTTAACCAGTGATTCCTGACATTATTTGGAGTAAAAAATGTAAATGAAATTTTGGTCTCCGGTGACTTTTTTTGACGACTTTTTTTTTTTTTTCAATTTTTTTTTCTTCAAAATCAAACAAAAAAAAATTTCTTCCGCACATCGTCACTGGTCACTCAGCCGGGTGTCTGACGAACCTCTTATCCCGCCTCCAACTGTTCAACAACTACCATTTTTTATGTTTTTGTAGAAAAAAAAAAAAAAAAAACATCAAAAATGTCACCGGAGACCAAAATTTCATTTACATTTTTTACTCCTAATAATGTCAGGAATCACTGGTTAAAGTAAGTCAAGTACGTCCCTTAACACCCTGTATATAGGTATGTTATGGTAAAGGTTTTCACGGGTGTAAGATGTAAAACAATTTTCTCGGTTTACCCGCGTAACGTAGTCCTGAAAAGGACTTTTTAACTCCTGACGTTTCGGAAAGATCTCACTGTCCATCTTCAGAGGCCTTATGTCTTGAGTTTTTGTCTCAAACTGATAGCTTTCGCATGTCTGTTCAGTCCAGAATCCAAGACTTATGAGTTCAAGACTTCAGACTTCAGAATCCAAGACTTAAGAGAAAATTGTTTTACATATATAGGTATATATATATATATATATAGAGGGTGTTAAGGGACGTACTTGACTTACTTTAACCAGTGATTCCTGACATTATTTGGAGTAAAAAATGTAAATGAAATTTTGGTCTCCGGTGACTTTTTTTGACGACTTTTTTTTTTTTTCAATTTTTTTTTCTTCAAAATCAAACAAAAAAAAATTTCTTCCGCACATCGTCACTGGTCACTCAGCCGGGTGTCTGACGAACCTCTTACCCCGCCTCCAACTGTTTAACAACTACCATTTTTTATGTTTTTGTAGAAAAAAAAAAAAAAAAAAACATCAAAAATGTCACCGGAGACCAAAATTTCATTTACATTTTTTACTCCTAATAATGTCAGGAATCACTGGTTAAAGAAGTCAAGTACGTCCCTTAACACCCTGTATATATAGTGATAGAGATAGATTACTAAAATAGTGTCAGCCGGTTCATGGCGGGCCCTTGGATGGCGGGCACACTAGGGGTTAATCCGGCTCTGCCAGCGACTGCAGAGTGCAGAGGCGGCTTGTGGATCCCGGCAGATTTATTGTATATTTTGTCCCATACCACGTGAGGCGTGGGGCGGCAAGCGGACGGGACAATAAATTAAAGCGTGCGGCGGCGACTCGGCCGATATCCGTTTGAGATAACGCGCGACGTTCAGGACTAACCAATCTCCTATGATTCATTGCATATTATCCAGTCAAACTAGATTTGCGGATTTCGCTTTCGTTTTTATTATTAATCCGCCACCCGTCTGTGTGGTCCACTTTTTGATGGCAACATCTAGTCCAAAAGACACGGTCTTGATTTATCTTTTTTTCGTTATTTGGAATGGAATGTTTTTTTAAGTAAATGAAGAATTAGGTAATACTCGTAATTGTATAATAATGACACGCGAATTCTTTAGTAAATGAACAATTAAACAATTGTTGATGCACATATACCCAACCTGCTATCCATGTACCTATCCCTATCTGATAGTGTGTGGATGATTTTTCTACGTGTGAACATTTACATAATAAATCATGGAACAATTACTTTATTAATGAAACCCGAGCAATGAATAAATTTGCAATTTAAAAAATATATTACGAAATCTCTTATGGGCAGTATATAAGCATCCCTCAAGGTCATAAGATATTCTTATCAACAAAATGCAAAGGTAAGTAAGTCCTTTACAATCCCAATCTTTAGCAACATTTTTTTTTAAAATTAGTTATTACAGTCCACAAATTGATTCGCAGAATGTAAGTGGCTAAAACAATGATTCTTGAATAGATTAAATTACAATGTTTATCTTTAAATGGAGATGGTATTAACCCACTTTGTTTAGACCACTATGTTTAATAAAAAAAATTAAAACCGAAGGTTCCTTCATCAAAATGCAAAATAAACTGAAAATAATAAATAAGTACGTCATATTTGTAAGAATACAAGCTTAGACTAAAATACTTGTAAACAGTTAATAAATTATCGTAAAAAAATGAAATGAAAATAACCAACTCGGTTTACACCTCTATTTTTAATAAAACAAATATCGACATGTTTAAAAATCAAAGGTTTTTTTTAGTAGGATCCAAAGTATTGAATATTAAGAATAGTCAAGAACATTGAAAATTGAGTATAGACAAAAAAGCATAGACATGCAATTCATCTGGACAAAGATATAGCAATACGATCTGGGGAATGGTACTTAATGGGTTACTATTGTAAAATTAATTACATAAAATTTGTAAAATGATGATACTGTATACAAACACTTTTTTTTTCAAAAAGGACAAATATTTCGGGGTTACGATTAACCTTGAAAATCTCCTAAACGACAGTAAGCGGAAAGTTGTTTGTGTTGTGATGGAGGACTTAGCCAGCCGAGGAATCGAACACGCGATGCCTGGGTATGACCCAAACGCGATGACAACTCAGCAACTGACCGTAGAAATTTAGCTAAATGCAATCCCATTATATTTTAATGTAAAAAACGAGTGTGCTTTAGACCACACGACTGAAGTAAAACTTCACTAACTTATATCTCCCTTTCAACTTCCGTTCGCCTCGCCCGACCGCTCGCCTCGCCCGATCACACATTTCGTAAAGCTCTCGTCGCGCATTTACCAGCTAACTCCCCAAGTCAAGCGTGCATAAAGAAGTTTTAATTCTAAAAAATTAAACGAAGATATTAATTGTTTACTTTTCATTAAAATGATGCGACTATGTGATTTTCAATTATTTAAGAAGAAATATAAATATTGGTTGACACAGTTATACCAACACCTATGTAATTGTCGTTCATGTACATCAAACGAAAGGTTTGTCTAGATAACGCATCTAAAAAAATATGACTTAATAATTTCAGCATATCAAAAATTCTCATCTTATCCCGAACATCCGCTGCAAACTCCTGGCTTCTCTGTCTACTGTTGAATCTCCTCGGCTTTTACATGAACGTAGCCCGCCGTCAAAGCCTCTATAAAACACTTAAAGAAATGTTTATCTCATGGCGGTGGGAGCCTTGTGCGTTGTTCGTATGGGCTTGTTAATTGATTTCGCCTTTGTCGTTTTCCACCACCGAACATTTACAGTAGGTATTAATGTCAATTAATGTAAATACACGGGCGGAGCCGGCGCACACAGACGTATCACATACAAGTAGACAAATAACATAAAACATTCTCATGGACACAGGTTCTAACAAACCACAACGTACAGGTATTATGTTCGTTGTATTCGATGCTAGTTGCTATTTCCTACCCACAGTAATTACTATCTTGTTGTAAGATATTAGATTTTTTTATTATTATGTACGATCGGTTTACAGTATCTAATGGAAGATTTTAACGCTTAAAGATAATGTTACAGGAGCTTTTAAATCAACATTAGGAAAGGCTACCTGCATTTAACTATCCTGTTACATGGTTTTATGTTGACCTTGTTTATTGAGGCTTTTAACGTGATTGTGTGTATTTTTAATTAACATTGTGATGTGTTACGAAGTATTTTGTTGACCCTAGGGATATACTATTATGGGACGTATCTGTTATATATTTGCTATAAATAATTTAAGGAAATAGAATTTAAATGGTTTAAGGAATCACTTCGGTTATTGACGTATTAGTAAGAAGAGCTTACACGGGATACTTCAAATAATGTTTCTCATCCTATTAATTAACTAATTGTAATTAATATTATAAAGGCGAAAGTTTGTATGAATGTATGGAAGTATGTGAGGGAGCAGGCCGGATCGGTAGAGACGGGGCGAGAAATAAAAGTCGTCAGTCGATGTAATGGGTCAGTCTTTATTGAGCTACGTAGCGGAGGTCGAAGCGGAGCGGAGTGACAGTGGTGCCGTGAGTGTTGCTGATGCGTGAAGATGGTCAGGTGACTACGGCGGTGAAGATCACAGGTCTTCAGGGAGCCGGCGTGTTGCTCTACACCATGGCGGTGTAGAAGTGACCTTGGTCCAGGCGGTCGATCGTCGTCGTGCTGACGAGATAAGGCAGCTGTGTGTCCTTTGAGTCGGAGCACACACGTGACGCAGGAAGGAACCATGAGAGGCGATGAGGATGATCTCTGGCAGCGGAACGCGGTGGGTTTCGAATGCCAGAGAACGGGTTGCATCCCAAGCAGAAAGTAAAATTAGAAAAAAAATAGAAAATTTGTAGAAATGTTTCCAATAACTCACAAATTGCCAAAGTTGCCTGGAAAATAAACACAAATAATATTATAAATGCGAAACTACGTGTTTGATTTGATAGGTGGAACGCGGGCTGTTTGAAAAATGAATGTAACGGGTATGTGAGGGGACGGAGGGCGGAGGAGGGAAGGTGGGGGGATGGGGGAGGTAGGGGAGGTGGGGGAGGAGGAAGAGTGGTTAGGGTGGGAGAGGGAGAGGGTGGAGAGAGGAGAGGGGGGAGAGGGGCGGAGTGGAGTGGGGATAGGGAAGGTGGAGGAGGAGTGGGAACCAAACTAAGAACTATGCGACCGAAGCCGGAGGCAAAAGCTAGTTGATAATATGTTAAGGAATACTACACAATGGAAAAGTTCTTCTTCATTTTTTTTATGTTGTTATTTCTTATACCTTTGGACTATAAATACTATTATGCTTGGTTGGTTTTACAATTTAATCTAAAAAGTCTTCTGCGTAAAACAAGTTTAGGCTTTGTAGTATTTTGGAAAGAATAAATATAGACAGAAAAATATCAGAAAACCAAAATTAAACCGTTATCATGTTCACTTACGTCCATCTAAGGATAACTTTCCTTAAAATTGAAAAAAAAGAAGAAAATATAAAATTATTTCACATTAACGTATTAAAAATACCTTAAAATTCTGCAAGAGTATATTTTTTTAAATTTTCCTATTACTTTTTTCAATGAATATTGCAGTTTCTTATGTATTGTATTATTGCCATTATTTCATTCCTCCAAGGGAAATTGTCTCCTCTTGGCCCGTTGTGCGGAGATAAGGGAACGTACCCATACTACGTGACACGTTTAGGGGGGGGGGTCTTCAAAATGTCGGCTTAGGTTTTTGGTCACCGGGGATGGGGGGGGGGGGGGGGAGGGGGTTAAAATTGAAAAAAGTTGGTCACGTAGTATGGATATGTTCCCTAACCTAAAACGAAAGTATAAATTATTATTTAAATCATGCTACGACAGTCTTGAGGAATTGTATGAAGTGGGAAGTAAAAAGATAAAGTTGTAATTTAACCTTTTCACCATACACAGAAGTGAAAATAATGATGTTAAAACTAGGTCCTGGTCCCCTAGCATGGTCGATCGATGTAGGTTTTATCGAAAATGTGGGTAACTTGCCATCGCTCCCGAGCAAGACTGCAGGCCGCTAACGAAAAACAACAGCTTATTTCAAATATATTAGGAACCCCTAGTCATTGTGAACTATTGTTTGTTCGTTAGCGGCCTGTAGTCGTGCTCGCGAGCGATGGAAAGTTACCCACATTTTCGATAAAAACCAATATCGATCGACAACCGCACTCAATGAATTCGGGCTCCTTCAATCCATTGATTTTTGTGATCTTAGGTATAATTTTTGGGACCCACCTTGCGCAGACCTTGTCGTATCCCAAATGTTCTGTTAAAAAATCGTCAGTAGTGGTCTGTGGTCTTACTGATGTGAAAATGTCGCAGAGCTCCGAAAAAACGAATTTCAGAGCGGTATTCACAACTGGCGGGTGCAGCGAGCGGAAGCTCCATCGCGAACGGATACCACGCCGAGACTAAGTTTCACAGAGAGTGCAGCGTGGTGGGCATTTGGCGAGAAGGAACCAGGCTACACGCCAGTGTGTTACCGGATCGCGCGTAAAAGCGTTCCTCGCGATCGCAGCACCTTGGAGACCTTATTTTACGGACAGCCCTCGTGTAGTTAAAAATTTATGACGAACAAAATAATATATCCATCATCTTTTATTTATTTGCAAATGATTTCTTTTCAGTAAACAAACAAACAAGTAGGTACCTTCATTGAACTGCGCTTCGGTATATAGAACCTTTAATTACGAGGACATTCACTTAAGCAAGTTGTTTCCTGTTTACTATGCGCACACATAATATTTGTGAACGCTTCAAGTAATCAATAACACGATACAGATCTCAAGTCTCTGTTCTTTGAATGCTCGGACTGAGAAACACAGTCGGTACCTAAAAACACATACAAGTTCAAGAAGACACGAGAGACCTTAGGGCCTTAGAAAGATCTCATTTTTAAGCGTAAAGCTGGGTAGCGGCTAGAGATTACACCGTTTTTTGTTTTTGTTTAATACATTTATAGATTGACAGAAGCGGAGTGGGTATTTGGCTTTGTATTGTATGTATTATGTTTTATTGGACATTTTCCGAAGAGAGGAGGCGTGGTAGCCCAGTTGACTGGCGGCCGGTAATCGATGTCAAATAAAGGTATCCACCGTTTCCTTTGGCCTTGTTTGAACTGTAGATACCTAAAACAAATTGCTTCCTACAAGACGATAAAATACGATTTTGGGAAAATATACCTAAAGGTACGTATTATAAATGAACATGTTATCAAGCAGTAGGTAGCTAATAACGAAACGCCTTCTTTGCAGAATAAAAAAGGGTAAAAACACGCATGAATCTCCCGAATATGTATCTAGTGATAAATGGTTCCATAACAAATGAAAACACACTTGAAAAGTAATAATTTCACTAAAAGTGATAAAAAACTACCCTAAAATCATAAACTACCTACATTTTCATCAATTTTTGTAATTTCCTACGTTCTCTCCAGAGACGTTAACAATTTAGTATATATATATGTACATATAAAAATGAATCCCTGTTTCCCTTGGTCACGCCATAACTTCAGAACGAAGTTCATGTTTCATTCATCTTTTTTAAAAGTTTTCTAATACTTTGTAGAAAGCGCTTACGGAAATAAAAATTAGGAAAATTGCGGAGAAAATTTAATTATTTCAGAAAACTTAACGTCTATTTGACAGTTTGCGCATTTGATGAAATTTAATTTAGCAGTCAGCTGTTTTTTTTTGTATTAAAAGAATTGTTTTTAAATTATAGATATATAAACTGGGCGTACTATACAGGGCCCGCAGATACTTTAACAGTACACAACTGCTAACCCTGTACAAATCGCAAGTGCGCCTCACGGTTGAATCTGGCAGCCACCTCTGGTCTGGAGCTCCAAAATACCTAAAAAAAATCCTTGACTCTGTGCAGAAACGGGCGGTCCGTTTGATAGATTCTCCCATCTTAACAGACGGACTGCAATCTTTAGAGCACAGGCGTCAGATGGGAATGCTGTCCTTGTTCTACCGGTATCACAATGGTAGACGCTCCGAGGAACTAGCGTCATTGATCCCCTCGGCACCGGTGTATAGTCGGGAAACACGCCAAACACGCACCCAGCATTTGTACACGGTTGACATTAGTCACATGAGAACGGATCGTTTCTATAACTCGTTCTTGAGTTTAACGGCTCGGCTGTGGAACGATTTGCCGGCCTCTGTGTTTCCTCCCTCCTACAACATAGGTCTCTTCAAGACCCGTGTTCACTCTTTCCATTCCTCAAAAAGACCCTCCACACAGCATCTTCAAAGATGACATAGGCCCTGAGGGAAGTTATTTTCCTCCTGAGTGGAGTTAATGTAAACAAAAAATATTCAAATAGGTACTACCGAATTATTTTATTTATTTTTTATTAGTGACTATTTGAATACAGGTGTGATGAGAATTATAAGATATGATAATGTTTATAAATATTTCATCTGTTTGTTCTTAGTTCTCCTGACTAGGTAGTCCTGTGCTGAGGCGGACTGGTAGATTTCTTTGATTTTCCGTTATTTAGTTTCTTTGATGTTTTTAATACATTCTCTAGTATGTCTGCACTAATTTCTTTCACCCATGTTTTGATTTTTTCTTTCAACTTATTTATCTTTTCTATCTTTTTCAAACTTGGAGGAAGGATGTTGTCGAGTTTGGTTGCCAAAACTTGTCTTGAATTTTTGAACTTGATTGGAAATTTGATTGATTGTTCTTATAATATACAAAAATGAATATTTGTAATATACGAAAAACGAAAATTTGAATAAAAAATTGTAATAGGTGGCACGCGAGCTGTTTGAAAACTGAATCTACTGGTACTGAATATATGGAACGCGGGAGGGGAGTTTGCTGGACGGTGGAACGGGAGAGGGGAGAGGGTGGGCGGGGAAGGCGGAAGGAGAACGCGTGAGGGTAGGGGATGCGGGAGGTAACGGGGACCCACGGGAAAGGTCGTGCAGGGAGAAACAATTTATTTCTTTGAATATGGCACTGTAACGCAAGCCGGTAACCAGCTAGTTATTAATAATTTAGGGACTTGTATTCTCCATGAAATGCTTATTGAAAAGACTTAGGTTCTTACAACACAGTTACTGTTTATTGACGTATCGTAATTTATAATAATGCTCCGGAGGACAAACGTCCCACCCTTATTATGAGGACAACTATTTTGACACCACACAATTAACTTAGATCACCTTCAGCAAAACTCGGCAAAGAGACCATGCGAGTCGACGTGACTCGAAGAGTTCATAGATAACCTTAGTAATGAAGTTAAATTAGTTTCGGAATACGTGTACCTTGGTGTTACTGTAGATTGTTTTTTTTAAATGGGACAAACATATAAAAAAAACCTGTAAAAGACTCAGATCGATTGCTGGCAGAATGTACACATTAAATTTTTTCCTATCAATTGAAACACTTAAAATAATTTATATGTCACTAGCAGAATCTATTATAAGATATGGATTAACAATATGGGGAAATACTACTATAACCAATCTGAAACAAGTGCAAGTTATACAAAACGCAATTGTAAAATTATTGGTCATCCCTAATATTTTCAAACAGAGACAAAATAAACCGTTGCTGTTTCAGAGTGCCAAAATTTTACCTGTTAAGGCAATACTTTGGCACAAAATTATAATTCAGCATACATTTTCCCCGCAGCATAAAGAGAAATTAGAACATAAATACAGCACTAGATTCACGCGTAACGACGGGTTAATAGTTCCGAAATTTAACAATAAGTACGGACATAGAACGTTTGAATATATCATACCGAAGATATTTAATTTATTACCTGACACTATAAAGCAATGTAATTCTATGAATAAGGTTAAATATATGGTGAAAAATTGGCTATCGGAAAAAAAAGATTTATATTGATTTTGATATGTATGAAAAAATGTTGAATCTGTAGATATAAGATGTAAATTTTTAATTTTAAAAATGTATAAATATGTAACTAAAATATAAGCACCTGTTGACAAGCCGATTCAAATGGCTTAGCAGGACAAAAAAAAAGGAATATGGTACCTGCATTACACTTTTCAAGTGTTCTGATTTGTAACTGTTTTGAATTTGTCCGGTTACCGTGCAATATATTTTATACCTACCGACAATCGGAGTACAACTATCAGTTAGGAAACATTGTTTAAAATATAAGGAAAAACTCCATATCTAATGCTCAGTAATTTTGATAATTCAATTAAATAAATCGACTGAACAACCCTTTCAGTTTATAATGGCGCATTTAAACACTATCCTCACGAAGTAACAGTTTAAGAAAGTATCGTGATATGGAGTAGATTTTTACAATTACGTTTATAAAATTATTTGTCGATGGGAAAATTGGATTTAGGTGTACATATAATTTATATATTTCATCTTGCCACGAATGAAGGTGTCGTACAGTTCTATCCAATCTGTTGAGGTAATACATCTTTCCGTTGGATAACAATGAGAAAGAATAATTTCAATAGGTCTGATAAGGGGGCGTGGGTAATTGATAAATATATCCCTCAGTGCCATGGATGCTCGCAACTTCAATTGGCATGTCCGATAACAATGGAAGTGATGTATCGAGCACAAGTCTTGGCTGGAAATCTCTTTAGAAAATCCTCAACATTGCAAACTTATCGTCTCACTCCGATTGCTTGAATTTGTCTGGAATTGTTGGATTACACGTTTTCAAAGTACAAAGTACTGCTCTTTTATCACAAATGAAAAAATTCGACATAATGTATTTATCGTGGAGTAATATGTGATATATTGTCTGAAATGTCTTCTACAAAATCACAATCTTGGTTCAATCGCAATCGTGATTTTTTATAGTAAATCGAAACAATGTTGTAGAGTAAGAAGATTTTAACAGAGGTAAACTCTCTCAGTATCGCCCTGGTTAAAAAACAACCAATCAGAAACGAAACGTTGCTTGAAATGGCTTTAGCACTACTTGGTGAACCTTTTATGGAAACAACTCTCCCCTATCACCATCCACTTCCCATTTATTATTTTTAATTGATAAACTAATGTTTAAGACAAGATTTTTATGCAAAGCACAAAGGGTAACAATTATTATACGCAATAATTATCAGCCTGAAACTCTCAGCTTCATTGAAAAAATCTTCCGAGAAAAGATATATGCCGCCGATGGGACTCGAAGCCGTGTCCTTCTGATTTCCGGTCAAATGCTCTGACCACTGAGCTACGTCGGCTTATCTCCTGCCCGCCAAATAATTCAATATATACCTACTGGTGTTTCATTAAAAAATCATTGCTTTTTACATTTTTTCACAATGGTTGGAAACAAACAACTTTATTTTTATATGAGAGATGCATTGTAATTGCTAAATCTCTCACTAGGTGGCGTCGAGACAAATTATAACTAATTTTTTTGCTGAAATACTTTAACTTGTCAAATATTAATTATTATTTTTAATTGATAAACTAATATTTAAGACAAGATTTTTATGCATAGCACAAAGGGTAACAATTATTATAAGCAGTAGTTATCAGCCTGAAACACTCAGCTACATTGAAAAAATCTTCTGACGTAGCTCAGTGGTCAGAGCATTTGACCGGAAATCAGAAGGGCACGTGTTCGAGTCCCGTCGGCAGCATGTATCTTTTTTTGGAAGATTTTTCATTGTAGCTGAGTGTTTCAGGCTGATAATTATTGCTTTTAATAAAATTGATCCACTTCCCACTTCATTCGTGCCTCACAAAATAATCCAATAAAGAATTCCTTAGTCCCACTGGCTCCGAAATGTTGGAAATCTTGTGTTATACGCATCTACAAAATAAAATTAAGCAAGTATCTATTTAATCGAGACGTGAACTTCAGATGCTTTCCGCTAATCAGACAAGAACTCTGGTCTATCAAGCTAATATATATTTTACTATGAAATTACACGCCCACGGGGCCTAGCCAATATAACTTCGTAGATATGCTCCAGAATATTTGAAACTATTGAATATTTAATTAGTTTTGCAAAGGAAAATTTTATTTGCACAAAATCACTGCTAGGTGATGTTGGGAATTTTGTTGATGTTCGTTTTCTACGCATGCTTTTTAAATAGAATTTATGGTGTGAAAATCATCCCAAAGGATAAATATTTTTCACGCAAAAATTGTTTCTAGACACGTCAAAACTTCCTCTCGAGATTTTCATAATATGCAGAAGAAAATATGAAAACATGGTTGTCAGTATCATAAGTTATGCTTAAAACTTATAGTAAATCCCGGATCACGAAATAGTTTCATAATATCCATTATTTCATAGTAATCACAATATTCGCAATATTCCACAAGGGTTACATTTAGGACCAATCTTGTTTTTGTTATGCGTTAATGATGTTTTGTAAATTTTTAATGATTTTCATGTCCAAATGCTTGCAGATGATCTTAAATTATTCAAGGCTGTAATAAATGTTAACTTGTCCGCACTTTTTTCATATGGTGTCAAGATAATGAGATAAGCTAATATGCTAATAAGTTTAATTGAATGATGTTTCCAACGTTTTTGATTATACCCATTGTAATATTTCGATAATTTCTGTCTCCAAAATGATTGACTTGGATATATGGTTTGATAGGAAAATCAATTTTCGTCAAGCATTTGGAAATTGTATCCAACAAATATTTGCTAATGTTGGGCTTTATTTTAAGAGTACCTATCTAATGACTTTCACAATATCAACACTTTCAAAACAGTGTATTGTAGAGAATACTATTGCCTCTATCAACTTAACTCAATTAATTAAATTTATTAAAATTATCGGAACGAAGGATTATTTGCGATTGAATATATCCATTCGTTAAGTTTTTTTAATCGAGTTTGTCGATATTACCTTCCTATCATATTATTTTAACTTTTATGTTCATCGTCGCAATACTATTTATAATATAAATTGGGAAACGTACTCCGATGTTGTAGATATATATTATAGTTCAACGATATTGCAATATGAGCTGGCTTTTAAGACGCTTTTTTCACCGAATAGTGCTGACTTATATAGTGAAACTGTTTAACTATGTTGGATGATGGCTGATAAGTTAAAAAATAATTCTGATTTTTTCTCATTTAAGTTTATGAATATATTGTATTAAAAGTACAAATATTAAAATTTTACACTTGTTGAATTCCTTTGTTACGATTATGTAACTACAAAGTAACGTGAAAAGTATTTATTGTACACTACTGATGGTTGGGCGTTTTCACAATTTATAGCTACACTTACCTATATACATTTACATATATCATAGACTCTGTACTTGTAGCTTGATTGTCATATATTCCTTTCTATCCATCCCTATCATGTTCCTTTTTTCACATCCAATCCCATCCTTATTTACCTGTTAACGTTACCATAACAAATCAGTGTCGTCCATCGAAACTCGCCGCGTAAGCGTATAATTTTCCGCCAATCCCGCATATCACAGTAAATACCCCGATTAATAACTATACAAGTGTATGAACAAAACCCAGCCATGAGACCGGAGAAGTGCCACAAGGTTCTGCAGTAAGTCCCTTCCTTCCTATTCCTTTATGTGCATTCATTTTTACATGTGCAGTGGTCTATCATACATCTCAAAATACATACAAGACATCACACATCCTTCGACATCCGCATCCACACAAATCACACAACAACTGATATTTATCATATTGTGTACTGATTTATATTACATTTCTATCTAAAATTTCGATATCATATTGTGTTTGCGAAACTCCTCGGACGTTAAATAAATAAAAATGAACCGTTATTTCTAAAGATGGAATTTAAATTGGTTAATGATCGTCTTTGGTTTTATTACAACGCCAACAGTCATATTATTAAAATTGGTCGACGTAAAAAATGTTTTCCCATAACACTCATAAATTTGTTAATAAATCTAATATATCATGATACAAATCTTTGGAGTCAATTCACAGAAAGGTCATTGTTAAATAGGCAACTTGTCATTTTAAAATGAAGGCACATTTGTCAGAAATACTTCAGTATCTTCGGATGGTCGTGCTGAACCCGCGAAGAACCGAGGTGATTATAGGATAAATAAAATTATAATTTAATTTTAATGGAATACCTTTTCAACGTTGTACCCATCAATTTGAATCAAATGGAAGTCAATACCCTCCACACAGCATCCCAGATGACATAGGCCCTGAGGGAAATTATTTTCCTCAGGGCCTCCTGTGTGGAGTTAATGTAAAAAAAAAAAAAAAAAAGAATAAAAATATAAATAACTAGCTGGTCCCGGCATGCGTTGCTATGCCATTTAATAAAGAAATTGTTTCTCCCTGAGTGAACTTTCCCATTCGTCCCGTTACCCTTCCGCGTCCCCTTCTTCTCCTGCGTCCTCTTCACCTCTCGCGTTCCCCCTCCGTCACCTCCACCTTCCCTCTCCCCACTCCACTACCCCCCCCCCTTTCCCCCGTCCCGCGAACCCCCCTCCTGAGTTCCTCTCCCCCCTCCCAGGTCCCCCTCCCCCTCCCATGTTTCCCTCCCCCTCCCTCCCTCCCGCTTTCCATACATTCAGTTTTCAAACCTCGCGTGCCACCAATAGCAATTTTTTTATACAAATTTCATAATGCTAGAGCTCAGCGAAAGTTTTATAAAAACCTTGTCCTGACAATAACGAACACACAAAAAAAAAGAATTATCCAATTTGGTGCAGTCGTTCGAAAGTTATTCAGCGATTCATTTTTATATTATAGATGAAAATCGGATATGTTTATCCGAGACAATAGCATAGGTACGTTACAAATAAATTTGTTAGAACTTTGTAATCATTCAAAAAGATATGATAAAATTAAGTTGAAGACAAAATTGTTAATTCTGAATTTAAAATATGAGATCGATAAAAATTACGTAAAATAATTAGGTCCCAATGGCCTAGTTTTTGAAGTGAAACTTCTTTAGCGTCGTTAGTGATTTGAAATTCAGGTGAAACTCGGTTCACCACTCGGTTCTACACAAATACTCGGTTCTAATATAATGCGGTAAATTCGCGCTTCAATGCGAGCCTTCGATAGCGCAGTGGGCAAGGTGCCTGATAAGTCTCAGCGGCCAGAGGGACAGACATCAAGCGAACAGAGGTTCGAATTCAACGAAATCCAAAAAAAAAAACATTTTTAATTTTGTGAAATCAATATCCAATCTTTTATCACTTTAAAAAAACAGGCAAAGGAAAAGAAAGCGACATCGAGCGACTTTCTAGTTTCACTTCTACCACGTGTAAGTTAAACACATTGATTTTTTTTATTGGAATACCTCGCAAGAGTCCCGACTGCTCCCGTCTGGAGCCAGTGTGATTATGGCATTCACAACTGAGCAATGGTGTGAGGCTGAAGGTAGTGAAGAGAGAAAGGAGATAGGGAACCTGGCTATGCAGATCTGGTCACCAAACACGGCTAAAGTCATTTGAGCAACGTTTCAATTCTGAATGATGGTCTTACGTCAGTGTGATACTTAGAGTATCTTCCACTCTGGAACGAGCCAACAATGCACTATTTATTATTTTAGATGAATTAATTGTTAATTGACACAAAATATAACTTTTTTATCCGACTATAACACAAGAGTTCCAACTCCTCCCAATAAGCGAGACATACTTATTTTGGCGTGTATTTATACTCCGTATCTACTTACAATTTAAGAGGCAGATATGTTTACCGCCGCCCCGGAAATCATTTATTGGATAACCAACACCCCAAGTGGTTCACTACATTTGGCGAATTAGTAGGCTTGCCCGGGTTCTTGGAGTGAGGTATGTGTAGGTCTTGGTGGCGTTGGTCTAGTATAGTTGGTATGGTATAAAGCGCCTTACGAACCTCAGCGGCCAGGCATTCAGCGGGCTAAGGATAGAATCCTTCGATATCCAAAATTTTTTTTTTTGTAAAACCATTACCTAATCTTCAAACCACTCCAAAATGAAAACCCAAAATACTAATAAGATGACCAAATGTATAGGAAAAGATGCACAGGGATTCGACAACAAAAATATCGAAAAAATCATCCTTCACATTGATAAAAAAATTCTTTGTATTCTCCCCACTCTCGTCTACTTTAGTTATCTAAACCACTTTTTTCACTGTTTCACCGTTTGTTTTCTACCGCATGTGAATTGCACATTGTCTTTTTTTAATTAAGTTACTCGTACAACGGATATATAATCGATTATTGAGTCAGATAGCTTATAATGATCTTTTGGCCCTGCTATTGGTGGAAGCATAACGAAACCCAGTCGGCGTTACGGAACATGTTATCTTATCGGTTTCCTAATATTGTTGACCTTAATTTAAACGAAGAATAATCATATCTTTTTTCGTTAATTATTAAAATCTCCCCTTATACGTTAACATTGAACTATACAACATCCCCAAAATATCTTTTAAAAATATCCATGAGTGAATCCCCCACCATAACAATATTATATGCTCGTATACATATTCCAAGCAGCGGTTACTCACGGTTCACGCACCGAACAGATAATTCCAAGATGTGTAAACTATACAGATTGCGATAAAAATTATCAACAGTGTTCAATAATATCTTTACAGAGTTATTTTTTATTCAATTACCCCTTATTGAGTTATGAAGTGTTCCTTGAAGCAAATCAACATAAAACAACGATGGCAGTTTTTTGTAAAGTTTAGTAGCAAACACAGCAATCTCCAATGCTCTATGAGGCAAAAGCACCTATCTCCCGATTAAAAAGTTTTTGATGTAAAACTTCTTTACGCACGCTTGACTTGGAGAGTAAGCTGGTGAATGCTTGAGGAGAGCGTCACGAAAAGCGTGGCGAACGGTAGTTGAGAGGGAGATATAAGTTAGTGAAGATAGAAAGAGAGAGAGTTACGTTTCGTATATTATTGTAGGGGCAAGAGAGAGAGGTGCGAGCACACGAATTCTTTCTCTCTTTCTCTCATAGCCAGTTACGTTTCGTATATCTAAGACACAGTGCAGGCCTATTGTCTGTATCACGCTGTAGGAGCAAGAGAGAGCAGTGCGCGCGCATATATTCTTTCTCTCTTCCTATCTAGATGGAGCTATCTTCCTATCTAGATGGAGCTAAAGAGTTTTACTTCAGTCGTGTGGTCTAAAGCACACTAGTTTTTTATCTTTTTATATATGTACTTGCATTAAACAAAATCCGAGGATGCAAATAATCCTTGATAATAATACAGGGTGGGGCAGAGTGGAGTTACTAGTTTCAAAAAGTCACTGAAGGCCCCACAGACCGAGCAGAGGGGCGAGGCGGGTGCCGTTAGGTCGGGGAAATGATGCCGTTTTTTTTCGTGATGTTTTGAAAATGATATCGTCTGGCGTGGCGGTATTGGCAAGCAATACGCATATTGAGCCTTTCAAAGAAGTTTTCGGCCACTCTTCCCAGCATATCTTGCGGAATTCCAGCGATGACGTCCTCAATCGCCTCGTTCAGAGCTTCAATGGTTCGAGGTCGAAGTTTGTTTACCTCAGTTTTGACGTAGAAAAAAGTCACTCGGGATCTAATCGGGAGAGCGAGGGGGCCATGGAATACCCCCCCCCCCTCCCGCAAAGAAATCAGGTGACGAGCTTTTGCAAAATTTCGCATGAACGATGGACAGCATGCGCCATGGCTTCATCACGTTGAAACCAGAAGGCTTCTGTGTCGTGTTCTTCGCCATACTCTTTCATTTTGGGACGCCTAAGGTTCGTCAACATTTCACAATAGTGAGATGAATAACTCAATAACGGTAATGGTTAATCCTTCGTCGCCAGTGCAAAAAACAGCGCCGAGGGATACAGCAGTTACGATTGCAATGCAAGCATCTCTACGTTTCACAAAATCTTGTGGGCTCAATTCCCGTGTACGCATCATCTTGTAGGGGTACAGATGAAGGTCTGAGTGTAAGATTTGCCTTATAATTCTGGACGATATTCCAAGCGCAGCGGCATGTTTTCGCGTTGCTCGGGTTGGAGACTCTTAAATTGACGCTCTTACTACCGCGATGTTTTCAGGTGTTTGCACACTTTTAGGTCGCCCAACTGGTATTTTAGGATCTGCAGTTCCCGTTCAGCTTACATTACTGATCCATTTCCGAATGGTTTTTGGGATCAGGAACAATGTCAACTTTATTTAACTCGAACCGAATTAACTCGAACCGAACCCGGGAAGCTCCATGCGTAACCACAACGCTATCCCCGTTTTTAAAAAACGTCTCCACAATGAATCCCCGGTACCTACCTGACCACGGCAAGGTCACTAATATAAACGGCATCATTTCCCCGACCTAACGGTACCCACCCCGCCCCTCTGCTCGGTCTGGGGGGCCTTATGTGTTTTTTTGAAAATAGTAACTCCACTCTGCCCCACCCTGTATTTGATGTAATTTTTTCAGTATCTCGCGAAATCCCATTTAATATATAAAAGTTTTTTGCCTTTTTCCCAAGAAGACAAAAGTGGGAGATTACTGCCTTTGCTTTTGCACAGCTCAAATCAAATAGCAAGATACGTCACAAAGGTAATCACGGTAGGTTATGTTTGTGTTGCTAAATTACAGGAACCTTCGACTCCTAGGTCCTAGGCAGGCGGCCAATGAAGTTAATTAAATTTGGCGAGAAATATTGAATATTTTTGATTGATTTCAGTAAAATAACTAATTATCACGCCGTTTTCCCACAGAAGTTTGGCAGAGAGGACGGACCGCCAAACAACTCGGTCTTGCCACACCTTTTAAGTCGTTCGCATTCATACATCGTCTCATACATACTCTTCTATTATTCTAACTCATGACATGGCCCGACTCAAGTAACTGAGTCTTCCTCGGTCGTCCCTTCTTCTACCATTCAAATTTTCCGTCGACTTATTTTACCATTCAAATTCTTCTTACACTGCTTTCATTCGCTCTATATGGCCAAACTACTTAAGGGTCCCTTTTTTAATCTTAATCGTTACGCTTAAATCAGCCTTGCATTCTTTGCCAATCCCCACATTTCTCACACGATCATACATGGTTTTACCACACATACACAGTATACCCCAGGGATCACATTCCCACAGAATTCAGTCTGCTTTCGTCGTGCCTCTGCCAGTTTCTTGCCTCAATGCCATACATCAGGGTAGGTACGAGCACTCCGTTGTGGACTGCTGGCTTTGCTCCTTTTGACAGTTATTTTTATCAGCGGCAAAGGCATTCAGTCCTACGTTAATGGATTTATCTGCATTTACTCTTCTTTCAATATCTCTGTCAGCCTTCTCATCTCTCGTAAACATACTACCCAGACTCACACTTCTCCACCTGCTCCAAGTATTCATCATTCACAACTATATTCCACACTGTTTTAGTGCTCTCTCTTTCAAACACCACGACTTTAGACTAACTTTCTTTCAATTTTGGAGGCGGGTATGGGTACCGCCGCTCCGGAAACCATTTATTGGATAACCAACACCTCTGCCATAGGTCACCCAAGTGATTCGCTACGTTTAGTGACTTAGCACGGGTGCCCGGGTCCATGGGGTGAGATTAGTACGGGTCTTGGCGGCGGATGCATCTGCCCACCAGCTGCATGGCAGGCCAGATCGGGAGAGAGTGGTTGAGGGAGTCCCTTTGACTTCTCCAACCGTACCTACTCTCTGGGAACATCGCCTTGCACCGCAGTGGGAGGGATGGATTCGTACGTCCGTCACTCCTGGATGCAATGACCCCCAGATTCCTACCACTAATACCCTTTTCCTTCCCAGAACTTCCTCCCATTCTTTTCCTAAAAAGATCCTCCACACAGCATCCCCAAGATGGCACAGGTCCTGAAGGGAATTATTAAAAAAAAAATCATCACTCATTCTTCATACACACTTAGTTCAATCTAGATATGAGAGACTAAAACATGCCCCATAATACACTTCTGTAGTATTCTCTCTTCGGTGGGCTCACGTTACGTTGTATTAGCACGACCCACCGCGGATTAAATCGCTTACGTTGAAACATCACGTTAATGGTGCTATAAAAATATTTACAGTAAATTACCTATCTATTTACGCCCGGTGCCGGTCTGGCACGATCTTCTCCGGAATACCACAAGGAATCAAGACATTGAATTTTAAAACATTCTGTTATGCCTCTCCGGTCTAGAATAATATTATCATTGGTCATTTATCACTGAAACATTTCCAGTGATGAAATATTACCGTAGGTGGAGTTTGTATCCGAATAGAAGTGATTCGTTTTATCCAATGACCAATTAAATGTGTATTTGTTTTTAGAGAAGTTTATTTATTGGACCAGCACTCTTAAATGGTACATTACTTTGTAGTCTGTTAATCCAAGCAAAAATACAAATATTTTTGAAATAAAGGTTCTTTAGCGCCGTTAGTGATAATGAAATTCGTATGATACGGAAATGCGTCTCAATGCGGTAAATTCGCGCTTAGGCGCGAGCCTTCGATAGCGCAGTAAGAAAGGCACCTGACAAGTCTCAGCGGCCAGAGAGACAGACATCAAGCGAACGGAGGCTCGAATCCTACGAAATAAATAAATAAAACAATTGTGAAATCAATATCCAATCTTCAACTTCAACTTAAAAATAAACGGACAAAACAAAAGAAAGCGACATCTAGCGACCTTCGAGTTTTACTTCTACCGCGTGTGAATTACACAGTCTGATTTTTTCTTCCGTGAACTCGGTACGGTTTCTCTTGACCTACACATGAGGCCCGGAGGGACATAATTTCCCTCGTAGCCTATGTCATGTTTGAGGGAGCTGCTTGGAGGGTTTTTTTGAGGGGAGGAAGGAGTTAATATTTGTCTTGGAGAGACCCGAAAATGAGGGAGGAAACACATAAGTCGGCAAATCGTTCCACAGCCGAGTTGTAGATAGATATGAATCGTAACAATGACTGTAATTAGATGCAGTTTGAAAACTGCATTTGAAGGCAATTTGGAACGTTTTGCCTGAAATTTCACAATGTTTTTTTTTACATGGAATTCTTTTTAATAATAAAAAACAATTGAATTCCGTGGTCGAGGGGTGAGGCTCTCGACTAGCGATCCTGAGGGCGCAGGTTCAAATCCCGGCGTGGGGAAGTAAATTTTATTTGATTGATTTGTGGTTTCACAATTTAATCATTTTATTCAGGATTGGAAGATACTCTCAGTTGATTTCTTGATATAATTTTTTTGACTTGTGTTTTCCTTTGCGAATAAATCAAATTAACAAAATTTGAAAATGATCAATCGCCACATGGTGACCATTAGAGGTTTATTGTTTTTCAAAATGTGCCGAAGCTTAGACCGGATTCAAAAGTTTTTTTAACCCTTTAAACCAAGATGAAAAGAAGTTCGCATTCATTACTATGTTTTTATTGGGTATTGATGTGATGTAGATTCATCAGTTTCCGGTTTTATACCACCAATTCCGGCCACCATGTACAAAAGAAGTAAAACAATCGAAGTGCTTTTATTTATTTAACGCCCAAAGGGTTTTTACATGTTTGGTAGTTCAATTAATTAATGACAGATGATTTTTAAAGAGATACAGAAATAATAAAAATAAAATTGTGTAGATATGATTGTGGCTTGTTCGTGTACCCGAAGTGAGCTAAAGTTTTCCTTACTTCTGATGAAATTGAACATTATAATAATAACAAGAACATTACATTTATATAGCGCAGTTTTGTGACATTTCACTTCAAGTGCGCTTAACTATAATAAATTTAAAAATAATCCTACAGTGCTCCTTATAATATTGACAAAATATTAAAAGAATATACAGTATTTACAAAATAATGACAGACGAACAAAATTAACTAAAGAATATACAGTATTAACAAAACAATGTCAGAAGAACAAAATTAACAAAGATAGTGTTGTTATAGCACACACGGGACAATAATAATAATAGACAATAGCGGTGCTATTGTAACACAGGACAAAATAAGAACTTTAAAACTAAAATAATATAATATACTAACAGAAAGGCAGTTTGCGTTTAGAAATAAGAGATATTCTGACATAAATTCGGATACGAAACATAAAATAAAAATACAATTATGAGGAAACCGAAACCAAACAATTACGGGAAGCTTGAGAACATGGCGTATTATTATTACGTATATTGAAAAGATGTTAGGATTCATGAATGGTATGATTTTTTAAATAATTTTGTTTTTAAAGCCCGTTATTTCAAATATGGATGTATTTTAACACTTTATTTAACACTTTCTTTGCAAATGTTGGGAAAAATCTCGCCAATCTCATTCACATTGATCCAAATATTATAACATCTCCAGACTGTAATATAAATGCTAAAAATAAAATGACAACATTTGAAGTCACCACAGAGGACGAAATAGTTTCTATCATAACCGATATGAAAGGAGGATCTGCTCCGGGCTTTGATGCAGTCACGGTTGATATTTTAAAAAACATAAAAAATCAAATTTCTAAGCCATTAATGCATATAATAAATACAAGTTTCCAAAGCGGAGTATTTCCATCAATTTACAAACAAACTACTATTACCTCAATATTTAAGTCAGGTAATCCAGAAGAAGTAAATAATTACCGTCCCATATCAGTAATCTCAAATATAGCAAAAATTTTTGAAAAACTAGTTAAAAAAAGAATGAGCCAATTTATAAAATGCAACGATATAATTAATGAAAACCAGTTTGGTTTTATGGAAGGTAGAAGCACACAAGATGCAATTGCAAAATTAAGTAGCCTTGTACATAGTTCATTAGATAAATCATTTAAATGCCTGGGAATTTTTATAGATCTCAAAAAAGCATTTGACAGTATATCACATGACAAACTTATAAGTAAATTAAGAAACATTGGATTAAATGGTTCAGCTCTAGAATGGATAAAAAGCTACCTTTTCAAACGTCCCCAAGTTGTAAAAATTAATGGTGTGCTTAGTTCACCAAAAATGAGTCATTTCGGCATACCTCAAGGTACAGTCCTGGGACCGAGAGCTAATATTGATATTAACATATTGAAAAATTGGTTCGATAAAAATCTCCTCTCTCTCTAAACACTGAAAAAACAAAATTTATCCCATTCTCTATCAATAAATTCAAATTAGAACCAAATTTAAACATCATAATACACCAAAGTAAATGTAATAAAACTATCTGCAATCAAGATTGTGCTATACTTAGTCCAACTCCCAAAATCAAATATCTTGGTGTATATATAGATCAACATTTTAAATGGAAAACACATATTTGTGAACTCGTCAAAAGGATTAGGAAATGTATTTATATATTTATTAGACTGAGAAATATTCTTAGCTTAGAAAACCTAAAAAGAGTGTACTATGCAACTGTTCAATCTATATTGCAATATGGTATTATTGGCTGGGGAGGAACATATGACAATATTTTAAATCCCCTCAAAATTGTCCAAAGGTTGATAATTAAGGTAATCTTAAAAAAACCATCTAAATTTCCTACTGAAATTCTTTTTTCAATATTCAATGTGCCTATAATAGACAAAATCTATAAAAAATATTCAATTCTTCAAATTTACAAAGAAATACAGTTAAATACTCGTATCTTCCAATTCAATACATCAGCAAGATACCAGAAAACTATTAAAATTCCTAAATTTAATACTAAGCACATCCAAAATTCCTATCTTTATCTGGGCATAATCTATTATAACAACCTCCCATCAAAATTAAAAACCATCGAAAATATGCAAGAATTTAAGCCCAAATTAAAAAATTACCTGAAACTACTATAAAAGTCCCAAATATGTTTACTTTGTATCTTAAAGTCTGCTATTTTATAAATCATTTATTCCTTCTTTTTTCTTTCATTTCTTAGTTTCTAAATCTCTGAGTCTACTATTGTATAAATCTTGCGTTCTTTCTTACGTATCCTTTACTTACTTATTACAATAATTTTTGTTACTAACTTACATGATTCTTCCATTTATAATGATTTTTTAATTTATATTATGATTTTTTTAAACTCTTCAGGATTTTTATTTTTAAATTATACAAGATTTTTTAACCTTCTTATTATTTACAATAGCCGTTATTGTAAATAATAAGAAATTAACTTACACGATCATTAATTTACTAATTGAGCTAGAACTCCCTCACCAAACACAAGAGCATTGTCTCTTTATGGTGAGGAAAGGCAATTTATTTTTATTTTTTGTTAACCTTATGTAACTATGTAACTATGTAACTATGTAACTATGTAACTGTTGTAACTTCATATGTATTTTTAATAAACATTGCCAATAAAAAAAAAAAAAAAAAAAAAAAAAAAAAAAAAAAAAAAAAAAAAAAAAAAATCTTGAATAAAGCTTGCATTATTTTCATTGGCCTGTCCAAAGGTCTATTGGCGACATTACTTTTCTTTCAACTCGGTAGATACTTATAACTATTTATTAATCAGTGTCTATAAACCTATGTCATGAATTTCCATGTTTCGCTCGCTCATCGAACTATAAATAATACCTGAAATGGATAATAATTATTGTAAAATCATTGGATCATCATTGTAAAATTATTGGATAATAATAATCATTTGGGAGGCGGGAATGGGTACCGCCGCCCCCGGAATCTTTATTGGATAACCAACACCTCTGCCATAGGTCACCCCGAGTGGTTCGCTACGTTTGGTGATTTAGCAGGGGTGCCCGGGTTCATGAGATGAGGTTTGTCTAGGTCTTGGAGGCGGATGACCAGGATGACTTAACCCCAGATTCCTACCCACCCCTTAAACTCTTTTCCTTCCCAGAACTCTCCTCTCATTCCTTTCCTTAAAAAAACCCTCTACACAGCATCCCCAAAGATGACATAGGCCCTAAGGGAAATTATTTTCCTCAGGGCCTCCTGTGTGGAGATCGTGTAAAAAAAAAAGTAGAATCATTGGTTAATCATTGTAGAATGGGGCTAGATAACTATGTATATTGTGTAATAAAAGCTTATTCGCTATGAGTTTGTAAATTTGATGATTTTAGGCTTATGTCTAAATGTCTAACTAATACAATACCGGCGCTTAATGATTTTTACAAACTTGACGAATATTATATAAAAGCTTATCTCACAGCGCACGGTGGACCATCTAGAACAAGGCAGCTTGACAAAACTACTTTATTTCAATTTAATATTGGTCAAGTGTCATCATTAAAAACGTTTAATTTAGTTTTTTAATGATAGGTGTCTAGCGTTATTTATGGTTTTTAAGCAAGGGTAATTTCAGTTATTGGACAATAAATTTGGTAAGAAAAGTGTAAATGCGGAATTATGATATTAAGATTTGAGTTTTTTTTTTATGTACAAAACTATTTAATCATATTCATATTGCGTAAATACGGACGCAAACACTTGATTCATCTTAATTTTTTAAAGGAGTTTAGCAAAAAGTGTTTTTTAAAACGGTTAATGTCGCGCCTTACTTAAAATAATTTCATGCTTTCATAGACGGCGCATCTGCGAAAGAATAGATTATGAATTCTTTTGAGTATGACTTTAAACCTTAAATTCAACTTGGATAAACAGGGGTAAAAATAGTAAATTTCTATAATATTCAGATTATTTTTTCACAACAAAATATTCATTCACACCACTGCACAAAGAAATGAGTTGTCGATAAAAACACCAAAATCGAACTGAAAAGCAGGCGGATATTGGATTCAATTTCAACTTCAATTTTGAGACTTCACGATTTCTTCTGAGCTGTGACTAATTATATAATACTTCGAAATTTTCTATCCGACTAACCCTTCACAGGGATTCACTTTTAAATTAAAATCAATTTCGAAATAAGCTTTAAATTCCAGTTGTACAGTGCACACCACATGCTGAAAAATTCGAAGGAAAATCATTTGTTTGTTCAACTACTAAGCTTGTGGACTCTTACGCAGGCTCACTCTTGAGATAAAACAAGTATTGTGTTTTAATTTTCTCAATATTACGACTTTTGTCGTGCTGGCTTGTCCTACGCAGCCTTCTGTGCAGCGGCGCAGATGAAAATTACATTTTAAATTATTTATCATATTATCGTATTATTTGTTGCCCAAGTTTGTACTTCAACTTTCCGACAGTTAGGAAATTAATTCCCTTACTAGACTTAAAATCATAAAATATGTACGGTTTCATAGCTCTCGTTTGATCCTTTGACAAGAAAGTTTGTTACTTAGTTACTGTTGTACCGTTTCCCAAATTGCCTGCTCGGGGATGATAAAAAAATTCAAGTCGGGCTGCCCGCTTAATACGACGATTTATCTTTATTTGTATTCCAAGTCCAACAATATGGGCGAACTTTAGATTATAAACTAGCGATATGGAGGGATTATTTCTGGGGTGTTTTGGAAAAGGGAGTAAGTAAGCCAAACGAATCCAATTTTTCTGTATGGAAAAGAGGGACGAGTCAACTGGTAAAGTTATGTTCCGAGATTTTAGCAATTGAAGAGTCACAATTTAGACATGTCACAATTTTCACATGTAATTTTTGCCGTATTTCTTTTGAATTGAAAATTTCTTTAGCACCTTTGTGATATGAATCTCCATGAAACGAAAAATAGCGACACTAGAGACAAATACAAACATCTATAGGATTTAGCTTGCATGATAATTGTAGTGTTCTGTTATTTGATAGACACTAGCAGATTCTCCAACACACTTTGGACGGAGATAACTTAGGAATAAATAGAATCTGGTTCGTTATCTGCGTTTATTTATACTTCGCGTATATAATGGAATTCGGTTATCAACCTAACTAGGAGCTGGCTAAATTGGTTCTGGCGAGTGATAATTCAAACACACCTTCTCCGCTTCCCCGATCCCCTGCCGGAGAGCTTAGGCACTGCGCTGCCTGCCATCTAGCGGATTATACCGATAGCTGATGTCACCGCCATCTGTCGCTACCAGTCGGAAGCTTTTACGATACATCACAGTAATGAAATACCTGGTATTATTGTGCTCCTCTTTGTGCGGTGCTTTGTTGCCTCCCCACTCTTGTATACTTTAGTTTTCTGATGGTTTCACATCTACAGCACACTTTTTATTTATTTATCTATGATCTAATACGGATTCTAGGCTACAGGATGCCGGTCGCAAATCATTAATCCTTGGAATTTTATTGGGATAAATGTATTTTAATGTTTTTTTAAGATCGTGTCCATCAATGTAAAGTTAATCATCGAAGAGGAACATAATACTAATACCTCTAAATGAGACACGAAACAGAACAAGACACAGTAATGGTGGCAACTGGGACTGGGTCTCTGTCTTCTTACCTCTATAAAATAATTTGGCCTCAATGAGTTAGTGGAAACGTGACCAACTTGACCATGACCACGTGTAGTATATTCCAAGACGGGTGGGCTCCCCTTACAGTTTTCACCAAGTAATTCATAAATATGGTTTTGCATCAATTCGTGCTAAGAAAAAGTATAAAAAAAATGTTTGGCTTTATTTGTCTTTACGGCAAGAGTGCATGCATACCTATGCATAACAAGTGAAAAAAATATTATGAAGATAAAACTTAAGTCATAATGTATTATACCCAGAATTTAATTTAGATTTCTAGATTGACTACGTGACTACGTGATAAAAACCTAAGCCCCCCCCCCGCCCCTCATTGTGACCAAGCGTGGTATTTTGAAGATACCCCTCCCCTCCCTGAACGGGTCACGTAGTATGGGTACGTTCTCTAAGACAGAGATCCTGGATTTGATTGCCAGTAGTCACCTTTACCTTTTATTTTCTTTATCGTGATCGGTATCATGTTTCGTTTAGATTTATTAGTATAAATTTTTTTTCTTAAGTGATTAGTTGATTTAAAATTTTAAGTTAACGTAATGATTATGAAACACATTTATTTTAACCAATTTGCCATTAGGTCAAATTTTGAAATGGAAAAGGGGGATCTTGGAAAGTCGTTAAAAAATCTTGAACTAGCAAAAATTATATAAAATCGGCTCCAGTGTTAAGTTGACTATTATTTACTAGTCTCCTTTTCCCAAAACAACACAGGTTTAACAAAAAGTCTTAGCACACT
Organism: Limnephilus rhombicus; assembly: GCA_929108145.2. Classification (NCBI taxonomy): domain Eukaryota; kingdom Metazoa; phylum Arthropoda; class Insecta; order Trichoptera; family Limnephilidae; genus Limnephilus; species Limnephilus rhombicus. The sequence continues at coordinate 47,115,563 of OV815283.1, forward strand.
GCGTACGACGAAGGATAAGGCGAACTTTCGCCAAACCGACGATATTTTGTTAAACTTTTTTATGCGCCTTGTTTTCAATGTTGTTTTTTATTATTTGTTTTTATCGCTTTGTATTAAATTGCGGGTACCCGTTTGTGAGAATAATACGTTTAAGTGATACTATTTCTCTATTGTGTAACGGTTCATAATGCGTCGGATGTAGGCACATAAAATTATATCAGTAAGATCTACATATTTTTCTGATTTTTAAATTAATGATTACACGAGGCAGATTCTCTGTCCGATCATATCATTGGGCAAGTATTAAATTTACACCATCTGACTTTCTCACAGATTCGGTGATATATTGTATGGCAGATAAAAACAGACAGTTCACGAGATGGCAGTTATAAATCGTGGAGAGAATTCGATTTTGGTTTTTACACTGAATGCAATAAAATTGGCAACGGAGCGACCACACAAATTGAACGGTTAAATGATTTGTTTCACAATTTTCATTGATTTGCTTCTTTGGAGGATTTTCAAAGCACTGGTTATCAAGATATCAGGTTATCAGGTTTTCAGGTTATCACTGCTTTTAGTTATCTCGTATAAGTGTCATAGATTGTGGAAGTAAATATTAACACTTTCACGCCATTGCTTAACTATTTTCTATTGTTTAATAATAATTGTTAACTACTTTGTTCTTCTTGGTGTGCCCTATCAGGTCCGCCTGACATTGGCGTTCACTCTGAAAAATGTCTCTCTGTCTTGGGCTCCCCGGAATAGCTCCTCCACACTTCTAATGCCCGTTCACTCTCGTACATTTCGCAGCCAAGATATTTGTCTCCTGTCAGTTCCTCGGCGACCCTCTATCTTGCCTTTCAATTCCAATTGTGATACTTCTCCCCTCGAAGTATGTGATCCAGATATGAAATTTTCCTGACTTTCACCAATGTATATCTGCCAACCTCAGCCCACCTGAGAATTTCTGTGTTGGTAATCATGTCGGTCCATGGGACTTTTAGCATTCTCCGGTGAAGCCACATTTCAAAAGCCTCTAATCTGTTCATGGTGTTTACCTTCAAGGTTCATGTTCACATAACATTTTAACATTCTCTCCCTTAGTTTTAAATTGATATTGTGATTGCAGAAGAGGGATTTCATTTTCAATTCTGCACCTAACCTCTACATCTGGGTTAAGAGTCTCCGTGAGAATACTGCCGAAGTATCTAAATCTTTCCACCTTTTCGACATTGCAATCATTTAACTGTATCACTGATTCAGAGTGATCTAGTCGTTCTTGTTCTTTGTTCTATCTGAAGATAATATTAATAATTAACGGCCATGTGTTTCAACAGAAAACTAAGTCGTGAACTAAATTCAATTTTTAACCGTCCTATAAAGTAGCAAGGATGTTTAATAGGACTACGCGCTGTTTCAAGTTTTGACTTATTTGAAGGAATAATTGTTAGCGCGGCCAGTATAAAAAGCAGAATATTCTTCGAAATTTTGGGAAAAATGGCACTACATTATTTTTTGGTGCGACCACACCATAATTTAAATTTGAAAACCAAAATAACTCTCAAAATACCCGCTGTATTTTGTTTAGCGTCGATCTGGGATCTGCCAACTTTAAAAATAAATGATGACCTATTATAACATGTAACATATAATTTATTTATTTATTAACGCCTTTATTCGGGGCTTTTTCATATAAATAGTTAGAAATATACAGTATTTATTGTACATAACTGACCTGCCTCGAATGCCTAAATATTTTTTATTTGTTTAAAAATAAATTGAAGATTTCCACTGACTTGGTATAATTGTTTACCTCCATTTGTATTCTGGGCAAAGACGAATACATACGGTAGTAAGTCCCAGAACTTATACAGTCAAATAAATTCCGACTACAACGAAAATTTAGGAGGCGTGTATGGGTACCGCTGCCTCGGGAACCATTTATTGGATAACCAACCCCTGCCATAGGTCACCCCAAGAAGTTCGCTACGATTGGTTACTTAGCAGGGGTTCCCGGATTCATGAGGTGAGGTTTGTCTAGGTCTGGGTGACCGATGCATTTGACCACTCAGCGTGGCGGGATGGATCGGGAGAGACTGGATGAGGGAGATCTTTAGATTTCACCAGCCGGTCTCTCTCGACCCATCGCCTTGTACCGCAGTTGGAGGAATAGATTCATAGGTCCGTCACTCCTGGGCACAATGACCGCCGGATTCCTACTCACCCCTTATACTTTTTCCTTCCTCTATCTCTCATATCTTCCTCTCTTTCCTTTCCTTAAAAATACTCGCTCCACAAAATCCCCGAAGATGACATACGCCCCGAGGGAAATTGTAAAAATAAAATCAAAGTGCGCAATTCCCAAGCAGTAGAAGCAAAACCTTCAGAAAACTAAAGTATTAAAAAGTCTGGAGACTACGAAGCACTTTTTTAGTCAATGTGAAGGATGATTTTTTCAATATATTTATCGTCAAATTACAATGCACCTTTTTTCTGTACATTTGGTCATCTTATCAGTATTTGTGTTTTGTTCTTCAGGGTCGCTAGATATCGCCTTCTTTTGTATTTTCTTTTGCGTGTTCATTTTTGAGTGGTTTGAAGTATGGATATTGATCGCCATAATTTATATATGATTTACACAAAACCATAATTATTATAAAATTATAATTTTTTATGCATTATTTACCAATTTGTAACCAAAAATCAACTTCAAAAATACGTTTAATTATCAGTTCGTATGGATATCAAACGAGAGGTATTTTTTTCGTCCATATATTTGAATAATAAAAATATATTGTATACTTTATTTATTTGGCAGTACATCTTTTCTGCATCTTCATCTTCGGGGTCACTTAGTTTTTTTTATTATTTAAGCGACTATATAAAGTTATTCTATAAGTATACAAAATATAATGGTTATGTTAGGTATAGATATTGTATTTCTTAGTCCTCCTCACTAGGGGTTCCTGTGTCGAGGAGGACCAAAATTGTTTAATTTTAGTTTATTTGTCTTCTATATCGTTTTTAGTGTCTTCATTAGAGTGTTTTCGTATACCTCTTTCAGCAATGTTTTTATTCTTGATTTGTACTTTTTAATTTTTTTAATAAGTTTTATGTCTCGGGGAAGAATATTATGGAGTTTAGTTGCAAAATAAATGTAGTTTCTTTGTCCGAATGTGGTTTTATAACTGGATGTTTTTTATGTCATTTTTATTCGATCTAGTGTGATGGATACGCGGAGGATTCAGTATTTTTGAATAGCTTCAATAATATATTTTTGGCATATATTCGTTGTACATTTGGTACGTCAAAGCTATTGAAAATTTTAATCGAAGGCGTTCTAATAGGTATGATTCCTTTTTGAATTCTATTCAGGTTTGTATGTATTTAGGTGTAGTAGATCCCCATTCTATAATTCCATGTTCAATTCGTGAATGGCATAACGCGTAGTAAACCCTTTTCAAATCATTTTTATTTACCACATTTCTTAAATTTTTAAAGAAATATATACGTCTTGTGAGTTTTTCAGTAATACTTTGATGTGTAGGTCACATCTAAGATTTTAATCAACTATTACTCCGAGATATAATATGTTTTGTGTTTTTTCTATTACTGGGCAGTGACATTTTGTGTAAATAGGTATACCGTATTTTCGATAAACCGACTACATATTGCATATGTATATGTGTACCTATACTAGGGGGTCAACTGTCGGGGGATCAATTGTCATGACACCATTTTTTTGATATTGCCAGGCAATTCGAGATTTTATTTTTACCCCACAATGACAGACTATGCGTATACACTAAAAAATTATAATCTATTACTAACTGGTACCAGGCATGCGTTGAAATGCCATTCAAGAAATAGTTTCTCCCTGCAAGTCCATTTTTTACACAAATTTCATAACGCAAGACCATTATAATAGAAACACTCGTCTGCTCAAATGCAATGTTCTGTAAAAATGTTGAGTCAATTATCAATCAATTTTGATAGGGACACACTAATCACCTTCTGGACAGCGTCACCCTAATCACTTAGCGGTATGAAATATACATTACGACCTATTCTCATACCTACCAAATATACATTAAAAAATCATAAAATTCGGTCGAGCCGTTGCGGATGAGTGCGACCACAAACACGGTGACACGAGATTTTTATATATATCTCATATATAAAAATCTCGACATATATCTTATATAGCTTATATTTTGCAAGCGATTTAAATGACCAAACATTTATCTATTGTTAAACAAGCATTCGATACCAAATTTGTACTTTAAGACATTGTTTTTTCTCTTCGCTTATTCTTTTTTTTTATGAGTTCAAAATTGTAGTTATTAACTAAAGCTTCTACGAGGAATTCAATCGTAACACTTGTTTCATTCAATAAATAATATGTTTATATAATTAATCAATGTAATATGAAATTATGATATGAACTAAATTTGTCAATTTGACTGGCGTAAAACAGGATCCATTCCTAGTTGGCTAGTCAAAGTTTCCACATATGTTTCATTGTATAATTTTATGTGAAATAAATATATTTAATTTTCCCCACAGGAAAAACTTAACCCTTTCACACACTTCCCAAATGATCATCTGGTCAATCCACGTTATGCAATTGCACTATATGAGTATTATTATTACAAAACAATACAAGAACAACATGTCAACCTACCAGAGACCAGATGGGAAAATAATTCACCGACTCCAGATATTTTCATATCAGAGGGTTCGGCTCTTTGGAATTCCTAATTGAACCTATAAATCCTACTAAGTGTGTGGGGACACACTTACAATTCATTAATTATTTTTTATTTAACAACCAGAAAACAGCAGAATTAGACTTAAACATCCTAAAAAAATGGTTCGACTCAAACTTGCTGTCACTTAATACGGAAAAAACCTTTGTAATACCGTTCACCATTAATAAACATGCATTCCCTGAAAATTTAAAGATAAGTATACATTCATGCAATTGCAATAGAAACACAAATTTATGTAAACCTGACTGCTCTGTACTCACTGTTAAAACTAATATAAAACACCTCGGTGTAATTATAGATAGCAATTTAAAGTGGAAAATACAAATCAATGCAACAGTAGAAAGATTAAGAAAATTAATGTACATTTTTCTTAGAATACGAAACATTTTAAATTTTAAACTATTAAGAACTATCTATTTCTCACTGATCCAATCTGTATTACAATATAGAATTCTTGGTTGGGGTGGAGCATTCAAAACTTCTCTCATGCCTTTAGAAATCATCCAAAAATTATTAATAAAAATAATTCTAAAAAAACCATATGACTTCCCCACCATAAGATTATTTCAAGAATTTAAAGTCCTTTCACTACACAATATTTATAAAAAAATTACACTTTTACAAATCCACAAAGATTGTTTCAACAATGATAACTCATTATCTATTTCAAACAGCAAAAGACCAAGTATTCTTGGCTCTATAACTATACCACGTTGTAATACCACTACAGCCCAACATTTTTATAATTATATTGGAATCAAGTGGTTTAACCAGTTACCCCTTAACTTAAGATTAGAAATTAATTATAAAAAATTCAAAAGTTCTATAAAAACACTAAATCATTAGCATATTACAATAATTCAATTTAATAATACAATAGAATGTCTCTCAACAATTGATTTTGGAAATCCATTTACTTTTATATTCTTTTCTCTTTTCTCTCTTCCTCTTTCTCTTCTTCTTCTTTTTTATACTGTTTTTCTTTTTTCTATTCTACTTCATATATCTTGTTTTGAATATGTATATGTATTATATAAATGTATATGTACATATATGTATATATATATATATATATAAAAATATATATTATAATTCTAAAAAAATATGTTAAATAGTTTTTCACACACGCTGCTCCACCTTTTTTACACGAGCATGCTCTAAAAAAAAGGTGAATCACGTTATATAAAAAAATGTATCTGAAAAATGTTATGTCATTATTGTATGTACAAAAAAAAAAAATTAAATTAAAAAAAAAAAAATTAAATTAAAAAAAAAAATATATATATATATATTCACAAGAAATAATTTATATGTCAGAATAACGTTTGTCGGGTCAGCTAGTAGATAAATATATATATTATATTTATATAACTTTTTTAAATGCAGACTATAATTTTGTGTTAATAATACCAGTATTGAGTTTTCCACAAAATTTGCATAAACTTATAATAAAATTCACATTCAAAATCTATGTAATGTGTGCATACCCGCGATGATTTCTCTATATACTGGTGATCTCTGACATTATGAAATTTGTATAAAAAAATTGCAAGAGGTGGCACGCGAGCTGTTTGAAAACTGAATGTACCGGGAGTGAATTCATGGAATGCGGGAGGAGGGAGGGGAACTCGAGAGAGGGGGGGAGGCGGAAGAGGAATGGGACGAATGGGAAAGGACATGCAGGGAGAAACAATTTCTTTATTAAGTGGCGTAGCAACGCATGCCGAGAACTCGCTAGTCAGAAATAAAATAAATAAGTTTAATGTCTAACTAAAAACACGAAATTGAAACGGGTAGGATCTACCTACATGTTCTCTGAACTAAAACCAAAAACATCATTAAAAAAACCTTTGAAATTGACCTATAAAATGAGATAAAAATTTATAACAAAATAGTGTTTTCATGTCACTGGTTCGTAAGTGGGTACAAAACGCAGTTCCACCCATTTACCCGTCTCCAGAACGCGAAGGAAAAAAGGCAGATTTTTTAATTCGTTACTTTGTTGAGATGAGAAAAAGAGAGATATGATCTGGTAATTATTTCGAGACGTTATAAACAGAAAGTTGAGGTGTAATTAGGGTCTAAAGACAGGGCGATTACGAAATCACGACTTATTCAAATACTAACAAAATGTGATTTATTTGTAATTTTGGTTTATATGTATTATTTCTTAACTAACTAATTAATAATCCTGTCCAGTTGCAGGCCATTATTTTATAAACATGTAATCAGTTTATTCAATATATATTAGTGATTATAGCTGTTGTTAGTGTAGTAAAAATACATTTTTCAATGTTGTATGTTTTGAAATGTATTATATAGTTTCAGGGAATTTGTGTTTTTTCATCTTATTTTATTTTTTATTTAATAATTACAAATTTAGCATTTTTTGTAAATATTTTAACCTACGTTTAGTGACCCTTAGTTTTTTGCTATAATTTTCAGCTCCTGTGAAAATTTAACATTATATTTTATTTGCATTGTTTATAAGTTTATTATACGTAAAAAAATCTGTTTATTGTCCAAAATAAATAATTAAACGCCGTTTTCCGGGATAGGTTAGGTAGATAGGATGAAGCGCCACTCATTTCTGTTCATTAATATTCGCATTCTTGATAAAATTCAAAACACCTTCCAATTACTGAAGCAATTGATTTACTTGCTCCTGGCGCTTCTTTATCTCTTCATCTGTTCTACATGTTGAAACAATCTAGTCATCGAGGTCGACGGCCTCCGTGATCGAGGGGTAAAGCTAAAGACTAGCAATTTTTTTAATAATTTCACAACTAATCATTCAAAAATACTATACTGTATATTTGTGGCATGTTCAGGGTGCAAGACACTCTCAGTGTCGCCCTGGTGTAAGACCACCATACACAATTAAAAAAGTTGCTTGAAACGACTTTAGCCTTGTTTGGTGACCAGATCTGTATAGCCTGGTACTTCTTCTTCCCTAACTCCTTCTACTCCTCACTACCTTCAGCCTCACAACATACCCCAATTTTAGATGCACTAGTTTCACTGGCTCCAGACGGGAGCAGTTGGGAAAAAAATCGTCGCCCTAGCTGATAAAAGTTTTCCATGGCGCGATTCAAAGAGGTTCCCATGGGGAAACCCAATACTTTTGCCCCAGGCGTCGCCAGTCCTCTGTCAAGCCAGGTTTTACAATGGGGTATTTCCACGTTTTTTTATTGCTTAAAAAAATTAAGCAAGAAACTATGATGATTATAGCATTTTTATTTTATCTTTATGTTTTCGAATAAATTTTCTACGGCAAGTCAAAGTTTCCCATTTTTGAATTACCGCTAAAACGATATTTTGGGGCGGGGCGATCGTGTGACGTCATGAGCGTGGACGCTCACTGACAGTGTTAATTTGTGCTGGCCCAGCTGAGCGACGCTTGTGACGTCACATTCCGATTTTCAAACCATGGGCCGTTTTGATTTTGTCAGTTTTGGACCGTTTTTTAAAATAAATAATATTGAATGAAAACATATAAAACAAACATTTTTAGTAGGATGATTATAATAAGAAAATGATTTTTAAATATTCCGTATATTTTAAACCGAATCTCTCATTTGTGGAAATACCCCGTACAAGCAATATGGTTCCAGAAGATTTTTTTTTATATTATCTCCTCTCAGGAGTCTCTGAGAAAAAAAATAATCCCGCAGGGCATATGTCGTCTTTGGAGATGGCGTCTTGAGGGTCTTTTTAAGGAAAGGAAGGAGATGAAGTTCTGGGAAGGAAAAAGGTACGAGGGATGGGTAGGAATCTAGGGGTCGACGTATGCAGGAGTGACGGACGTATGAATCCATCCCACCCACTGTAGTGCAAGGCCCAGAGCGTCCGGCTGGAGTCTCCCTCAAACAGTCTTTCGCGATCCGGCTGAGATGGGAAAACGCATCCACCGCAAAGTCCTAGACAAACCTCACCCCATGAGACCGGAAACCCCAGCTAAATCACCGTTCGTAACGAACCACTTGGCAGGGGTGTTGGATACATATGGTACCCATAACCGCTGAGGAGTTTAAATATTGTCAGATTTTTCGTAACCGGAATATATTTTTAAAGCGAAGAAATAATAATTAAAATAAATGAGAGTTTTACGAACACACTATAGACAGTTCATCAGAACAGTCGTGTTTTTTCTCCGTAGAATGGTGGATTTATATAATTGAGTATTTTCGTCAGGGCGTGGGTACTTAGAGCGGCGGCCATCACTCACACGTCACGTATTTAATTGAAAAGCATTGATCATATAGTAATCAAATGCTCTGTGCATGGTGCGCTCAACTCTAGAGTCTGAAGAGATATTTAGACTCATTTCCTTATGCCATCTTGTTATCTTCGAATCCTTTTCCACCTTATTTCGTACTTGTATGTCCAAATTTTAGCTATTATCGCCATGACACCACTACTACCTCGCTATATCCTTCAATATTTAACTATTCCATTTTTTAAGGAAATGTATTAGGACTGTTAATTAATGACTAAAATGTAGGTAACTGTAATATCTCTGATGTTCTCTCCAGAGACGTTCATAATTAAGCAAGAACTGGGACATGTACTCTCCAGTACAATTGGATGCTTATTGAAAAGACATAAGTCCTTATAACACATTGACTGTTTATTGACGTATCGTAATTTATAATAATCTTCAGAGGATAAATTTTAATTATAAGGCTAGTTATGATCAGCGGAGCTGCAAAATTCTATTGACTTCGTAATTTGAAGAACACAAATTTAAAAAAAAATGTCACCAAAAAAGTCACCGGTGACCAAAATTTCATTTACATTTTTTACTCCAAATATGCTCAGGAATCGCTGGTTAAAATCCCTCGGGTACGTCCTGTTACACCCTGTATAAGTGAGATTTGCGACCTGTGAATAAGCATGACGACCTCCGTAGTCCAGTGGGTAAGACTCTTGACTCACAATCCGGAGGTCGCGGGTTCGAACCCGGCATGCGCAAATAAATTTTATTTGATTAATTTGTGTTATTTCACAATTAATTCATTTAAAATAATATATAGTATATTTGCGGAATGTTCCAGAGTGGAAGGTACTATCAGTATCGCCCTGGTATAAGACCACCATTCAGAATTGAAACGTTGCTTGAAAATGGCTTTAGCCGTGTTTGGCGACCAGATCTGAATAGCCAGATACTTCCCAACCTTCCTCTTCCCCACCTCCTTCCCCTCCCCACTACATTCAGCCTCACAACATACCCCAATTGGGGATGCCATAGTCTCACTGGCTCCAGACGGGAGCAGTTGAGATTCTTGTGCGGAAACTGTAAAAAAAAAAAAAAAAGTGTAACTTATTAATTACGATATCTATACGATGCACTTTAATTTCAAATTGTGTCTAAATATTGTGAAATATCATTAAAAATATCTGTTTTAAAAATAGTTCCGTGAAGTAGAACACTTCAGTCAGAAAGTTCAGTTACTGCTTCAGAATCAGCAACAAGAGAATCCGATACATGTAACGCCATGAATTACTTAAATAACTATCCCTGCATCCATTAAAGGGTTAAGATGGCCGCTACCGGATTGTTGGATCACAGGCAAACACCGCGGGACTCGAGCCCATGCATTCTTATTAGCGCCGTTCTGCTAATCACCGCACCAACATAATCTACGGCCTCTCGGCGAGATGAATCTAAGAGGGGTTCCCAGTTCCCAGTTTCCTACCCTGGCCCAGATATATGCTCCCAACCTCAGAGCCTAGAACGCGAGCTTAATTATGTTGATACCGCGGCCGTAAGTCATCGTTAAGATCTCGCAAGGGTAGATTCATTAAATTTTATTTTTTAGTGAGTTCTACCGTTTCAATTTTGATTGAGCGACCGCACACGCCTTCTACATAATTATCAAACCTCTATATATATATATTATCAAATATATATATATAGAGATTTGATAATATATATATATATATCCCCTGGGTGTATGAAGATGAATATTTTTTTAGATATTTGTATTTTTTACAATAAATATTATGTCAATATCCTAATACGTCTAATACACATTCTCCTATTACCTGGTATACACGATTGACATTGGTCACATGAGAACGGGTCGCTTCTTCGACTCGTTCTTGTACTCGACAGCTCGTCTGTGGAACGATTTGCCGGCCTTTGTGTTTCCTCCTTTCTACAACATGGGTCTCTTCAAGACCATTGTTCATTCCTTCCTCTCCTGAAAAAACCCTCCACACAGCATCTCAGATGACATAGGCCCCGAGGGAAATTATTTTCCTCAGGGTAGGATAGATTTTGAATGTCCTGTATTATATTTTGGGATTTTAATAAGTCAGATACGCCTCATACGTCATACATATGTCTGGCAATGTTATATTATCGTGAAAACATGCTGATGGATCCGAGTGGTCAATGGGTATCTTGAGGCCTGCTAAGCATTTCGTAACAGGTACGATAAAATAGTTGTATTTATTGCCCAAATAATGTTTGGACCCTACTGAAACAATGAAACTTAATTTTTCATGTTATTACTTATACATTACATTACATCCTAGACTATTTCGTAACAACATTTCGTAACAACATTTCGTAACAACATTTTCGTTACGTAAATTTATTTTGAGAAATAATCACGAGTAGGAAATATAATATCCAGGACTTAAACTTTAGGGTTTTGACTTTAGTAGATACTGCATTCTCGAGTTCTAAATGCTCGAGCTCTAAATGTAGTCAACGTAAAAACAGTGCACCACGTTAATTATAAGTTTTTCGGTTGCGTTTTCGTGATTGACCGCACTTCTACTTTCAAACTTTTCAGACGGATTAAATACTTGCAAAATGAATTCAAATGCAATTTCCATGTTTCTGAGGTTACGTCATTAGTTTGTAATAACCATTAAAATTAAATTAAAAATTAATGCTGTAGTTTTTTTATATGCTCTATTTTTTTTTGTTTGTTTTTGGGGTGTTATGCCGTGTTACGCTACCTCCTCCTTTAGCCAACGTTTCGGACAGCGTTACAGTGTCCATCATCAGGGCAGATGTGTCGACACACTGATGATGGACACTGTAACGCTGTCCGAAACGTTGGCTAAAGGAGGAGGTAGCGTAACAGAGCATAACACCCCAAAAACAAACAACAAAAATACTTTTGGCCGTTAAAATCTAAAATCATATCTAACTAAAAAGTTAATTATCAAATTGGGTCAAAATATGTTTTATTAAACCATGCCAGTACGTAGATTGTCCACAGTTATTAATTTCAACGTTTGAAATGTAAAATCAAATCATTTTATATAACTACGCACATTCCCACTATTTACTCAATCGATGATTGGTTCTCAAATATTGGACGAATTCCAGCAAATTACAATGATGTCGACCACGTATATTATGTTCCCGCCCAAATTTTTTTTTTACATTAGTTTCACACAGGAGGCCCTGAGGGAAAAAAATTCCCTCGAGGCCTATGTCATCTTTGGGGAAGCTGTGTGCAGGGTCTTTTTAGGGAAAGGAAGGAGAGGAAGACATGAGGGAGAGGAAGGGAAAAGGTATGACTGGTGGGTAGGTGTGGTAGGGGGTCAGTTTGCCCAGGAGTGACAGATGTATGAGACTATTTCTTCCACTCCTCCTTGAGAGGTCAAAAGGTCTAACCCAACCGGTCTCTCTTCATCCTGCCTGCCACGCATTAGGTGGGCAAACACATCCATCGCCAAAACCTAGACAAATATACTTACGAACTTGGGCAACCCTGCTAAGTCACCAAACGTAGCCAAAGACTTGGGGTGACTTATGGCAGGGATATTGGTTAGTTATTCAACAAATGGTTAACATAATAATTCCAACGGTAGTATTTCTTAACTAACTTACTAACTAACCATCACGCCGTTTCCCCGCAGGGGTAGGCAGAGAGGACGGACCGCCAAACAACTCGGTCTTGGCACACAGTCTTTGCCTCACTCAAATTCACACATCGTCTTATACATACTCTTCTATTATTATGACTTTTGAAATGGCCCGACTCAAGTATCTGATTCACTTGATCGTGCCATATCTTCCTCGGGCGTCCCCGACTTCTTCTTCTATTCACATTTGCGTCATATATTCTTATCACACTATTTTCTTCTTTCATTCGCTCTACATGCCCAAAACCATCTTGGGGTCCCTTTCTTAATCTTACTCATTATGTTTAATCAGCCTCACATTCTTGGCGGATATCCACATTTCTCAAATGGTCATACATGGTTTTACTACACATTTGCCTCAGGAATGTCATTTCAACAGCATTCAGTTTACTTTCATCCTTCCTCTGCCAATTCCATGCCTCACTGCCATACATCACGGTAGGTACCAGGACTCCATTGTGGACTGCTAGCTTCGCTTCTAGTATTCGTTTCGTGGTATTCTAAAAGCAAAAAAGTATTTTCACGTCAATCAACCAAACTGAAAGCAACAAGGACAGAGGATACACGTGTGTCGTGAATCTACAGCCAAGAATAGAGTGGGTCGACCATTACGCCTTCTCCGTATTCCGAGACGAGAAGCTTTATGTTAAATTTAACGTGACATCTATTTTAAGGTGACCGAATTTCGTGTACGTCCTCACGCTCTTTTCGCGCGCTTTTGGTACGAGGAAATCAATTATTTACGGGAATCCCCGTACGGGGAAATAAAAGCGACGTTTCGTGTCGTACCTGAATGTATTTTACTAATGTATAATATGTACGCCGGTACAACACTTCCCCTGTGAGAATGTATCGAAAGGAATTGATCACTTGTTACGTGTATACGGTTCGACGACAAATAAAAACATTGACAAATTAGAAAACCTTTGAAAAGTGATAAAAAAACTAGTCTAATAACCTAACCTAACCCTAACAAGTTTTTTTATCACTTTCAAAAGTATTCTGATTTGACCGGCCACCATGTATAGATAAAATCATATAAATCGTATAAAATCATAAATTCAATGTTTGATACCCCTGATTTATTATATGTAATTTCTTTTCATACTCCAGGCAAGTCAAGCGCAAGACAGTACCTACCATATTATTGTAGCAATTCTAAGTCAACAAGTCAATATTATACTCCTATGCGAAGGATTCAACAGCTTGGAAACAAATACTCCGATGTTGTTGATATATTTAGTACATCAATTTTATTAAATAAGCATACCTTATTGAAGTTTTTTTTCATCAAATAGGGGAATATTTTGCTAAAGCTATTAAAATTGACTAACACATTGACAGTATTTTGTTGGCTGAAAGAAAAAAAACTTTTTCGGATTTTTTGTATTTTGTACCTACATCCTGTTTGGTTCAAATTCAATACCTAATATTTTTACTTTGTATTTATTTTTGTGCAAGTGTTTTAAGCAGTAGTTTCCTGCACTATTTTTTAAGTATAATTTCGTTAATATTGTTATATATATATGTATGTAAAAGCCTAAATAGGCGTTAATAAATAAATAAATAAATAGGTACAATACATTCTTTCAATTTTTTCTTCTTACAACTGTTATGTAGCACGCTTCGAAGTACATTTAAATCTGCCGCCAATGGACATAGTCCTAAATGTTCCTCTGAATCGTTATTGAACATACTCAATAACTCTTGACGAGAATATGGTTGAAGTGAGGCAGTGGCCGACCCTCCTCAGAATAAATATTGAGTTTCCCATGCTGAGCTAGTCACCTGATTGCCGTTGAGGTAATTCGGTACCTCCAGAGCCAGGAGTGCCCCCCCATGGAGCCCTGGAGTCTTTGAGACCTGTCACCGGCGCTTTTGGGCGTCTCTTATCACAACTCACCATCTTACAATCTTACCTCGCACCTTCCATATTCAACATTTTCTTAAAAGAAACACAACTCATAACTCAAACCAATAGAAAACGTACATATAAAAACTTTAATACGTGGTTATTGAACAAAAAAAGGAATTGCATTAAACAGTTACTTGCAAACTGAGCGTGTTAATTTTTTTATTTAAACATATATTAAAATTTAAAAAAAAAAGAACTTTCATACTGAAAATGTTCAATTACTTTATACATGTTTGTAAATTTTTTTATTTTTAGATTATTATATGCAGGTTATCTTTTGAATTTTCATTTATGTTTTTCTTTTGTACTTTGTATTTTTATTTATTATCTTTTGTATTTTTTTGCTTTAATCTTTATTGATAAATGTTTTTTTTTTTATTTTATTTATTTACTATAGATACATACAAAAGAAAGTACAAAATACATATTAAGAAGCTTTGCCTGTCCAACTAGGAAAGTTTCCCGTACCAGGACAGACAAATTTACAGGTTTAGTTCATATTATACATACATAATTACATAACAAAAAAAATAGAAAAAGAACCTGGTAGCATAAAGTATATTCGGATTTGCCGAATTAACCTGATAACATATAATATATTCAGATTTACAGTGTATGAGATAAGTAGGTAAGTTAGTAGCATTCAAAAGTCAAAAAGTGTAAACCAAGAATTTGATAACAAGTTGGAGGAATTACAACAAGATTCACAATATAGAGAGATGAAGTTATGTGTTTAAAAGTGTGAACTTATAATACATAGTTCACTTATAAGAGAAATACATAAAAATTTACAATATTAGATATAATTTATGTATGTAATAATATATATTAAGTTGTTTTTTAAATATTTATTTATGCGCTGTAACTAATATGTAAACAATTATGTGCAAACATGACATTTTCTTTACTGATTTTAAAACATGTTTTCAGTACATTTTATATTATACGACAATATGAATATACACCGCGCTCATGTCTTGTCCTACTCCTGCTAAAGTACGAAAACAATAACTATGAATTACTAGTGCTACTTTGGTAAAGGTATAAGTAGTGAAATTGGTGCATTATTTCGTATGACATACAAGTTGTGATAAGTATTGTTTATTTATTATAAATCATCACCGCTATAAAGTACCAAGATTCACACAGCTAGTCTTGATGTTAGTGAGCGACGTGAGTATGTTACGCCTTACGTGAAGTACTAACAGTGAAATAGCGAAATGTAATTATAGATACTGCTACCCGGCTCAGAACAGATATTGTCTAGTAAGTCGGGTAGCGCACATATATGTAAATGTTAATAACTATTGATATTAATAAACGCCCGGGTTACCGGCACCATTAAAAAAAAAAAAAACTTATATCCATAATTAACTTTTTATGCCCAAAGGGATTGTAAGCACATATTTAATGTATGTATTAAAATGTTAACAGGAAAAATAGTTTTAAACGCAAAAAATAAATAATTTATAATAATTTCAAACACGAGAAAGAAACACTAAATAACAATTTATTTAAATAACTTTTATAATAACTGTTGAAGGTTAATCCCATTAATGTAATATTAATCGTCGAAGAAGAAGATAACACTAACAAATCTAAACGAATTATGAAACGGAACGAGACACAGAAAAAAAAATTTACTATTTATTTTTAACAATTTTTTCTCATATTTTTGACTGCAATTTTTTTAAAAATGATTACAAAGTTCTAACAAATTTATTTGTAGCCTAGTTAGTGTCTTGGATAAACATATCCGATTGTTATTTGTATGGAAAAACCAATTGACATTTTCTTAAAGTCAAAATTTCAATTTTATTGGAGTAACTTATAATTTGACGGCCTCCGTGGTCGAGGGGTAAGGATCTTGACTGGCAAACCGAAGGTCGCGGGATCGAATCCCGTCGGGCGCAAATACATTTCATTTGATTGGTATGTAATCACAATTTCACAATTAATTTATTTAAAAATAATACATAGTATATTTGCGGCATGTTCCAGAGTGGAAGATACTCTCAGTATCGTCCTGGTGTAAGACCACCATTCCGAATTGAAAGGTTGCTTGAAATGCCTGGATACCCCACCTTCCTCTTCCTCATCTCCTTCCCCTCCTCATTGCCTTCAGACTCAAAACATACCCCGATTGGAGATGCCGTAGTATCACTGACTCCAAACGAGAGCAGCTGGGACTCTTGTGAAGTACTCTCATACAAAAAATACCCATGAATGAAATCTTAATCATTGAAGAACAAACCTTAAAGAGCACAAGACACAGACAAATTAAAAAGGTAACTGTTGCAACTGGGAAGCGAACCCAGGCAACGCAACACCTCAACCAACTCGGTCATGGGACTTAGTTATTTCGCTTCGTTTTTGTAGATCTCTTTTTTGTTCCGTTTCACCTTTCGTTTATATTTGTTAGTATTATCTTCAAAAACTAAAACATTAAACATTATTACTGACCCATTCATTTCTCCAGCCTTCGGACCAACGCATTGACTTTTTGTCGTTTTCATAAGTCCACAGCAAATCTCAGAGTTAAATCGTTGGCAAACGTCGAAATGCCACACAATATAAGTCGTCATTAACACATTATCGGTTTGCATACAAGGCACTCGAGCCAATCAATCTTCATCTAGTTCTGTATAAACACGGTTGTAAGTTGTAACAGGAATCAGCTTTTGATTCGTATAATGCGACCGTTGCGATCCGAGGCCCAAGGAGTGTCGACTCCGTGATGATCGCATTGCGTGCATGAACAACGCAGTATTAACGAATTTCTTCAATAACTTGTTCTATTATGAAGTGCTATTTTTGGTGTACAGAGAAACGTTGTGGGAAGACAAATTTTGGTACGCGAGCTGCCAATTTGCTTTAATATAGTTCAATACAGGAGGCTCTGAGGAAAACTATTTTCATCTGTGGGGTTGCTGTGTGGAGGATCTTTAAAAAGAAAGGAAGAAGAGGAAGTTCCGGGAAGGATAAGGTCTGAGAGGTGGGTAGGTGACGTAAATATGAATCTATCCCTTCCACTGCAGTGCAGTGGAGGTAATCCACCTCTTACCCACCCTGGTATAAGTAACTGATGGTTACTCCTTCAAGGCTCTCGCAAGATTCTATTTTTTTTTGTTAAACGAAGCTACATTTATTTATTTTGAACAAATCTAGACCTCCAGTATCCTTGCATACGTTGTTAGTAAGCAGTATGCAAGTGCTTAACAGGAAAAACAAAATGCAAAAAATACGTTTGTAAGACAAAGATAAATTAAACAGGGCAAAAGAAAAACTCATTCATGAGGCTCCATGAGGCGGCATTGCATCTGTAAAAACCAATAGGGAAGAAAAAAAATTTAAAAAAAAATTGGAGTTCAGTTCATCCAGTAAAACATTGAAACAGTTAAAGACAAACAAAACAAAATAAGGAATATGGCATAAATTAACAGGTAGTATAGTAATTATTAACAAAAAAAATCGCAAGGCAAGGCATGTATTATGTACATTTTTTTTTTAAAAATTGTGAACAAAATAATATAACGCAAATGTAAAATATAACACATAAATCATAATATATAATAAAATAAATGTTAATAAAATAAAATTAATAACATATTACAGAAACACAAAACACAGATATCGCTACTCAGCGACTCTAAGAACAGGCCATTTCTCAACCCAAACTTTCGTGAATTTCCTCAGGCACTCAAAGTTCACCTTATTCGAGACGAGATCTGTATTCCAAGCAGGTCTCGTAATAACTTGTAAACCATCAATCATTTCGTCTCGAGCATCCGTCGAAATCTCACAGTGCCACAAAATGTGCTCGGCTGTTTGGTCGGTATCACCACAAGCGCAATTGGTGGGATGATAGAGCCAGTCTGTGAAGTCTACCTCTAAACTCCCCATGACCAAAAAGCAATTGGGTGACATGGTGGTCCATTAAAAGATATGCCCCTTCCATTCTGATTTTAACTGATGGAAAGAAGGAGAAGGTCCATCTTCCCATATTTGATCTGTCCCATCTCTTCTGCCATTCACTCAGCGTTTTTATTCTCATCATCTTTAGAAGTTCAGGGAGAGGCACTGCTCCACCAGGTATTAATTCAATACCAAGGTGGTTTACAGGTCTTCCTCTTTTCAGACACTTATTTGTCAAAACTTCCCTAATTTCTAAATCAATTGGCAAAATGCCGGCCAAAATTGGAAAAGCATCCGATGATACTGTTCTGTAGGCTCCTGAAAGCGCCAGTAAGGGGATTCGCTGGCCCCTCTTAAGCGCTGAATGAATAAGTGAATTACCGAGTCGATGTTCCCATATACTGCACCATATGAGACTTGTGCCACATATACGCATCTGTATAATAGACGGAAGGGAAACGTAAACCCCATTCAGCAGTTGAGATTCTTCTCAGTTTTAAGAAGAGAGCCTGGGCCTTACTAGAAACGCTTTTAACGTGAGTCAAGAACGAGCACGATCTGTCTAATGTAACGCCTAAATATTTAGTACTCTCTACAAAACGGATTGCAGTATCTCCCTTTTTTATGAAATGGTTTCTACCTCTACTGCAGTGCAAAGCGATGTTCCAAAAGAGTTCTGCTTGAGAGGTCACAAGGTCTCCCTCAACTAGTCTCTCCCGATCCGGTAGGCAAACTTATCCGCCGCCAAGATCCTGACAAACCTCATCCCATGGTATATGGTAATATGGATCATGCGTTCAAGAAATAATTTCGATGTATGAAAACATTTTTTTTTCAAAGTATATCATTCCCGGGTTACGGATAACCTCACAATAAATCACCTACTACCCCCACAATAAGAGGGAAACGTTGGAAGACTCAAACAGCCAAGGAATTGACTTACGACGCCTGGGTGGGACCCAAATGCCATGAAAATTCAGCCAATTTTTTTTTTTTTTTTACATGAGCTCCACACAGGAGGCCGTGAGGGAAATTATTTTCCTCAGAGCCTATGTCATCTTTGAGGATGCTGTGTGACTGGTTTGATCAATAATTTCACCCAAAGTTAGTGACATTTCCTCAATATTTCCATCGGTTTATGAGCTCAATTGTTTTGATGTAATGTGCAAATAAGTAATGATTTTTGAGTGCGTGTTCATTACTTTAAACAAAATGTTATTTTACCTCTGGTGTAACGAATCGCTGTAATGATGCACTGAAAGCAGACAATTTAAGGAACCGTTGGCCACTACCGTGTTGAGACCAATGGTTCAGGTGGTTAATTAACACAACAAAAGTTAAGCCCGTCGTTAAAGCATTTCTTTATGTAATATTCATTTAGCTGACGGTTAAAGGTGGGATGCAATTATTCTTACGTAATTCAACGATGATCGCGGTTAATATTACATTATTGCATCTAATAACTAACGAATTAATAACCGTACAATTAAAATAACTACACGAAGTGTTCCAAATAAAGTAAAGAAACATTTAAAAAAAAAAAAAAGACACACATTCGCGGATAACGAATAACCTAACAATATTTGAAAAATATTCTACTACCACAACAGCAAGCAGAAAATTTTAATTGAGTCATGATGGAAGACTTATTCAGCCGAGGAATCGAATACGCCACGCCTGGGTGGGACCCAAACGCGATGCCAACTCAGCCACTGACATTATGTCTGTCATTATGTATCTATTAAATAGTTAGCGGAAATTTGAAATGCTGTAAAGGATAAAAATCCAAAAAAGAAAAAAAAAATAAAAAAAATTAAAAAATAAAATTCTTTCTAGATACATTTTCTACTTATAGCACCTATTTGAGGTGGCTGAGTGGTGAGTATTTCCATATCTGTATATATATAAAAATCAAAATACGTTTTTTTCTGGGTTTGTATGTATGGTGCCTATGCGTTGCTAAACCATTCATCCGATTGCGATGAAAATTTGGGGATTTGATGTGCGCATGCCCGCAATGGTTTCTGTACACAATAGTGAGCTCTGGCATCATGAAATTACGCGATGCTTTTTTTTTTTTTTTTTACAGTGAATACCGCACAAGAATCTCAACTGCTCCCGTCTGGAGCCAGTGATACTATGGCATCCCCAATTGGGGTATGTTGTGAGGCTGAAGGTAGTGGGGAGGGGAAGGAGGTGGGGAAGAGGAAGGTTGGGAAGTACCTGGCTATTCAGATCTAGTCACCAAACACGGCTAAAGCCATTTTCAAGCAACGTTTCAATTTCTGAATGGTGGTCTTACACCAGGGCGATACTGATAGTATCTTCCACTCTGGAACATGCCGCAAACATCCTATACATTATTTTTAATTAATTAATTGTGAAATAACACAAATTAATCAAATAAAATTTATTTGCGCATGCCGGGTTCGAACCCGCGACCTCCGGATTGTGAGTCAAAAGTCTTACCCACTGGACTATGGAGGTCGTTGCTAAACCGTTCATCCGATTACGATGAAACTTTGGTGATTTGATGCAGGGGAGAGAGGGGGGGAGTGATGGGTGGAGTTGGGGGGTCGGTGGAGAGGGGGGGGGGGTGGGGAGAGGGGCAGGGGGGGGGGGGGTGGGGAGAGGGGTAGGGGGGGGGAAGTAGGTACTTCCCTTAAACAAAAAAGCTAGTACTAAATAAGTAAGAAGAAAAAGTAATGTACATTTGACATAAAATACAAGAACTTAATTAATTTTTAATCTATAATTCCAATAATATGAATTGATTCTTACTACAAATGTTCTTTCTTCAATTGTTGTACATATACGGATTGTATTAGGACACAGATAATTTATCGTAAAGTTACCCATTTAAAAAAAAAAAATAATAATAATAATAACGCATATTTTGTGGAAAAGTTTTTTTTTTTGTTTCAGACCCATCAATACAGCTTAATTAAAATAAATTAAGTTGCAAGTAAAATAATTATAGTTATGAAATAAATTTTGAAAATTGTGTTACCTGCTCCCGACCGGTGCAGTTGGAGATAGTGAGGTTGTTTAAAATAACAAAGGATCTTAATTGCCACTAATGAAGTCCACGGACTGGCGTTCTCAAAGATAAACTCGCAAACATGAATAAAACTGCATTACCCACCTTCAAAACTATTTGGAATAATATTATTACACCTGCAAAATAATTGTTGTTTATAATTAAACTAAATTTCATATTTGCACCTAATTATAACTACATTTGCATAAGCTAAATTCTCGCAGTGTCCACTGCATGTTCGTCGGTAATTTTTAACGTAGGTAACAAAGGAAAATCTCTGGTAGAGAAGCGTCGAAAGTACCTACAACTTGATAGAAAATGGATGGCTGACTGCATGACGTAACGTCATGGTCTTGAGTACCGCCCCGGTAAAAACCACAATTAACGCAGCTTAAAATGGCTTTAGATGAGTTTTGTGACTAGATCTGAACAACGGGAGGCGGATATGGGTATCGCCGCCCCGGGAAACATTTATATGAGAACAAACACCTCTGCAATAGGTCATCCAAAGTCGTTCGTTACGTTTGGTGACTTAGCAGGGTTGCCCTGGTTTACGTGGTGAGGTTTGTCCGGGTCGTTGTGGTGGATGCACTTGCCCACCAGCTGCATGGCAGACCGGATTGGGAGACCGGATGTATCCATACGAGGGGTGTCACTCCTGGATACCCCTCGTACTTTTTTGGCAGGCCGGATCGGGAGAGACTGGTTATAAGATACCTTTTAGAGTGTATCTCCTGCAGGACTCTCTTGGAACATTGCTCATACCTTTTTTCCTTTCCAGAATCTCATCTACCTTTACTCAAACAGTATTCCCAATGTTTACATAGGCCCTGAGGGGAATTATTTTCCTCAGGGTCTCCATTTCTACTGACTCCGGGCAGATCGGTACTTGCACGCTATTCACATTAAAAATGTATCCAGCTTAAATTCTTAGTGCATTTAGGCAGAATGACTTAGGTCGAAACAAGTCATGTGAGTAAATACTCATATGCATAACTACCAGATTCTAGAGGAATATATGTAGTTAAATAAACGTGTCGTAGTAAAAACAAATAAAAATTAAATTTAAAAGATTTAATAAATGCAATTTCTGAGTATCTGCTAAGAATTGCCATTTGAGAATCCCTGTATCCTTGTACTTAGTTTCTCATAATTAATTTCCCAAATTACCTGGCTTCACGTGCTCCGTGTCTGGTGCTTATTGTATAATGCACCGAATGTATTGTTCACATGTGCTCTTGACATGCGTATGCATCGTTAGTTCTTATGACAGTACGCTTTAACCCGACTAGTTCAAATTAACCAAATGTTAATTATTAAAATTCCAGAGGCAAATGAAAAATTCAAAAGTCAAGACAATTTTCCTCAAAAATTTAGCCAGCTGTACTGAAAAAAATCTACATTTTATACTCTTTTAATTATTTAAGCACCTTCTTCTTCTTCTTTCGAGTGGTGGGTGGTCAGATGGGACGTCATTATTTTTTAATATTTATTTTTATTTATTTATTTATTTATTTATTAAAATACAATACAGAATATAGTATATTATATAAAGCATATTTAAGGATAAAACTCTTTTTGCAAGTCATGCTTTAAAACAAAACTATTGAATTGTTGACGCCCGTACACACGTGAATGAATAATAGAAATAATTTTGTCCATAAACAATCCTAATACTTCCAAGAAAGCTTAATAAATATAATATTGTATTGATGAATCAAACATATTTATTTTCAAAAGAAAATAAAGTGACATCTAGCGACCTTCTAGTTTCACTTCTACTGCGTGTGAATGGCAAAATCTGATATTTTTTATTCTAAGACAAAAAATTTTTATTACAGTTTTTACTCCAAACATGCTCAGGAATCGCTAGTTAAAATCTATCAGGTACGTGCTGTTACATTCTGTAAATGTGTACGTTTTCTGTGCTTTCTACAAAAATAGGTTTTATTGTCAGTTTATTGGTTGCAATGTCGAAAAGGTGGAAATATTTATATACCTTGGCAGTATTCTCACGGAGACTATTGACCCAGATGTAGAGGTTAGATGCAGAATTGAAGCAGCAAGAACTGCGTCCAGTAAAGTGAAATCCCTCTTCTGCAATGACAATATCAGCTTAATGGTAAGCCCACACTGCGGCCAACGTTCCAACTTCAAACGTTTGGACGATCGTGTGGAGGGGTGTTCGTGCGTTGGAAGTTCGAGTTGGATGGTTGGAGTTCGCGTTGGCCCGGGATCGCCTTCGAGGCGATCCCGACGGCCAACTCACACGAACCAGCCTGCCGCAGCTGTCCACACCGTGCCGCGTACTATTAAATTGACTATATTATTACGGTGAGTGGTATAACAATTGTTTGAAAACATGTCGTGTATATAAGTATATAAGTAATAATTGTAGGCAACTGAAAAAGATACAGCGTAGCTACAGCTGTTTCATGTCCGCCATTTTGGAGTACGGAATTTGGGGTTGGAGGGTTGGCCGCAGCGACCACACGATCGGCCAACCTTCCAACTCCGAACTAAGTTCGGAGTTGGAAGGTTGGCTTCAGTCTGAACGTAGCATAAAACTAAGGCAGAGAATGCTAAAATGTTATGTGTGGTCGGAGTTGCTCTATGGATGTGAAACATGGACCTTGAAAGTAAATACCATGAACAGGTTAGAGGCTTTTGAAATGTGGCTTCACCGGAGAATGCTCAAGGTCCCATGGACCGACATGATCACCAACACTTTTCAGGCGGGCTAGAGCAGATAGAGAACTGATTACATTAATAAAAATCAGGAAAATTTCATATCTGGGTCATATACTTCGAGGGGAGAAGTATCACTTGCTCTATTTAATATTGAAAGGCAAGATAGAGGGTCACCGAGGGCCTGGTAGGAGACAAATGTCTTGGCTGCGTAATATACGAGAGTGGACCGGCATTAGAAGTGTGGAGGAGCTATTCCGGGCAGCGCAAAACAGAGAGACATTTTTAAGAGTGATCGCCAACGTCGGGAGGACCTGATACGGCACACAAAGAAGAAGAAGTCAGTTTATTAGTATTTTAAGTTATTGTTCAAGGAGATGAGTTTTTTGATTCATTATTTTATCTCTCATATTACGTAGGAATCCATTTATAATATTGATGTTAATATTTAACCTAGCTTGTTATACAATACGCAGACATGCTTACATGAATGTGTGTTATCATTACGAAATAGCAATATCTATTACTTTCACGGTGTTTATTAATGCAGTGAAATAAAATAAACAGGTGAGTTATATTTCAGGGGAGTGTATCATCCCTTAAGGACAAAGCATAAAAGTTTCAGCCCCTTTGTTTTTCAGGGGTGAGTTCCACATTTACTTATCTTCCAACAGGCTTTTCCCAGAGGGGGAAAAAGAAAATAAAATAGACTCTAAACTACTGATATGATAAATTTGCTTTAAGTTTTCATGTTCCTGTCAATATCTGGCAGAAAGATATTAGTTTTACGCCAGAAAATAGATTGGATGTGAAAAAAAAAAGTGAAATTTTTCTGGCTAAGTAAAATTGTTTATATTATTTTTGAAAGTTAGAGGACAAACTGCAAATACTAGACAAATGATGCGAAAAGGTAGTGTATACGTTACGCACGTAGTTTCGCATTCTTCAATAGATGTCGTTAGTGTTATGCCGTGTTGCGCTATCTCCTTCTTTAGCCGGACAGTTTAGTTTCGGACAGCGTTGCAGTGACCATCAGATCCGGCAGATGTGTGTGGATGATGGACACTGCAACGCTGTCCGAAACGCTGGCTAAAGAAGGAGGTAGCGCAACATGGCTTAACACCCCAAAAATAAATAACGAAAATACTTTTGGTCGTGAAGATTTAAAAAACGTATCTAGAACAGTACCATCTATCGTCTTCGTGTCTAATGTACGAACGGTTCTGATGATAGCCGAAGGCTTCTAGTAGTCGGTGGACACCATCAGTATGGTGACTCGGAGCCTTAGAATAACTTAGAGCCGGACATCTAGTCCATTTAAATGTTCATTGTAAACTTTACAATAACGTAAATAAAGCAACTTGTTATCTAAAGTATCTCGATTTTATTTGAAAGTAAACAGGGTCGAGGTTAAGTAATACATTATTATAAAGATAGTAATACGAAATATTAATCATTGGGATTGTTAACGAACAATATCGGGGCACGAGAGGGTATGGACTATAAATCTTTATTTGTATGAGTCAAGACAATAGGCCACTTGCTTCACATTTTTTTTAAAAAATTTCCGGTGTAGGGAAACATTCTAAGACATTCTGTATTTTTTTTTAAACGTATTTTTGTAACCCTGGCGATATTTTGAAAATTTCAATCTTAAAAATTAGGCAATTTTTTATAAACCGGAAAGAGGAGACATAATTTTGTAGGTGCGAAAAAACGATATTTACATAGCCGAAAATCATTTTAAAAAAAGAACGTTTTCCACAAGAAAGGGCACAGGAGAATAACGAGGCATACCAAAAATATTACATCTCATAAATATTTTTTTCCTTGATTCATCTTATTGATCATAAATCATTATAATGTTATATACTTGTACTTGTAAATTATATTAATAATAAGAATATTATAAAATTTGATTTTGTTAAAATCAACACCACTACCATTATACCTCTAAAACACGTACGGATACGTAAAATGGCGTAAAATGTACGGGGTTCTCTTCATAACATCTGTCAAAAAGTCAAACCAAATGATAAGTTCGCAGAAAACAAACAATAAATCTAGTGAACGTTAAATATCAAATTCAAAAATTCGCCTGAAATCAAAGTGTTGCCATATAAAAAAAAAACAGTGTGGAATTTTACAAAATTAATAGGAATATTTTCAGAGACGGGAAATTTTCATGTAGTGACGTCATGGGCCCAAATAATGGATTTATTTATTTAAAAATAAAAAAAACTGTACATTTATAAAAATTTTTACTAACATTTTCGTAATATTAGTAAAAAAATCTATCCACACGATTTTTTCCAAGACGTTGTGAAATCCATGCAAGTGGCCTATTGACGGCGTTTTTTAAAGTCTTTCACGTCTTCCAAGAGGGTGGTTACACTTTACTGTCACCTTTTCCATTAACTTGTACTTTTACGAATATTATGCGAGATTTCAAGAGCGAGGTGTGAACGATTTTACGACGATTTTTCGATTGCATTAAGTGTGGTTAATCTTCGATCCCGTGCAATAATGTGCATGTGTGCCAAGTAGGTACTCGACATCCTCTTTTTCTTGTGGCGAGTAGTAAGTGAGTAGGGCCTTTCAAGGAAGGAGAAGGACAAAGGGAGAAAATAACAATGTAAGAAATTTGGGAAAATGAGTTTCAGTTCATGAGCTGTTTCAGAACTAAAGAGGGATTAACAGAAACTGTTCAGTTTTAAATATGTTATAAAAATGTAGCTTTTTTCAGCACCTGTAAAAGGGGTAACCATAAAATAAATTATGATTTACGTAAATGCAACACGGAAAAGATTGTGCTGAAATATCCATTTAAGAACTTTCCCACTTTAATAATTACGAGCTTCAACTCGACAGTACACATTACGTGCCAACGGTTTTACCACCCTTTGAAACACTATTCAAATATTTTTATAAAAACGTATACATAAATAATTAGGTCAGATATACAGGAATCCACAAAAATAGTAAATAACACATATCCCCGGTCTGCCTTAAATCGGCTGATTTCTCCTTAATAATTTATTTGAAGCCTTCAAGTTGGAGGCTTTTTTCAACTTTAACCCTCAGTTGTCGCACTGGGGTCGTGTGTGAATGCTCTCGGCTGTCTCATCGGAGGAAAGGGTGGCGAGGGGTGCCGAGGGGAGTCGAGGGGAGGAAACTATTGCAAGAACTTGGATGCCGAAACTCTTTGCAAATTGACTGACACGCATGTAATCCATTTCTCGTCGCGTCCTTTTCCTTTGCCTGCGAAAGTTTTTAAGGCAGGAATTACAAGGCGCTACTCAACTACACAATGGTGTTTAAATAAAAAAAAATAATCAGACAAGTCAAGGAAGGTTTTTATTAAAAGGAACTATTCCCTGACGCAATTGCTTATAAGGGTTCCATGACAACTCAGAATCATCTAATTTCAACACCCTTTAATAAGTCAATTGAATTTTGAAAAAAAGTGAAAAATATCTGTAACAGACATCACGGAGCATTTGGGGGAGCAGGCAGAGAGCAGCCGGCTGGCAGAGGCAACTACCGTTGTCACAGCCCCGCCAAAAAAAACCGAATTAAGTCAGTTCTCCAGTACCACTCTTCTTGACAATTCTCTCTGCTTGCCCGCCTGACCTCGCTCTGACCCTACATCCATTCGCCTCATTTTTAACTGTCCATCTCCCTGGACCACAGATACCGTACACTCTCCGAACCAGATCCGGCTACTTTAGAAGGAAGGAGCCATTGGATCACCTCAGAACAGTTCTTCAACCGGTAACACAGACTACGCTTTCCTTCATACTTGGTGAACGGACCGACATTCTTTGGCGCCTCCGTGTACCGGGATCGGGAAACAGAATCCATCATCAGAACAGAAAGTAATTGAAGCGTTGGCTGACGAAGGAGATAGCGCAACACGACTTAATACCTCAAAATAAATCACGATGAGTATTAATACGAATGATATTCAACCTCAACCTTTAAATCAAATATTTAGGTTATGTCAACCCAAAAAGAGGCAGGATAATGTGATATTAATAGACTGTCTAATTCCATTTGTCGCACTTCTGTTACCATAAAATTCTTACTTACAGATACTTAGCTATTGCTCAGTAAAATAAACCGTAAATAGATTGTTCACCATTTTTTTATCTGACCCTGTTCGATTCTGAGTATTTGAAATAATAACCTACGTGTTCTTGCTTAATGCGCATGCCAAATATGGAAATTGGTAACCGTCTAATATCGGTGCTATCCTAATCAGATCTAAACATGTTCTTCTCTACCATCCAACCCCATAAAACTTCTTAAATGGGATGTCATAGATCCACTGTTTCCACTTTCAGAAATTTTGTACGTAATCCTACAAAAAAAGGCTGCAAGTAATTCTCCAACAAAATAAATGAAGAACTGCAAGCCTTGAAGAATAATATTAATATGTATGTTTTAATGATAATATTTTGCGTAACAAAAGTTATGTTAAGGGTTATCGAAATAAGGTTTCGCTCTCATTAGTGGTCGTGGGGCGATTGAATCCAGCCTGCTTGAATTATTTCAAGCTTGGCCACAATTCAATAAATTATTTATTTAGCTAATAGCTCCAGGGTTTAGGTACGTACTAGATTTAACTAGCTCATGAGCAAAGATTTGACTTTAAAATTCAAGGATAAATCCATATTGAAGGTGTACCACTTCAGGTTTGCACGTATTATCACAACTCAAGGATGAGAAACAGCCTGTGATTCGACCTCCAGTCTTTTCAGGTTATTGCTAATACTCGTAGGGAGTGACGTGACACGGCCACCCCCTCCGCCCTCTGCGGCCCTGTTTCTCCCTATTCCTCCTACCCTGGCCTTTTGTTCAACTTTTCGGTTCCCATCTCTAAGCTGCCGAAACTGTGTATTGGATCCGTGAAAACATTTCAGATTGCAAAGCGTATTGTACCAGAAAACTGGGAAAGTGGTGCCAGGCGTACGGGCGTGGGTTTCGATGGCTGTATTATGCAGTTCGCTTTAGGAAAATGATTCTAGACTGAAAAATCTTTGATTTTATTCAATCGTGATTGGCGGTTCGAAATGCTCAATATTTTAAATAAGATTTTCTTGCGTGCATTATTTTAGGCGTAGTTCGCAAGAATTTAGATTCACGATCCTATAACCCACAGAAATGACATGAATACAAAATAATACTTTACTCCGAATTACTTCGGTCAAAGAAACAAACATACGGGACACTTCAATCAGATTACGAAAAAACTGTGTTTTGGTTAGCACCTGTATATATTTCAACACAATTTACCCAAGGCTCCCCGGCTATAAAATAATTTTATTTTATTTATTTATTTATTTCTATGTATTACAGTATTTACCTATTAATTAACATTTTTACATAATAGATAAATTTTGAAAACATTTTTACATAATATATTTTACAATTTTATTATGTAGGGTGTATGGTAGGTTTGCGAAGGTGAAACTGTGGATAGGTATTGTATGTTTCGTGAACACCTCACTAGGAGAACCTGTGCTGAGGTGTTTACGTGTATATTTATGATTCTGTGTGACAAGTATTAATGTGTTGTAGAAGAAAGTTTTATATTTATTTTATTTAATGGTTATTATTGCACATTGGTTATTAATAAGTTAATTTTTATGTTTGGTTTGGAGTAAATAGGTTTTGGAAAAATAGTGTTCCTTTAGCTTTTATCCAGACTGTGATTTGTTTTTTTAGTTTATTTGTTGGTGAAAAATCAGCAGATTGTTTCAAAGAAGGTGGCATGCTGTTATATAGTTTGATAGAATAGTAGTTAAAGGATCTTTGTCCGTGGGTCGTGTGCTTTAGCGGGATGTTGAGTGTTAGGTTTGTTGAGGACCGGCTTGTTATTGAGGACTGAGAAAGTAAAGGGATATGAAGTTTGAATTTGAAGAGGTGAAGAATAGACGATTTAGCGTAGAGTTGTCTGATTGACAAAACGTCGAGCATCTTGAAAATTTTTTCAGAGTCTGTATCATATGCCACTTGAAGTATTAGTTTGATTGTTGCCTTTTGTGCCTTTTCTAGTGGATCTAGAGAAATATTACTTGCACTTCCCCAAGACAGAAGACCATACATGATTAAAGATTGGGAAAGAGCAAAGTAGATAGATCTTAGTATTGTGCGTGGGAAGATATTTTTTATATTATTTAAAAGATACATGATTTTTTTAAGCTTGGATGTAATTAAGTTAATGTGGTCATTCCAGCGTAGGTTTTCGTCAATTATCACGCCTAGATATTTTATTTGTTTGACATTTTGTATGATTTCGCAATTGCACGATGAGAAGGGTAGGGAGCAGTCGTGTATTTTCAGAGTGAAGGTTGGAGGAGGTTGACCTCTTTGAGTTATACTATGTGTAATGAATTTAGTTTTTTTTGTATTTAGAGTAAGTTTGTTTTCATTGAGCCATTGTTTGATGACAGCAAGACATTTCTCAGCTTTAAGGAATGCCTTGATCCATGAGTCAGCTTGACAAAGTATTACGGTGTCATCAGCGAATGTCACAATGTTGCCTTCTGTAATTAGTTCACAGATATCATTGATGTAGATAAGAAACATTATGGGACCTAGAACACTACCCTGGGGCACTCCGTAACTGATCGGAAGGGGTTCACTTTTCACTTTGTTGATAATGACTTGTTGAGTTCTCTCTGACATAAAACTTTTCAGTAAGTTAAGTTCATTTCCAGTTATGCCGAGTTTATTAAGTTTCTTAAAAAGTATATTGTGAGATATTGTATCGAAGGCTTTACATAAGTCGAGATATATTGAAATTACTTTTTTCTTTGAGTCAAGGTTAGAGTTAATAAAGTCTGTTACCGAGGTTAAAGCGTGTTGTGTACTTCTGTTCTTTCTAAAGCCATGCTGGTTCTTCGAGAGTAGATGGTTTGTTTCTAGGTAGTGGTAGAGTTGTTCTTTGATGGCTTTTTCCAGAATTTTGGACAAAGTATTTAGAAGAGTGATAGGTCTGTAGTTGTTGATGTCATTTTTAGGTCCTGACTTATAGATAGGAATTACTAGTCCATTTTTTAAGCAGCTAGGAAAAATACCTTCTTTTAGGCTACGATTTATCAGGTATGTAAGTGGATTGAGGAGTTGGTCACTTAGAGTTTTAATGGTTTTAGCATCTATGTTGTCAGTACCTGCAGCTGAGCTATTCTTTAATGATTGTATTATTTTAATCGTCTTATCGCATGAGATGGTTTGGAGTTTAAATTGTATATCTTTATTGGAGTTAGGAGTATCTTGATGGTTAGATGAATGTAGATTCTCTGCCACAGTACTTGTAATGTTTTCTGCCAGAATGCCTCCAATATTTGTGTAATGATTGTTAATGTAATTTAAAACTAGTGTAGGATTGTTGTGGAAGAGGATTTCTTCATTGTTGATGACAATATTTTTGATATTATCATCATCGAAATTATGAGTGCAAGTACTTTCCTTTAGTATTGACCATACACTTTTGGGATCGTAATTGGATTCTATCAGTTTATTTTTGAAATGTAGCTCTTTAGCTTTTCGTATAATTTGGGTGCATAGATTTCTATATCTTTTGTAGAATGAGTAGAGAATAGTATCAGAAGGGTTGAGTTTGACTTGTTTGTGTAACTTATCTCTTTTTTTAATACAGTTTAAGATGCTTTGGGTTATCCAAGTTTTTAGTTTTTTTTTGCGGTGGGGAATAATTTTTGTTGATGTCTTAGTATTTTGTGTGATGGTGGTTTGTAAGTATGTAATGAAGTAGTGCCAAGCCTTATCGGTTGACGTTATACTCCTTAAATGCTTCCACGATTGTTTATCTAAACATGATTTTATGTTGTCATAGGCAATATTCTTAATTGTGAAATAGCGTTGAGTAGGCAAATTTGGAGTTGGTGTAGTCAGGCCTAGTAAAGTTGTGTAGTGGTCCGTAATGGAGGATTCGTAGACTATACTTTTAATATAATGTTTTGATTTTACCATAATGTGGTCTATACAAGACTCAGTGTTATTGGTTACCCTAGTGGGGGTATTAATAGTACTGAAGATACCATGTTGCATCAGCATCAAAAGGTAATCGTGGTTTTGTGGGTGACCATTAGGCAGTAGATTAATATTAAGGTCACCGGCTAATATGATATTTTTAAAGGAATTTAGCTTATTAAGATGACTATTAAGGGAAGATATGAATGGTGCGATATCATGGGTGGATGGTGATCTGTATAGTGCAAGTATACATGTTTCTTGGTTGACGATTATTTGTAAACAGTTTGAGTTATCAATGAAAATTTCGGAAACTAAGCTACTAAGGTTGTTATGAATATAGACCACAACACCGTCGTTTTGTTTTTTATTATTTGATGTGTAGTACTGGGTGTAATTTTGTTTGTGTTTCTGGGTGAAGGCGTTTGTGATCCAACATTCTGTAAGAATAATGATATTAAAATCTGTAGTAAAAGTGTTGGTTAGGATGTCGAGTTCATCGTAATTTTTGTTGAGAGAACGTATGTTTTGATTTAGTATAGTTAGTGAAGGTGGGCTAGAGAGGATTGTATCACATTGGTTATAATGTATTAATTTCCGTTTTCCAGGTGTATAACTTTCTTAGGTCTCAGATTCAAATGATATAGGCAATCTGTTTCAAATAAATTACAGTTTTACTTTAGATGACTTGCACTATTCTTTCAGTTTATATGAAATATGATCCACGACGGCTTCGTTCCGGGGATCTAAGACACTCCTGGGTTCTTTGGTTGCTTCGGGTAAAAAGAGGGCAGATTAAAGAAGCTCATTGTATTTATTTAAAAAAAAACGAGTGTGCTTTAGACCACACGTAAAACTTCATTAGCTCCATCTATATGATAGGAAGAGAGAAAGAAAATGTGCGCGCGCACTGCTCTCTCTTGTTCCTACAGTGTGATACAGACAATAGGCCTGCATTGTGTCTTAGATATACGAAACATAACTGGCTATGAGAGAAAGAGAGAAAGAAAATGTGTGCTCGCACCTCTCTCTGTTGCCCCTATAGTAATATACGAAACGTAACTCTCTCTCTCTTTCTATCTTCACTAACTTATATCTCCCTCTCAACTACCGTTCGCCTCGCTTTTCGTAACGCTCACGTCACGCATTCACTAGCTTACTCCCCAAGTCAAGCATGCGCAAAAAAGTTTTACTTCAAAAAAATAAATACAATGGAAATGTAAACCTGCACAATGAAAAATAAACAACGCACAACTGTCAACGAGTTATAACCAGCTTGGTTAGGTATCTACTTTACCAACTGATAACCATTTTTATAAAATATAATATTTATTATAAATTTTATTCCAAAGGGAACAGTGTTAGCAAATTATTGATTTTAACAGTGAATATATTTTAAGTTACCATTTCGATACTTATACCATTCTCTTGATCCCTGTTCATTTATTTCCAATAAATAAGTATTTCCTCGATAGAAAGTAAAACATTTTTTTTAATCTTAAGTGTTTGTTTTGCTCGTCGGCATCTTTCTCCTTTCATGATTTTCTATTTAGGTAAAATCTTTTTCTCCGAAAATACCGACACTTCCGTCTCCTCGGTCCATTTTCTTCTGTTTTTCTCCTACCATTTTTTCTACCGCCGTGTCACTAGGCTGAGCAAACTAATGCCCGAATGCCGTGACCCAAGAATGTGATAGACCCTTTGAAAAAAAAAACAATACCACCCTACAAAAAGAAGCGAAGTATTTATTTAAAGACGTTGTATGTGTCGATGAAATTGTTTTGACCTTTTTTCGTGGTGCCATGATGTTTGATCAGAAAGTTGAAGAATGGGAATTAAGGGATGTCTGCTTCATGAATTGGAAACATTGGGAAGGGTTACAAGATGCTTATAAAAGCAGAATTCGTGTTCTGTTTGTTTAAGCTGTACGAGGTTTATGGATTAGGGGTTCTGTGTGTGGTTTTGGTGTGGTGTTTTGGTTTGTCCTCGAGCAAGACGTGGCAGCTAATGTGATTGATTTTGGCCGGCAACGCGGTGACATCTTGATTGAACTGTCAATAACCGAATGCAAATGGATTGGAATTGATTGGTGTGTATCGGTAAATAGGTGATATCGGCAAACTCCCAAACGCACACGTCACCACCGCCTCAGCGGGCAAACACGGGAATGATATATTATGCTGCGGTCACCGGGAAACTGACCGCGGTGAAATTAGATACTTTGCTTTATTTGGCGCTGACAAATATCCAATGTTTACTACCATGGCATCTAGTTCCTAGTTTCACCAGCCCCTGGAGCCCCTGAGCTCATAATGATGGTTGTCACTGCAAAAATTTGGTTCTGAGTTTTTCTAACTATGAGAGTAATCAAGAAAAAAATTTCATCTTTACCTACTTATAATTATTACCATAATTTATTTTATTTTATTTATTTAATACTAGCTGGTTCCCGGCGTGCGTTGCTATTCTATTTAATAAATAAATTGTTTTTCCCTGCGTGTCCTTTCCCATTCGTCCCCTTCCTCTCCCGCATCCCCTTCCCCTCTCGCATTCCCACTCCGATTCCTCCATCTTCCTTCAACCCACTCCACTGGGCCCTTCCCCCGTCCTGCTAACCCCCCCTCCCGAGTTCCCCTCCACCCTCCCAGGTTTCCCTCCCCTCTCCCGGGTTCCCCTCCCCCCTCCCGTATTCCATAAATTCATTCCTGGTACATTCAGTTTTCAAACTTTTTTTTTTACATGAGCTCCACACAGGAGGCCCTGAGGAAAATAATTTCCCGCAGGGCCTATGTCATCTTTGGGGATGCTGTGTGGAGGGGTTTTGGGGGAAAGGAAGGAGAGGAGAGTTCTGAGAAGAAAAGGGTTTAAGGGATGGGTAGGAATTTGGGGTTCAGTGTGTCCTGGTCATCCGCCTCCAATACCTAGACAAACCTCACCCCATGACCCCGGGCACCCCTGCTAAATCACCAAACGTAGCGAATCACTTGGGGTGACCCATGGCAGAGGTGTTGGTTATCCAATAAAGGTTCCCGGGGCGGCGGTACCCAATCCCGCCTCCCAAATTGTGTGCCACTATTTCAATTTTTTAATACAAATTTCACAATGCCAGAGCTCCTATATGTTATTCTGAAGTATGAGCTATATTATTGTAAAGTTTCATTAAAATCCATGCAGTAGGTTTTGCGTGAAAGAGTAACAAACATACATCCATAGACACTTTCGCCTTTATAATATTAGTAAGATAAGATTTTAATGTTTTTACAATAAGTTTTTTTTTAAATATTTTTTACATGTTAAACAGAGTTGTAAAATGAATATAATAATAGCCTTTCCTCACCATAAAGAGACGCGGCTCTTGTGTTTGGCGAGGGAATTCATGCTCAAGTATATGTTATCATTTGAGTAAGTATAAAATAATAATATTGCAACTAATAACATTCGAAAAACTAGAGATATACTCGTATCAATAAACAGATTTCAAGATTTAGATGAAATGTTAATAAAAGTAATGAACACTTACAGTTGTTTCAGGTAAATTTAATTTGAAATTCAACTGTTAATATTTTTATGTAAAATAAAACCTTTGTAAAATACGTTCTAGTTAAACCGTTAAAATAAATAATACTATTTAGAGTATTTTGCTACATCGGCTACAACACAGGGACACCCCCTGAAAAAATGGTTATGTGAAAAAGCCTTTTCGTGTTGATCTATCTTTCTCTCTATCTTTCCTGTACTCTATACCCCTTTACTATTTTCATTTTTTTTCATTTTATTTACTTTGAAAATTTAAATAAATTTTTATTATCTTTTGTGTTTAGTTAAAAAGTATAATGTTTAATAAAAATATATGTTTCTATTGCTAATAAGAACCCGTTGTTTGGATTTCCTCCTATTAATTTACATTCTATATTTAATCCACTACGCCTCAGTTCAATCCACTTTACAATACCCTATTATTAGTTGGTGATCCGCTTCATAAAATATACCTTCTTCCAATAGAAATTTTACATAAAACAATAATTAAAATTATATTAAAAAAATCTTTGGTCTACCCAACGGCATGCCAGTTCGAAGAATTTCAAGTACCTACAATTACATTACATTTATAAATTTATATATATTAAAAACTCATTAATTCAAATTATAAAAGAAAAAGTCAAATATCATTTTTTAACTGAAAACCGAACTCGACTTAAATATATTTTTCTATGCCCAAAATTAAATACTGCTTTTGCTCAGCACCATTATACTTACCAGGGAAGAACTTTTTTCAATCGTCTACCAGAATAAATCAGAAGCATTCATGATAATACCCAAAAATTGCTCTCTGTCAAGAAACATTTTAAAGTAAATTAAAAAAAAAAAACAAACTACTGCCACCTAAATTAACCCTTTATTTTCCGTAACATTCTTTCTTTTTTTCAAAACACATATATAACATATGTATTCGTTCTTTTTTATATTTTTTTAGTATAAATGTCAATTTATTACTACATTAAATGTATTGTGTGTACCTTTGTTATTTTCCACCGTACCATCATGTACTTACTTCACCACACGTACATATATAATATACGTACAAGTACAATTAATTATTTAAGTGCTAACTAATGACTGCATTTATGTACACTCCCCTTCCATACACAGGCAAATGCTTCAAATGGAAGGGTAGTAAATAACTCCAAAATGTAAAGTATTATTATGATGTATCTATACTGTAAATAAATAAATTGGAAAAAAAAGTAGATAAGAATGTTTACTAATTTAAAATAAAATACAAGTGTGCAGTTCACATGCGGTAGACGTGAAACATTCAGAAAACTAAAGTAGGCAAAAGTGGGGAGGCTACGAAGTATCACACAAAGAGGAGACCAATTATTCTATCTCATTCTCTTGCAGGTTAAATCCTATAGAATTATGTGTTTGTCTCTTTTTGTGTCGCTTTTTCGTTTGATCGAGTTTCAACTCACAACGGTGTCGGTAGGCGACACTAAAACACATACATCTATAGGATTTAGTTTCCGAGAGAATGAGATAGAATAATCGGTCTCCTCTTCATGCGGTGCTTCGTAGCCTAACAGCACACTTGTTTCGTTATCAGTAATTTTAATTAGAGAAAAAAAACCATTTTTGAAATAAAACTTATTTACGCAATAGCGACTTGGGGAGTAAGCTGGTGAGTGCGTTACGAAAAGCGAGGCGAACGGTAGTTGAGAGGGAGAAATAAGTTAGTGAAGATAGAAAGAGAGAGAGTTACGTTTCGTATATTACTGTAGGGGCAAGAGAGAGAGGTGTGAGCAGATATTTTCTTTCTCTCATAGCCAGTTACGTTTCGTATATCTAAGACACAGTGCAGGTCTATTGTCTGTATCACACTGTAGGAGCAAGAGAGAGCAGTGCGCGCGCACTCTTTCTTTCTCTCTTTTCTATCATACAGATGAAGCTAAAGAAGTTTTACTTCAGTCGTGTGGTCTACAGCACATTCGTTTTTTTTTAATTATTAAATGCGGTTTTTATTTCGAATTATAAAATGTAATACTACATTTAGAAATACTCCATTATTTGGTTTTATTGGTACCCCAAAATATTTTAACCTTCCGAAAAAGTTGACTCGAGGCCTGAGTAGTTATAAAGTATCCTTGTCTAAGAGCTCAATATTACACAGGCATAAACCAGAAGTTTCCACGCCCCTAATTTTCCAAATACAACATGCTGCCTTCCTTATGTTCCTAAGCATTAACTGACTAACTCCTGTGAGCTACTACAATGTCTTTCCAAATTAATTAATCTTTCTAACTTTTATACATGTATTAAGAGTGTGTATCGTGTGTACTACTTTACAGAGTTTGTAAACAAACATGCGTTATACCTTATAAGTGAGTAGGTATAATAGGTTCCTATCAGTGGTTTTAAATTTAAAGGGTGGAATACTTGACACCGCGAAAGACCGTTAATAAATATTATTTTCCTCGAATAAAAAATGTTCGGCCTACGTAGCCTTTTGTGATCTAGGCATTGTAGTTGATAATTCGATTCCTTTTACGAAAAGTAAGGGAGGTAGTAATTTGGGTGGTGGGTATGGATACCGCCGCCCCGGGATTTATTTATTGGATAACTAACACCTCCGCAACAGGTCACCCCAAGTGTTTCGCTATGTTTGGTGACTTGCCCAGGTTCATGGCGTGAGGTTTATCCGGATCTTGGTGGCGGATGCGTCTGCCCGCCAACTGCGGATCACGCCTGATCGGGAGAGACTGGTTGAGGGAGACCTTTGAATCTGTTTAGCTCTCTAGCAGGACTCTTTCGGAAGTTCGCCTTGCACCACAGTGAGAGTAGAAGGGTTGGATTCATACGTCCCTTAATCCTGGACACACTGACTCCCAGATTCCAACTCTCCCCTTATACATTTTTCGATCCCAGAACTTCCTCCTTCCTTTTATAAATTACCCTCCTCACTACATCCCCAAAGATGGGATGAGATTTCAATTCATCGATATTTTTAATTTAGGTACCGCCGCCCCGGGAACCATTTATTCCAAGTGGTTCGTCACCTTTGGCGACTTATCAGAGGCGCCCGGGTTCATTGGTGAGGTTGGTCTTATCTGGCGGAGGATGACCTGGACACACCGAATCCTAGATTCCTACCCATCCCTCTTACTTTTTTCCTTCTTGGAACTTGACAATAAAAGGATGACATTATGTTCACTCTTTTCCTTAAAAAGACCTTCCACACAGCATCCAAAAAGATGACCTTACATAATATTATGACATTATATTATATTATACTCAAATGGAGAATTATTTTCCCCAGGGCCTCCTGTGTACGAATGAAATCTAAAATCCCAAGAAATACAATCAACCAATACAAGTAAGTAAAGTCCACGGACAGTAAATTAAAATTGATCAAGAAAGAAATTTGGAATAATAAAAAGTTAATACAATTTCATCCGAAATATAGTCTTGGATTTGTCAATAGGCCGTGTTGGCCGCGGCCTAGGGATGGCAGCCTACAAGTGAGTGATTATGATAGGTGGCAACTTCTAAGAAGGAGGAAGGGGCGGCACAAATGAAGTAACCTATTCTTATATTCAACATTCTCCCAGAAAACATAAAACTGAGTCAAACACAGAGAGAGTTTAAAAAATATGTTAAAATATGGATACATTCTAATGATCGAGCCTATACTGGTGCCCTCACCCAAACGCCCAGTCATTATTGACAGTTGTTATTGTAGTAATAACCTTGCAGTTTATGAATTGTGTAGGTATAAGCAAACAATAATGTTAACTAAAATAAAGTTTTTGCTGTATGGAAACCTACTTTTCACATTTATAAAAAAACCATAGATAAAATTGCGAGAAACAATTAACAAAAATTCTGCCTCAATACAGGTTCACCTAGTGAGGCAGGCTATGCACAACTAAAAATACTGTATAACTTTACTACTCCTGTGTAACCTTTCTTACGTTACTTTCTGTTTGTTAATTTTTCTGTACTGATTGATGTAATCTATTTGTAAACTACATTGAGCATATAATTTTTTTTAGTTATATTGTTGTTATTTCATTGAATAAAGATTATTATTATTATCATGAAAAGTATAAATCCGCCGCTACCGAAGTTAGATAATACGTGGAAATTATTTTCCATCAGTAGTTGAATTCCTGCACACGTTTAGATGACACACAGGTGAAGAAAAAACACCTATCTGGCAAGAAAAGGGTTCATCTAATTCTAGGATGTTCAATGGATATACACCCTCGTGAGTAGTTAATAAAAGCAGGGTTCTTTCAGGAACCTCCCCATTTCAAGTAATTGTGTTTCTATTTAAAAACAAACTCATGGATAAACTGAAATTATTTTGTTTATTATATTATATAACATCGTGTTTGTTTCCGAGAAATTTGTTTATCTTCCGCCTATGTGATGTTATGTTTCAGGCCTTTATATAAATTCAAAATTACTTGCATACTTTCTGTGTATTTTTGACGGTATCTAAACACACCCTTCTTGTTTATTTTTCCAACTTTGAGGATTTAACGAACTCATTAGGAAAATTGAGCAAATAAAACTTTACGGAAAGTTCACAAATTTGTCGTATTTTTTAACATTTACTTGTATACATTCTCTCTAAATGGGATCTTTTAGGGGAATATGATATTTGGTACAATGAATGACAATTAATGCCACGGAGTGAGGTTTTAACACTGTTTAACTCTGTGTTTAATTTTAATCTTAAGATGAATGTATACGTGAAATCCTATTTAGATACTATTTTGATTAATCTTTACTACGATTCGGTTTACAGTATGAACATCAAAAAATATGCGACGGATAAATAGAAGCTTTTACCAGCTTTTCTATGTATTGGAATTACAATAAAATTATTATTTACGTAACAAAAAATATAAGCGTAAACCACAAAAAAAAAAGTTTTTTCATGACTTAACTATGAAGTAATATAAGAAACAATTTTTTAAAAATACCCCTTTATGGCTAAGACTATTTTTGAGGTTTTCCACGATCTAACTTTTTTTCGTTCTTATCAAATTATGAACAAAATAAATAAAAACCACTTTTTCGCTTACTTGCCTCGTACAAAAAGATGCTCGATTTTAAAATTTTGCATGCTTGAGATTCGAAATATTTCTAGCGTTTATATTCCTCTTAATATGTAAAACAAAGTCGGTTTAGTTTAGTTACACCATTTATAACTCAGGGCTGGACCGATTTTTATGAGCTATATTGTATATATATAGTTATTAAAACGTCGGAAAAATGAACGAAAAAAAATTATTATGAAAATTCTTTACCTCGTACATTTTTTATGGAAGAATTTTCATCTTTTGAGAGAGCTGCAGCAATATTGTGATAAGTATATATTGAATAGTGAGTGAATTCCAAAAATTCAAAAACGTCAAATGTCAATGCTTCGATTGTTTTGCTTTTGTAGAAGTTTAATGCTGCCCCTCTTTCTTACACACTAAATGTCAACAGTTGAAAATGAGACACACGGTGAACACATGTCTGCACCCCTCCAAAGGAAAAATACAATAATTATAATTAAACTACTTTACAAGTATAAAGAAAATGAAACGCCTCTCCCGTAGGTAAGTGGAAAAATAAAAAAAAATGTAAATCCGTGCACAACGCCATCTCTGATAGTAACAAAAACCAAACACGGACAGTTGCGCATCGATAATTGCTTCATTGTGTAATTTTTGACTGAATAAAAAAACTGAATTGGATGAAATATTTATTTATTTCACGTTTACTCAGTTCCAATATAATACGATAAATCATCGGTCCCACGCAAGTCTCCTTTAATCTAGTGGTAAAAAGCACCTGACGAACCTTAGCAGTCAAACATTCAGCGGATCGAATCCTGAGAAATCCAAAAAAAATCTGTAAAATCAATATCCAATCTTCAAACGATTCCAAAATGAACAGGCAAAGAAAACACAAAAGAAAGCGACATCTAGCGACTCCGAAAAAGAAAACACAAATACTAAAAAGATAACCAAATGCATAGGAAAAGGTGCAATGGAATTCGACACAAATTCTTTCACATTGATAAAAAAAAAATGGCTTCGTAGTTTCCCTAGTTTTGTCTACTTTAGTTTTCTGAAGGTTTCACTT
The DNA here is from genome assembly GCA_929108145.2 of Limnephilus rhombicus. NCBI lineage: Eukaryota > Metazoa > Arthropoda > Insecta > Trichoptera > Limnephilidae > Limnephilus > Limnephilus rhombicus. Next base: position 47,157,429 of record OV815283.1, read on the forward strand.
GTACCGCTTGTGAATTGCACACTACGATTTTATTTGATTGATTATTTTTTAATTCCCTTTCCTGATACAATTTACCATGAAAACTACGATCTACCGCTTTGACAAGGTTTCCCCTTTTTCGTCCATCCACTCTGTGTTTTAAAACCATCTAGGCATACTTTATCTTGTATTAAAAAAATACCATATTCGGTTTTGTTGTGAGGCTGAAGGGAGTGGAGAAGGGAATCAGATGGGAATGATTAAGTTTCAAAAGTACCTGAATATTCAAATCTCATCACCGAAGACAGCTAAAGCCATTTCAAGCAAAACTCGATTCTGAATGGTGGTCTTTGGCAAGTGTACCACCATGTACAACTATGTTTCTAAAAGACGATGCTAAAAATGATACGTTGTTATAATCTTCAATTGTAGGATGTGTTTACAATTTGGGAGGCGGGAATGGTTACCACAGCACCGGGAACCGTGGCCTGGATACACTGACTCCCAAATTCCTACCCACCCCTCTTCCTTTCCTCAATAAACCCCTCCACACAGCATACCCAAATATGACATAGGTCGACCTCGTATGTTTATTTATTTGTTTAAACGCCCTTAGGGCTTTTACATAGAATGAAGTATTTTTTTTTTAAATAACAGTGAAAAGAATGGGTTGACAAAATACAAGTAACATAATATATGTAAAAAAAATAAAGGTTCCATAAAATATAATAGTTAAAAAAAAAAATTAGGTTACATAAAATATAAGCGTTAACAAAATACAGGTAATGTAAAAAATAAGAAAAAAAATATAGTCCATAATATAGGAGTTGACATAAAGTAGGTAATGTTTAAAATTGTTGTTCACATTAGTTAATGGGATATGTAGAAATATATAGTTGGCACATATGGCGTTTGAAGTTTGCTAAGTTCAAATTATTGTCAAATACATCCATATTGTTAAGTATTTGTTACCAAGACTATGTAAACGTTGTATTGGAGAATGTAAATCATAGTTCGAATGAGATGTACGTTATAAAATGTCAATGTTTGTCTAGTTGTTCGTGTAGGTACATTTAGATTTATTAATTGCAGGAGTTCACAACTGTCGAATTTAGAGTTTAATCATTTTAATAAAAAGGTTAGGTCGTTTATTTTTCGTCTGTTTTCTAACAATAATAATAATAATTGGTTAATTTATATAGCGCCGTTTTCGTGGAAAATCACCTCAAGGGCGCTGTACAAATAATATATAAAAGAATTAATATTACTGGCTTAAAACTATGATTTACAATTACAACTAGTGACTTACATCTAAGACTTATAGCTACTTATATTACTGGCTTACAACTAAGATTTACAATTATAACTAGTGACTTACATCTAAGACTTATAGCTAGTGACTTATGACTAAGACATATAGATTCTAACCTAAAACTGGTGACTTATTAACACACATATTTACAATTAAGATTAGCGCCAGAAGAAGTAGGAAGTTTTGCACGTTTTGGAACGTTGGGATATTTAAAGTATTCATTAACGAGGTGTAATTTATGTGCTTTGAAGGGATGTTAAGTTTAAAATTTACAAAACGTAGAAATTTTCTTTGAATTCTTTCAATAGTATGAATATGAATTTTGTAGAAGGGCGACCAGACTATGGAGTTATATTCTATTAGGCTTCTAACAAGGGATGTGTACAGTAGTTTAATGATTTGTAATGATTTAAAGTTTTTAATTGTTCTTAAAACAAATCCTAATGTTTTCAGGCCTTTATTTGCAGTGTGTTGACCTAACGTTAAAATATTTTTTTAATTTGTAGGGGCAGCTATTGAGCATATTATTTTTTTATTGTGAAGTTTTATTTACCATTATTTGTTTATTCAAATTTTTTTTCTGCTACCGGTTACCGTGTATCCGTGTCATTCACTGGCAAACTTAAAAATTCTATGCAAGTACAAAAATGATTTACTTTTGTACTTGCATAGAATTTTTCAGTAAACCGGTAGCAAAAAATAATTAAGTAACAAATGTACATAGAAAATAAAACTTTTCGATACAAGATGTCTAGAAATTGTTACTTAGAAATTTTTAATACAAAAAAGAGCTTATTATTTACCTTAGTTGTTATTGGAGGAAACCGAACTCATAATATAGAAACATTCTCGGATGAAACGCGTAAGTTATTTATTGAGAAAAACTGATAGAGTAAAAATATCAGAATTTTTTTCCCTTCTGTAAGTCTTTCGTAGTGTTGCCACACGGTTCGTATTATTCGTATCTCCGCATATCGATTTTCCGGGAACAAGTAGTGGTACGATGTGAATTATAGAACACAGGTTAATGCATGCGGAGCGCGGAGGTGATCGCTGTCCCCATTAAGTGTTCAGCATTAATGGAGGGCAAAACTTTTTCAAATATCCAAGAGCCATTATTTCCGAGCGATTAAACTTGGAACGAAAGTCGATATGATAATATGTGTTATTTTCTATCTCAAGGGGAGATAGGAAAATGCGGACCTTGGACAAATACTTGTATATACAAACAATTGAAAAATTGATTCACTCCAGCATTTTATTTTGTTTTAGTTCCACGCACGAGAACTTGAGGAAAATATTTCTTCTCAGGGCTTTTTTTATTTCGGGGGATGCAGTGTGGAAGGTCATTTTAAGAAAGGAAGGAGAGGTAGATCTGGGTAGAGGAAGGAAAAGGGTATTAGATGTGGGTTGGAATCTGGGGGTCAGTGTGTCCAGGAGTGACGGACGTATGAATCCAAAAAAGAAGTATGTAACTACTCGTAGATTTCCTTCGTTCAACCCCTTCCCTTAGGATCTTAGGATCTTGGGATCAACACCCCGTTATGTTTGAATGCTACAGCTACGCTCCAGCCCACGGGAAATATCTACTTAGAAGCTAACCTACGACGCCGACGGTGGGCTGGTTTGAAATAAAAATCATTTTCTTAAATTCTGTATTTTAATTTTAAACTAAAAAAAGTAACCAATCCTTTTTTTAGCGTTTGTCTGGAAAATAATTTGTACTTGAATTCAACAGAGTAGGTACATCTTTAGAATTACGAGTATTTAACATTTATAATAATAATGTGTATAGGTGCACCATTAACGCAAGCTTTTGGTAACCTATTATTAAAGTTATTAGCACATAAATCATAAAATTGTTATTATTTTACAAATAAGTAATTGAAATTACAACTGCTTTTTTATTTTAATAAAAAAAAAATCAGTACTTATTAAAGCATATAAAAACTGTCTAACCCATTCAAACTCAAAGCTTCAACTTTTCTAGCCACCCTGTAGAACTTTTCTAGAATACCTGGTAATATTACAAGCAATAAAAATACATTACAAACTAATTTCAATAGACGTCTTTACAATCTCATACATACATATACTTTCTTTTCTTTCTTTTATAAATATTTGGAATTTGTACCACACTATCGAGATATGCTTATTAAATTTGGTTTCCGACAGATCTGCGCTTTATTGCGAATCCTGGACAAGTTTAAAAAATTAACACATTCAAAATTTTATGCATCAAAACGACATCGCACAAATGTATAGATAAAATGCATCTGATAACGATGCGTGATATCCTTGGCTAATTTCGTTTCAATTATAAGTTTGGAAAATTTCAGTTTCTCAAAAAAAAATTGATTGATAAATTGTTTTTTTCTGTTTATTCTTTTTATAGTGATACCTCACAAGAGTCTCAGCTGCTTCCATCTGGAGCCAGTGAGACTATGGCATCCCCAATTGGGGTAAGTTGTGAGGCTGAAGGTAGTGGGAAGGGGAAGGAGATAGGGAAGAGGAAGGTGGGGAAGTACCTGGCTATTCAGATCTGGTCACCAAACACGGCTAATACCATTTCAAGCAACGTTTCAATTCTGAATGGTGGTCTTACACCAGGGCGATACTAAGAGTATCTTCCACTCTGGAACGTGCCGCAAATATACTATATATTATTGTAAATGAATAAATTGTGAAATAACACAAACTAATCAAATAAAATTTATTTGCCACGCCGGGATTCGATCCCGCGACCTTCGGAATGCGAGTCAAGAGCCTTACCGCTAAACTACGCCCGCCGTCAAATGACGAATGATTTAATAACAGAACGGATATTCATAACTTGAATAGCAGTTAAAAACCCGCTCCGCAGGTTTTTACTGCTAGGCCCTGCGGGCCGCTTTTGATTCGGCTTCGCTAAGTGTTGGTGATCATTTTGTAAATCTGATAGGAACTGTTCCAAAATTAGCCCGTTCCTCGTATCCACTGTCAACGTGTCAACCAGTGACGGCTGACGGCAAGTCACCGCGAAAAAGTAACCGGGGCGGACGATGACGTCATATGTAATATACAACTGTGCAGAAACGGGCGGTCCGTTTGATAGATTCTCCCATCTTAACAGACGGATTGCAATCTTTAAAGCACAGGCGTCGGGTGGGAATGCTATCCTTGTTCTACCGGTATTACAATGGAAGATGCTCCGAGGAACTAGCATCATTGATCCCTTCGGCACCGGTGCATAGTCGGGAAACACGCCAAACGCGTGCCCAACATTTGTACACAGTTGACATTTGTCACATGAGAACGGGTCGTTTCTTCGACTCGTTCTTGTGTTCAACAGCTCGGCTGTGGAATGATTTGCCGGCCTCTGTGTTTCCTTCTTCCTACAACACCGGTCTCTTCAAGACCAATGTTCATTCCTTCCTCTCCTCAAAAAGACCCTCCACACAGCATCCCAGATGACATAGGCCCTGAGGGAAATTATTTTCCTCCTGTGGAGGGTGGGCCTGTGGAGTTAATGTAAAAAAAAAACAGCCACTTGATATATAACTTGATACATAACTGAATATTACCGTTCGCTCGAAATCCGGGAGATACTTCAGGTTCACAAATTCGTGGAAATTATACCTAGGAAGGGAACGTCCCTTTGCGTCTTGCCGACGACATGTGCGTCATCTTGTGACGAATTATTTAATTAGAAATCGAACTACAATGGTACTGTTGTCTGAAAATCCACGTAAACGGATGTTTATATGGTGTGACGGGTAAGGCGCGGCGGCAGACATGCGTTGGAAGTCGGATTTTTAATTTCAACCACGCAGACGCAAACCTATTAATACTGTTTGATGATATATATGATGTATTTATAATCAGTCTCGGAACAGTCTTTGTAAAAAGACTTTGATAATAGAAAACTATGTACATAAATGAAAATAAACTGGCAAAGAAACTGAAAACTGATAAAACACCCATGTGATACCTACGTACCTACCACACCTATTTTAATTTTAGTTACTTGCATGTTTTCGATTTCGCTGCATAAAATGAAATAAAAATCTTTTCAATTTGGATCCAACAACACGTTCGTTTAACATTGCTTTATTTCGTTTTCCTATTACCCTTTGTGTGTTGACTCCAAAATTTGGCCTCAAATCGGTTTTGGCAGACAGCCCAGGGTCCGGCCTCAAAGGGTGAAAGAAAGCGACCCTTTTCATTTAATAAAATTGTTTAAATCACTTAGCGTTTACTTAAAACAAACTACGCAGCCGGACCAAGGAAGGGGGATTAAATTCGATTAAAACAACCCAAATGTCAGAAGCCTCCGTGTCAAAAAACCGCATCCCATCGTATCCAAAAACGTTTTCAATGTTTTAAGGGAAATCTCCCTGGACACAGTATTTTGCATACCTACTTATGCATTAAAAGAAAACCTTTTTTTATTTTTTTTTTTATCTAAAAATTTAAAAAAAAATTTATTTGATCGTGTGGGCCTCACTGGGAGCTTTACCCGTGGTGAGACCCCCACTTTTACTATTTAATAAAATATGTATAATATATTTAAATAAAATAAAATAAAATGTTAAAACTTACAATGAAAATTTAAAAAAAGGAAATATTATGAGGCACGGTTCTATACAATGATGTGTGTTTTGTAATGGTAATGTGTGTTTGTAATGGTAATGTGTGTTTCGTAGATACCTGCGTTTTATTCGTTTATATTTAAAAAATTTTGTAATGTTGTATTTTTGGTTCTTTAATCCATCTATTAATTTTGTATCTGGAACTTTTGCTTAGTTCAATTTTTGTCGGAGTTTTTATTGTACGCTTGTCTAACTGGCCTATTAATGATAGTTTGTGTTTGTTTGTTGAAATTTGTTTTTTTCGTCAAAAAAGTATGGTTTCGCGAAACTGTGGCTCCACTGTTATTTTAAGGTGCTGCACAGCCAACCCAAACTCAATGCCACACACTCAAAGGACCAGTCCCAAAACTACGTTTACCACGATTTTTATATGGGACAATTATGTTTGTATGACAGTATTAGTCAAAGATTCAAATCTGGGCTTCTGGAACATAAGATAAGCCCAGATTGGAGTATAGGAAACGATGTCTCTCCCGTCGCAGTTAGGGCCACCAGTCTCTAGGTTCTGGTTCACTGCACAATATGAATCTTTGAATTATATATAAATTCACGGTACTATATAAATTGAAATATAATTTCGCAAATATTTCTTCCACAGTTATAGTATAGATAGCACACCCAGTCCCAGATATTAATTTACACTGACAGTCATAAAAACCAAACCACACACTAGATCGATAACTTCGGGCTTTTGTAGGAGGAAATTTTCGACACTATTTCACCATGGATATGCAATATTTGACGACTTTTTTTTCTATATCACACAGGTATTTTTTTTGACACACACCATAGACGAGGATAGAATAAACTAAAAAAAAGCTCCACCATAGACAATATAAATTTCTTTCGGACCCTACCGCATTCATTAACCTAAAATACTACTTTAAAAATAAAATGTTTGAAATGCCAAAATATTTTCTCATGCCAAGGCTAATCTGATAAATTGCTGTTCTGAGAAAATGAGCTTTTCAGATCACTTCACAATGCCGTCTACTACACAATACCGTAATGAACTTTTATTTTTCACATAGAAGTATAAATTTTGATTCAACCACAACTCAGAAAATACCAAATAAATCAACTCAACTCAAAGCCTCTATGAAAAATCATTAGCTAATGAAAAAATAAATTGAAAAATAGATCTTATTCTTACCCGACGTAACCTATTTAACCAAAATTTTAATATATTTTAAAATCATTTTTGACGATTTTTCAAAGGAGGTTTTGAGTTGAATTTATTCTGAGTTGTCGGCCACCATAAATTTTGTGTAGTTTGCACAAAATAACCTACTTAAAACATTGAATCAGTCATTTTGTAATAAAAAATGTATGCATTGTGTACTGAAAATGTAAAAAAAAAGCTAAGGCTAGTCATAATCATAAATTAACCATCGAGACGTGTCACGGAAAATAGTGGTGTTATTATGTTGCAATTTAATTTATTATTTCTTCTCTTTCTATAGAGACACCAGTCTTCGATTGTGCTTTATGTTTTATTATTCTTTATTGTATTTATTCTACTTTTGTGGTTTGCTACGTTGGTGACTTTGCAAGGATGCCCGTGTTATTGGGGTGAGGTTTGGCTAGGTTTTGGCAGCAGATATATTTGCCAACCTACTGCGTAGCAGGCAGGATCGTGAGAAACTGTTTGTAGGAGAACTTTTGGCTAGACTCTCTCGATACATCACCATGCACCGCAGTAGGAGGAATGGATTCCTACCGTCACTCCTGGACACAGATTCCCAGCCACTCTTTTCCTTTCCGTAACTTCCTGTTTCCTTTCCCAAAAAGACCCCTTCACACAGCATCCCCAAAGATGACAAAGGCCCAAAGGAAATTCTTTACGTCAGGGCCTCCTGTGTGATTGAAAAATGATTAACCGTTTCCACCTAGCGATAGCTGAACTATGAACTACGCATTCTAAACTAGATTGCTAACATTTGCACACTTCCCGATGCTAATTTTGTAATACAATCGGCCATGGGGACACCGGTGTGCCCTATGAAATTTCAAAAATAAAAACTTTTATATGCGATTTTGACCCTTTTGTGTAAAGAAACTGTATGAAAACAAGGTCAAAATCGCTTGCGCCAAATATCCCTATAAGTAGGGTAAAAGATTTCATTCATGTGGCGACTCTCCTTTTTTTGTAATTAATTTATCTGTGACTTCAGACCGCTGTCAAAACCGAAAAGTCGTGAGTTTTTGTTCCTTTTTCAAAAGCATATAAAGGTATTTATTTATTATCAATCACCTTTGAAATGTGTTTTTTCGAGTAGGATGTCTATTCAGGTTTATGTAAAAATAACAACATCAGTTCATTTTCGTATTTATACGGATATTTAAGCAAAATTCGGGAAGCAAAATTTTCGCACCTTTTTTCAAATTAGGCCGTGCCCTTGGCTTCCAAGGGGTTTACTCAGTAAATGTTCAAATACAATAAATAAGTTTAAATAAACGATAAATAAATAAATGATTTGAATTAAGTCGACGGTCCCGAAAAAGAACGTCAGATCTGCAAAAAATTGAAAATCAAGCAGTTGGCTTATTTTAATTTGTTTTTGTTGATTAGAATTTTCTGAATTTCGTATGAAATAAAATGAAATATATAAATGTTGTTCTTATATGCTATTATTCTTGATCTCAAAAACAGTAAAACTGTGGAAATAAAACTCTAAACAACTCCACTGCAAACCCACAAAATCACACATCCGACATTGTTCTTCATCACCGTGGAACTAAGTTTTATTTCGTTGTTTTATTTTTGTTATTTTATTCCTTCAACATTTAAATTCAGCGGTTAGCTACTACCCATCCCACGCTCGCATTAAAAAAGGTAACTAACCACGAAGTGGCATAGCCTACAATTAATTAGAGCTGACTTTGTAAAACGGAGCAAGGTTAGCATTTGATAAAACAATAATTATTGCATAATAGACCCGTGATTTAATTACTTGTACATAATATACAACCTATTGTGTTGAGAACCTTCGCTCCATATACGATATTTATAATTGGTGCATTGAATTGATTTCATCACAGAAGGGTTATAGATTTACAACCAAGAAGCTATACAATTCTCTTTTATTCTACGTTTTAATGTACAGACATTATTCTAAGACCGGAAAAATTATTGGCTCAAGCAGTTTTACAACAAATATTCTTTATACTAAGCATTATAAAGTATTTTATGTTTGAAGATGATAATTGAAAATGTGATACGAAGCCCAGCTTCGGTTTAAATTATATTCACAAAATGAACATGATTCAAAATGTTACCTACTTAAAATATTTACCAATTAGAGATGCTATGGGGAGGGCCAACCCGAGAACCATTTATTGGTTAACGAACACCTCTGCCGTAGGTTCGCTATGTAGTGATGCCCGGGTTCATGGGGTGAGGTTGGTTTGGGTCTTGGTGGTGGATGTGTCTGCCCACCAGCTGCGTGGGAGACCAGATCAGGAGAGACTGGTTGAAAGAGACACTGTGATATCTCAAGCAGTTTGGAACATCGCCTTGCATCGCAGTGAGAGGGATGGATTCATACGTCCGTCACTCCTGGACCTATTGATCCCAAGATTCCTACCCACCCCTCATACCTTATCCTTCACAGAACTTCCTCTCCTTCCTTTCCTTTAAATGACCCTAAACACAGTTTCTCCAAAGATGATATTTTAAATTAGCTCCTGTGTGGAGCAATTGTTTGGAAAGAGTTCTCATCTTTTGAAAGAGCTGCAGCAATATTGTGTTGAGTATAATATTGAATAGTGCGTGAATTCCAAAAATTCAAAAACGTCAAATGTCAATGCGCTGATTGTTTTGCTTTTGTTCTTAAGACGACACTATACCCTAAAATATGTTCCGAATGTTAACGACGTAAGTAAAGAAGCCGTGAAGCCGAATTCACCCTAGCAGGCCTGGAGATTCGACCTTACCGCCGGGTTCATTTTAATTAATTCTGAAGAACGTGTTACTAATATTTCAGATGTTTCTAAATGAATACCTCCCGAAGTTATTAATTCATACTCTAGAAAAATAAAATCTAGTGCTCACCGCTAACTTTAGTTGTACAACGTATTACAATTTTTTAAAGGCGTTGTACGTTAAAAAAAATTATGGCAACGTACTGTTTTTATTAATCTAAAATATAAATAACTCGCATCCCTGGTGAGGCATGGAAATAAAAATGATAATTCAATTACGAATTCGCCGAAATAAATTAAAATGCGAAACTCGGGCAAACCCCCGATAAATGTGGTTATGTCTCGCCATAATAATACCTACTGCCCCTCTTTCTTACACACTAAATGTCAACTGTCGAAAATGAGACAAACGGTAAACGTATACCTGCACCCCTCCAAAGGCAAAATACAATAATTATTATAATAAGTCTCCCTCACACGTATAAAGAAAATAAAACGCAATTCTCGTAAGTAAGTGGAAAAGTAAGACAATCATAAAAATATAAATCCGTACACAAATACATATCTGATACTGACAAAAACAAAACACGGACAGTTGCGCATCGATAATTGCTCCATTGTGTAATCTTTAACTTTAAACAATACTGAATTTAATTCAGCTGATAAGTTAAAACAACAGTTATTGATTCTAAGGCGTTACGAAGTTTTCCGGGCCAGATAGTGACATAAAACTTATGATTTGTTTTTGTTGAAAGAATACTATATAGTTAAGTACCAAGTTATTATGCTGTGTAGATTCCCGTTTGTTTATAAACGAAAGAACGAATTTTCCGACAATAGAAAAAGTCATAAGGAAAGTCGCTCAATATGGCGTAAGATGTTTTGTAATGGTCAATTGTTTGAAGTTACGTCACGAACAGAGATTCCAACAACAAAACTCTTACCTAGGTACCTATTTTTTTCTGAACTTATATACATTTCATAACGTGTAATAATAAATAATACCTAGACTTATTTTCTGCCGGTATTTTATACCAGACAACCCGTTAAATTAATTGCGTTCTGGCAATTTATTTATCCAAACTAATATTATAAATGCGAAAGTGTTTGTTTTTTACGCCTAAACTTTCATGCCTTAAGCACTAAACCGATTAAAAATTCTTTCACCAATAGAAAGCTACATTATCAGCGAGGAACATAGGCTGTATATAATGGTAAGCTCTGGCGTTATGAAATTTGTATAAGTGTATTTCATATATTTTAGCAGCAGGGAGGAAAGGCAGGGGGAAGGTGGGGTTCTCGGAGAGGGAAGAGTCGAGGGAGGGGGAAGGCGGGGAAGGTGGAAGGGAACGGGGACGGCCGAAAAAGGACATGCAGATTCCTTTGAATGGCATTGCAACACATGCCGGGTATCAGCTAGTAGTATTATAAACGTGAAAGTTTGTATGGATATATGTCTGTATGTTACTCTTTTACTCAAAAACTTCGATTGGATTTTAATGAAACTTTACAATAATATAGCTCATGCATACATATATATATATATATATATATATATAGATAAGTATATGGTAAGCTCTGGCGTAATGAAATTGGTATAAATGAAAACGTGTGTATTTCATGTATTTTAGCGGCAGGGAGGAAAGGCATGAGGAAGGGGAACGGGGGAGGTAGGGGAGGGAGGGAGAAGGCGGGAAAGATGGAAGGGAACGGGGGCGTAGGGGAAAGGACACGCGGGGAGAATCAATTTATTTCTTTGAAAGGCATTGCAACACATGCCGGGTACCAGCTGGTTGATAATAATTGATAAAAAAAAACTGTTAAAAACATGCCACAACCAAGTTAATTTTAATTCTGAAGAAATTCGGAATCCAATATAAAAATCATTTAATGATTCCATTGAATGTAGAATAATTTTATTTAGTCATTGAATGATTCAGACCCAAAGTAGAATAACACTTGTATTTTACGATACGGCCTTTAATTAAATTGCATCACAGACAATAATGGGATACTTGCCTAACAGTAGATATTGAAAGCACAAGTATTAATCGACAGGCACTGGTTTGCTTTGACCCAAAATCTATTAACTGAAGTTATATTGTTCGAAATGATTACTTTTGTCATAACTTGTACTGGTGGGGATTCAATCATAAAGGTTTACGCCATTCTTGTAACTGGTTGGTTTGGTAGTTGAATCTAGAAAATATATTTGCCTTTTGAAGTGAAAACTTCTTTATCATCGTTGTGATTTGAAACTCGATGAAATGGAAGCGAGTGACACTAAAAAGAGACAAACATATTCGTCTACAGGATTGAGCTTGCGCTAGAATGAGATATCAATAAAATATGTATTTATTTCACGGGTTTTCGATTTCAATATAATACGATAAATCCATTATCCCAAGTCTCCTTTGGTATAGTGGTATAAGGCGCCTGACTAACCTTAGCGGCCAGACATTCAGCAAACCAAGGATGAAATCCTGCGATATCCAAAAAATAAATATTTTTATTTTTTTGTAAAATTAGTATCCCATCTTCAAATCACTCCAAAATGAACAGACAAAGAAAACACAAAAAGCGACATCTAGCGACTCCTAAGAAGAAAACACAAATACTAATAAGATGACCAATTAATTGTGTAAGAAATGGTGCACTGGAATTCGACGACAAAAATATGGAAAAAATCATCCTTTACTTTAATGAAAAAAGTGCTTCGTAGTCTCCTCCCTCTCGTCTACTGTACTGAAGGTTTCACTTCTACCGCATGTGAATTGCACACTCAGATTTATTTTTACTTTTGACCATATTTATTCCGAAACAAAGGAAGTACATGCTCGTGTAATTTGAAGAGAATTTGTAATTAATTTCACAAGTCTAGTCATTAATTCAGAAAGAATTTTTTGGATGGTGAGGTTCTTATAAAAAAATGTAGGCTCTGTAAAGGTGGTAGAAAGAATAATAATTATTAAAGTAATCCTGGAAAAATAACCTTGTTGTTCAAGTTAGATAAAAAAAAATACAAATATTCAAAAATATTAAATGCATGGAAATATTTAAAATAAATGCAACATCAAAAATCCATTATTGCAAAATAATTATATTTAGGGCCAGTTTTTCACATAATTTCAAATGTGACATTGTCATCAAACGCACCTAGAATCGGTGTTTAAAGAGGATCTTTCAATGGTCAAAAAATGGTGTTGAATGGCCATTTGATGACAATATTTCTTTGGAATAAATTACTTTGAGAAGATGTAAAAATAACAGATTTATGTCGATAATAACTTATTCAAAAATATGCTTAATTGTTATTAAAAAAAACTGTGACATTCGTTCCACCATGAAAAAAGCAGTAGGTACTTTCATTTCGAATCATATTAATATTTTTTAATCCTTCTATATCTTTTACTTATGTAAGATATTATAATTATGGTACACTCTATAATACTAGTTTTTACAGCTTAACCAAACTCAATTTGGGAGGCGGGTATGGGTACCGCCGCCCCGGGAACCATTTATTGGATAACTAACACCTCTGCCGTAAGTCACCCCAAGTGGTTCGCTACGTTTGGTGACTTAGTAGGGGTGCCCGGGTTCATGGGGTAAGGTTGGTCCCGGTCTTGGCGGCGGATGCGTCTGCCCACCTGCTACGTGGCTGGCCGGATCGAGAGAGACTGGTTGAGGGAGGCCTTTTGACCTTTCTAGCCAGACTCTCTCAACCCATCGCCTAGCACCGCAGTTGGAGGGATGGATTCATACGTCTGTAACTCCTGGGCTCACTGACCCCCAGATTCCTACCCAACCCATCCCTCGTACCTTTTTCTTTCCCACGACTTCCTCTCCTTCCTTTCCCTTAAATTACCCTCCACACAGCATCCCCAAAGATGACATAGGCCCTATAGGGAATTATTTTCCTAATGGCCTCCTGTGTGGAACTAATGTAAAAAAGAGCTAGTTCTTCGTTATTGGCGTAGAAGTAGGTACTTAAAAATGGTTCCAATAATTTAAGGTTATGATTTTTTTAAATAGTTTATAACCTAACCTAACGTTACCTATTTAACCAATTTTTAAAATAATTTTGTTCATCTCTTTTTATGACTTTTCAGAATAGGTGTTGAAGTTGCTTGATTCTGAATTGTTCGGTCACCATTAAAATTTGCATTTACTCTTCTTACGCCGTTGTATTATGTATTTTTTAAAACTTAAATAAATAATAAAAAATGCGCATTAACTACTCTGGCCTTAAATACTAGAGACCAGTCAATAAAAGAAATTGAGAAAGCTTCGATTCATTAAAAGACTTTATTATTCTTATCTACTTACGCAATAAATTGCCAACAAATCTGTAATACAGCTCTGCTACCAAAAAATACATATTTAATAATTATCATAATAGTACCAATTTCTTCTAACTTAAAAAAAAATGGAATCATAAACAAAATTTTGGATTTGCTGCACATAAAATACTTTTTGTTTTTCTAAATTATTATTATTTAGTTTTATTCCAAGTTCAACTGCAAAACACAAAATGTCGCTAGCCGTCAGGATATTCACAATTACAAATTTAACAATTTTACCTTATATCTGTTAATCATTATCGGGCATAAAGTTTAATGATAAACATTTCTTTGGGTCACATTAAAAGGGAATGTATTTGTTATATTAACACCCGTGAAATGGGAGTATATGCATAAGTAAATTTAAAAAAATGTTTAAAAAAGTTATTCTAGAAGTTCGCTTTAATTACAAAACCGGAAAATTGTTGAAATAATACTTACAAGAAACAACTATTTACGTCGGAGGAGATGGAAAAAGAAGCAAAAAGAGGGTTGTTTTGAATGGATTTTTAAAAAAATCTCCCTGTGTGTCTTTTCTCAGTCGTCCCGCTCCCCTTCCGCCTTGCCTTCCTCTCCCGCTTCCCCTTCCCCTATCGCGTTCCCACTCCGCCTACTCCACCTTCCCTCTCCCCACTCCACACCCCCCTTCCCCGGTCCCGCGAACCCCACTCCCGCATTCCATACATTCAGTCCCGGTACATTCAACGAACATACAACCTTTTGCAAATTTCGTAATGCCAGAGCTCACCAGTAGTTTTATACAAATCTTGTCATGACAATAACAAACACAAAAAAAAGAATTATCCAATTTGGTACGTAGCTTTATAATGTTGAAAGCATTTTTAAAATCAGTTTAGTGGTTTAGGCGTGAAAGCGTAACAACCAAACACACGCAGTTTCACATTTATAATATTAGTATAGATTTAAAAATGGATTTATTTGTATTTTGATTGAAGCGGAGCCTTTCGGAAAACGTATTTATTAATTAACAATACGTTTTATCAATTTTATCAATCCGCCCCATTAATTGGTTCCAGAAGATCAGTAATTATCAAAATTTTTGTTTGGATTTTTAATTAATATGCAAATTGTTTAAATACACATTATGAGAAAATTGCTCTTTTCGAATACGATGCGACACGACGAAGGTAAATTAAATGTGACGTAAATTGTTTAATTTTGAATATTTTTTTATCTTAACCTTCCACCACCCCTTTCCACCTCTCCCCCCCCCCCACTACTTCCATTTCTACCCACGCCTGTCTTTCTTTACTTGATAATTTAGTTTTTAGTACATATAATGTCCTGATGAAGAGAACGTCGTTCTCGAAACATATTTACTTTTTTTAA
This sequence comes from Limnephilus rhombicus, assembly GCA_929108145.2. Classification (NCBI taxonomy): domain Eukaryota; kingdom Metazoa; phylum Arthropoda; class Insecta; order Trichoptera; family Limnephilidae; genus Limnephilus; species Limnephilus rhombicus. Next base: position 47,172,965 of record OV815283.1, read on the forward strand.
ACTTAATTTGTTTAGGTACACTAAACAAAAAATACTCTTTCATCTAAAGAACAAAATAATTTGGGAGGCGGGAATGGGTACCGCCGCCCTGGGAACCATTTATTGGATGACCAACACCTCTGCCACAAGTCACCCCAAGTGATTCGCCACGTTTGGTGACGGTTACCGCTGTCCGGGCCGCTCGGTAGTACAGGGGCCCGACCCTCAGGCTCACGACTGAGGGTGGGCTGCCCCATCAACGAGTGTAAAAACCCCGCCGCTGCTGTTGTGCCGGTTCGTGACCGGAGGGGACCCAGCAGTAGCGTTTGGGGCGCATTAGGTGACCTCTCCAGCCGGACTCTCCCTACCCATCGCCTTGCACTGCAGTGGGTGGATTGGATTCATTCGTTCATCATTCTTGGATACTCTGATCCCCAGCTTCCTACCCACCCCTCATACCTTTTCCTTCCCAGACCTCCCTTCCCCCACATCCTATCATAAAAGTAAAAAAAATCATGACAACACAACCAATGTTGATGGTATGTTGTTTTCAATAAATTCGCCATTTTTAAATAAAAACCATTTTTTTCGGTATTACTCTCTGAGAGATTACTTACTGAAAACACATTACTTTAATGCAAATGTTTTCGATAAAATATAACCCACAGAGACATTCTAAAATTAATTAAACTAGCTTTGGAATCTGAATACGAAATTTGAATTCCTTTTGAAGTCGTCCTGACAGTGAATTAATAATTATTCTAAATACGTTTCTATTCACTTCCCATCCTGAATCAGCGCTAAAACTACAAACCATTTCTGCTAAGCCAAAACTATCGATTCTATGGTAGGATGAAGCGTCTGCCATTCAATGGAGGAATACTCCGGATTCCACAAATATTCCCTTCCGAGTTGTGGTGTTAAAATCAATGTAATGTACTACACCCTGAGCCCTAAATCAAAGCCTAGGCACGGTTTTCGATGAAGACTTCAAGTTTATTATTGTTCCTTTTTTTACATTAACTCCACACAGGAGGCCCTGAGGAAAATAACTTCCTTTAGGGCCTATGTCATCTTTGAAGATGCTGTGTGGAGGGACTTTGTGAGGAAAGGAAGGAGTGAACACGGGTCTTGAAGATACCCATGTTGTAGGAGGGAGGAAACACAGATGCCGGCAAATCGTTCCACAGCCGAGCCGTTGAACTCAAGAACGAGTCATTGAAACGACCCGTTCTCATGTGACTAATGTCAACCGTGTACAAATGTTGGGCGCGTGTTTGGCGTGTTTCCCGACTATGCACCGGTGCCGAGGGGATCAATGACGCTAGTTCCTCGGAGCATCTTCCATTGTAATACCGGTAGAACAAGGCCAGCATTCCCACCTGACGCCTGTGCTCTAAAGATTGCAGTCCGTCTGTTAAGATGGGAGAATCTATCAAACGAACCGCCCGTTTCTGCACAGAGTCAAGGGTTTTTTTTTGGAATTTTGGAGCTCCAGACCAGATGTGGCTGCCAAATTCAACCGTGGGGCGCACTTGCGATTTGAACAGGATTAGCATTTTGTGTACTATTAAAGTATCTGCGGGCCCTGTACAGTACGCCCAGTTTCTGAGAGGCTAACTTAACTCTAGTTTCGATGGAGCCCCCGTACCTCAGCTGGTCACTTAGAGTTACACCAAGCATATCGATGGAGGTCGTGTTCGGAAGATTGCTTCCGTTGAAGGAGATTCCTGCCTTTATACTCGAGTATTTTCAAGAAGAAGCTTATTGTAATATAAATCAAAACGAAACAATTTTTTTTTGACAATCTGAAGAAATGATAAAGCATTTAGTCGTAGTACAGGCCGGGCACGTGCCTATTCTGGTGGTCGAAACTTCACCACAATCTACGATAATCCAGTCAAAATAGACGAAAAAAGTGCCGAGTTTGCTTTCATTCCGAAGAAGCAGAAATTTTGTACAGGTCTTTAATACGTCATTACAAATGCTATGTCAAAAGTCCGCATCGATCTAGCGTTAGCGATGTTTTTTATCCGAGGTCAAATGTCAAAAATGTTCGTTTATAAACGGTGAGAGCTACCAATAAAAAAAGCTAAAAGCTACCAAGAAAAAATCACAAGAAGACTTTGTAGATCGTAGAATTTTCTACAAAAAAAAAGAAATTAATGCTTTTTCCTTACGAAGCACAGTTCTCGAGTTATCGCGATTTCAAACGAATATGCACTGACATGCGGCCTGTAAATTCAGATCGTTCGGAATTAATGCAAACTACAATGTCTATTTTGTCTGAACTACGATTGCTACAATTTAACTACCGTCTGGAGTCCCAAAATACCTGAAAAAATATAATAACTATATAATATGTAAGTAACAATTATTATGAGCAATAATTATCAGCCTGAAACACTCATCCACATTGAAAAATCTTCCAAGAAAAGATACATGACGCCAACGGGACTTGAACCATTCACATTTGCGTCATATATTCTCCTTGCACTCCTATCCTCGTTCATTTGGTCTACATGCCCAAACCATCTGAGCGTCACTTTATAAAAAAAAAAATAAAATAAAAAATAAATACTTTGTGTAGAAACGGGCTATCTAAACAAACGAATGGCATTCTTTACAGCACAGGCTTCGGGTGGGAATGGTGTCCTTGTTCTACCGGTATTTCATGGAAGATGCTCCGGGGAACTAGCGTCATTGATCCCTCAACAACGGTGCATAGTCGTGAAACACGCCAAACACGCGCCCAACATGGTTGATATTTGTCACACGAGAACGGTTCGTTTCTACAACTCGTTCTTGAGTTCAACAGCTCGGCTGTGGAATGATTTGCCGAAATGAAACCTTCGAAAAACCAAACTTCGAGAGAATGAGTCGAATGTGGAGTATCAGGATAAGGATACTTGTAGGGTTTATTTATTTTAATATTGTTACGAAGTTTAAAAATTATTTTACGTTTTATTATACGAAGCACCGCACAAAGAGTAGGTCGATAGCACCACACAAAAATGATCCCGATTAGTGTAATAACCGTGGCCGGTTATCCCATTACTTCTGGACTCCTTTATGATGGATCCAGATTCCTCAGATATGATGATCTCAGTATGGGGTGTATGTCAATAATAGACGTGGGTATTTAATCCGAGAATACTGTACAAGGTTCTTCTTAGGAAGCTGATAACAAGAGAGGACGAATGGACAACATTCACGCCTTTTATACGTTCCGCATGCTGTCTCACTCATACACGCATGTCTCTTTTATACTGCAAGACATACGTTCACTACAATTAGTCTATCTCATTCTCTCGCAGGTAAAATCCTATAGATCTATGTGATTTTCTCTTTTTAGTGTAGCTTGTTTCCTTTTCATCGAGTTTCAAATCACAACGGTGCTAAAAAAGTTTTCACTTTAAAAAATTATATCACTTCTGGCCGTGAAAATCTGAAATCATAATATATATAATAATAATGTTTACATTATTTATTATAAACTAACATTGAAATACAGGGTCTCTGAGCCCACTGGGGCTGGTTTACCCCTCACTTATTAAAGTGCGCCAGGATTCCAGTATGCAATATTGCGTCGCGAAATCCCGAGTTATTAACTAAATCCTGCTATCACACTACTTTGAAGTATGCCCGAGGTTCGAGTCCTGGGGGAGACACGTGTCGGTAATGATGCTGATTACAAATTTTCATACCTGAGTAGACAGTTAATTCCACAAATAAATTCACGGGATTCGTAGCGCATTGTTTACTAGGCTTCACTATTGGCGGGGGTATTACAGCTAACAATAATATCTCGACGGTGACGCTAAATAATATTTTCAGTTAAACCTTAAGCGTATTTTATTATTTAATAATTTTGCTTGTGCATTCCCGCGTAATGCTTAAAATTATTTAAGTTCAATGAACTTGAATTTCAAAATTGAAACTGTTATCTTCGTTATTTGTTTTTGGGGTGTTATGCCGTGTTGCGCTACCTCCTTCTTTAGCCAACGTTTTGGACATCGTTGCAGTGTCCATCATCAGGGCAGATCCGGCAGATCCGGTAGATGTGTGATCTGCCCTGATGATGGACACTGCAACGATGTCCGAAACGTTGGCTAAAGAAGGAGGTAGCGCAACACGGCATAACACCCCAAAAACAAATAACGAAAATGCTTTTGGCCGTGAAAATCTTAAAACTTATCTGTTATTATATCAGTCAAATTCTCATTCCCTCTCACCGTCATGTTTTTTTCACATGCTTCACCGTTCCGCCCCCGTTCCGCCCCCGTTCCTGTACCCTTTCCTGTTCCCACCCCCTCCAGTATCCCTTCCCGCGTTCCTTTTCTGCCGTCCCCCTCCCGCGAACACCCTTCTCCTTCTTTCCCCTCCTCCTACCGCCTTCCCTCCCTGCTGCTAAACTTGATGAAATTACACACACTTCTCTGAAGCAGTCCGCGTGAGAAGCACGGGTTTTCAAATTTTCCCCCTGCTATCCCTTACTTCTACTATGTCTCCTGTTCCTCTCTCCCATCCCCTTTCCATCATGCGTTCCCCTTCCACTTTCCCCGCCTTCCCACCACTTTGTTCCGCTATGTAATAAAGAAAATTGACAACATTTGTTTTTTTAAGGCGATGAGATTCACAAATCCTACATACATAATATTATCAAGCGCAAACTCCCCTCCCGCGTTCCATATATTCAGTCCCAGTACATTCAGTTTTCAAACAGCTCGCGTGCCACCTTTTACAATTTTTTTATTCAAATTTGAATTTTTTGTATAATACAAATATTCATTTTTTTGTATTATAAGAACAATCAATCAAATGTGGTACCTAACAAAGGTACCTATTTAAAATATCTATAAATTAAAAATTCCATAAACAATTCTAATAATACAAATAAACAGCTGCCTGATAAATTAAATTTCATCAAACGCGCGAACTGTCAAACGTGCGAGGTTAAAATAGTCGTTAAGTTTTTTGAAATTATTCAATTTTCTGCGCAATTTTCTTAATTTTTCTTTCCATAAGAACCTTCTACAAAGTATCAGAAAACTTTTCAAAAAAGATTAATGAAATTGGTAAGGTAGTTCTAAAGTTTTGACGTGACCAAGGGAAACAGGGATTCATTTTTATATATATAGAAACTAAAAAATTATAGTTTCACAAATTTAAAGTAGGTGAGATTTTCTTACATATACGGTTTATTAACTCCTTCAACTGCAGATAGAACTTGAATGAGATACTACATAGATTTGTTTGATCTGTGTTCTGTGAAGAAAATACGTCAAATGAAATATCTGAATGTTTAAATCGAATCAGAAACCATTTCATTATATTGTACAAGGCCACACCCTAGATTAAATTGTTTGTACCTTATTTGATTGAGATTATTTGGAGTTCAAAATAATAAAGCGGCTTTGTTAACATGGTAGTTAATAAAGGTTTTAGAGATGAGGCTTATAATTTTCTTGCCACTACTACACATCACATCTACTAAGCTGACGGATTAATTAATGTAAACACATACCCAGATAACGTGCGGCATTTTCGTAATCTGCCGTGTGTTGTTTAAGAGGACAGGTGTATAGTGTGTAGGTGGAATGGAATAATTATTCACTAGATGATTTGTAAATAATCCTTCCTTATTTGCTGAAGCACATTAATGTAAAAACCTACATCATATGTAGGACAACATTTCGATCCTATGGAATAACAAGGTTCCATCTGACGCTGATCCCATTCTGAGAAAACGGGCTTCAACTATTTGAATAACTGTATTACGATATATTTTTAACTGTGTATTGTTTTGAGTGTGCAAATACGTTTAGTTGTAGGTTATTAAATTAATCAAGGAATTGTCCATACTAATCCTATTAATATTATAAAGGAGAAAGTTTGTATGGATGTTTGTTACTCTTTCATGCAAAAAATACTGAATGGACTTTAAATATTATTTCACTAATAAAAAACTACATTATTTTCGAGTAATATAGGCTGTATATATTGGTAAGCTCTGGCGTAATGAAATTATTTATTAAACGTTTATTGTCCAGACGAAATGCAAAACAAATTGTTGCTTGGTAACTATAAGTACCTAATTATTTGACGAGCGCTATCATTTTGTTATTATTTGATAGTTAAAATTCAAATATGTATAAAATACTAATCTTTACTAATATTATAAATGCGAAACTGCCTGTGTTTGATTATTACGCTTTACGGAGGGGGGAGTAGAGTGGGGATAAGGAAAGTGGAAAAGGCGGAGTGGGAACCCCCCTAATACTATGCGAGCGAAGCCGCGGGCAAAAACTAGTAGATATTATAAATGCAAAAATGCGTGTGTTTGTTTGTTACACTTTCACGCCTAAACCAATAAACCGATTTAAAAAATTCTTTCATCAATAGAAAACTACATTAACAGCGAGTAACATAGTTATAATGGTAAGCTCTGGCGTTAAGAAATTCATATAAATGAAAATGTGTGTATTTCATATATTTTAGCGGCACGGAAGAAAGGCAGGTGGAAGGTGGGGTTCGCGGAGAGGGAAGAGACGAGGGAAGACACATGTCAATTTATTTCCTTGAATTGCATTGCAACGCGTGCCGGGTACCAGGTAGTTAACAAAAATAAAGTTAGAAATATAAAATCAAGAAAATCAGTTGAAACCTTGTTAAGCAGTTAAAAGATTAGAAGTAAGGGAACAAAGTTCCATCAACAGATGGAACCTTGTTCACTAATGAAATGATGGAAATTATTTTTCCTGTGGGCCTCCTAAGTGGAGCTAACGTTTTTTTTTAAGATTCGACTCCAAATACTTCCAGATATTCCATAAATACTGTTATCTTGAGGTTCAAATATTTTTGTCAGGAATCGTATTTAATCAAACAGCAACGCGCAACGCGTGGAAATTTGATATTTCGTCGGTTGGAACCTTTGGAACGCTGTGCATAGATAAAAGTGCGAAGTGATGTTTCAACATAAATTTTAGAGATGGAGTAATAAGGTTCCACGAACAGTTGAAACCTTATTTAAAAAATTACAGTAAATAATAGTTATGCAATTGGAACTTTTAACACATTTTCTTTAATATGCATTATTTGAGGTTAGTATCTGTAAAAGAAGGTGCAGTAGAAACATTTTTCAATCAATAACTCAAATCAGCACAAATCGTCAGTTGGAACCTTGTTATTCCATAGGGTCGATTTGCTTTAATATTAATTGATTATACTTGTACGAGGGCACGGCTTATGTTTTATTAGTTAATTCGGGATCTATTTCGACCTTCTGTTGGAGTTTGTTTGTTTGAAAACGGTTAAATTGTAGCTGTATATGTATACGTAACAGTAATAAATGTACATTTTGAATCGCGCTACACGTGTCTACATAATAAAAGGCGTGTTGCAAAACAAACAAAAAACAATTGAACTGGCTACTTGAATTGATTTTAAAATAAACGGTTAGTGGCAGAGTGAAGATCTTATAATGACAAATGCGTCGTGTTCCCACCCAAGCGTCGCGGGTTCAATCCTCTGCTAGCTATGTCCTTCACAATTGACACGCGGTAGAAGTGAAACTAGAAAGTCGCTAGATGTCGCTTTATTTTCATTTGCTTGTTTTTTTAAAGTGGTTTGAGGATTGCATATTGATTTTACAAAATAAAAATGTATTTTTTTGGATTCGTAGGATTCGAACCCCCGTTCGCTGGATGTCTGTCTCTCTGGCCGCTGCACCTGGTTCGCACCGACGCACAGTGGTTCCAAATACCCCAAAACTTGGAAACAATTCACAGGACGGATTTACAGGAAATAAAAGGTGATATTATTTTTTGGTATGGGTAAAAAAAATAAAAATATTCGGTTTTAGTAAGTTTTACTGTGATTTCTGCATTTTATTAACAAAAATATAAAATTTAAAATGATAAAATTAAATTAAAAATATAAAAGTCCACATCCTTGGAAAATACAGGCCGAGTAATGTTTAATTTTTCTTTTTTAACATTCTGATGCAGACGATGAACAATCATAATCATCATCATCGGTGTTAAAAATACTTGAAGAATGAATATTCGGAGGAATTATTAAGTCGTAAACTTCCTTAGGAAAACGATTTAACTGTTTTTTTGGGAGTTTCCTGTAACTAGTTATGACAGGGTCAGATCTTACTAACATTAAATTAAAAATATCCTCATTACATTTCTCTCGAGAACATTTTCGAGAATAGTTTTCGCGATATTTTTTAAAATCTTTGTTCCGAGCTTCCTGAGCCTCTTCTGATAATTGGCCAATCGGCAGCAATGCATTCGATATTACGTCTGGCCCGTGGATAAATAACTTATGCACAATAGGGGGCATATAATACCACGGATACAATTTAACGAAATACTTAGCAGTATCAAGAGAAAACTTCCTTAAATTGTCAATATTAATATCGTAACCACTTTATATTGTTACTAAAATGACATGCATTTTTTTATAATTTTTTTATCTACGCCTGTGATCTCTGATGCCAAATCCGCGTTGCGGAAAAATCGCCTGGCTGAATTGCCGTCATTGGAATTTCCAAAACCAGGCTTAGGCTGATCGACTATTAACCCCATTCGATTTTTGAATTCCTTTTGTATATTAGCTTTATGTTTCGCCACAATTTCCTTGTCTTGATTTCGGGCTTGCCATTTTTTTATTGGAAGTTTATAACCCACATGCAAAAGACATTCGAACAGTCTAATCCAACAGTGCCAGTGTAACACTGACAAACCAAACTCTAAGGTTGAAGGTTTATGTGGTCTTGTTAACATTTTATCTATAGAATTAAACTCTTTAGAACTGGCACCACAAATGTAGCAACGTTGTGTAGAAGCTGTATCTGTCAAGGCGTTACAAATTTTCCCATCAACCATTGTTAAGATGAGTTCATGCGACACCATTATAATTTTTTCATCAAGTGCCACGGGTGAACTCGTAAGATTTTTTATTTGCGCACTTATTCTGTTCTTTTCAGCAATCGCAAGTTGTGTCGACTCTTTGGCAAAGTTTATCTTAATTGGGCGGCAATATCTGGTGGACGATGGGCGAGGATTCCGCCACACAACGTTTGTATTGTCAGAGTTCCCGCATACTAAACGTATGGGTACGATTGAAGATATAAAAACGCTTGAATCATCCGCATCCGCTTGCGTCCCAATGAATATCTGTTTGTAAGAACTATGCCCTGAACTGCCATCAAAGCCCCACTTTGAAATCAACCGCAAATTGTTTGATTGTTTACTTTTTAAACCGCAAATGATTTCTTTTTGCACATTGATCACACGTTCAGAAGTGTGATTCAAAAGAGCTTGAACAGTTACTTCTGCAGATGTAGCAGTGATTGTTATGTCTTCTTTTTTTGGATAGCACGCTTTTTTTGCTTCAAGTACTATATTGTATGGTGGAAACCTTTCAGGATCTTTGGATCTTATGACACTGTACTGGTGCTTTGTAAGCTTGGCTTCCACCATGGTTGAGAGGGCTTCCTCCCCAGACATCCGTCTAGAGTGAGTATCTTCGAATACCTCGTACGCTTGTCTGTACTTAGATGCACGCCTAGGTGAACGAATGATGTCTTCTAATAATTTTGATGCAACCGGTTGTCCAGAAGCTCTCAAATTCATTTTTGTTGCAAACGCCAAATGAGAAAGAGGTGAATTTTTCCGAAGATCTTTAGTTTTTAAGCGTTTGGATCGGTCAGAACTCTGTTCAAATTGTATTTCCGGGCGACCCCTTCTATGTTGTTTCCCATATAATGTAAAACTGATAGGCGTCTCAAGCCATTTTTTATTTTGCATCACAAATTTAGCCTTAATTCGACGAGCAATTATCCATCTTGTTTTAAAGCGAAATTTGAAGCCCGCGATCTTTTTACCGAGTTTATCCAACCCTTCTTTAGGGCAATTGGTGAGGTTTATAAGTTTTTTTTTTCAAATATAAAAATCGTCTGTCCATCTGTTGGCACTTTGAATTCATCAGTATGTCAAATAACTCCCTTTGTCTCAGGAACAAATCCCCTGAAACCGAACCTGTGCCAAAAATAATATTTATGAAGCACAAAAATTTAATAGTAAGTAAATTATGGAAAAATTACTGGACCGAAAAGGGGCATAAAAGTAGCAAGATTTTTTTTCTTAATATGATTCTAAAATAGTTTAGGTACAAAAGTGTATCAGCACTTTTACGAAATTCTAGGAAATATGTAACTATAACCTTAACTGTTTAAGAATTTATCGTATTTTTTTTCAAATTTCACCAGATATTTTTAAAAAATATATCGCAAATTTGTCACATTAGAAAATGAAAAAAAAAAAACATTCCGTATTTAGTACATACCTGAAGGTATTGGATCCATGTTGAAAAAAATATGCCAGCAAGCGTTATACAAAGTTATCACTCCCTATATATTGTATTATTAAATGTTGCACTTTCACACAAACGTCTTGCCTGCTCGGGAAGCCGATCTTTACTGACGTGGTACGCACTCACGCAGCGACGAAACATTTTGCCGAGTTCGGTGGTGGGGGGGAAAGATGCGCTAGGATGTGTCGTCAAGATATAGCAACAAAATTTAGTGGTCCCTGTAATTTGAAATTTTGAATTGTTTCCAATGCTCCCATACTGGTAAAACCATAGTGCGACGTGCGAATTTACTGCATTATATTAGAGCCGAGGACCGTCAAATAATAGACTTTTATGATGCATTTCCGTTTGATCCGAATTTCAAATGAGAAGTTTCACTTCAGAGAAGAAAGAAAAACTTCTAAAGAAGTTTCAATTCATAAAAATATTTCGTTGTGTATCTATTCATAAAACGGAAATGTTTGGATTTATAAAATAAAATAATTTTTTAAATGTTGAAGAAGAACGCCTCTGTGGTCGAGGGGAAAGGCTCTCGACCAGCAATGCAGAAGTCACGGATTAAAATCCCAAAGTGCGCAACTAAATTTTATTTGATTTGGTGATGTTAATTCACAATTTATTCAATTAAAATAATAAATAGTGTATTGTTGGTAGGTACGTTCCAGATTGAGAGATACTCTCAGCATCGCCCTGGTGTAAGACCAATACTCAGAATAAAACTTTGCTTGAAATGGTTTTAGCCGTGTTTGGTGACCAGGTCTGAATTTCCCACATTCCTCTGCCCTATCACCTTTCCCTCCCCACTACCTACAGTGTCACAACATTCGCTAAACGGGAAACCATTCACTGACTCCAGATTGTTGGGACTATTGTGCGGTAGGTATTCACATAAAAAAGATGTATAGATTATTATTTTAAATAATATTAATGACAATAGCTTTCAAACATTAAACAGAAAACGTACAGAAAGTTAAAAAAAGTCTTTAATTGCCACCTGAACCCGAACCCAGATCAATTATCAGCACGGGTAAGCCACCCATTAAGGTCAACATTATTAAACTATTCTATAAAATGTAAAATATTTATATCGACATAAAAAAAGAAAAATCAGAGTGTGCAATTCACACGCGGTAGAAGTGAAACCTTCGGAAAACTAAAGTAGACAAGAGTGGAGTGGCTACGAAGCGCCGCCTAAAGAGGAGACTGATTAGTCTAATTCTTTATCTTGCAGGATAAATTCTACAGATGCATGTATTTGTCTTTTTTTAGTGTCGTTTTCGTTTCATCGTATTTCAAATCACAATGGTGCTAAGGAAGTTTCACTTCAAAAAAATTGTATGCAGTACATATGCGGTAGAAGTGAAACCTTCAGAAAACTAAAGTAGACAAGAGTGGGGAAGCTACGGAAAGGCATAGCCTATTTCATGCTCTCGCAGGCTAAATCCTAAAGATAAAAGGGTGTAAGTGCCATTAACAAAAAAGGAGGTATACGGGAATTTAAAGTACTTTGTTTTTGTGCCAAATCAACAAATGAACATTTTATGTTCTTGTGTTGATTTGGCATAAAAATAAAAAAGGCTTTTCTTTGAATATTTGAGCGTACCTTAAATTCCCGTCTACCTCCTTTTTTGTTAATGGCACTTACACCCTTTTCAGTTTCCGGTATTCACATGTGTTTGCCGGTTTTTCGTTTCATCGAGTTTCAAATCACAACGGTGCTAAAGAAGTTTTCACTTCAAGAAGGTATCTACCGGTCAACGTTTATTATTACTAATATATTACAAAGTAACCTCGCGCTGCGAGACTTTTTCTGAAGGAACATGCTAATTGCTGTTAGATTTTAGCCCTTTAAATAAAAATGGGCCTTTACAAATATACATTTTTCATTTGACGTACTTTAATGCGGTATTATATTCACACCTTGGCAAGTAGAAATGTATTATATTTCAACAACATCCATGTGATGGTAAAGTCATGGTGCGTTTCGAGTTAACGCAATGGTTTATATTCAAATAAGGGCCACGGAACACTCAATCTAATAGTGAGAAGAAAAAAAACAACTTAAAATTTCTAAAATGTTTGAAGTATGATTATGACGTTTGTATACTCTTGCGATACCTACAGCTTTTGATTTTAATTTTAAGTACTGTACTTTCTAAAGTTTCATTATGCCCAGAGACATATACGGTATATTTTATTTAGGTATACATTTTTACACCTTATATCTAGTGTACATCTGCTCTAAAACAATTATTATAATATTCTGTTATCTACGTACTAAAATTTGTACTTAACAACATTGAGCCACGAAGTACTTCAAGAACCCACGAAGTACTTCAAGACTTGACATTTGCAGAGTGTTTATTGAACATTTTGAAACCTTTATAACAAATATTGCTTTGTGTTCACGATAAATTTGTTTTAGGAAAAATCGTTGCTGTTTCTCGTAGGATAGCAATGGACTTTTAATATTAACATTATTCAACATATAATATGGTAACATTTTATTTTTTAACTTGTAAATAAATGTTAGGGTTTTATAGACTAATAGTTGTTACACATGATCTTGAGCTGCCGTCGAATGGTTTTTCTCCTAGTTTATCTGCCACAGCACAATATAGACCTCAAGCCTGTCTTCTGAATTATGTCCATTTTCTTAACTTGTGTTTTATTGCTCAGAAAGATTACACTATGGGTAAATTGTATTTGAAATCAAGGGAAGTTTGAGAGATTGAAGAGGAATCCAAATAGAAAAGTATGATTAAAAACTACCAGGTCAGTATTGAGATCCGTTTACTAAACTTGACAAAGGTAATTTAAAAAAAATGTTTCAATTTAAATATTCTCCACCGGGATGATTGTAATCGTGTTTTTAACTGAACAAACTGCAAATTACCTACTGTTAAATATTTAATTTAATTTAGTTGTGTTTGTGAAATCTATCAATCTATTTATATAATGAGAGTGAATGTGAGGGGCGGGCGGCTGACACCCGATTTACATCCGATTTTTAATAATGTAACGTGTATTTGCGGCACGTTTCAGAGTGGAAGATGTCTCAGTATCGCCCTGGTGTAAGACCACCATTCAGAATTGAAACGTTGCTTGAAATGGCTTTAGCCGTGTTTGGTGACCAGATCTGAATAGCCAGGTACTTCCCCACCTTCCACATCCCTATCTCCTTCACTTCCCCACTACCTTCATCCTCACAACATACCCCAATTGGGGATGCTATAGTCCCACTGGCTCCAGACGGGAGCAGTTGGGACTCTTATTTATGTAAAATTACAGTGTTTGCTGTTCAGATCTGAATAGCCAGGCACGTCTCCACCTCCCTCGTCCTGACAACATACCCCAATTTGGTATGCCATAGTCTCGTTGACTCCAGGCGGTTGAGAGCAGTTGGAAATCTTGGGCGGGCGGGTGGCGTGGATATGTTTTTTATACATTTTTTGTTTCGAGATTGATGAAATTTTACACACCTTCAAAATAAGAGGAAAACCATTGTTTACGTCTGATTTGATGGGGATTTCAGCTATCTATTTTGTTCTTCCTTGCACTGTCCCAGCTATGTAGGCTGTTGAGGTCGGCTCTTCTCGTTCTCAGGCTATAACTTCTTCGGTTCTGGGTATCGCTTTCATCCAGGCGTTCTCTGGTCTTCCTCTGGATGACTGTCGATGAAGCTCCACAGACATTTCCTGCTTCACTGTATGGGCTGGTGGACGGACTCCGTCATGTGTGCCCATACCATCTCAACTGTCGTTTCTCCAGCTTACTGTTTAGGTCCGTGACACCCAGGCTACCAGGAATGGAGATTTCAGCTCTCTATGTTTGTAAGTAATTGTTTTTCTTCAGGAACGGAATTCAAGATTATAGTCAAAACTCTCCTCTTTGATACAGTAGCCGTAAAGAAGTACCGTAGATCACTGATCGATTATTGAGGTAATCGAGTCATTAACACTTTTCTGAGCAATTTGCCAACTAACCGATGATTGTAGGTAGGCCGGATATGCCTACCCATTTCCGGGACTGTACGTGCGTGCAGTGTTTGAATATTTAAATTACCTGGCAAACAAAAACAGTGATAACGGAACGGTGGAATTAATTCAAATTTTCAAATTAAGAACACTTTTCTATAAAACAACAAGTGCCGCCACGCCAATAATCACCACTGTTTCCGGATCGCGGCTCTATATCCCATAGCCATGTACATACCTACTGTACAGGGTAGAGACTAAAATACTATACAGGATGCTACAAACTATTGTTATCAACATGGTATTTCTTTTTAGTATTGAATACGTCACGTTTAACACCAGAACTGAATCAACAGTCAGTTTAACTTCACTTCTTTAAAAAAAACTGGAAAAAAAATCATTTACCTTGTTTTTAAATAATTCGAATTTCGAATTTGTTTTCTTGTAAAAAAAAAGTGAAATCATGGAAGCAGAAATTTAAAGCTTACTTCCCGACATCCGATCGAGCCTTAAATTCGGCAAATTGACTCGTTGTCGATGACAATGCATTCTGACATTTGATTGCTATCACGCGTACACACACGGAAAAATATCATCAGTATCCTGAATAATTATTTTCTTCCATTGTAAATAATGCAGTACCTGCCGCCAGGTTTACTACATCAAATCTTTTGATTAATTTAATTTATTATATTTTTTTTTTGTCTTTATTAATTCTATTACAATTGGTGAAAAATACAAATAACAACATAATGTGACGTTTAAAATAAAATTTACTCAATATCGTAATAAGTACGCATGTCCAATGGGACATGCGTACTTTTACTTATAAGTGGAGGTGCAGTTTATAACAAAATACAAATACCAATACAATGTTATCTTTAAAATAAAACACTATCAGCATCGTACCATGGAAATGCATTTTAATAAGTAGAGGCGCAGTTTATAACAAAATACAAATATCAATACAATGTTATCTTTAAAATAAAAGACTATCAGCATCGTACCATGGAAATGCATTTTAATAAGTGGAGGCGCAGTTTATAACAAAATACAAATATCAATACAATGTTATCTTTAAAATAAAAGACTATCAGCATCGTACCATGGAAATGCATTTTAATAAGTGGAGGCGCAGTTTATAACAAAATACAAATATCAATACAATGTTATCTTTAAAATAAAAGACTACCAGCATCGCACCATGGAAATGCATTTTAATAAGTGGAGGCGTAGTTTAAAACAAAAAAACAACGTTACTTTTAAAATAAAAACTAACAGCATCGTGTATGGAAATGCATACTTATAAGTAGAGGCGCAGTTTATAGCAAATACGAATTTTTTTTACATGAGCTCCAGACAGGAGGCCCTTGGAAAAATAATTTCCGTCAGGGCCTATGTCATCTTTGGGAATGATGTGTAGAGGGTTTTTTTTAAGGAAAGAAGGAGAGGAGAGTTCTGAGAAGGAAAAGGGTTTAAGGGGTTGGTAGGAATCTGGGGTTCAGTGTGTCCTGGTCATCCGCCTCCAAGACCTAGATAAACCTCACCCCATGAACCCGGGCACCCCTGCTAAATCACCAAACGTAGCGAACCACTTGGGGTGACCTATTGCAGAGGTGTTGGTTATCCAATAAAGGTTCCCGGGGCGGCGGTACCCATTCCCGCCTCCCAAATACAATACAATTTTACGTTTAAAATAAAAGATTAATAGCATCGTCCCATTGGAAATGTATAATTATACGTGGAGGCGCAGTTTATAACAAAAATACAATAACGACACAATGTTACAATGTTAAAGACTATCAGCATCGTTCCATGGAAATGCATTCTTATAAGTAGAGGCGCAGTTTATAACAAAAATACAAAAACGACACAATGTTACTTTTAAAATTTTAAAAAATTTATCAGTATCCTACCATGGGAATGCGTACTTATAGGTGGATGCGCAGTTTATAACAAAGATACAAACAAAACATCGTTACGTTTAAAATTAAATACAACTATCAGCATTGTACTGTTAAGTGGAGGTGCAGTTTATAACAAAGATACAAATAAAACATTGTTACGTTTAAAATTAAATAAAACTATCAGCAATGTACCATTAAGTAGAGGCGCAGTTTATAACAAATATACAAATAATACAATGCTACGTTTAAAATAATTTACTAACAGGATATTAGAAATTCATTCTTAGTGGAGGCGCATTTTGTAACATAAGCAGTTCAAAACTAAAATATAAAAAATAACATAATGTTAACTTTAAAATAAAATACAATCAGCATCGTACCATTGTAAACGCACACTTATAGTATATCGTTTCAATTGTAATTATCACATATTTTTTAAGCCACTCATTTTATTAATAAACATTACACAGGCCACACCAAACAATAATAATTAAAAGTCTCCGTTACTTTGTACCGGTGACTAGCGATCACTGAATGACATTGCATCTAGGAACAGGCCTTTTTGAAACTACATAGTTCCTATTGGAGCACGCCTGTTTACGGAGGCCAACTTAAATCTACAACCATTTTGAAGTATACAGTAATACCAGCTCGTGGTGGAGTTGAGCTGGCAACAAGGTTTCACTTCCAAGTACATAAGCACACATTTCACCATTAACAATTACACATCTGCCCTGATGATGGACACTGAAACTTTGGCTAAAGAGGGAGGTAGCGCAACACGGCATAACACCCCAAAACCAAATAACGAAAATACTTTTGGCCGTGAAAATTTAAAAACGTATCCAATAATCTAAATCATTATAAATTATGATAATTTGCTTAGCCCCAAGGATATTTTGAATAACGTGGTAATATAATTGTATAACAAAACGGGACACCCTGTTCCCGGTTGAACTCGGTTGATCTGATGTAATCTCATGCACTGGCCGCCCAGTTATATCACGGTTCAAATATTTCCAACCATCGCGATCGGTCAATTAATTTGTTTATTGTTTGCTGGTTTGTGCTTTCTAGAGCCATTGTTACAGAATAATGGACTGTAGTATGCATTAAAAGGATTATGCGCGAGGTGGCTGCGTTATTCTGTTAAAAATGAGACCGTCGCGGTAATTAGACTGCAAGTTCAACAGCTTAATTGTTTAGTCAAACTAAATAGTAATTATCACATCAAACCCATAACTTGGAAAAATATCCGTAAATCAAATGGAATAAACCCTAAATACCCTACTTTGTTTCAAACTTAATCACATTTGTTATTACTTGTTAGAACCTCAACTACCCACTTTATTTTAAAATAGTGATTTCGAGGTATATGGAGTGAGGTTTGTCTGGATCTTGGCGGCGGATGCATCTGCCCACCAACTGCATGGCAGGCCAGATTAAGAAGCAATCAGAGACTGGTTGAGGGAAACCAGACAGTTCCGTCACTCCTGGACACACTGACCCTCAGATTCCTATCCATCCCTCATACCTTTTCCTTATCAGAACTTTTTCTCCTTCCTTTCCCTAAAAATACCCTCCACACAGCATCTCCAAAGAAGACACTGGGCCTTATAGATTTTTTTCTCAGGGTCTCCTTTGTGTGGAGCTAGCGTAAAAAGTGTCTATTTTATCAGTTTGTATCAATTTGTTCAGTACAACAACGCCTTCCGCATAATGTTTGGTCTCCCCAGATATTGCAGCACTTTCCAGATGTTTACGGAGGGGCGAGTTCCCGGCTATGCAGCCCTTATTAAATCCAGGGTGGCAGGGATGAGGAAAAGGAAATGCAGCTCTGGTAATATCCTAGTCATGGAAGCCCGCCTCAGTCCATCATCCAGCATTGATGCACACTGGAGAAAAATACTGGCTCCTAATGTGGTCAGAGAATTCTAAATGCCAATAATTATTATTATCTTCTTATTTTCTTACATTTTGTATCATATCTTATATCGTATCAACTTTGTTTCATGCATTTATAATCATATTTACCTGCTTTTCATTTTTTCTCTTCAAATATTTTGTATATTATGTATTATAACCTTCGACCAAGTATATCTAGACAGGGCGTGTAGATCTTAAAAATGACACCGGAACCAAAAATATTGGTTTACGAAAACATTTATCAAAAAGAAAGTTTATTATCTCACAGTCAAAAGATCGCAAGAAGCATTGGTTTGTACCTTTAGTTGGCCTGCGTGGAGCTAATTTGTTTTCCAGCAAGTTCCCGGTAACGGAATTACTAGCTTTGTTAAGATCATTTTTAAAACACAAATTTCAGGCAGTTAGAAATATTGTAGGTATGGGCTATCGCGGACTTTATTATTGACAATTTAATCAGTTATATGAATATCTAAAAAAATATGTACATATCATATGAATTCGAGGCAGCGTATCGAGAAAAGTAACATTTGATAAAAAATGTTTAATTTCTTCCTAGTAAAACAACTACGTCACGCAAGCGATGCAACGGAATTCGATGGGTAGTTGTATTATGAAATCTCTCGTAGGTGGTGTCACTTTGGGATTGGAATTAAGTACGGGAGGGCTTATCTAAAGTTAATATATCGATGATTATAACCTATGGAATGTGTGGGATTGCACTATTCTTTCCACATACCGGAATAAACATTTATTTATTTATTTTATTTATTTATCCTCTGGTATAATTTTTCCATGGCATATTTTTACTCTTATATTTGTTTTTTATAAATTTTGTGCAGTTTATTCCTGTATTGACTTGCAATTATTATCAATCAACGTGTGATCCAAGGTTTAACTTTTTTATGCTCTCTTTTAAGTATCGGTGTTCGTTCTAGACTATTCTTGATATTATTATTTAATACCGAATAGAAGGTGTTTAGTGATGGTTTCGGATCCTCATTGGATAAAACTGCGTTCAAAGTTTCTAATTTTAAACCATTAGTGTTTAGTAGATAATTTTATTTCTTCCTACTTATTGGTCTTTAGTTGCATGGTATTATTTAAAGTTTCTGTGACCGAAAAATGTTGAGAAATGATCAGTTATATCAATTTTTAGGATAACTGATCTGGGTATAAAATTATTATTGGTTATAATGGTTATTAGTGACACATGATCAATAAAAGAATCAGCATGATGGCCATTTCTAGTGGAGCTACGAGTATTTGTAGAAGAAAGACATCCCTCGTGCAGCACAATAATACTAATACAATCTGATTGGTTTGCAATTATTTTCATTTATAAAATATTTAAGTTCTGTGATAAAGGATTTACAGTCTTAGAAAGGGGAAGGAGTGACTACAGAAGTAGCAAATACAGATATATTTTATTGATTAGCGTAGTAAAGGATATATTTATGTCATTTGAATACTTAAATTTATAGATAAGTATTAATATTATATTCTTTAGTAAGGGATTGATTCATGCGTATGTGTTTCAGGAAGATTGAAAACATATTATGATATAAAAAAATTGTGGCCTTTTTGTAGGTATCTGCATTACACGCAGTTATATACATTATCTGTTTCATTAGAAAGACAAATAACTTTAAAATGAAACAATAACTTTGTAAAAAAAACTTTTATTTATTACACTTTATGACGATTGGGTTTTGCTACAGCCGTAGCTTCTTTAGGACAGTATAATACTCTACTAAAATTAAGTTACATGTGTTGTAGATAGGGAACAACCTTAGTATTGTACTTTTTTTAAAATTTATTTGAAACAATTATTAAAAGCAATAATTATCAGCCTGAAACACTCATCCACATTGAAAAATCTTCCGAGAAAAGATACATGACGCCAACGGGACTTGAACCCGTGCCCTTCGGATTGCCGGTCAGCTGCTCTCCCAATTGAGCTATGGCGGCTTATCTTATACCCGCCAAATGATTCAATATATACTAGTGTTTCATTCAACAATTACTGCTTATTATATTTTTTCCACCTGAAAACAACCAACTTTATTTTTGCGAGAGACACACTGTTAGTGTTAAATCCGTCGCTAGGTGGCGTCGAGACAAATTATGTCTTCATTTATTGGGGAAATACTTAAACTTGTCAAATATTAATTATTATTTTTAATTGTTAATTGTTAAACTAACGTTTAAGACAAGATTTTTATGCATAGCACAAAGCTGTAATTGTTGAATGAAACACTAGTATATATTGAATCATTTGGCGGGTATAAGATAAGCCGCCATAGCTTAATTGGGAGAGCAGCTGACCGGCAATCAGAAGGGCACGGGTTCAAGTTCCGTTGGCGTCATGTATCTTTTCTCGGAAGATTTTTCAATGTGGATGAGTTTTTCAGGCTGATAATTATTGCTTATAACAATTGACACCCTCTTTGCTATGCATAAAAATCTTGTCTTAAACGTTAGTTTAACAACTAAAAATAATAATTAAATTTATTTGATTATGAATTACCTTACTATTAATGTTTTTGGCTTTCCTTAGTTCTAGTTTCTTAGTTATCGAAACTGATGCCTTTCGTGTTTTTACGAATTAGGGTGACGCCTGAGAAGCTAATACTGTGTAAACATCTAATAAGATGTTCTTGATTTTGTTTTAAATCATATATTACCTATAACACATGTAACTTAATTTTAGTGGAGTATTATACTGGCCTGAAGAAGCTACGGTTGTAATGAAACCCGGTCGGCATGAAATATAAAAAATAAAAGAAGTGTTTTCAAAGTTATTTTATTTTAAACTATGTCACATCACAAAGTATCTGCTTCACATGAAAAAAAAACTTTGTTTATAGCTCTTTATTTATATATACACAAACTACATGTTTGATGAACAATGTTCACATCAGTAATGAGTAAGTAAGTGTACACTGAAGTTACAAATTAAAACCAGATCACGTACGGTGATGAAAACAAAGTTGTTTGTGTTTTTTAATAAAATAAATAATGCCATCACACAGTCATAACCTTTCAGAAGAAGTTTTCTTTGAAAAATGACTTAATTTTTGTGCATGTATCTCCAGTGAATCACCATGAAATTTAGTTGCAAGCAATTAGCTAAAATACATTTTTAACGGTACATTAAAAGGCAACAGCCTTAAATATTTTTTTGTTTATTATCACAAAGATATTGTATCATCAAGAAGCACAGATGCTCGTCATCTCAAGTTACTGATTATTATCTCTGTTCGATCTCACGGAAGATTTTCATTAACTTACCTGACTTCCCTTTATATTCAGTACAACGTACGTGTAACAGGTTTTATCACGTCTAGTAATGAACCATTAGGCGTTTATCGGGAGATTAAACGGTCTGTCTGAACAACAAATAGCTACTTTCAGTTTTGTGAGATTGGCGTCAAGATTTTACTCATAAGAGATAAAATCCACAAGATGACATCAGGCCGACGATTAAATAAGTAAAATTACGTCAATCAGATATAGTCTTTGAAAATTTGTTTAAGGTACTTTAATGTTTTTAATTGGTAATCTACAATCATTTAAATTTAGGACTCTATTCTGAAGAAAACGTTCTCGCAGTATTCTGTGAAAGCCTCTCATTAAAAGCATTGAACATACCTCCGTGGTCGAAGGGTAGGGCTTTCGACTACGATTGTGGAGGTTGCGTGTTCAATTTTGGCTTGCGCTGTTAAATTTTATTGAATTATTTTGTGTTGTATTAAGGGCCCGCAACCCGAATTTCTACCGATTTCTTAGGTATCTCCCTTAAACACGGTAAGTTTTAAAGCTCTTAACAAAAAAAAATGTTATTCTTGAAGATAATATCTAGACATTGCCCACGCCGAAACGCAAATCGTATAAAATTCCCTGGATAGAAAAAAATCGCAAAGTTTGCTCCAAAAATTATTATAAACACGTTTGTTTCAGTTATTTTACCAGTTATATGTATGAAAAAAATCACAGCGTTTCTTTAAATGCTGTTTAAGACAATGCCCGCGAGATTTTTGCTCTATTTTAAACGAGTCGTGTTTTATAAAACATTTTCGCATCGATTTTGTGGCTGTAAATGTTAGCGCTCTCCTCTAACATTCGTAATTTCGTATCTCTCCATCTTCTTCTTTTCGAACCCGGTTGCAGAGCCTTAAGAATTAATTCATTAAAATCGATTGTTAACAATTAATTCTTTAAAATAATATTATAGCGTACTTTCGGTACGCTCCTGAGTGGAAGGTCCTATGAGTATCACCCAGATTGCATCTCCTTCACCTCCCCACTACCTTCAGCCTCATAATTGAATGCCATAGCTTTACAAGATACAGACGGTTGGGAGCAGTTGGGACTCTTGTGCGGTAGGTATTCACAAAAAATACTAAAAATTTAGGGAACGAGGGATTTATACGAGATTGATTATATCGTTTGCTTCTTATTTTAGTGAATCCATGACGCCTGGTTGGTAACCCGACGGATCAGTCTATTTAGCTACCGATCGGTCATAAACTTCCGGAAAAGGTATTGTTATTATCGAATTTTCGTTGTGAAAACAACACATAAAAAGGATATAAAGTGGCCCTAACCCTATACTAATTCGCGTGACCTTATCCCTATATTAACTCCGTGTAACTTACTTTATACAACGGGGGGTGGGGGGGTGTAAGTAACTACTTACTAACAAATTATTCCCCTCAAATTGCGGAGTGGTTAATGATATCCTGTGCAGAGGGGTGCAAACATCCCAATTACCTTATAAAATATTCCTTACAGCAAGTTACCTATGTATATGATCATAATTTGACCATAAGGTTCAACACAACGCGTTGGTACTGCTTGTCTCTCGAAAACCACCTGTTATTTTATCAACTGCTTAACAATAAAATCGTATTTAAAAAAAGAAACAAATATCAAGCAAGCATAGTACATTGCATATGAAACGAATATCAACTTCTCCGTAGGAACAGGCGTTGAAGATAGTCCGCCACACCTTGAATCCGTGATTCATTCACACATCGTCTCAAACATAGGTACTCTTCTGTTATTCAGACCCTTGACATTACCCGATCGAAGTTCATATTTGATTCAATCGGACGTGCCATTTCTTCTTCATTCGCGTTAACATCATAATATCTTTTAAATAAATAGGACATGGATGGCTGTAAATGCTCCTCGGGAAAGTAAAATAATAGTGCCAAACCAATTCCTTTTATGTACAAAGTTATTGCCTTAAAATAGCAGATCGCCGAATAAATAAGAGTTCACAAAGACTATATAAATTCGACAACAAATGTTGTTCGTACGTTAACGATCTGCAGTTGTCCTATTTAACGTCTGCTAGGTTGAATTTCAGAACCCAGCTTCGAGTGCATGTCTGACGCCATGCCAAACGCGCCGTGCCACAAATAACATCTGTTTACGTGAAATTTCAACCAAAGCTACTGTTATAATTAGGTTTTAAATTCAAGAATTCGTCACACAATGTCGCTACTTTCATCAGCAGTTCGGATGGGGAGTTTGGGGACGTCTCCCCCTAGGTATAACTGCTACTACTACTAATAATAATAATAATATTTGGATGATTTATATAGCGCCGTTTATATGAAAAGTCACCTCAAGGGCGCTGTACAAACTTATAATACATTTCTAAAATCTAAAAAACTACAAGCTAGGCAAACAATTAATTTATTAATATAAAGTATCTCTCTGGATATGGAAAGATTGACGGTAAAACATGTTGTATCAAGCCGCTGTATATTACATAAACGTTATTGTTATGTCTCGTTTACTTTGCCCCGGTGACTAGCTACACTGGATGACAGTGGATCCGAGGAACGGGCTATTTTTGAAACCAGTTCCTATTGGATTTATAAAATGGTCACCAACACTAACTGGTTGAAGCGGAACTAAAAGCCGCCCGCAGGTCCTAGCAATAAAAACTTACGTAGCGGGTTTTTAAATGCTAGTTATTATAGTTATCCTAACAATCGTTATCGATCGACCATGCAAGGGTCCATAGGAAGTTTTATACAAAACTAAACGTTACAATTAGGCCAAATGCTTCAAACTGAATAATTATTTTTTAATCAAAAGATGTAGCAAATGTCCAGGACGAATATGTGTTCCTTTATTTATTTGAGTTATAAATTATAAATAAAGGCAATTACTTCAAATTTGTGTTCCAACGTAATTCAGTCGAGTTTAAATTTAAGTTCATCAAAATGATTTTTTTCTGTTTTAAATTTTATGTTTTATTATATTTAAAATGAAAGTAAGGCTTAACTTAAAAATGGTTGTTAAGTTGTCCCTAAAATTGTGATAAATCGAATTCTATTGCCGGTATTTTATAATTTAAAAAATAAATAAAGTACCTAGCACATATCCGTACTTAATGCTTGCTACACCTTATGATCATCAAAATAATTTAATTAAATGAAGACAATATTAATGAAATTCTGTTGAAAATCTGAAAACAGAAAAAGGTACGGTCACATCGAACTCAGGATGTCGAACCCTCGAGTCCAAGATGTGACTGTATATTTTTCCGATTTTTCTGTTTTCAGAATTTCGACTGTGCTTCGCCAATACTGTCTTCATTTAATTTAAATATTACAATTTCAAGTTTAACTCATTAAGTTAAAAATAAATAAATAATTTTTCAGCTTAGTCGAGTATTTTGACCTCAAATCCTTTCTCCAAATCCAACGTTTTCTTCAGCCTTGCGATCTTTCCGACTTGACAAATCCTTTTTGACTTTCAAAATATTATTTTTCTACAATAAAAAACACACATAAATTTGTTTAAGACCACTTTTATTTTAAAACACTCTACCGGTTTCAGAAGCACCCTTCCTTCGTCAGGACAATATTATAAATAAACTATGATACAGAATGTTAGGTGTTTGAGTGGGAGGTGAGCAAAGGGGTGGGGGTAATTGCGGGATTTCCGGAAAGAACAGAGCGGTTAATTGGAAAAATATTTAGAATGGGACTGAAAGATAAATTAATTTGGTTATTTTTGTTATACTAGCATTATTATTTAGGGGTTTTCGGATTTCTAGTGCTTCTAAATTATCTAATTTTTTGCTTTTATTGTTACGGTGAAGAATTTTAACCCCTGTGTCCTTATTAAAAGTGTGATCTGTAGAAATTAGGTGATTAGCAAACTCTGAAAAATTATTATTATTTAAGCATCTTAAATGTTCGGTGATTCTAATGTTTACATTTCTAGTTGTTTTACCTATGTAGAACGAAGGACAATCTTAGTATATTTAGTATATTTATTTAGTATAGATACATACAAAAGAAAGTACAAAACACATATTAGGAAGCTTTATATTAATCTAACTTTCAACAACCATTATAAAATCATGATGAAAGAGAAAGGGGCCTTATTGGCCCGGAGCTCTGTATGCCATAAATTCAAAAAAGTCAAAAAAGGAAGCTTTGCCTGTCCAACTAGGAAAGTTTCCCGTACCAGGACAGACAAATTTACAGGTTTAGTTCATATTATACATACATAATTACATAACAAAAAAATAGAAAAAGAACCTGGTAGCATAAAGTATATTCGGATTTGCGGAATTAACCTGATAACATATAATATATTCAGATTTACAGTGTATGAGATAAGTAGGTAATAAAGTTAGTAGCATTGAAATATCAAAAAGTGTAAACCAAGTATTTGATAACAAGTTGGAGGAATTACAACAAGATTCACAATATAGAGAGATGAAGTTATGTGTTTAAAAGTGTGAACTTATAATACAAAGTTCACTTATAAGAGAAATACATAAAAATTTACAATATTAGATATAATTTATGTATGTAAAAATATATATTAAGTTGTTTTTTTATTATTTATTTATGCGCTGTAACTAATATGTAAACAATTATGTGCAAACATGACATTATCTTTACTGATTTAAAAACATGTTTTCAGTACATTTTATATTATACGACAATACGAATATACACCGCGCTCATGTCTTGTAGTACTCCTGCTAAAATACGAAAACAATAACGATGAAATACTAGTGCTACTTTGGTAAAGGTGTAAGTAGTATATATTTGGTAAAGGCATAAGTAATCATTGCAACATAGTTGGTAAATGCCTGAGTGGCTTAATTTATGATCTCTATCTTTAGTGTTTTTTAGTAATTTAGCTAAATTGTTATCAGTATAGAACGCGGGCTTAATGTGGGCAGGTAAGTTTTTTGTACTAAGTGAGGAAAAGTTGGATATATATAAAATTCTGCGCCATTGAACGGGATTTATTATTTTATTATTATTTTCAGGTGTACCAAATAAAAATGTATTATTTTATTTTTTTATTTTAACTTTATGAGTAAAACCTCAAATTGTAATATTTAAATAAATGAAGACAATATAAGCGAAACTCAATCGAAAATCTGGAAACAGAAAAATCAGAAAAACATATTGACACCTCTGGGACAAAGGTGTCAATATGTTTTTCTGATTTTTCTGTTTCCAGATTTTCGATTGAGTATATTTTTTTCAAATAAAAGTGGTCTTAAACAAATTTATATGTTTTTTTATTGTAAATTATGGCGAGCCACAAAGTTAGTGCTTTTTACCAATATGTATTATTTTTCTGGCTATACAAAAAGTCTTTTTATCCACCTTAAGTAGTTACCTATCTTTTTTGTGAATTTGTTACCTCCTATTTTTAACGTGAAATGTGTTTTGTATTTTAATGAGTATTTAGTATGTGCGTGTTTATTTTATTCCATTTGTTTTAACATTAAACAAAAAATGGTGACGTAGGAGAGGTAATAAATCAAAATCATCCAACTTATCACATCCCCGTAATCTATTAAATCAGCGGACCGAGGAACGTGGCGGATTATGAGGGGCGTTTGAATAAAAAACGGTTTCTTTAACTGTTATTAAGATACTTTTGGTTGTGATTTCTTTTATCCACTGGAGCGCTTTTTGCCACGCTTTTGGCACTATTTAAAATACCTCGGATTGCTTTTCTGCCAATTTTGGCAAATTTTCCCTTATTTGTAAGAAATTAAGTACATGTTTAGGATTTTGTAATATTTTTTTATACTCGCACTTCCTACGAATATGTGATAATCGACAAAAGATGGGTCAATAATTTTTTTTATTTTTTTTTATATGAGCTCCACACAGGAGGCGCGGAGGAAAATAATTTCCCTGGGGGCCTATGTCATCTTTGGGGATGCTGTGTGGAGGGATTTTTTAGGGAAATTAAGGAGAGGAGAGTTCTGGGAAGGAAAAGGGTTTAAGGGGTGCGTAGGACTCTGGGGTTCAGTGTCCTGGTCATCCACCTCCAAGACCTAGACAAACCTCATCCCATGAACCCGGGCACCCCTGCTAAATCACCAAACTTAGTGAACCACTTGGGGTGACCTATGGTAGAGGTGTTGGTTATCCAATAAAGCTTCCCGGGGCGGCGGTATCCATTTCCGCCTCCCATTGGCTAAATAGAACTATAATTACTTTGTATGTCTCCATATTATAATTCGGAGGTACGTTTTTTTAATGTGGACGGAAAATATTCAAAATGATCACCAAAAAATCTCGAGCAATCGGATGTGTGGCAGGGCAGAAAATTATTTACTGTGACGGCAGAGTACCCGAGTTCAAATTCTGGATATAAAAAAGATCATTCAAAATAACAATATCACTAATTTCAATGATTGATAACAAATCGATCGTTCAGTTGATTAGTCAGACATCTCCGAAAAATTCAAATTTGGATGGAGTATGCAGTTATATGTAAAAGTATACCCTCTATCTGGTACAATACTCAGATAAGGTACTATAAACTCCACCAAATCAATTATAATGCAGAAAAACTTGTAGCGAAATAAACTAAAAACTAATGTTTTCTGGTTTAAAAGAAGAAAAATTTAAAATGTCAAACTAATGTATTAAGGCTCTGCAACCGCGCCCGAAAAGAAGAAGATGGAGAGATACGAAATTACGAATGTTACAGGAGAGCGCTAACATTTACAGCGACAAAATCGTTGGAAAATTGCGAAAATGTTTAATAAAACACGACTCGTTTAAAATAGAGCAAAATTCTCGCGGGCATTATCTTAAACAGCATTTAAAGAAACACTATGAATTTTTTCATATATATAACTTGTAAAATAACTGAAACAAACGTGTTAATAATAATTTTTGGAGCATACTTTGCGATTTTTTTCTATCGAGGGAATTTTATATAATTTGCGTTTCGGCGCGGGCAAAGTCTAGATATTATCTTCAAGAATAACATATATTTTTTTAAGAGCTTTAAAACTTACCGTATTTAAGGGAAATATGTAATAAATCGGTACAAATCCGGGTTGTGGGCCCTTAAACCCTTATGTTTTCCGGTATTATTTTATAGTTTAATACGTAAAATACTGACACGTATAAATAATATTTGATTTATGGTAAACATTCAAATGTTGCTTTTCTCGTTATATCAAAACTTAGTATCTGGAAATGTGTGAGTAATCAACTTGATGGTCGATATAACGCAGTTTTGTCAATTTTCGGCTTCCTTGGAGAGCCTACCAAATTTAGACATCCATAGAAAGATTTTAGTGAATACTGATTTGATATTAAAACATGAAATCGATCAAAAAATTATTTTGCAGAAGCAGAGTTACAAATTCGGTTTTTTGTGTAAATTATATATAATAATTCGGTTTTTTGTGTAAATTATATACAATAATAAAAATAAATAATTCCTAATTGTATATTTTAATCCCAGAACTCGTGATGGTTTAGATTTTTGATGGTTTAAGTGGTGGACTTTTGGCAAAGGAAAAGAAATCCCTCTCGGCCTTTGTCATCTTTGGGGATGCTGTGAAGAGGAGGGTATTTTTAGAGAAAGGAAGGAGAGGAAGTTCTGAGAAGGAAAAAAGGTATGAAGGGTGGTCAGGAATTTGGGAGTCAATA
Source organism: Limnephilus rhombicus (assembly GCA_929108145.2). NCBI lineage: Eukaryota > Metazoa > Arthropoda > Insecta > Trichoptera > Limnephilidae > Limnephilus > Limnephilus rhombicus. The sequence goes on from OV815283.1 coordinate 47,202,104, forward strand.
TGTCTAGGAGTGACGGACGTATGAATCCAACCCTTCCACTACGGTGCAAGGCCATGGGTCGATAGAGATTGGTACTAGAGGGACCGACTGGAGATATCTAGGTTAGATCTCCCTCAACTCGTCTCTCCCGATTTAGCCCGCCATAGGCAAACGCATTTGCCGCCAAGACCTAGACAAATCTCACTCCATGAACCCGGGCACCCAACGTCACCGAACGTAGCGAACCAGTTGGGGTAACCTATGGCAGGGGTGTTGGTTATCCAATAAATGATTACCGGGGCGGCGGTACCCGCAGCCGAATTTAAAAATATTGGTCAGTTTTGCAAAATAATACGTTTGTCTGGTAATGTGTGAAGAAATTAACAGTTTAGCTGATAAGTGCGAATCTTTTAAGTAAAGCCAAATCTGAAGGTATTGTACGTAATTTTTTTCTAGCTTGGTACCTCATTCTTAAATCAACTTGTTCCACAAATTGGGATATAGAAATTATCTAATTATTATAATTAAACTTTTACCATGACCCTCGTTAATTACCCTTACCTACCTATGAATTAGATTATTTTTTACACAGAACTCTTTAGCTATTTAACACACTTTTTATATTCATAACAACTCACTCTCGTAACACTGTTAATTCCTACTTTTACTGCCATTGCATTCCTTTTTTAGTGTTTGATGGATCCATATAACTTTAATTTCCCCGGAAGAAATTCAACATGCGTAAATAGGTTTAATTTAAATGATGATTGTTATATATTATTTGTTAAAACAGGCCTTAAAAACCAAAAACTCCACATCTTGATTGTCTAAGGTATATTAACTTTTTCATATATTTGAAATAAATCGTTGCATGATAGTTTTGGCTCTAAATTTATTTTTATTCAAGTATTATTCAAACAAAACAAATTAAGAAGTAATATATTAAAATCATATTTATGGATACCAAGAATAAAAAGAGAATATTTAATTCTCCGTACATACTTTAAATATTTTTTTATTTTAAAGGGGATGATTAGGATAAGATAATATTGTTTCATTATCATATTATTATTATTGGATCGATTATGAAATTTTACGAAACAAAACTACACGATTGAACGGTTCCTGTAAAAATTTATAAAAATTGTTAATTTTATGCAAAGAAAATATTTTTTTTATTGGTGCCCTTTTTTACTCATTTAAAGTACGCTCTAGCGTATTTAAATCGCACTTTATGGAACGCGCGTTTTTTAAAGTTACCATGGCAACATCAACAAATCAACAAAATGTGAAGTCTAAATGTCAACTTTTAACTATAAATCTGACAGGAATATTTTAAACGTCAAATATAAGATATAATATAAGCGTAAATCGCACAATTCACATCTTCTGCAAGAGCCAAAGATTCCGCAAATGGCTACCACCTTCAAAAATAAGTACGTAATGTCCGGTGCTTCCGTGAAAATCATCCGCAAATCATCTTCTTTGAATACATACGCCTTCTTAGCAACGTCATCCTTGCTAATTGCCTTCATGAATGCATGCACTTTCACAAATGATTTTAAATCAACCCCTTTATTTATCCTCAACAGACATTGGAATTTCGAATGTATGGCCCATATAGTAGATGCTTTGTACTGTTCCGACATTTTCTGAAGGTAAGCAAGCACAACTCGTTCATCTACATCTACTACGTTTTGCTCCTCCATCCATGTTATGAACCTTTCATATTCTTTTTTATAAACGTCTTTGGATTTTTCAGGTATTAACCGCGATTCTGCTTTGGTATTTAAATTATCAATGTTAGAACTCATTTTACAACACACAATAACTAGTAAAAACTGTGATGTCAACTATTAATCTTATGTGACAGATTGCAAATTAATGTTTGTGTTTTTAATTTCCATGACAACAAGATATTGTGATGTCACATCACGAATTCATTAATAGTTCTTATTTCCAAATTTTTAATAATAATATCAATATTTATGTTTTCAAAGTGTACCAATAAAAAAAAATAGCGTAAAGTATTCGTGGATAACTGGTCTTTAAAACACTTCCTTTATTTCGAGCACTCGGCTACGCCGTCGTGCTCGAAAAATCGCGCGTGTTTTAAAGACCTGTTTATCCACTTATATTTTAATATACTATGATACGAATAGGTATAAAAAGAAAAAAAAATTGTGTACAAAGACCATGCAATTATAGATTCGACAATTTACTAATAAAAAAATCTCCAACTGCTTATTCAAATAGGGCAACACCGAATCGCGCATGCGCGTAATGTAATTATTTGTAGCGCGCGCCGCGTATGCGCAACGTGCCCGGCGCAGGATTGTGTTGTAGATATTTACGTATGTAATATCTACGTGAATCATGTTTTTATTACATAAAAAGGTCACTTTATGTTTATATTCGAGCAATTCTTGATTTTTTTTTATGTCGAAAACAGTATGTATGAAAAAAGATAAAAATAAGATTCATGACATTTTTTATACGAACACCGCACAAGGGTACCAATTAGTTTCAACCGTTTGGAGTAGGAGTGGCGATTCTTCTTACCAAATTCGGAGTACCATCTGTATAAAGATCAGAAAATATTTAGGTTGATGAAAAGGCATTATTGCGTGGTCCGTTGCTCTACTGCTCGAGGTCTGGACACGTTTGCAAGGCGATCTCTTACCTTATTTTGTTTCCAAAACAGGGGGTTTTTCACACAGACAGAGGATAGACTACGAATGAAACACTTGTGTACATTTACTGGTGTATTGTCGATTGCATATAAAAGTTCAGATGAACTAGAAATAACGTGAAATGATTTTTGATGCTGGCTGCAAGGCTTTGTCAAGTTTTAAAAAAGGAATGAGTTGACAATTTCGCTTCTAGCAAAATCTTAGACAAAATATTACAAAGACATTTTTTTTTAGAATATTGAGATAAAATCGACGTAGACGTTAAATTGAAAGTAAATAGTCCAATGAATCGAGATGAATTTAGATATAAAATATTGAGTAGAAAATTAAGCTAAATATTGTAACGACGAGTATAATAAAGTATTGTTAAATTGAGATCTTAATATTTTTCTTCATTATCGTTAAGTACTTAATATAAAACCATAAGATGAAACAAAACTAGGCTAATTTTGATGATAGCACATTCTTCAGAAGTAAAACGGTTTATCTGCCATCTAAAACGCCTTGATAAAAAATATGTTTTTATTTTAATTTTTAATTAACACAAAGTCGAGAATAATAAGCAAAGCGAAACAATAACGACGTGCTTTTTTAATTTCACGTTGTAATGCTCGCAATAATTGACACTTTTGGCCGATTATTATTTTTATGCCTAGAAGCCGGGATCCGTGTGCAGGTGATAATTTTTCATTAAAGCCGTATCAGATCGGAGAGGAATATCATTATTTTGATTGTAGGCTTAATTACGTGAAACGTGGAAATGTAATTAGAGGTTCGGTGGCTTTAAATAGGCTGTCACGTGGCGTACGTTGGAGGTACTTAGGTACTTACCTACACAGCAAACCACACCGTTTATGGGTGCCACCTACAAATTACAGACATGGAAAACGTTACCATTATCATTAAAAAATATGCGGTACTATCACAGATCCATGATATTTCATGAGGGTGAAGGTTTATGTATAGAGCATATCGAGAGTGTCTTCTCTTGGGGTAAAAATAATCTCGTTGAATTTAATGTTTCAAAGACCCAATCTTGTCTGATTACGTCTAAAAGGGATCGAAATGAATATCTAGTATCCTTCAACGGAAGCAATCTTCCGAACAGACCCTCCATTGATATGCTTGGTGTAACCCTAAGTGACCAGCTCAGGTATGGTGGCTCCATCGAAGCCAGAGTAAAGTTAGCCTCCCTAAAACTGGGCGTACTGTACAGGGCCCGCAGATACTTTAATAGTACACAACTGCTAACCCTGTACAAATCACAAGTGCGCCCCACGGTTGAATTTGGCAGCCACATCTGGTCTAGAGCTCCAAAATACCTGAAAAATACCCTCGACTCTTTGCAGAAACGGGCGGTCCGTTTAATAGATTCTCCCATCTTAACAGACGGATTGCAATCTTTAGAGCACAGGCGTCGGGTGGGAATGCTATCCTTGTTCTTCCGGTATTACAATGGAAGATGCTCCGAGAAACTAGCATCATTGATCCCTTCGGCACTGGTGCATAGTCGGGAAACACGCCAAACGCGTGCCCAACATTTGTACACGGTTGACATTTGTCACATGAGAACGGGTCGTTTCTTCGACTCGTTATTGTGTTCAACAGCTCGGCTGTGGAATGATTTGCTGGCCTCTGTGTTTCCTTCTTCCTATAACATGGGTCTCTTCAAGACCAATGTTCATTCCTTCCTCTCATCAAAAAGACCCTCCACACAGCATCCCAGATGACATAGGCCCTGAGGGAAATTATTTTCCTCGGGGCCTCCTGTGTGGAGTTAATGTAATATATATATATCAGAATAAGTATAATATAAGCCAAATGATTTTGCAAGAAAATGTTCTAATTTGTGGTTAAACTAATCTCAGCGAGAGCTCGTACGAAAGTCATCAGACCTACAACAGAAATAATTATTTTATTGTAATGGTGAACTTTTTAAATTTTGTGGATTGCTATCAAATCGTTCTTTCGGATACCGAATAAATTACTTCTAATTGTCTGTTCTATATGTATTTTAATGGGGCCTGCTCTAAGGAGCTAGCAGTATTGATCCCCGGTGCACAAATGCACATGCGTGAAACTCAATGGACACACGTGGAATACCCGTTCAGTTAATGTCGGCATGAGAACGAGTAGTTTCGGCTCGTTTGTGGAAGGAGCTAAAAGCATCTGTTTTACCTCCTTCATATAATCAGGGATTCTTCAAGACCGGCATTGAAAACCCCTACCTTACCCACCTAATGACGCTATGCAAACGGGTGGCGACATAGTTTCCCTGTATTTACAGCTGTAGTGGATGAATTACATACAAAATAAAATGAAAATATTGTAATTAGCTCTCATGGCTTATTTAGCAGGCGGAAGTAAAGATTCTGGACATCAACCTTGAGATTGCAAGTGAATTTATTTGAGTCTCAATTCCAGCCTTATCGACTGCTATGTGCCAACCACGGGTAACCTCTTAAACTATTTTTTTTTTTACATTTACGCTCAGCTACCGAGAGGTCAATCTAACACTGGCTTCGATGGAGCCCCTGTACCTGGGCTGGTCACTTAGAGTTGCACCAAGCTTTTCAATAAAGGCCTGTTCGTAAGATTGCTTCCGTCGAAGGAGACTAGATTATCACGGTTATCCAATATCAAGGATATCACAGATTCCAGTTGATTTGACACTATTTTCAACCACAAGAAAAAAATTAAAACAGAACTATTTATCTCCATCCTTTTTGCAATGGCAATATGTAATTACCTAACTAAATTATGAATATTTGAAAAGAATATCTACTTACACACGGTACGTAAATATGATTTGAAATTCAGATGAAATGGAAGCGCGTCACTAAAATTTATTATTTGACCGGTTATAATTTAATGCGGTAAATTCACCACTCCGCGCGAGCCTCCGATGGCGCAGCGGCGCAGAGCGTCTGACTTTCAGCGCCCAGAGAGTCATCCAGACAACGGAGGTTCGAATCCTACCAAATCCAAAAAAATAAACATTTTTATTTTTGTAAAATCAATTTCCAATTTTCAAATTCAAATTCAATCTTCAATTTTTTTTCTTTTAACGTGACCATTTAGATATATTAACATTTCCGGAATTGCACGAGATTCAAATTATCAAACACATTTTTAACCAGGAAAATTTGCATCAGACCTGGAACTATCAGAAGGTAACCGACATTACGAGGTGAAATAATACGGTTTTGTTCACGCTTAGAGCGCTCGGTTTGGGAAACTTTATTGAAACCCGTTTAGCACCGCTAATTCGTTTTTAATATGTTACCACCACACTTTAAAATCTCCGCTTTGCTAATATTTTCCTTTCGTTCTGTTTTATTTCGCTAATCTACGGATTCGTGCTATTACAAATTAATATTATGTACTTCATCGTTATAAAACACATTCTTTTAATAAACTATTGAAATCTAGTACAATCGCAAATACAATATTTGCTTAGGTTGATAATTATTTTTGTGTAAAGTGTAAAGGTTTTCCGCCAAGTGCCTTTCGAATTACCAATTTTTCCATGATGTAATATTTAGTAGTCCCTGTGGTATTTATTTAATCATTAAAAAAAATTGACTATCTTATCTAAAATATTAAAATCCAAATTGGACAGTTCCGAACTCCTGCAACTTGCAGAGGTACAGGAGGTACCATCAATACAGCGGTTTGGCACTATGCGAAACTAATACTGCAGTACGTGTTATTAGACATGGTTAATGTTGCAATTTTGTAAACCTCTGATCTCCTTACTTTTAAATTATTGTTTGTATTTTTATATCATGTATGTAATTTTTTATCGTAACTTATTGTTATCACACTTTAATTTTTGTGGCTTATATTTTTATTTCATTTATGTACATTTTTATTTCTATCGCAACTTTATTTATATTATTTAAAATAAATAAATAAATAATTGCTTTCAATTTTTTTTCCAAATATGAAAAAAAAAACACTGATTTACCGGTTCCATGCCAATTCAGAATTAAGTCAACTCACACCTCTTTGAAAAGAATTCAAAAGCTTTAAAAAAATAATTTTTAAATAGCCCTTAACCCTAACCAAACGTAACATATTTAACCCTTTTTTATATTTTTGTATCATAACTTGATTTTTTTAGGAGGTTCTAAGTTGATTCCATTCCGAGTTCGTGACCGGTCACCGATTTATCTGTACATGCAATCAGTGGCGGCTGGTGCTCACAAAAATCGGTAGTGCGCTAAAAATCTCGCTTCATTTAATTATGAAAAAAAATCTTACCTATTTGTAGGTTACAGTGAATACCGCACAAGAATCTTAACTGCTCCCATCTGGAGCCAGTGAGACTATGGCATCCCCAATTGGGGTATGTTGTGAGGCTGAAGGTAGTAGGGAGGGGAAGGAGGTGGGGAGAGGAAGGTTGGGAAGTACCTGACTATTCAGATCTGGTCACCAAACATGGCTAAAGCCATTTTCAAGCAACGTTTCAATTCTGAATGGTGGTCTTACACCAGGGCGATACTGATAGTATCTTCCACTCTGGAACATGCCGCAAATAAACTATATATTATTTTTAATGAATTAATTGTGAAATAACACAAATTAATCAAATAAAATTTATTTGCGCATGCCGGGTTCGAACCCGCGACCTCCGGATTGTGAGTTAAGAGTCTTACCCACTGGACTACGGAGGTCGTCGAGGTTAGGTCGATTCTCCATTGTCTCTTTTGTTTTTAACTTGCACTCTTGTTTAATATTAAAAATGGGCCGTGGTGGGCCACTATTTTTAATTTCTAATCGTTTCAAAGTTCAGCGCATTGTTTTTTTATAAAATGAACATTAATAATGGAACTCATTTTTTATTTTTTCCGACTCATCCAAAAAAACTAATAACAATGGCGTATTGACCTGCGACTTGTCACAACGGGTCTCATTGTTTATGTTGGTTGGTATGCTGTAGAGATAAGAAATGGTTGACGCTGAGCGGAACATTGACTAAAAAAGAGTTGATATTAATTTAAACACACAATATCAATAATAAAAAGACACGACCGCGTTCCAAATTAAGATGCTACTGAACAAACGGTCCTTTTGACATGGTGGAAATTCTCGGATCGCCGTCCATGGGTTATTTAAATTTGCAAAGTATTATACCTACCTACGATTCTGGCTCATGGAGAGTTGTGTAAGGATTCTCTTCGATTCTGTGATCGCTTTGGCAAATGCACTCCCGGCCTGAATATAGTAACAAAACGTTCTGCTTCTGTTATCTCAGTATCTGTTACGCGAGCGGGTATACATAGAAACCTATATTATGTATGTATTAGAACCAAAGTGTATATTGTGATTTGTGATGAGGCATGTCGGAAATATAGTATGTTTTTCGGTGATCGGGAATTTTTAGATTGGCAGAAATTTTGGGAGTGCATTGCACTGCCGCACCTTAGGGCTGGCCGCCACTGCATGCAATGCAATCCAAAAGAGATGCATAAGAAAAATTACAAACTCTGCTAGTCTGGATTCATGTAGACCTATGTTTAAAAATCTGAAAATTCCGACAGTCATAGATATAATATATAATGTTATGCATGTTAGTACGATCATCTACAGTCAAGTTCCCACAGAAAAACTCCACACATAAACACGCTACAAGGTTCACAGAAAACTTATTAATACCAGAAGCAAACAAAACAATATTCCAAAAAGGATCATATTACATGGCCATTAAAGTATATAACAACCTTCCACATAACATTAAACAAATATAAGTTACACACAAATTCAAATCGTCACTAAACACTTTCCTCGTAATAAAATGTCATTTCACCTTAATTGAATACCTCGCATAAATGAAACACCTATTTTTGTATTTTTAATGATATATTTGTATTTTCTTGTTTGTATAAACATTATAAACATATAACATATATGTGGTTAGCTGGAAGAAATGGAGTCTACCTATAAGCTACACCCTTTGTATATTTTATTTGTACAATAATTTATTTATTTATTTTGATTTTGAATATTTATTTATATTGATAACAAGTGCAGATGCATTGGAGCCGAGAGAGAAAATAATTCTTGTTGCATTATGCATTTTATTTCAGAAATTATTTTATAATGCATTTTTTGTTGAATAGTGATGTAACATGAGCTTTTTTGTCTGCCATATCGGCCAAGCAAGATACGTATAATCTCAGCCTTAACGACTCATCGTAGAAAATCTTATCCCATCACTCCCCATCCTGGTTGCATACAAACTGAATGTCTAGTTTTACAAAGTACCATCGCGTCTTTAGCGGCGGTTAACGAGGGGAGATGCTTCACCCCTTTTTATTTGTGCAAACAGTTCAGCGGGTACCATTGTGCGGGCCTTTCTATGCGGGGCACCCCCGGTGATTAATGACTCTTTAAGAAATTGTTTCCCATCAGCTTTTGCTACAAATGCTCTTGCTATTAACAAGTATACATATTATAATAACACGTTTATGCAAATCCGCGAAGGGCGACTTAGTCCTTAAAGCAAGATATTGATGTCATTAAAAATAATCAACCCGTAAAAACAAAGTTTTATGTAAATCCATGTATTTTAAAATTTAAACCTTCAAAAAATATTTTTTTATTTGACCGAGGATTGCACCTTCCTACCCAGGGACTGCAGTCAACAACGTCACCAACCAACGTCAACAAGATCTAAATTTATTTCGTACATTAACTGCCGTAATGTCATCGAATTTCAGATAAATGCTTTTATGTCCGCTTGTTCCTTTATTAGTTCCTCAATTATTTATTTATATTTTTTTTTATATTAAGTCCCGTTAAACCGATTCATCTCAGTTTGTAACGGGTTCTTTTAAAGTTTACTTTCTTTAAATTAAGACAGGTACATGAAATAACACACATTATTACGTTATATATATATTTACATAAACACATATATTTTTGTAAAAATATTGTTAATAAAATTTGTAAAAATAAAGAATACAGAAAATGAAAGACTAAAAAATAATAATAATGGAAAAAACATAAAAACGATAAGCAGAAAATCAGAAATTAGCAAAAAAAAAGTTCTCTCACTTAACCATTTTTTTGCATACATTTTTCCTTCCTTTCATTTCCTGGGTGCGCATGAATAAAATACTTAGTCATCGACAATGAGTCTATCCGCCGAGTTCTGGCTCGATCGGATGTCGGGAAGTGCCTTAATTTTCACTTTAAAGATTCCGGATCATTTACATATTATTTCATTCAATCAAGAAAACAAAATTGATATTTAAATATGTAGATGTATTTTAAAACATGTATTTAAACATTTTCTACGGACCACGTGTAGAATTTTCCGAAAGGCGGCTTGTTATTGAAAAAAATCGCTTAAATAAGAAACATCCTTATTTATTTACGAAAATTAAAAAAAAAACTAGTACCTTACGACGGCCGGCGTGGTCGAGGGGTAAGGATCGAAGAAGGTCGCGGGATCGAATCCCGGCGTGGCCAATAAATTTTATTTGAATAATTTGTGTTTTTTCAAAATTAATTAATTAAAGATAATATTTATTATATTTACAGCACGTTTCAGAGTAGAAGTTACTCTCAGTACCGCCCTGGTGTAAGACCACCATTCAGAATTGAAATGTTGCTTGAAATTACTTTAGGCGTGTTTGGTGACCAGATCTGAGTAGTAATACTTCCTTACCTTCCTCTTCCGTTTCCTTCCCCTTCCCACAACCTTCAGTCTCACAACATACCCCAATTAGGGATGCCACAGTCTAACTGGCTCCAGGCGGGACTGCTGTGAGATATTCATATAAATTTAAAAAAAAACTAAGCCATCTTTTCGTTTTAAATCGAAGTAGTTGAATACCGAAAGTAATTAACTGGTCTTAGTCACTTTTCTTGGATTTGAATTCATTACGATATATGTATATCTAACGCTCGTCTTTAGATTCGTTTAAAATGAAAATGTGGGTATAATTACTTATGCAAATTTAACTTCATAATACCCACATGAAACGCTTCATACTCTTCCTTGTCTTGTTTAACCTTGCATTGTCATCAACCATTATCTACTCATTGTACCTTAATGCACATGTTCCCAATTATTGCAATGTCACTCAAAAAGCACGCTTAAGCCACTCATCAGTCTTGTCAGGGAACTAATTGACATTCATAATTAGTATATAAATTTGCAAATGGCATTCAAATGTTAATTACGCTATCCAGTGCCAACAAGCATTGTGTATGTACGACATTTCTTTTCAAGATTCTTTTAACCAGGTTAATTTATAATCCGGTAGTAAGGGTTTTCAATCAATTTGTGTTATTTATCAAAAATAAACATTATATTAACATCATTTAAATATTCAATGTACCTGAATGTAGAATTGTTAAAAATATGTCAAAATCATTTCAAATTCAATGCACCTGTACTAGAAATGTAAAAATTATGTCAATTTCATTTCAATATTCAATATACCTGTATGTAGAAATGTAAAAATGATGTCAATATCATTTCAATTATCGAAGTACCTTTATGTAGAAATGTAAAAATGATGTCAATATCATTTCAATTATCGAAGTACCTTTATGTAGAAATGTAAAAATTATGTCAATACCATTTCAATATTCAATGTACCTGTATGTAGAAATGTAAAAATCATGTCAATACCATTTCAATATTCAATGTACCTGTATGTAGAAATGTAAAAATTATGTCAATATCATTTCAATATTCAATATACCTGTATGTAGAAATGTAAAAATGATGTCAATATCATTTCAATTATCCAAGTACCTTTATGTAGAAATGTAAAAATGATGTCAATATCATTTCAATTATCGAAGTACCTTTATGTAGAAATGTAAAAATTATGTCAATATCATTTCAATATTCAATATACCTGTATGTAGAAATGTAAAAATGATGTCAATATCATTTCAATTATCGAAGTACCTTTATGAAGAAATGTAAAAATTATGTCAATACCATTTCAATATTCAATGTATCTGTATGTAGAAATGTAAAAATTATGTCAATATCATTTCAATATTCAATGTACCTTTATGTAGAAATGTAAAAATTATGTCAAAATTATTTCAAATTCAATGTACCTGTATGTAGAAATGATAAAATTATGTCAATATCATTTTAATATTCAATGTACCTTTATGTAGAAATGTAAAAATTATGTCAATACCATTTCAATATTCTATGTATCTATATGTAGAAATGTAAAAATTATGTCAATACCATTCAATGTACCTGTACGTAGAAATGTAAAAATCATGTCAATACCATTTCAATATTCAATGTACCTGTATGTAGAAATGTAAAAATTATGTCAATTTCATTTCAATATTCAATATACCTGTATGTAGAAATGTAAAAATGATGTAAATATCATTTCAATTATCGAAGTACCTTTATGTAGAAATGTAAAAATTATGTCAATACCATTTCAATATTCTATGTATCTATATGTAGAAATGTAAAAATTATGTCAATACCATTTCAATATTCAATGTACCTGTATGTAGAAATGTAAAAATTATGTCAATATCATTTCAATATTCAATAAACCTGTATGTAGAAATGTAAAAATTATGTCAATATCATTTCAATTATCGAAGTACCTTTATGAAGAAATGTAAAAATTATGTCAATACCATTTCAATATTCTGTGTATCTATATGTAGAAATGTAAAAATTATGTCAATACCATTTCAATATTCAATGTACCTGTATGTAGAAATGTAAAAATTATGTCAAAATTATTTCAAATTTAATGTACCTGTATGTAGAAATGTAAAAATGATGTCAATATCATTTCAATTATCGAAGTACCTTTATGAAGAAATGTAAAAATTATGTCAATACCATTTCAATATTCAATGTATCTGTATGTAGAAATGTAAAAATTATGTCAATATCATTTCAATATTCAATGTACCTTTATGTAGAAATGTAAAAATTATGTCAAAATTATTTCAAATTCAATGTACCTGTTTGTAGAAATGTAAAAATTTTGTCAATAACATTTCAATATTCAATGTACCTTTGTGTAGAAATGTAAAAATTATGTCAATATCATTTCAAATTCAATGTACCTGTATTAGAAATGTAAAAAATTATGTCAATTTTATTTCAATATTCAATGTACCTGTTTGTAGAAATGTAAAAATCATTTCAATACCATTTCAATATTCAATGTACCTGTAAAAATTTTGTCAATACCATTTCAATATTCAATGTGCCTATATGTAGAAATGTAAAAATTATGTCAATATCATTTCAATATTCAATGTACCTGTATCCTGTATGTAGAAAAGTAAAAAATCATGTCAATATCATTTCAATACTCAATGTACTTACTTAGAATAAACAAAATATATAAATAATATTTAATTCTACAAATTTTCAAATAAATACAACTAAACAAGCACATTCAAAAAACCTAAGTATGTACCTATCTAGGGATAACTTATTTTAACAATAACCGTTGAAAATCCAGCTTCGCACAGATATGAAGTCGCAAAGGGAATAAGGACCCTTGCAGTTTTTGCACTTAGAATCGGATACTCATTTTCGACTGATACCCAAAACTCCGTCAAAGCCGAACAAGCGTATTTTCTTTTTAGGCTGTTGTCAATCGAGAGGTCAATTAGATTTTTCTCTTCTTGCGTAGTAAAAGATCTTGTGGAGCTTGAGCACGGAATGGATCTTGGATCCACACAAACATCTCCACTCGGTCTTTTGCAAAGTACTTTGCAAACCAGTCAGTTAACTGCGATAGGAGCTCTGTGAAAAGGGTCAGCAAGTTATGTGAAACTTTAACTCCACTATGGGCCATGTACTGTTGCAATATAAAATAATTGTATTGATGTAAATTTTTATTTTTAGTTGAGACAAGGCGCCTCGCGGCACCCCAGTGGCTTAGCAGGGGTGTCTGAGTTCACAGGGGTGATTTAGATCTTGGCGGCGGATGCTAGATAGGGGTGTTCTATATCTTGGCGGCGGATGCTTCTGCCTATTTACTGTGAGGTGGGTCGGATCGGAAGAAACTGGTTGAGTGAGACCATTTGGCCTCTCCAGTTAGTCACTTCCGAGCCATCGCCTTGCACCGCAGTAGGGGGGGATGGATTCATAGGTCCGTCACTCTTTGATCCACTGACCCCCAAATTCCTACTCACCCCTCACACGTTTTTACTTCCCAGAACTTCTTCACATCCTTTCTTTAAAAACATCCTTCGTACAGCTTCCCCAAAAATTATTTTAAAAGGGAAATTATTTTCCTGTGGGCCTCCAGTGTGGAGTCTCTAACATGGCGAACCGCTTGACCCATGGCAGGGATGTTGGTTATCCAATGATTCTCGAGGCGGCGGTACCCAAAATTATAAAAATCTCTCAAATTTTAAAAATGTTGAAAAAATATTCCTATTAATTATATATTTTTCGGCGATATCACGACGTATAATAAAGAATCGAACACCAGAGATAATTTTCTAACTAAAAAATAAGGAATATTTCAGTCTCTTTCAACCTATTTTTCTCTATCCCATAAATACGCGTATTCGCATCCTCCCTCGAAAGAGCTGGGTCTTTTCGAATACCTGCATTTTGGCGTGTTTCTGCATTTTGCCCAACTGGATCATTATTTACTACTTTCATCCCCTAAAATCCTTTTAAAATAAATTGTATTTATCTTCCCGTAGCACAAATATAAAAATCACAGACTTGTGTCATTTGTCAACCCTTCTGAGTGGGCGTCAGACAAGGGGAGGGTGGGGTGGCCGGACAGGGTGGACTGCAGAGCAGTCTATAGATGTAAAATAGGTTGCTTTTATGGCGGGTAAGGATTTTTTTAAATAATCTTTATAATTAAAGCACGCTAAGCCTTTCCTGAAGTTTTAATTAGGATATTGAAATAAAACGATATCTTTATAACATTGTCGACGAAGACAAATGTAAAACGTTTTGTGCAGTCAGGCAACAACTGTGTTCTTACTGTGGTTACAGCCCAAAAAAAGCGTCATAGTTCAGTTAACATATTTATATCTAGACCTGCATGCTTTTCAGAGGTAAATATATATATATATATATATATACATCCCGCTATCATTTCTGCGTCCTTTCATCAGATCGACATTACTGCGTCTATCTGAAGGACTTGATTTTACATAGTTCTAACTAAATCATATACTCTCTTTTCAGTGTTTGATTGTAGTTAGGTATTTACATTTTTGAAAAACATTAATTTAAAAATATACAAAACGAAAAAAACGCCCTTTAACGTTCCACCAATCTGAACTCCTTTCATATTCAATGCAGAGAGGCATCCTGCGTATATTTACTTTAATTTGGTCCACAATGAAGCGTCCAATTATATATTCATTTTCATGTGTACGACAAACCGACGTCTTGCGACGTTGCCGATAATTTCTTCAAGTTTTTGGTTGGACGACGGAATAGGTATTTATAGAATATGACTGGCCCATACGTCGCGGACTCTAATCAACCCGGCGGCAATGCCCACATAAAATTTATTAAATTGGTATGAGATTTTTTGAGACATTTAGAATTAAAACGTTGCTTGGAGTGTGATTTGTTATTTTTAGTGACTAGATCTGTATTGCTGGGACCTTCCTATGCATCTTCTTCTCCCTATTTTGATTCCGCATCACGACAGTGATTACCATATAAGGACTTTATAACTACAACACGATTATCAGTAGATATATTTTACGACCTATTCATTAAAAAGAAACCGTAGTCTTCCGGAAGATTCAATTTGGAAGTCGGGTATGGTACCGCTGCCCCGGGAACCCATTTGGATAAACTTACGATTAACACCTCTGCCATATAGGTCACCCCAAGTGGTTCGCTACGTTTAGTAACTTAGCAGGGGTGCCTTATAATATTCTATGCTCATGTGGTGTGGTTTATCTGGTTCTTCACCAGCTGCATAACAGGCCGGATCGGGAGAGAATGGTTGAGGGATTGGTTGGTTGATTCTCCAGCCGTACTCTCTCGGAACATCGCCTTGCACCGCAGTGGGAGGGATGTATTCATACGTCCCTCACTTCTGAACACACTCCCCCAGATTCCTACCCACCCCTGGTATCCTTTTCCTTCCCAGAACTTCCTCTCCTTCTTCACCTAAAAAGTCCCTCCAAACAGCATCGCGAAAAATAGGCCCTGAGGGGAATTATTTTAATAATGAATGAAGAAATAAATTATAATTATATAAACGCTTATCATATAAATGCTGTCACCCCAGGTGGTCCGCTACGTTTGTTGACTTATCAGGGGTAACCGGGTTCATGGGTTGAGGTTTGTCCAGGTTTTGGTGACCGATGCGTCTGCCCACCTGCTGCGTGGTGGGTATAATCGAGAGAGACTGGTTAAGGGAGGTCTTTTATCCTCTCCAGCCAGAATCTCTCGACACATCGCCTTGCAACGCAGTGGGAGGTTTGGATTCATACATCCGTCACTCCTGGACACCTTCCTCAGGGCCTCCTGTGGAAATGCCTCCTGCCCCCCTGGCTAATGTAAAAAAAAATCTTTATTTAAAAATGAATGTTTCTGTACCTAAAGCATTCATACGATTACGATGATACTTTGGTGATTTGTCGTGCGCATGCCCGCGATGTTTTCTGTACGTAATGGTGAGCTCTAGCTCTATGAAATTATTTCCTTTGGCATTCATCCGATAGCGATGAAACTTTGGTGAGTTGTTGTGCGCACATCCGTGAATTTTTCTATATATAATAGTGAGCTCTGACGTTACGAAATTTGTATAAAAAATTACAATTAGTGGCGTGCGAGTTGTTTGAAATGTATGTTTTTCATTTAGTTTCGCTTTAAGGAGGGATGGAGGGAGGGGAAGGGGAAATTTGGGATTGGGAATTTCAACGAGGGACGAGTTCGCGGAAGGGGAGAAAGCAGGGAAGATGGGAAGGTGGAAAGGAACGCAAGAGGGGTGAGGGTCGCGAGAGTGGAACGAGGGCGCATGGGAAAGGACACACAGGAGAGGGTGAACGTAAGGGATGGAGGACAAGGGATGGCAGAGGTAGGGATTGCAAAGGAGATATAGTAACGGTAGGGGATAGAAGGGAGTAAATTATTTGGAAATGGGAAACTTTCCGAAATTCCAAAAATGTTTTAAAGATTGGATAAAGGCTAAAACAGTATTTAAAATATACAGTAAATGTATTTTTATTGAACAACGAACGAATCACCCATCAGGGCCTATGTCATCTTTGGAGATGTTGTATGGAGGGTATTATTAGGGAAAGGAAGGAGTGGAAGTTTTGGGAACGAAAATGGTATTAGGGATGGGTAGGAATCGCGGTTTAGTGTGTCCAGGAATGACGGACGTATTAATCCATGCCTCCCACTGCGGTATAACTGCGGTGATATTCCCATAGAGTACGGCTGGAGAAGTTAAAGGGACTCCCTCAACCATTCTCTCGCGAGCCGGCCTGCCATGCAGCTGGTGGGCAGACGCATCCGCTACCAAGACTCGCATAAACCTCACCCCATGAACCCGGGTATCCCCACCAAGTCACCAAACGTAGCGAACCACTTATGGCAGAGGTGTTGGTTATCCAATAAATGATACACTGGGCGGCGGTACTCATACCCGTCTCCCAAATTACCACCACTGATGATGAATGTGCAATTGTTGTCTCTGAAGATCTGGACATTTTCAGTTTAGTAATATGCATTTTACATTAGTGCTGACATTTTTGAAATGCGTGTGGAGGGTCTTTTTAGGAAAGGAACGAAAGGAAGTTCTGGGCAAGAAAGCGAATGAAGGTTGAGTAGGTTAATCTGGGGGTTAGTGTGTCCAGGAGTGACGGATGTATGAGTCCATTCCTCCCACTTCGGTGCAAGGCGAGGTTCCGAGAAAAAACGGCTGAAGAAGTTAGAAGTCAGAGAGAATGGTTCCCTCAACCATTCTCTCCCGTTCCGGCCTGCCATGCACCTGGTGGGCAGACGCATCCAACGCCAAGACCCGGGTAAACCTTACCCCATAAACTCGGGCACCCCTGCTAAGACACCAAATGTAGCGAATTACTTGGGGTTACCTACGGCAAAGGTGTTGGTTATCCAATAAATGGTTCCCGAGGCGGCGGTACCCATGTCTGCCTCTCAAATTGAAATTGAAAAGTCAGAAGAACTAAACGAAACTGAAAGAAAAATACCACTTCTAGTTAATTAGTTTAGTCAATTTCGTCATGGATGCCGTGATTGAATATTAGTTTAAAAATGAATTTCTATTCACTATGCGAGTAAGAAGTAAAATCATTGCTTTAAAAAAAATGCAGCTTTGGCAAATTCAATATCAGCAAAAAAACTTTTATTTAATGCGTAAACAACGACGATATTATTGCAACATTGTCTTGGCGAAATTGAAATATTAATTACATACGTTTGACAAAGATCCATCCTTATTGGAATCATATTTGGCGCCAATTTTTGATAGGTAATGTAGCTGAATTTCGGTGTAATCTTACGTAGCAATGTGCGATATTTTAGTATGATTGCATTGTTTTCGCAGAGAACAGAAGACACGCTATTGGAAAGCGATGTTGCCAAATGTAGGAGTTGCGATACGCTAGTCAATGAAACGTATATTTTGCTAAAAATATACGCTCGTCTACTGCAGCGCCGCGGCTCGCCTGCTTGGTGACAAAGCACTGAACTAAAATAGCATATTTCAGTTGATTTAGGTACCAATACCGCGTCTGGCTAATTTTCGTTTTTGGACTGTATGAGGGCACAGGAGTGGGGAAAACTTGAAATTACATGAGTTCAATCCTGCGTCCGTATACCGGACGCAGAATGACGGTCGGACGCAGGATTGAATGAGAGTGGACCATTAGAAGACGCAGCAATGATAGCGGGATGTATATATATTAAGAGTCGAAATCATTTTTTTTGTAAAAAATAAGAGAGTGTGCAATTCACACGCGGTAGAAGTGAAACGTTCAGAAAACTAAATTAGAAAAGAATGGGGAGGCTACGAAGCACCGCACAAAGAGGAGACCGATTATAATATTTCATTCCCTCGCAGGCTAAATTCTGTAGATGTACGTGTTTATCTCATTTAACTGTTGCAATTTTGAAGTTTCAAATCACAACGGTACTAAAAATAAATTTACTTAAAAAAAATATCTAGAAATGGTTAATCATCATAACGACTTTGACATTTGTGAAGTAAACATCAGCAAATGTAAACGTATGGCATTTCCCACATGAGAACGGTTCGTTTTTACTCGTTCGTAAATTTAACAGCTCGGTTGAGGAACAATTTTCCAGCCTCTGTGTTTCCTTTCGCCTACATCACTCCCTTCACTCTTCAAAAACTATTAACGATCGTTCATATAACATCCCCAGGGTGACATAGACCCTGAGGGGAAATTATTTCCCTCAGAGCCTCCAGCTTGGAGTTATTTAAAAAAAGCCTTGTTAAACCACGGATACCAACAATTCACCTCATGAACGCAGAAAGTTGCCTTAAAAATCGTGTGAAGACTTTTGCGACACCTATATTTTGAAACCTTCAAGTCGTCCTTGGGGGTGAGAGCACATGAATACAGCACCTAACACGTCAGATTTAGGGAAGCGTCGCGACGAAATTCCTTCCCTTACCGCCCTTCCTGTCTTCGCCGCCCTATCCGCCCTACCGGCCCGCCCGACGCCTAATGCCGTCATTAGGCGGGCGCAGTTAGCGTGGATGGCCCTTCATGGAATGCACTTTCTCAGCCCAGACTGCATTCAGTCTCCCAACGGGCTGTTATTGAAAATACTGCAATGAATCGTTACAATAATGGTACATAGTACTAAGAGTATCTTCCGGAGAGAGGTGATCTGAGTGCGAATTCAAAGACTACCAATTCAAATGGGCAGATATTTTATATTTTCAAATAAAATATTATTTTAAAACCTCGTTTTAAATGTGACATCTTTCGGGAGATTAGGTAAAATATACTTGATGTCATTGACGATCGTCCTAAAATGCTTACATAAAAATCGTCCTTATCACCTGTACACTTGTATGAAAACGAAAGAATGACGCTAGAATGACATACGATCACATACATCACATACGATCTCTCTCTGGGACTTCTACAGAATCAGGAGAACTTTCACCTTGCAGGCTTGAGCTCAGAACAACTCAGTGGAACTATGTTTGTAAGCACAGTGACTTATAAGTTATTAATAGAGCAATCGAGTAGACATGGCGTCCCGTTCCACCCAGGCGTCGAGAGTTCAATTCCTCCATTACGACACAAACGAGATATTCTAATTAAGGTAATGTGGCGGGAGCACGAAATTTTCAAATGTCGTATTTTTCGCAGATAACCTGGTATCGTTTTTTTGCTTTACAAAAAATATGTATTTTACTTTGGAAGTTTGTAGGAGTGATTTACAGTATTCGATACTTGTTGATGTCAAGTATAGACAATTCAGAGCCAAGGTATTCTTTATAATATTATTGTTTTAGTTTTACCCGCATTTTTACGAAATAATTTCAAAGAAAAAACCGTCAATACACGGTGGGCTTTTTTTATTCAACAAGGATGAGTCGTCGTTGTGTTTGGAATAACCAACAAATTTTACAACAGGTAACAAAATATTTTAAACAATTTTATAAAAACGCTTTGCTCGTGATGTAATATTAAAGTGTATTAATTATTCTTGAATTACGGTAAAGTAATTACATTCTGATTAGAACACGGTATCACAAAATTGCATCGCTTTGTTGTTCATTTGTTGTCCACTTAAACACAATAATTATGATCATTTTGCCAACATCCGCTAATTTTATTAAGTTCGCGTGTTTTTGTTCTGAATGAGTCATTCCACATTTTCAGGAATATACTACTGTATTTTATTACACCTGTATGGGTTATCTCAAGGTCCTGTGTTTTCCTTTGTTTGACCAAGATGCACTTTAGAAGTACGTGTCAATAATATTCGACATGATTATAGCAAACATTTTTTAATGGCTTGTTTGAAAATGTTATTACAAAGACCTGTTTTCATTTATTTATTTATTTATGATATTAACGCCTTTCGGCTTTTACATAATAACATGGTATCAGGTATAACTATAACATTAAAAAGACAGCTCTAGTGAGCTTGTAAGATAGCAAGAAATATAAATCAGAAGTTGAGAAGACCTGTGTAAAGCCTCGATGACACACGGCGAGTTACAAGCTACTATCTACTAAGTTTTAAAAGCCGGTAAATCGGCGAGTGAGATTGTCATGATGACACACAAAACTGTCCACTCGCTCAGAAGCGTAGGAAACTGAGGTCGCTTTTAGCGCCAGTAACAAGAATAACGACGCCTGCGTGAACTAATTCTTCAGATTTTTGATAGTCGAAATCAGCTGTTTATCGGAAGCCATGTTGGAAACGTAAATAAACCAATCACGAGCAAGCGGAGCAAGCGGAGCAAGCGTGTAGGCGAGTAAAGTTGACGACCTTTCAACTTTTTTTCGTAGATTGTCAACAATCTGCTAGTTGCTGCTAGTTAGCAAGTGACACGATGACACTGGGCAAGTTTACTAACAGATAGTGAATTACTTCTTCTAATAGTGCAAAATTATTTTGTGGTAACATTTTAAATTCAAATTAATAGATAACTTTGTATTAACCACTTAATTATTTACAAAAACCGACATGTTTTTTTGTTTTTGTTTTTTTTAGAAATTTTAGAGATTAGAAAGAGTGTTAATGCAAATTTAAATATTATTAAAAATCAAATATTGTTTTTAAATGACCCATTATTAAATCTATTCCCCTTTTAAATTTTTAATTGTTCTTTACTGCCCCTTGTCTCCTACACATTATTTTCTTTCAAAATTTTATTATTGTTTATGTCTATTATTTTTCTCTATTATCTATGTATGTCTATTTTTTAAATTAGTTCTGTCAAAACCCTGAAGAAGTCAGCTTTGCTGACGAAACATGTCGGTTTTTGTAAATAATAAAGTGGTTAATACAAAGTTATCTATTAATTTGAAGATAGTGAATTTCCCAGATAGTAGCTTGTAAACTAGCCCTGTGTTATTGACGCTTAAGTAACAAATCAAACAATAAATACTACAATATTTAAACACTTCGATATTGTAAAAATTGAGAAAATATGTTTTAAAAATATAAGTAAATAACCATAAAGATAAGACACGTTGATAACGTATGTGAATAATAAGTTAAAAATATTTCAAGTTGGGAAGATTTCTACGTATTACAGGTAATAAACCTTATTTTCACTGAAACAATAAAATTTAGAAAATTTGTGAGCAACATAATAAGAATAGCCACTTTTGCAGGTTGGTAACATTATTTGAAATTTGAAATTGTGAACAAAAAAAAGAGTGTGTAATTCACACGCGGTAGAAGTGAAACTAGAAAGTCGCTAGATGTCTCTTTTTTTTCTTTTGCTTGTTTTTTTTAAAGAGGTTTGAACATTGGATATTGATTTCACAAAAAAAAAAAAAGTTTTTTTTTGGATTTCTTAGGATTCCAGCCCCCGTTCGCGTGTTGTCTGTCTCTCTGGCCGCTGAGACTTGTCAGGCATCTTGCACACTACGCTATGGAAGGCACGCGCCGAGGAGCGTATTTTCCGCATTACATTAGAACCGAGTATTTGAGTAGAACTGAGTTTTGACGCATTTCCGTTTCATCCGAATTTCAAGTCACTAACGGCGCTAAAGAAGTTTCACTTCAAAAATAATATATCTAAATACTTTTACAGGTCCTAATGGTTTGTAATATTTGAATATACATACGTTTAAATATAATTTTTATATTATTCGACATGATCGACAAGGCCTGTTTTTATTACACATTTTACTCATAGAAAATCCAAATTTGACCCTTGAGCTAATCGAGAAACAGCTCTATGGAGGTACCCATATTTTCGTGATAGTTACGTATCTAAACTTCAAAATTTTGGTCTAACTTCATGTTCCATAAAATCGCTTTTGCTCCATAGAACGTATCGTTTGGCAATTCGACCGTCAGCATTTTTTTACCCTTTTGCTAGCCAAGCAGTCTATTTGATAGGTAGACTATCATCAAACAATGTAACAGATCCACTCTTTCCTCTCGATTCAGACGATTTATTTTTTATTGTTAATCGTATCGAGCTTCGCGGAATTCCTACTTCTTGGTTATGGAAGCATTTACCAACGTTGCATGTAGGTATTTGAATGTTACAATTTTTCAAACGTTTTGCACGTTATTTTTTTTATAACATCAGGAGTCCGGTCCGACTTCTCAACTACGCAAGAGAAAAAAAGTAAATGGTTTTAAAATTAAAATTGAAAAATGGAAATATTTTTTTTAAATTCAATTTATTTATTCTTTCAAAAACATTACAAAATTTAAAATTTTAATGCGTTTTTAAAATATATTTGTAACAGTATTACATTAAACATAAATATTAATGGTAGGCAAAAAAAAACAACTATATAAGCATTAATTGAGCTTGCCTTTTAAAAGCAGCTTCACTGACGCTATGTCGATATCCGATTACTAAATTAATTAATAACTAGTAACTGCTTACAGCATCTCTCCGCGGGGTAGGAGAAAATGTCACCACCTGTGATTAAACCTTAAACTCGTCGAATATTACTCGTATAATATTATCCATTTCACCAACCCGTCAAGTAAATGTCTGTTTCTACAGTTATGTTAAGACGACAATATACCCTAAAACATATTCAGAATCTTAAAGACGTAAGTAAAAAAGGCGTGTATACAAATTGCCAATAACGTGTAAGCTACGGCCACACTTGCTCATTAGAAGCCAAATAGCATGCTACCTAGTAAAAATTGCTACCCGCTCACTCGTTCGCAAAGATCCGCGAACCTCGAGCAAGTGTGTTCGTAGCTTTGAAGATCGGTCTTACGGAACCGGATCTTACGGATCCGTATGAAGATCCGGGTCACTAAGCCGACTCGTTCGCATACGACTCACTTCTCTATGAACTTCGAATTCAAAATGGCCGTCGTCGATCAGCTGGTAGGCGCTCTATCGCCTGTATCTTATTTAACTACAATTTTTGGAGTGTGCAGGTGGTGCTCCGTTTGAGATAGTATTGATTTTAAAAGCTAAAAAAATAATAATTTCAAACAATTTCTATATCACTCTCCCGTAATAATATTGAAAAATGTAATAACATAATAAAAATAATATAATAAATAAATAATTCCACCAAAATAAGTTTTAACTTATCGAATAGTAATAATAATAATAATAATAATAATAATTTTATTTTAGTAATTTGTACATTTAAGTTTACAAATTTCTAATTGATAATAATATTTCATATTCACTATATTTTTTCAAGTTTTATGTAGCTCCTACAATACATCTTGAACTTTGCAATTGGTGTGGACTTTAAAGTTTCTGGTAGTGTGTTATACAACTTCATTCCCTTGTACAGTAGACTGTTCTGCGTATTCGCTTTGTCCTTTTTTTGTAGCCTAATTTCCTTGCACGTCCTTGTGTTATATCTGTGAATGTCTTTATTGTATAAAATTTTATTTGAGAAGTATTTTGGTAACGTGTTGTTCAATATTTTGTGAATAAATACCATCGTGTTCAAGGTCAGCATCTGTTTCACGGTCAACCAATTTAGTTCCTTTAACATTTTAATAATTTTTGAAAATCTGTTTCGTCGAAGAATTATTCTCATTGCCCTTAGTACCATACTTTCTTCCGTATAACTGTCATACAAAATGAACACCTGTTGAAAAACTTTTCAGTAGTGATGACGTCAGACGATTCACATAAGTGCGGTATTTTTCGGGGGATCTTGAAAAATTGAAACTTTGAAAATTATTTTAACTATTAAAACAAACTCTAAAAAAAATGCAGTTATTTAAGACAGAAGGTCATTCATTATTCATAAAAAAAAATGGAATTGAGTTCTCTTTTCTGAAGAACGTGTTACAAATATTTAAAATATGTCTCCATGTTGTTGTCCTCCCGAAGTTATTAATTCATCGTCTAGAAAAATAAAAGCTGGTGCTCACCGCTAACTTTGTAGTTGAAAAACGGTTTATAGAGTTTTAAAATCGTTGTGCATAAAATATATTAATGGTAAGGTAGGTACTGTTTTTATTAATCTAAAATATAAATAATTTGCATTCCTTGTGCGGCGTGGAAATAAAAAAGTTATTATAGTTACGAATTCGCCGGAAATGATTAAAATGTAAGTTTTGAAAGAATGATATCCAAACTCTACGATGTTCGTAGTTTAGATATCATTTGACATTTGTCATAACGTAACATAGGTATTGATTGTGAACGTGTACTATTGTTCAGTACAATGATTTTCGTGTATAATTTTGATGATCTGTCAACGGAACAGTCAAATGACAAAATGATCTATGAATATCTTCAAGGCGTTGCTATTTTTTGACGATTGAGCACCGTCCAAAAATATTCTTTTTTCTCTAACGGCAAATATCCGTACGAAATGAGAGCATGAAAATACTGATTGTGGAAAGCCAATTTTTCATATGGGTTCCGATATAGTTTCAAGATGGGGGCATCGGTATGAAAAAACATCGTGGAAGACGCCCGTATGTCAGAGGTACATTTATTTTGAAAACCAAATGTATTTACTCGTCAATTATACAATCATTGAATAATTCGACCACCGTAAAACAGGCATGTGCCTAGCATGGTCGTCAAAAAATCGACCAATTATGCAACAATCAAAACAATGAATAAAGAAAAAAAAACCTTTCCAAAATAATCTCAACCAATACTTGAAAAGTGAGGTCATAATCAAAGCGACCAATGAGCGCAGACCTAGCTTAATTTCCGTTTCATATTCAACGAATAGGAACCTTTAAAAGTGACATCATAATCAAAGTGGCCAATGAGCGCAGTTGATGCGTCGCAGGTGCAGTAATCGTCATTTCCGTTTCATACGAAATCCAAATCACAGCGGGGCTATAGAAGTAGGTATCACTTAAGATGAAGCCACACTAAATAATGCAAAGTCATACAAAACTATATGTTTTTGTTTTGAAAATTTGATCGCTTAGAAGTATTACAGATGCTTCAATTAAATACTGCGTGTAGAACATATCTTGGCCCTTAAAAATATCGGTTATTTTTTTTTATATTTTTGTCTAGAAAAAAATAAAGTATAAAGTATATAAAAAACACTTTCAAGTCGAAACTCTCCTATTTATAAATCCCTTTTGAGATATGGTTTTGTGGCAAATTCAGTTTCTTTTATAATAATCGCAAAAAAAGATATTTACGTCCGAATTTTCGCGTTGTTATTTTACAATATGATCGGCAGTCGACGAATTCGGATTTTCAAAGTGAACCTTATGCCGTCCACCGAAGGACTACATACTTATCACACCCATTTTTTATCAGTTACATCCGGATAGAGCTGGGAACAGATGTTAGGCTCCGCGTCGCTTGGTTCCGTGAAATCAATTTTTAATTTCGGTTTTATCGCAAAAAACAATGCGTAAACAATGAGTTAATTTGTTTTACAGGCCTTTACAAAATCAACCTGTAAAAAAATTTCTCAAATACCTTTTCCAACCTTTCCAAAAGCTTTTTCTCAAGTATTTTTAACTCCTCGATTCTGATTTTTCCTGGACTATTGGATCACCTTAAAAAAATTATATCACGGTGATTTCTGGCTACACATTATTTATGTATATTGAAATAACATGTTAACTCTGTCATAAGGAAAAATGAAGCTGTTCATCATCTTATATCTTTGTTAATCAAAAACATTGTTTAGAAAGCATTTTTATAACAATATCATTAAATATGTTAATGAAAATATGCACGCGAGAACAATTAATAAACGTTCTCAATAATCGCAACAGCCATAAATTCAAGGCATATTTTACACGTTTTTCTAAAATTAAACCTGAGAAAAGGGCTCTCCATTAATCAATTATGTGGCTATCAAATCATGTAATCTACGATGTTGATAAAAGCGGATTAAAAAAGGTACAATAGTCCGAAGATATTACGTCAAGAATAAAATAGTGTTTGTATAAAATAGAATTAATTATTTTTAGCAGGTAGATATGTTTGTGGGTAGTTTTGTTGGGCATAACCACAAATCATTGATAAACATTTTTCAACTGATTTATGATGTGAACTACATTCATACATGACATTGTATTTTCAGAGTCACCTTACTGGAAAAAAAACAGAGTAGCGTGTGTTTGAGAAATAGTCTGGGTTATTGGTTGGAGTATTTCAAAATCATATTTAATGACCATCAAATCAAATTCAGCAATAATGTGGTTTTATCGCATAAAACGGTTCAGTCCCTTCAAGCTTTTGCAAAATTTCGATCAGCTGATAAGCATTTTTTTTTACATTAGCTCCACACAGGAGGCCCTGGTGAAAATATGTCATCTTTGGGGATGCCGTGTGGAGGGTATTTTGGGGAAAGGAAGGAGAGGAAGTTCTGGGAAGGAAAAAGGTATTAGGGGTGGGTAGGAATCTGGGGGCTAGTGTGCCAGAAGTGACGGACGAATGAATTCATCCCTTCCACTGCCGTTCGAATCCTGCTGAGAGTCCTGCTGAAGTGGTCAAAAGATCTCCTTCAACCAGTCTCTCTCGATCCGGCCTGCCACGCTGTTGGTGAGCAGACGCGTCCGCTGCCAAGATCTGTAAAACCTGACCTCACGTATCCCTGCTAAGTCACCAAACGTAGTGAACCACTTGGGGTGACCTATGGCAGAGGTGTTGGTTATCCAATGAATAGTTCCCGGGGCGGCGGTACCCATACCCGTCTCCGAAATTGTTAAGCATAATAGCATATTCATTGTGTGTGACCGCTGTTCACAGTCCAATCAAAAGGTGAAACGGGCCAATAATAAATTTTCAATTTGGGATGCGGGGGAAAGGGACCGTCGCCCCGGGAACCATTTACCGGAAAACCAACAAGTCTGCCATAGGTCACCTCGAGTGGTTCGCGTTATTTTTGTTGACTTAGCAGGGGTACATGGGGTGAGGTTTGTTTAGGTCTTGGTGGCGGATGCATTTGCCCACCTATTACGTGGCGGGCCGGATCGAGTGAAACTGGTTGATGGAGGCTTTTTGATTTCTCCAGCCGAACTCTCTCGACCCATCGCCTTGCACCGCAGTGGGAGAACCGAATTAACCCACCCCTTAAACCTTTTCCTTTCCAGAAATTCCTCTCCTTTTTTCCTTAAAAAAACCTCCACACAGCATCCCCTAAGATGACATAGGCCCTGAGAGAAATTATTTTCCTGAGGGCCTCCTATTTGGAGCTAATGTAAAAAAAAATAACCGGCGTTTAATTGGTAACGTTCAATTGGCGAAAAATTAAAATGGTGCTGAACGCTGATTTCATGGTCACCAAACGTGGTGGAGTATGAAACAACCTAATCTGACCTAAAATGACCTTTTTTTTTTTTTTTACATAAGCTCCACACAGGAGGCCCTGAGGCAAATAATTTCCCTGAGGGCCTATGTCATCTTTAGGGATGCTGTGTGGAGGGTCTTTTAGGGAAAGGAAGGAGAGGAGGGTTCTGGGAAGGAAAAGGGTTTAAGGGGTGGGTAGGAATCTGGGGTTCAGTGTGTCCTGGTCATCAGACCTAAACACACCTCATCCCATGAACCCGGGCACCTCTGCTAAATCACCAAACGTAGCGAACCACTTGGGGTGACCTATGGCAGAGGTGTTGGTTATCCAATAAAGGTTCCCGGGGCGGCGGTACCCATTCCCGCCTCCCAATTGACCTTAGTGTTATCTAAGCAAAATGGTTTTTCCAGGATATTGTGATGTTCCTTTCTCTCATCAGGGTTATTTCACCACTTCTGGGTAACCTGTTCGAATCAAGTAACATTAACCATAAGTTTATTAAGATGTTCGTAGAGCTTGCCCAACTTAAAGTGATAGAACACCCTTCTAGGTGGTTACGTTTATTACTTTCATATTTCTTTATTTTATTTATTTATTGACGCCCTATTGGGCTTTTACATATAAAATACAAATTTCAATTATAACAACAGTATAACACAAAATAAAAAAGAATACAAAATATACAAATAAAGCATAAACTCAATGTAAAATAATAGGAATACATCTAATGCTAATTCCACATGGATAACTTTAGAGAACTCGTATGTACATATACCTACGAGCAACAAAAACATTAAAAATAATCAAAACACATTAATTTTTACTTAATTACTCGTGGTATGCTTTTGAAATAAGAACAATAAAAAAAAAACAATAAACAAATAAAATGATTTCTCATTCATTATTTACATCTAAAAAGTGGTGGACTAATTTGGCTTTAAATGAATCAAAATTTAAATTAAAAATGTCAGCGACATCAGTTAGTTCATTGCCCAACCTGTGTATTCTTTCCATCACAGAATTCGTAGCGAAGTTATTGTTGTAAAATAAAATATTTCGTCTAGTATATTTTGGAGGTATATGTAAGGATAACAAGTTTTTAGCGTCAGGGCAGTCCAGCCTTGAATGTACAATTTTATACAATAAGTTAAGTTTACTACGTAAATTGACATAATTGATTTCAATAATAGGAACACCAATTTTGAAATTAATAAAACGTAAAAATTTATTTTGAATTTTTTCAATTTGTAAACAATGAGAGTTGAAATGAGGATACCAAATGCTTGAATTTTATTCAACCTGACTTCTAACCATACGTGTATAGTAATTTTATGGTTTTTATGTTATTAAAGTCTTTAGCGATTCTGAGGATAAATCCAAGCATTTGTAATCCCTTACTGGTAATGCTAATAATATGATTCAAGAAGCGTAATTTGGAGTCAAAGATAACGCCAAGGTCGTTGAATTCAAAGACTCTTTTTAGAGTGGCATTGTTAATTGTCTAGTCGAATAGTAAAGGGGTTTTAGATCTATGAAAACTGATCGTTTGGCATTTGTTGATATTAAGATATAATTTGTTTGCGATGCACCATTCATAAAGTTTATTTAAGTTAATTTGTAGAGTTAAACAATCAGAAGAATTTTCAATCGATTTAAACATCTTTAGATCGTCGGCAAATAGAAAAAAGTGAATATTATCGAAAATTAATGAAATGTCGTTAATAAATAGTAGGAAAAGAATTGGTCCTAGGTGGGAAACTTGGGGGACCCCACTTAAGGCAAAAAAAGTGTATGAGGAGTTAATTTGAGATGGTTTTCTAAATGATAAGTAGCTTCTAAGCCATTCGAGAAAGTTTCTACTAAAAACATGCATTATCTCACTAAATATTGATAATATCGACTTGGAACCTGCCTCGTTCGTTTCAGTACGCATGAAAACATAGCAAACGATACCTATATCGAACCAATTTGTAAACATAAATTGTTGAAAAATTCCCTCCCTCCCCATTCTCATACAGGTGTGTTCCACCCAAAGATATTCAAATACAAAAGAGATATGCTATGGTGTCCGCGCAACTGTCGGCGGACTACGACTTAATTAGGGTAGTTTGCATACAAAAAGAAATTGTTCATTTCGTTGATTTTTTGGAGGTGTGCATTAGTATTGGTTAACAATATAGTTTGAATACGGAAATAATTCGTTCATTTAGTTAAACGTTCGTTTGGTTTAATCGTTAATTATTCGTTCATTTAGTTTATTTGTTAATTAATAAACAATATCGGCGACACCCGGAAGCGCAGTCCCATCTAGTAAAAACTGCAGATAGCACATCTACTTATATTTCAATATTTTTGGTTCCACCACTTTTTCTTGTGCGGTCTCCGAAGATGTTTGTTTATATTGCCAAAATGATTTAAAAACTCACGATTGCACGAATTTTATCATATTTTATTGTACTATATCAAAACCCTTATTTACCTTTGGTTGGGCATTTACACCTACATACAGCTACATATAGCTATACTTACCTACTTGCATCATAGATACAAACATAGCTACACTTACCTACATACATCTCTATACATCTTAGACCCTGCACTTGTAGCTAGTATTGTCACATGTTCCTTCCTACCCATCCCTGTATTTTTTTTTTTTTTTTTACATGAGCTCCACACAGGAGGCCCTGAGGAAAATAATTTCCCTCAGGGCCTATGTCATCTTTGAAGATGCTGTGTGGAGGGTTTTTTTAAGGAAAGGAAGGAGAGGAGAGTTCTGGGAAGGAAAAGGGTTTAAGGGGTGGGTAGGAATCTGGGGTTCAGTATGTCCTGGTCATCCGCCTCCAAGACCTAGACAAACCTCACCCCATGAACCCGGGCACCCCTGCTAAATCACCAAACGTAGCGAACCACTTGGGGTGACCTATGGCAGAGGTGTTGGTTATCCAATAAAGGTTCCCGGGGCGCGGTACCCATTCCCGCCTCCCAAACTGTATACCTGTCGTTTTACATTACCCACATTCAGTCTTTAATCGACCCTCGCCGCATAAACATCTGATATTCCGCATACCTCTTACGCTTACTGCATCCGCAAATAATCCCATATACCGCAAGTAAAAGTAGCGTGACTAATACAGTCCTACAAGTGCATGAATAAACCCAGCCAAGATAGCAAAGAGTTTCACAAGGGTCCGCAGTAAGTCCTTTTTTTCATTTCCTTAGTGCATTCTTTCAACAAGTGCAGTGGTCAAAATACATACAAAAATCATTCAAGGTCCTTCGACATCCGCATCTACATAAATAACACATCAACCTTACTATAGTAATAACTTTAAGTTATCTTGTAGGTACCTAAACAAAGCACCCTTGAGGCGATATTTCGTAAATACCTACTATTATTCCTGTTACGTATACCTACACCTATTTTGCGATCATTCATACGTCCCCAGCCCAACGGATAGCGTAACGGGCGCACCTCCCGCAGCGCGACGGGGGATTGTGTAGGAATATTTCCTCGCGCAGAATCTCCTCCAAATTTATTGTTTTTAATAAAAACACTCCGCGAACGATGATGATGTATAGCGGCAATAAAACACTCGCACGCCCATGAAATTTGCACAGCTCAGTTTAATATCGCGTCCAGGAAAACAATAAAAATCACTTAGGGACGAAGGGGCTTTGACAATTAGGGCTGTTGGGCCAGGTGCCGCATACTGCTGCTTGCCGCTGGTCTCCTGCTAATAAATTTATAAGAAACATTAATTAGTAGGCGTTAATTAATTTAAAATATTAAACACGCGTGATTAATTTGATGATTTATTGACGACGTTGATATTTATATTGATCAGTCATATTATACTACGCACTCTCTCGGTAATCGAAAATATTTTATGATTTATAAAAAAATACATATTAATAAATTATTTGTTGTCAACATACATTAAATTCACCTATTACAAAAAAATAAGATTGTTTTATAAACAGTGCGAAAAAAATTGTATAGAAAAAAAACGACTGTGATTTAGACTACACGAATGATGTAAAACGCCTTTAGCTCCATCTATATGATAGGAAGAGAGAATAAAATGTTCGCGCGCACTGCTCTCTCTTGCTCCTACAGTGTGGTACAAACAATAGGCCTGCAGTGTGTCTTAGATATACGAAACGTAACGAAACGTAAACGACGGGAATGCTGTCCTCGTTCTACCGGTATTACAATGGAAGATGCTCCGGGGAACTAGCGTCATTTATCCCCTCGGCACCGGTGCATAGTCGGGAAACACGCCAAACACGCGCCCAACATTTGTACACGGTTGACATTAGTCACATGAGAACGGGTCGTTTCTATGACTCGTTCTTGAGTTCAACGGCTCGGCTGTGGAACGATTTGCCGGCCTCTGTGTTTCCTCCCTCCTACAACATGGGTCTCTTCAAGACCCGTGTTCACTCCTTCCTTTCCTCAAAAAGACCCTCCACACAGCATCTTCAAAGATGACATAGGCCCTGAGGGAAGTTATTTTCCTCAGGGCCTCCTGTGTGGAGTTAATGTAAAAAAAAAAAACTGGCTATGAGAGAGAGAGAAAGAAAATGTGTGCACGCACCTCTCTCTCTTGCCCTTATAGTAATATACGAAACGTAACTCTTTGTCTTTCTATCTTCACTAACTATCGTTCGTCTCGCTTTTCGTAACGCTCTCGTCACGCATTCACCAGCTCACGCATTCGTTAAGAAGTTTTACTTCAATAATCTTTAAGGGGATCAACTGTAGGAGGGTTTAACTATTGGGGGGTTAACTGTCGGAGGGATCAACTGACAATGGACCAACTGTCGGGGGATCAATTGTCGCCGAATCAATTGTCAGGTCACCATTTTATACAGAAGTAGTTGAAAAGTAATATTACTAATGGTGATATCTACATATTTATTCCACATCCAGGAAGTAATTAGTTCAACATTCATAGGCAGTGGAACCTAACTGCCTGCGTATTGAACGTATTTCCTAGTACACTGATAAAGACAAACTGGAATAATTCCTACATTTAAATACCAATATGTTATTACCCATTTCCGTCTGTGGACAGAATTAATACAGCCGAATTGCTGGTTATTCATAAAGTTAACTATTCATCAGGTAAGTACTAAACGTTATATATTCCAACGTACATTTTTATTTATGTGGTTCGCAAAATTTATAAATTAGGCAACAATATTAAAGGTTTTTTTCTGATTTTATGCCAAACCCACTTTATTAAGGGCACGTGCTTTGCCTGAGTTCTTCAACAACTCAATACCCCCGTTCGTTCATTACCTATTTCCAACGAAACGGAGCAAAGTGCGATATTTTCCTAGAAGGTTCAAAGGACCAATCTTCGGCCTATTTTACTATACCAACATGATGAAAGAGAAATATGGATCCTTATAAATAATACCCAAGTGCCTTCCGATCCTATAACTGATGAATAGTTTAGCGAGTGGCTAGATGTAAATTTCTAAATAAATATTTTTTTGATTTTATAATAATTTTGTATTTTAACTTCACTCAGAAGGCTCGGAGAAATAATTTCCCTTTGGTCCTATGCAATATTTGCGGTTTATTTGTAGAGGTTTTTTAAGCCGCCGCATCCCGAATTTCTACCGATTTCTTACACATCTCCCTTAAACATTTGAAATTTTTTTACTCTTTAAAAAATATATGTTATTTTTGAAGATAATGTCTAGACGTTAACCACCCCGAAATGCAAATTTTATGAAATTCCCTCTATAGAAAAAATCGCAAAGTATACACAGAAAATTACGATAAAACGTTCATTTTAATTATTTTAGAAGTTATATGTATGAAAAAATTTACAGTGTTTCCTTCAGTGTAACATTAGTAATTACATATCTATCCATCTTCTTTTTTTTTGAGCTGGTGTACGATGCCTTAAGGAAAGGAATGAGATACCCTGTTGTAGGGAGAGAGAAAATGCAGTGGGTGTCATTTCACAGCTGAGCTGTTAAACCAAAGATATTGACGGTAGAAATGTTTCGGACATCGTTGCAGTGTCCATCATCAGGGCAGATCCGGTAGATGTGCTTCATATGTATGACGATGCACAATATCTCTGCGGTAATAATATCAAAGAAAATTAAAACTTGGTCAATACCTACTACTAATGTCTATACTTGTTACACGATGGTACAATCGGACCGGATCCAGCGAAACCGGATCTCCATTTTGTCGGGATGTAGGGAGGCTATGCAAGACTGGGAAGGGAGGTTTAGGGGAAAGAGGAGACTTGGGAAGCATAAATCTGAATTTTAAGATCTGCATGAAAACCATTAATGACATTTATTAATATTATATCCTAGGGAGTAGTTTGAGAGGTTGGCAAACCTGGAGTTATAACAATTAATTAATTTATTTTTAATTTTTAAATTTATGAAATCTCAAATTATAATATTTAATTAAATGAAGATAATATTAGGGAAACTCAATCGAAAATGTTGAGAGAGAAAAATCCGAAAAAGATATTGGCACCTCTGGGACTCGAACCCAGGACCCTTTGCTTACGTGGCAAGTGCTCTACCAACTGAGCTTGAAAAAAATAAAAAATAAAATGGTTAAAAAATTTATCCAGACACTATCTGAATCTCATTTAGTTCGGGTTGAATTTCGCAATCATATATAAAGATGGCAGTCAATAATATGTGCCTTAAGAA
The DNA here is from genome assembly GCA_929108145.2 of Limnephilus rhombicus. NCBI lineage: Eukaryota > Metazoa > Arthropoda > Insecta > Trichoptera > Limnephilidae > Limnephilus > Limnephilus rhombicus. The sequence continues at coordinate 47,236,873 of OV815283.1, forward strand.
AATGGGGGTAATTTTGGTAGTTCTTAGTCGAAGTATAATAATACAGTTAAAAGTGACCGAATTTGATATCGACACCTTAGCTCAGTTGGTAGAGCACTTGCCGTGTAAGCAACGGGTCCTGGGTTCGAGTCCCAGAGGTGCCAAAATCTTTTTCTGATTTTTCTGTCTCCACATTTTCGGTTGAATTTCGATAATATTGTCTTCATTTAATTAAATTAATTTATTGTTATCGTGTTTAATTCGTCGAATTAATTTGTCATTTACAATAACAGTTTATAGTTTTAGTTACACAGAAGCAAATCCATGAAAATGGGGACTCAAAACGCCGCTGAACAAAAAATATGCTCGGTCGCTGAGTGATACAAAGATTGTGAGTTTGGGTTATATTCGTCATAGACTCAATTTGGTGAAAGCGTCCATATCAAATAATGACGAAAGATAATGGTTGTTAGCTTATGTTAAATTTCATATTCATCTTCAACGGACATTGAAAATAACAAAGAATGGTCACGATAATCTTCATCAAAGGGGACAATAATCATTATGTGCGTCAAGCCACGGTGGCTCGTGTTACAGTAAAGTTCAAATTATTATAAGTTTTATGGTATTTCGTGTTAGAATCCCTCGCTGAGCGTTCTAATATGCTTTCGATCTAGGGTTATACTATTGGAAGCATAGTCACTGACCAATGACCTTTTTCATCCCAGATAGGAGGATATATCCAGCTTACTCTTACCGACAAGATTTATTCTAATGTAGATATATAACATAAATGTAATCTCAGTGGTTGTAGGAAAAGGGGGATATTTGAACATGCGGAAAACAAACCCTACTGCGAAAACATATTATGACGTATTGAAACATATTATTTAAATATCATTGAAGAAGATTAATAATTTAAACGAAAAAATGAAAGACATCAAGACACAGAAAAACAGAAAAAAGACAATGGTCGCAATTAGGACTCGAACCCAGACCTGTCGTCTAACCGGGACGTGCGCGTTAACCAATTTCGCCATTGCCACCTTCTGTCAAATCGTCATAATTATCAATCTCATATTTCAAATTTTAGAATTAAGAATATTATCTTCAACTAATTTGAAATATGAGATTGACAATTATGACGGTTTGACAGAAGGTGGCAATGTTAAAATTAGTTAACGCGCACGTCCCAGTTAGACCAGAGGTCTGGGTTCGAGTCCCAGTTGCGACCATTGCATTTTTTCTGTGTCTTGTTCTCTTTCATTTTTTAGTTTAGATTATTAATGTTATCGTCTTCTTCAATGATATATTACATTGATGGGAAGAATAACCTTCACAAGTTATAAAATAGTGTTTTTCTAATAAAAAATTGAATATTATTTAAATGTTCATTCACGTTCATACATCACAAAATCTGGATGTGCTCTGCTCTACGCGGCCTGCATCACAGTACAAGCCCATCGTAAGTGTTGCATGATACACGTTTCAATTAAGGTAAACGATAGAAGACGCAGGCATCAAACAAATATTATATACAATAGCTTCACACAGGAGACCTTGAGAAAAACAATTTCCTTCGGGGCCTATGTCAACCCTGTTTTTAGGGAAAGGAAGGAGAGAAAGTTCTGGGAAGGAAAAAGGTATCACGGGTGGTTGAGAATCTGTGGGTAATTGTGTCCAGGAGTGTCGGACGTATGAATCTATCCCACCCACCGCGGTGCAAGGCAATGGGGTCAGGAGAGTCCGACTGGAGAGATAAAAAGATCACCCTCAACCAGTCTCCTCGATCCGGCCCACCAAGCAGCAGGTAGGAAAACGTGTGTGCGGCCAAGACCCAGACAAACCTCACCCCAATATGGGGTAGCAAATTAATAACAGTACCATAGCACATTAAAGGAAAAAAAATAACGGAAATGAATGACTGGCATGATACGAAATTTAGAACATACGAGTATATTTAGTCCAATCATAAGGAATTTAGAACATACGAGTATATTTAGTCCAATCATAAGGAATTTAGAACATACGAGTATATTTAGTCCAATCATAAGGAATTTAGAACATACGAGTATATTTAGTCCAATCATAAGGAATTCATATTAGAAATACGATTTACAATTATTGGTTATTATCTACGTTATTAGTTATTACCGTTTTAGGTCCTGGAAATTGGTTATCATAGTCGTTATTGCGACTACCTGCTTAGGCATTGAAATCAAAATTCTGGTTAGATATTTACACAACATTGCATTTAACTTTATTAGTAACTTTATTACTATAACAACCTCAGATTTGTTTGAGGTTACCAAATCCGTTACTTCATTCAATTTCACGTTTGTCTACGTCGTCATTAACGAACTTTCAACTAGTTTCTAAATAATACTTTATCGAAGATTTACAGTTCCACACCCACGTGCCTTGTAGTAGGTACTATTTCGTAATTCACAATAGTTACAACAGATCAGCATTAATTGTGAGATCGTAACATTGTTCTTCAAGATTTGAATCAAAAAGTACATAGTGATACAAATAATAATTTCGAATCCAACGGTTGAGGTCATTATTTGGTCATAACCTTTCATCAAGAATACATTGTCTATTTAGAGACCTGGTTAACAGTTCAAAGTTGGAGTTGGGTTATTCCGAAATACAGCAGGGGTACGGAAGTGTTGGCACTAGTCCGAGCCGTATTATTATTTAATAGTAGCTGAGGTTCCGGCGTTGCCGTACTGACTAGTCCTGGGTCGATCGATCGTTTTACACGACCCGGGTCGCTCACGACCCACTGGCGTCACGAGCGGGTCGTGAAGACCCGCTCTTTTCGCGACACAAAATACGAAACTCGATTACTCATCACCCAGTTACTTTCTACGGGCGCGCCGCGCGGTAGACGCTCGCCGCCCAGACCGGTCATACGCGACACGAAACCCAGGTTATAATTGTGTGAACGTTCTCTCACAGCTCACACCCGTAACTAGTAATGTCATGTCCTAGAAATAAATTTTAAAAAAGACATGCTTCAGGGGTTAAAAAACAATGTTTTATCATGTTTTGAAGGATATAAAAACCTTGTAAAAAACGTGTTGTTCTGAAGCTTTTATTGAGAATTTAAATAAGTAAATTAGCTGTAAGCTGTAATGCTTTATTATAATTTCTTTTTATTAAGGTCAGACATTTTACACTTTTACCAGTTTATAGTTTCTATTACAATGCACAATTACATTCACACCCACACGAAAAATTAAAAGTTTTTGTGAAAACTGCACTTAGCACTTTGATTAACAATACCAAGATACGCTCTTATTAAAAACGTCTCCGTGTCTAGTCGAATATTCAAAAATCGAATCTACTTAACAATCCCGCTATGACGTGACACACGGGCAGGAAGCAGGATACAGTCACGCACGTATGTGCGTTGATCGGCAATCGGCGACCGAGTGTGTCGCAGTTGCAGTTCGAGAGTTCCGGGAGCTGACACATCTCGCCACTCGCCACATGGGCACCCGGCGATCGGTCCGTGAGTCACGGGGTGCAGGAATCTGTCGTAGTTAGTAGGTTGCGGGAGTGTGTCGCGTTTCACGGGTCCCGGAAGACCCGGGTGCTGACGAATAAATAACCCGCTCGCTCTTTGATGGCTCGTGAGCGGGTTTCGACGATCAGGTCTTTCACGATCGACCCAGGCCTAGTACTGACTGTAAATTTCCTCTTATTTTGAATGTCAAGACTTATCAAAATTCTGCTTTTGAGGAGTTAAATGAGGGTTATTCTAAATCTAACGCAGACGGACTCCTCCATCTAGTGTTGCAGGTCAAGTGTGCAGAATTTCAGCAATCCAAGCGACAGAAGCTCTTCTATATATATTTTATATTTTTAAAATGTATTACAGTTATACGGCTCTGCACAGAATTTTGAAATCAGATGTATATTGCAATTTCAATCTCATTTTAAACGTTCATTTTAAAGTTTTAAACTTCAACAAAAAGGATCAAAATTCAGCTTTTATAGTGAGAAAAGGAGCAGAGGGTTCGTGGTTTTTCAAAATCTCATTTAGAAAGCCATCTTCCCCTCATTTAGAGGTCAATTATACAAAATTTCGACAAACTTGGTATAAAACTGTAGATTTGTATTAAAAAAACAAAGCCACGCCACCCGCCACAGACACTCTTCCTTATATTTACGTTATTTATTTATTTATTTACACATATACGGCACAACATGTGCCATTAACATAATAGACATACTTATAATAGTACAACAACATGAAGAATAACAGTATAAATGTTATTATTTTTAATTTTTAAATTAACGTTTAAGACAAGATTTTTATGCATAGCACAAAGGGTAACAATTATTATAAGCAATAATTATCAGCCTGAAACACTCATCCACATTGAAAAAATCTTCCGAGAAAAGATACGGGACCTAGCGAAGGATTTAACACTAACAGTGTCTCTCTCGCAAAAATAAAGTTGGTTGTTTTCAGGTGGAAAAAATATAATAAGCAGTAATTGTTGAATGAAACACTAGTATATATTTAATCATTTGGCGGGTACAAGATAAGCCGCCATAGCTCAATTGGGAGAGCAGCTGACCGGCAATCAGAAGGGCACGGGTTCATGTCCCGTTGGCGTCATGTATCTTTTCTCGGAAGATTTTTTCAATGTGGATGAGTGTTTCAGATGATAATTATTGCTTATAATAAGTATAAATGTTAGTAAAATTTAAGAAAAAAGTAAGGTAATAAGTAGTGTATAAAAACTATAATGTATAAAAGTAAAAATAAAAATTTAAAGAGAGAAATAAAATAATAAAATGTACAAATAAAAGATACCTATCTGAAGGTACCTTCAAAGATTTAAATATAAAATATAAAAAGTAATCAATCCTGGATTATGTTAACCGATATGATAAATTAAACAAGTACCTATAGTATAGTTATAGGTATATAATGAATATTATAGTTATAGGTATATAGACAATAAAATGTATATAAAGATTGATTGGTTGTAACCGGATAACTGGACGTTATAAAATACAGATTATTTAAAATATCGACCAAATAAAATACTTCAAAAAATTCAAGAACTTAGATAGGTACTAGATACACATCATGCCTTTTGTTTTGTTTTATTTAGGCTTCAGTCTGGTTGCGTAAATCCAAAAGAAAGTTTTCTATGAACCCGTTCCCTAGTGGCTTCCTCAGCTAAGATCGATCGGCAACTCTGAAATCCTATCAAAAAGAAACAGATAAGAAGTTACTTTCTAAAACTTGAGGGGTTGACACACCTCAACAACTATTTTGCCCTAAATTCATATTATATGCTGCCACGTAAAATTGTATTCTTTTATTACCAGAGTTATTTTAGTTCGATCCTTAGAATTTGTAATAAACTTCCCCCCGCTCTTACTAATATCCAGAATCCATCTGAATTTAAACGGGCTTTAAAAACAAAATTATTTAAAAAATCATACCCTCATGAATCCTAACATCTTTTCAAATCACGTAAAAAGCCATGTTCTCAAGTATCCGGTAATTTTTTGGTTTCGGTTTCCTCCTAATTGTACTTTTATGTTTAATATCCGAATTTAATATCGAATTTATTATAAGAAGTTAGTATATTATATTTTAGTTTAAAAGTTCTTGTTTTGTCCTGTGCCACAATACAGTTTTGTCTATTATTATTGTCCTTTGTGTACTATAACAGCACTGTTTTTGTTAATCTTTGTTCTCTTGTTGTATATTATATTTTAGTTTAAAAGTTCTTGTTTTGTCCTGTGCTACATAACACCGTTATTGTCTATTATATTGTCCTGTGTGTGCAGTAACAGCACTGTTTTTGTTAATCTTTGTTGTGTAAATGCTGTATATTTTTTATTTCATATTATTTTATCAATATTTTGTAATGGACTCGTGTTGAGCACGGTAGGATTATTTTTAATTTATTATAGTTAAGCGCACTTGAAGTGAAATGACACAAAACTGCGCTTCACAAATATTACGTTATTATTTATTATTATTTTAAGAAGAATGTTGTCAATCGCTAGCTACAATAATACATTGTTTTGACCATTAAACCACGCCTATGTCTCTAACGTGCAGCTGACTCTCTCCATCCCATCATAGTTATATGAAAACGAAAACAGGACGGTGCACATTGTATAAGTTAGCCTTTCCGTCCTAACTCCATTCCGGTTCAAATCGTATTAAATGAGACTTGAGATGTTACAAATGATTTGGTGGATCAGGGCAATAACGTTAAGCGATTGTATTGCTAACGACCCTTTTAAATTATATAGAACTATACGCCAGTGGTGACGGTGAAGTAGAGAATCCAAAGGTCAATAGAGTGGGAACTTGTGAATACATTTTAAATGACCGCTAATTTTATTGTACTTGGGATCCAAATGATGGATCAGGTTTTATAAATAATTGGTTTTAGATAGGATGAAGAAATCGTGTAACTCATAACCTCATAAGAGTCGTAAGTAACTATTATAGGTATGGATTTGCATATATTTATACATGATGTTGAGGGACACACTTGATTACGTTAACCAGTGGTTCCTGATATTATTTGGAGTAAAAAATTTAAATGAAATTGTCGTACCGGTGACATTCTTGATGTATTTTGAAGTAAAACTTTTTTACGCACGCTTGACTTGGGGAGGAAGCTGGTGAATGCGTGACTAGGACGTTACGAAAAGCGAGGTGAACGGTAGTTGAGAGGGAGGTGCAAGTTAGTGAAGATAGAAAGAGAGAGAGTTATGTTTCGTATATTACTGTAGGGGCAAGAGAGAGAGGTGCGAGCACATATTTTCTTTCTCTCTTTCTCGCATAGCCAGTTACGTTTCGTATATCTAAGACACAGTGCAGGCCTATTATTTGTATCACACTGTAGGAGCAAGAGAGAACAGTGCGCGCGCACATTTTCTTTCTCTCTTCCTATCATATAGATGGAGCTAAAGAAGTGTAACAACCACGCATTGTTGCTACGTCACGTGTTGGATTACGCCCGAAACGATCGATATGTGGCGAGCCAACTTAACTACCTGCGCTGTGAGAAGTACTTACTTAAGAATTCAAATTCAAGCAATTCAAATTCCAATTCATTTGAACAGCAAGCTGAAACAAAAGGATACTGATTATTATTTTATTTTTTAGACTGTCACTCTCCATATGTTGATAACATGGTGAAAATTTTAATGGCACATAAAAAAACTATCAACCGATGATTCTAGAGTTTTCTTTTAACCGTGTTTACGTAGCACGTTCAATTGCCACATTGGATCACGTCGGGGTCACCAATGTGGCAATTGAACGTGCTACGTAAACACGGTTAAAAGAAAACTCTAGAATCATCGGTTGAAAGTTTTTTTATGTGCCATTAAAATTTTCACCATGTTATCAACATATGGAGAGTGACAGTCTAAAAAATAAAATAATAATCAGTATCCTTTTGTTTCAGCTTGCTGTTCAAATGAATTGGAATTTGAATTGCTTGAATTTGAATTCTTAAGTAAGTACTTCTCACAGCGCAGGTAGTTAAGTTGGCTCGCCACATATCGATCGTTTCGGGCGTAATCCAACACGTGACGTAGCAACAATGCGTGGTTGCTACAGAAGTTTTACTTCAGTCGTGTGGTCTAAAGCACATTCGTTTTTTTGAAGTAAAACGTCTTTACGCACGCTTGACTTGGGGAGTAAGCTGGTGAATACGTGACGATAGCGTTATGAAAAGTGAGATCGGGCGAGGCGAACGATCGGGCCTTTACGCGCGCTTTACTTGGGGAGTAAGCTGGTGAATGCGTGACGAGAGCGTTATGAAAAGTGTGATCGGGCGAGGCGAACGGAAGTTCGAGAGGAAGATATAAGTTAGTGAAGTTTTACTTCAGTCATGTGGTCTAAAGAACACTCGTTTTTTATTCAACTTAAAACATTAGAAAATCAGTAGGCATTAATAGGTACGGTCGGGTGAGTTTTGGGCGGTTACTCGGCTAGTGTCTCATATTCCATTGGTGTCCGGGTGGCGTATTTGCAAAACCTATACCGATTCAGTCGCGGTAGCGACAGCGACAATTTACATTTTAAATATACCTATATATTGGTTATTTTTATCACATTGCAAAAACAAAAATTGATCTAAAATCTAGATAAAATTATCTTTCTGATGTGTATATTAGAAATTAATAATTTTATTTATAAATATTTAAATTTTGATATTATTGCCGTATTTTGTAAATACACCTCTATATCGATAACTAGCTGACCCGGCGAACTTCGTACCCCCTCAGAATCAATGACTGTTGTGTTAATTTATTAGCTGAATTAAATTCAGTTTTTTTATTAAGTTAAAAATTACACAATGAAGCATTTATCGATCCGCACCTTCCGTGTTTTTCTTACTTTTCCACTTACTTGGGGGATCCATAAATTACGTCACACGAATTTCAAGATTTTTTTATCCCCCCCCCCCCGTCCTCCGTCCCTGTCACACATCGTCACATTTATGAGACCCATCCCCCCCAGTGTGACATCTAAAAGTAATCAAAACAGAAGTTTAAATTTTTTTTACATATGAAGTCACAGAGCTGATGACCACCCCGTACCCCCAGTCACACTTGCTACACCCTCCCCCCCCCTTTCATATGTGACGTAATTTATGGATGGCCCCTTACGGGGATTGCGTTTCATTTTCTTTATGCGTGTGAGGGAAATTTATTATAATTATTGTATTTTTCCTTTGGAAGGGCGAAGACACACGTTAACCGTATGTCTCATTTTCGACTGTTGACATTTAGTGTGTAAGAAAGAGAGGCAGCATTATATATTAAAGAACAAAAGCGAAACAATCAGCGCATTGACATTTGACGTTTTTGAATTTTTGGAATTCACGCAAACTTCAACTGACACAACATTGCCACAGCTCTTTCAAAAGATGAAAATTCGTTCCATACAAAATGTATGAAGAAATTAATTTTCTTCATAACTTTCTTTTTCATGTATTAATAGTTATTCTGTTATCCGGGACGGAGACTAATCCAACAAATTAAAGATCATCAAAATCGGTCCAGCCGTTCTCGAGTTATAAATAGTGTAACTAACCTGACTTTGTTTTATATATTATTAAGATAAGATTTTTTATTACTTTGCAAACACAAAAATTGTTCTTAAATCTAGATAAAATAATCTTTCCGATGTGTACACTAGAAATTAATTATTTTATTTCTAAATATTTAAATATTGATATTGAAAATGTAAATTGTCAGTAGAGCGACTGAAACGCGGTAGGGATTTTAAATACGCGTCCGGGTGCCTTATCTTTCTTTATTAGCCTTGGTATCTCCATGTCCTAAAGCATAATCCTTTTGAACAATACCTAGGTTCAATCTTTGTGAAATTAATTTATCGGCAAAAAATTATTTCTGCTCTTTTATACAATTCATACCTGCGATCATTTATTTGTTTACAAATAAGCCGACGCGAAATTTTGTTCTAATGAAAGCTTTTTTCTGCAGGTGCATATAATACTCAAACCTGACCACTACCAAAGGATAATGGATTTTTTCAGCCTTTTCTTTCTTGTTTGATGTAGTGGTCAATCAACCGACTACACTACTGAGCTGGAGCATCGTCCATTGCCATTCCGAAGTAAAAAGCTTTATAAGTGTGTGGTGCACTTTATGGTCAAACATGTAGCGATTTCATAGAATTTACCGATCGCAAGCACTATGGACTAGACGCCAGCAATTCTTAAAATTTTTCAGAACCAAAAGGATTATATTTCAATTATTATAAGCAATAATTGTCAGCCTGAAACACTCATTTACATTGAAAAATCTTCCGAGAAAAGATACTTGCCGCCAACGGGACTTGAACCCGTGTCCTTCTGATTGCCGGTCGGATGCTCTTTTTCGATGTAAATGAGTGTTTCAGGATGAAGATTTTTCAATGTAAATGAGTGTTTCAGGCTGACAATTATTGCTTATAATAATTGTTACCCTTTATGCTATGCATAAAAATCTTGTCTTAAACATTAGTTTATAAATTAAAAATAATGATTATATTTAATTTTAATTCGTATTTCAGGGAAATGTGACGCTTTACTCCAACATTATTTAATATATTTCCTGTGTGGAAAATATTCTACAAAGCCTTTGTTAGAAAATAATTTGTAGGTACTGTCATTGTGTCATTCCTTTATTTTGTGTGTCACACTGTCTTATTCGGTCAGTCAAATGTGATGCAGTACAATGTGTGGTCACAAGAGAGTATTAAGTGTAATAAATTTGTTACATTTATAACTTTTTTTAAAAGTACTTGTTCAACGTTGATAGTAGGTAGTATGTTTATAAGTACTGTTTTATAAGTTACATAAATGCAAAAAGTTGATAACAGAAAAAAAAATACAAACAGAAGGTAATATTTAAATAACATAAATTTATAGTTATAAGTTGAGGTTTCTCATAGCCCGCCTCACTAGGCTAACCTGTGTTGAGGGAGTAATTTTTAAGTTAATTTGTAATACATGCGCTCTTTTATTACTTATGATTCAAATTTTTACGTTATCTTTGAAATTATTTTGTGAATTGATTTTTTTAAATTTTATCTAGAAGAATATTGTAAAGTTTTGTCTCAGGGTATCTGAAGTTTAGTTGACCAAAGTAGATTGCGTTATAGGAATTTGTAGTAAGTTTTTATTATTGGTTCGAGTGCAGCGATTACTTAATCTTTCTTAATGAGTGAGAATTACGTCAAACATATTCATAATATTAAAGATACCTTCTTTGGTTAAAAATTGTTTTGCTCACTAGCAACTTTACCACGGCATCTCGAATCATCTGAATATGTTTGATGTTGGTCTTTCACAAATATCCCCAGAAAATTATACCACATTTTGGAGTGTGTTTTGCTAGAGCTAAATACATTAATTTCCATGGGCACAAAACATTTTATATTATTAAGTCTTCCTACAAAGACAATCACAGTGATTGGAAATTTTTACATCTCATTTCATGTTACAGTCCACGGTAACACCTAGATACAATTACTTGTTAAAGAGTTCAATACAACAAATTAGTTTTGGTGTTGTTGTGAGTTGTGAATGCAATAAAAAGAGGGGTGGCTTACATGAATCAATTTCGTTTTTTAGCATTGATTAAATAATAAGCCAGAATCAGGTCACCAATACAGTGAAGAAATAAAATCTTGCCCTAACAATTTCATTGCGGCATCCAAAAACTAATGAGACATACCTAACATGTGCAATCATCAGCTCATAAATAATGTTTAAATATTTGTTTTATAGAATATATAAAGATAATATTAGTGTTGGTCTTGAAGTTGACCCTTGGGGTACTCCTTTTTAGACATTTCACAAAAAAATTCTGTTATTTTTACCAGGATTTGGCAGCGGGCTAAGATTTCCGAAAAAGCAGTTGGTTCATTTTTACCTGAAGGAAGATATAATATACCTTACTTAGGATCCACGGACATGCCCTTATCAGAACTGCGATGTATATATGGGTTTTCTTTCATAAAAACACTCCAAGTCTCCACCTACCCAACTTTATTACCGTCAAAGCAGTCGTATCTTACATAACAATGTCATTCGAATTGGCACACCAATAATCATTTACGTATGTACCTACTTCAAAATGACTTACATATGTATGAAATTCGTGGAATTCACTGCATTACGGTAATTGCCTGTCAAATTATTTGTGACCTTTATAGTAGCACGAGTACAAGTACAAGAACAAGCCGGTAAGTGAAGGGCCAAAGTCATTTTCTCGCTGCAGGTAATGTTGCGTGAAGCCAGAAACAAGATTAGTAGAATGGGAGAAAAGTTGAGAATTGTATCGACTTTTGAACGTGAACAGACCACATCACGCCACGCCACGCCACACTGCACGTATTTCACACGTGAGCCGATGGTCATTCAAACCAATTTAAATATTGCGTTATTATTTTTAATTTTGAGTGCTTGACTTACTTTTTTTAATGGTTTTCATCAAACAATTGTGTGGTCGACAATTGTGGAAATTTCAGATATACAGTAAATCTGGCTTGTGGTATGCGTAAATGAAGCAATTATTTGGAGATTTCGTATGGCTTGGGTGATCTCAACCAGTGGCGGCTCGTGACTCGTGACTTTTAGATGTGCTAGAGTCCTGATATTAAAAAATGGCATTATTGATGTTGTTGTAGCCAAAAAAAATTTTTTTATTTTATTTGAAAATCGGTTTTTTGTATGAAAAATTTCAGAAAGTTTCGGTTATTGCAGTGTGCCGCACCGATTTCCTGAAAAATCTTCATACAAAACACTGATTTTTGAAAAAAAAAAAAAATATTTATATATTTTTAATATTAAAAAAAATTATGCCATTTTTTAAATATTAGCACCCTTCTTCTTCTTTTTCAATGGCGCTACAGCCCATTTCGAGCCTTGGCCTCCTTCAAAATAAGCCTCCACCGCCCTCTGTCCTCGGCCGTCGTCTTCCAATCTGCAACATGGAGTAATCCTCGTGCATCCTTCCTGACATCATCCTCCCATATCAGTCTAGGTCTGCCCGCCTTTCGTTTACCTCCCGGGTGTCCTGTCAATATTAGCACCCTAGCACACCCAAAAGTCACGAACCGCCACTGATCCCAACCAACATCGATTAAAGCCTGTAGCTTTTTTATATCCATTAATTCACTGTTTTTTCTACTGCCTACCTAGATTAACGTGGATTAATTTTAATGTGGATTCAGAGATAATTTTAACAATTTCAACAATTTCACAAAACAGTTTCATCATTTCAATGATTGATTAATCGACGTTCCTTTAAATGGTTATAGCCATGTTTGGTGACCAGATCTGAATATACAGGTACTTCCCCACCTTCCTCTTCCCATCTTATTCCCCTCTCCACTACCTTCAGCCTCACAACATACCCCAATAGGGGATGCCATAGTTTCATTGGCCTCAGACAGGACAAGCAGAAACTCTTGTGAGGTATTCACACATAAAAGTTGACATAAAAATTATATCATTGAAGAAGAAAATTGCAATAATAATCTAAACGAAAATATGAAAGAGAACAAGACACAGAAAAAAGACAATGTTCGCAACTGGGACTCGAACCCAGACCTCACCAGTTAACCAATTTCGCTATTGCTACCTTCTGTCAAGCCGTCATAATAGTCAGTCGCATATTTCAAATTTTAGAATTAACAATATTATCTTCAACTAATTATTTTTCCATATTATGGGCCACTACCCTTTTTATTGGAAACAATCATTCTAAGAATTGATACGTTTTAAAATTTTCACGGACAAAAGTATTTTCTTTATTTGTTTTTGGGATGTTATGCCGTGTTGCGCTACCTCCTTCTTTAGCCAACGTTTCGGACAGCGTTGCAGTGTCCATCATCAGGGCAGATCCGGTAGATGTGTAGAAACGTTGGCTAAAGAAGGGGGTAGCGCAACACGGCGTAACACCCCAAAAATGAATAACGAAAATTCTAAGAATTGTTTTGTATCTTGGATAGCGTCTCGGATAAAAGTATCAGAATTTATTCATATGGAACTATTAACTTTTTATAAGAGTCTAACTAACTAACTAACCATCGCGCCGTTTCCCCGCAGTTTCCCCGGGGTAGGCAGAGAGGACGGACCGCCAAACAACTCGATCTTGGCACACATTCCTTGCCTCGTTTACATTCATACAACGTCTCATACACGCTCTTCTATTATTCTGACTCTTGACATGGCCCGACTCAAGTATCTGATTTATTTGGTCGTGCCATGTCTTTCTTGGGCGTCCTCGACTTCTTCTACCATTCACATTTGCGTCATATATTCTCTTTACACTCCTTTCCTCGTTCATTCGCTCTACACGCTGAAACCATCGGAGCGTTCCTTTTCTGATCTTATTCATTACGCTTACATCAGCCTTGCATTCTTTGCGGATTTCCACATTTCTCACACGATCATACATGGTTTTACCACACATAGGCCTCAGGGATCTCATTTCTACAGCGTAAAGTCTACTCTCATCCTTCCTCTGCCAGTTCCATGCCTCACTGCCATACATCAGGGTAGGTACCACGGTACCAGTACTCCATTATGGACGGCTAGTTTCGCGACATTGGACAGTTTTTTGTTGGTGCCAACGGCGTTCAGTCCTCCATTAATAGAGTTACCTGCATTCACCCTTCTTTCAATATCTCTATCAGCCTTTCCCAAATAAACAAACTCATCCAGCTGCTCCAAGTATTCATCATTCACAACTATATTGCATACTGTTTTTGTACTCTCTCTTTCAAACACCATGATTTTACACTTACTTACATTCATCATTAACTCATTCTAAAAGTCTAAATCAGGATAAAAAAATATTAAAGATGAATTTGCTCATAGATTGCAGCAATTCAAAACCAACGAAAGCACTTGAGCATTCATAATAAATCCTCTCAACACAAATGGTAACGAAATTCACATTAAGCCATTTGGACTTGATACTGGATCTCTGCAAAGAAATTTTGGTGAATTGGTTGCCGATCCCTGTCTAAATGAATATTCATATTTTTATAGGAAAAACTCTCTTTTTATAACTTTTTTTGATCCACGGACGTTGTCTTTTCCATTTAAATTATTATTGTTATCTTCTTCTTCAATGATATATTACGTTAACTGGAATAACCTTAAAAAAAAAACAAAAAAAGTTATAAAAAGAGAACTTTTCTTATAAAAAATTGAAAATAAATTATATTACGTAGGGAACACTTTTGCATCCAAAATCAAGTTATCATAACGTTATACGTATTACTAAGCTGATTTTTGTTAAAGTAAAAAAAAAAACTTCAGTAATGTGGTGCGATTTTTTTCTTCATTATTTGGTATTCGGTATTCGACCGAACACCGAATAGTAAAAAAAGTAGCCGAATAGGCCGAATACCGAATAGTAGCCGAATATTCGTGGCATCTCTAGTTATTATGTCGTGTTGCACTCCTTCTCCTTTAGCCCACATTTTTATTTTATTTACTTGAAACGCTAAGGTTTCTTTCGATTTCGGAAATCAGGACCGCAAAACAAATTCTGAAGATGATTTAATTTAGAGAACATTTATATCTGAGAAAACCAAAATTATATACATCATTGAATAAAATTAGGTTTTTTTTACATTAACTCTACGTAGTTCAGTGTGCCCAAAACTGACGAGATGTAAAAATCCATCCCTCCCTCGACTCATCGCCGATAGAGCTCTGCTGGAGAAGTCCATAAGTCGAGACATGACAAACAAGCCGGGCACCCTTTCAAAGTCACCAAACGTAGCTGACCACTTGTGGTGACCTACAGCAGAGATATTGGTTATCCAAAAAATGGTTCCCGTGGTGGCGGTACCCACAACCGCCTCCAAAGGTTTACGTCACAGTTTCGATATCTTACTTTCGATATCTTACTTTATTTTCAGATCTTATTAATAATATTTCCTGTTCTTAGAGTAGCTGAGTAGCTGTAAAACAACTTAGGTACCAGGTGTATTTTGCTTCTGAATTCACGGACACTCTTCATGATTCCTTTACATTTACCGCTTGGATTTAATTGTTATGATTTACGTGTTTTGCGTTTCTGTAATATGTTATTTCTTTTATTTATATTAACATTTATTTTATTATATATTAGGATTTATATGTTATATTTTACATTTGCGTTATTATATTATTTTGTTCACTATGTTTTAAAAAAATGTATATAATTGCCTTGCGATTTGTTTTGTTAATAATTACTATACTACCTGTTAATTTATGCCATGTTCCTTGTTTTGTTTTGTTTGTCTTTAACTGTTTCAATGTTTTACTGGATGAACTGAACTCCCATTTTTTTTTTTCACCTATCCCCATACGGGGGTGTGCTGGACCTCGTCCCTGCTTCATCTTTAGTTACATTACTAATTTTGCAGATCCTTCTCAAATCTATCTGCGCCTCCGCCAATGACATGTGCAGGCTTGAGGCTTGATCAGACGACCTTGACTATCCTTTGTCCTGCCTCTGACTACCCAACGCTGAATTTTCTTTTAGTCTTCGGGTATTTTACCCCAAATATTCAGTTAACATTCTTTGAGGCTTCACTGAGTGGTTGGCTAAGGGACACGGAAGCTAAGTGTAGTTTATGATCAGACCGAGAGCCATTCACATTTTTTGTTGGTTTTTGCCAATTGATTTGAGATTTATTGTATTACTTATGTTCTCTATTTTATGCAGGTGCTTGCAGGTTTTTTACAGATGCGATGCCGCTTCATGGAGCCTCATGAATGAGTTTTTCTTTTGCCCTGTTTAATTTATCTTTGTCTTACTAACCTATTTTTTTGCATTTTGTTTTTCCTGTTAAGCACTTGCATACTGCTTACTAACAACGTATGCATGGACACTGGAGGTCTAGATTCGTTCAAAAATAAATAAATGTAGCTTCGTTTAAAAAAAAAAATTAGAATCTTGCGAGAGCCTTGAAGGAGTAACCATCTGTTACTTATACCAGGGCGGGTAAGAGGTGGATTACCTCCACTGTACATATGCTGTAATTCTCTAATACACACCTTTCTATCAGACTGACTCAAATGGTGACCCTATTTGAAGCCCCGTTCACTTGGTCAAGCTAACTTTAATAACAAGCAATAAAACACGTTCTTTATTGGAGCACCTTTATTCTCCCACCAACTCCTTAATTTTGCTGTTGCTTTAACTTTTATGGTTTAATTAACATAAAACTTGATTGCTGATAAAGTTAATACGTGTCCGACTATATTTAATAAGCTTATAAAAATACATTATTTATCGAACCTGTGTTGGCAGCCATAATGTGTGTTGTTTTTAATGCTAATAACCGAAATAAACACTGTGCCGATCGTTAAAAATAATAATAAATGTACCTAATCTTAGATTACTTCAAACCTTTTTAAATGTCTATATTGTAATAATAGCAAAGAATTTAATTAACGAAGGGTTTCACCATTTTATATGTATTAAAGTAAGTACCCCATAGCTTTAAGATGTAAGTGAGCTTGACGGAGCGCGTATTATAAAAAACAATAAATATTTATATTATTTCCGCAATTATAAACGAGTTACGGATGCGTAATAAAATAATCCTTTTCTTTTATCAGATCTGATGGACAAAGGGTAGATATATTGACTGAAGTGATTATTAACAAGTGATGATCAACAGTGACACATGATGGTCTATTATTAAATTGAGAAATTGTTTTTTTTTTCATCTGATGCAGTGGCATATATATAAAAAAAACCCTTTTCATTCCACAAATGGTTTTTTTATATTACAAATGATTTATATTAAAATATCTGCCTTGAAGTTTGAGGTTGGTAATTCAAATTCCTTCGCATCTGCTGACCGTAAAATCGTCAAACAGTGCAATTGAATTTTTGACATGTTTGTCCCAGTTAAACGCTGATTTGCCTGACTGCTCGTTTTAGCTTTTAATCAAAATGTTACAGCTATCAGGAACAATGGTCTTGTTGTTATAATTTTCAGCTGATGACAATTTGATTAAGAACTGACGAAATCTGTATCTTAAAAAGGTCACCAGATACATCAGCTGCCACTAATCTTTTCATAAATGTATTAAATTAATAGTGATGGCGTTAGCAAATGTAAAATCGTGCAATGTCCGATGTTTTAAATATAATGCCCTCCGCGTGCAAAGCCGTATCTTCTCCAAGCATAAACTTTCTAATTAAAGTTTTATAATTAAACCACAACACGGGCAATAGCCTAGTGTGGTAGTCAAAAAATACCAACAATGTACCTATCATGTAAACATTTATTAAATAATAAATAAAAAAAAAAAAAAAAAAGTGCGTTCATTGGAAGTAACCTGCCAGGAAAGTATGTTTCTGTGTCTATTTGTAAATAGTAAAATTAGATAGTACCTAACTAACTAACTAAATAAACATCACGCCGTTTCCCCGCAGGGGTAGGACGGACCGCCAAATAACTCAATCTTGGCACACACTCCTTGCCACGTTCACATTCATACTCGTACATGCTCTTCTATTATTCCGACTCTTCACATGGCCCGACTCAAGTATCTGATTCACTTGGTCGTGCCATACCATAGTACCTAAGAATTCTTAATAAATAGTACAGCGCCCTTGAGGTGATTTTTCACAAAGACGGCGCTCTACAAATTATTCTATTATTATTGTTATTATCATAATTCTCCTGGTCAAAAGGCACTGAATTCAGTGAGAGTGCTTTTGGAGTGTCAGGACCTAAAGCATACTATAACTATATTTAAGAATAATCGCAGACTAGACGGAATTTAAATATGAACATAAAATTCATCTCTTAGAGTCATATTCAAAAAGACAGAAGTCTGTCAGCTTTTAAAGTCTTTCACGAAAAATATCCAAAAATGATGTATCATAATTGAATAATTAATATTTTATACTATTTGAAATAAACGTCAACTGTACTTTTGCCACTAACCTTCTAATAAATGTATTTACAATAGTGATGGAGGGTAAAATAGCAAATGTAATCTCATTTCATAGGTCACCCCAAGTGGTTCGCTACGTTTGGTGAATTGGCAGGGGTGCCCGGGTTCATGGGGTGAGGTTTGTCCAGGTCTGTTGATCTTGTCTGATGCATCTGCCCACCTGCCGTGTGGTGGGCAAGATTGAGAGAGACTGGTTGAGGTCTTTTATCTTATCCAGCCGGAATCTCTCGATCCATCGCCTTGCACCGCGGTTGGAGGGATGGATTCCTACGTCCGTCACTCCTGGACGCGCTGACCCCCCAGATTCCTACCCACCCCTCATACCTATTTCATTATCAAACCTTCCTCTCCTTCTTTTCTAAAAAAAACACCACACATCATTCCCTAAGATGACATAGGCCCTGAGGGAAATTATTTTCCTCGGGACCTCCTGTGTGGAGGTAATGTTAAAAAAATTAAAATATGCATATAACTTCGTACTTTCTCCATGCCTATACTTTTAAATAAAAGTGTATTTATCCGATGTGACCTGCCTACGTTTTTAAACAATACAATTAGGTAGAGATACGTTTTTAGGTTTTCACGGCTAAAAGTATTTTCGTTATTTGTTTTGGGGGTGTTATGCCGTGTTGCGCTGCCTCCTTCTTTACCCCCCTCCTTCTTCTCCCCCCCTCCCGCGAATCCTCTACCCGAGTTCCCCTCCTCCCTCCCGCATTCCATACATTCAGTCCCGGTACATTCAGTTTTCAAACAGCTCGCGTGTCACCTATTGCAATTTTTAATACAAATTTCATAATGCCAGAGCTCACCAGTAATTTATACAAACCTTGTGCTGACAATAACGAACACAAAAAAAAAGAATTATCCAATTTGGTGCATTCGTTCGGAAGTTATGCGCGTACAGTACATTTCGGCGATTCATTTTTATTTATATAGATTATAGATAGATAGATAGAAGATAGATATGCACAGGTGTAAAGTGTTCAGTGTTCACCCGCATGGACTGTATCTTTTACTGCATTCAACTTTTATTGAAATCATGCACAGGTAATTCGTCGAATTTTAATAGTTATTATAGAAAACTGCATTTAAAGCGCTGCAGAGCTGTTCCTACAGTTTCAGATTGTCGTATAATAGAACAAATTCAAAAAGGAAGCTTATGTAATAAATTATAAAGTGAGAAATGTATACAACTGGGCGTTAATGCAAGAAGAGCCTATGTCAGTTTTTGGTAATTTGATTTAGGTACCAGAAAGTACTCTTAAACGTCCCTCACTTGAAGGCTATTAATACCTATGTCAGCTGTTCTAGACTGATGAAATTGTGACCTAGATAATGTAAAAGTAAAAATATTGTCCCGGCGTTTTGTATGCCAAGTAATTGTAAAGCAAATTTGACTTAAGAACTTTTAGCACTAAGTCCAGAATCTTCACATGAAAATCGATCAGAACGGGAAGTATCCACCATGTATTAGTAATTTTATTTAACTATTAAATATCTACGCTGAAATTAAATATCTACGCTAAATATTACAATATCTACGCTTTAAAATCTTCCAGATTAACTACGTGACTCTTCATTCACATGGTTGTATATATCTGACACCCCTCTTCCTTCTCCCATTATATAACTTCACGCTTTAATTCAACACTGACAACTGGGAGGACAGCCCGTCGCGTTTAAATTATTTACGAATACAATTATTCCGATACTCTGCATTAATGTTAGACTTCAGAATAACTTGGTATAATATAACTTATATAATTACAGTTGCGTGTCTGTGTAGTATGGTACTTCGTTATTTCGACTAAATCAAATTACAAATCGGTGCCATTGTTATATTGTGATCGTTGCCTCGAGACGGACAGCAAAGTTGTTTTAAGAAATAATAATAGTTTTGAAAGGCAACCAATTACACGAGATATCGGTACGAAAATTGTTACAGCGGTGGTGTATTTTTTCGTTAATAAGACCAACTAAAGTTTAAAATTCATTCTCTTGAGATAGCAGCATGTTAAACGTGAAGAAAATTCCAAGGGCAGCCAAGTTAAATATTTTATTACATTTTCCTTTTTGAGTCTGCAACCCGTTTCTTCGCCAAGGCGCCTTCTGGTGTCCCATTCTGGCTCTGCCTGACTCCGCTACCCGAATTTCTACCGATTTCTTACATATCTTCCTTAAACAAGTTTTAAAGCTCCTAAAAAATATATATGTTATTCTAGAAGATAATATCTAGACATTCTACGGGCCGAAACGCAAATTATATGAAATTCCCTCGGTAGAAAAAAATCGCAAAGTGTGCTCCAAAAATTATTACAAACACGTTTGTTTCAGTTATTTTACAAGTTATTTGTATGAAAAAATTCACAATGTTTCTTTTAATGCTGTTTTAAGATAACCCCCGCGAGATTTTTGCTCTATTTTAAACGAGTCGTGTTTAATTAAAGATTTCCACAATTTTCGCTTTCCTCTAACATTAGTAATTTCATATCTCTCCATGTTCTTCTTTTTGAGCCCGGTTGCAACGCCTTAAGTTTTAGCAGGGCTTTCAATGCCCCTCCCATCTGAATGGTATCTATTTTAAGGTTCTTAATCTATGGTTCTTAAACTATGCTTCTAAAACTATGGTTCTTAATCTACTGTTCTTAAATTAAGCTTTTAAACAATGGTTCTTAAATTATAGTTCTTTAACAAAGCATGGATTGTACGAGGGAAGCCCTGCACGTGCTAGAGTGAACCATAGAAAAAAGAATAACACAAGAAGAGCCTCGTGGGCATGTTTCGTGGTCCAATAATAGGCCTTATTTCGGCCTACAATTCCGTACAACCTGCGTTTAACCATTTTGATTACGAAATTCAAATGGAATGGCGCTATATAATTTCTGGCAAGTGTCTTTAAACATGAACGCGGTGTGCGTCTCTGACTTGTTAGATAGCTAGAGAATGAAATGGTTGTGCCGAAACCGGTTGCATATAAATAAAGTGAACAAAATAAAATGTTAAAAAAAATATTTAAAAAAATATTAACCCTTCATCGGTCGCGCGGTCTGTGAGACCGCAGCGAACTCATTTGACTAATTATGCACTAAATATATATAATAGATAATTGCGCTTCTGTGATATCCTCGGGTGGCGGGGTGAGGTACGTCCCCTCAGTACCCCAGTGACATTTCGTCGCAAACGCATGTTCTTTTGTTTATATTTGCGGTTTTAGATTCTGCGCGCGACTGTGTACTTGAAAAATCTCGTGAATAATGTTGAGAGCTGGGTGAGTATTTCATGATATTTGTATTATATTATTTAGAACTTAGTTTTATTTTACGTAAATACGTTATATGCAAATAAGTAGTTGTAAAATTTTATCTAAAATTATATTTATATTAAAACATTGAGATTTCACAGACTTAAACTCTAATGTACAAATTAAATAGGGATTACCAATTAATGTTTTTTATTTATTTATTTTTTTAAATAGATAAAAGACTTTTTTATTATATGCTATGTACAACATCATGAAACATTCAGTCGTCTTCTAAAACCAGACGCCTAAAGTTGCGGAATCAGAAACCGCGTGCGAGTGCTTGTGTTCGGCGCATGGGTGCGACTACTGGAAGGTTAAACCAACCGAATAGAAATTTAATTTCATACAGGTTGGTGTTCAGTGAATGAAAGTTTTACCCTAATACAATCGTCAAAGCCATGAATAATTTACCTAATTAATCCTCCAATAATGCACCTTGTCCCTTCTCACTTACATAATATGAACTGTGTGTGTTTCAAAAATATTCTACCCCCTAATACCCTTCAGGGAACATGTGTCCACTTCCTTCGCAACCTCCAACCCTTCTGACCTAAGCGGGCGCAGAAGTGTTCGGTGTTCACTGCTCCTGGTACCATATAACACGCAGGCTGTACTTTTAACAACACTATCCTTGTTTGGTTTATTTTAAAGGTGAAACCACGTGATTGAGTGACTTGTTGTTTCCCACGAATAAATTAGCGCGATTGGTTCTCAATTCATTTCACTCACTTCATTCGTAAGACTTTGTTAATGTTTGACGAAAATGTATTCGTATATGCATTTGCAACAGTGAAGATCGTTTGCAAGGGTAGCCAATAGGTAGGTAAATAAACGTGCTAAATAATGTAGACCATGTATTAAAAAATGCAAAAAAAATCGGCAGGTTCAGAAATAAAGTAAATCAAGAAACATGCCAAATAACTGCTCATAGTGTTCTACTTAAGAGTTTTGGATGCTATTTATTTTTCTTATGATGGCAGAACAACGATAAATAGTTAAATAGCTGACAACAGGTTAGGTTATGAGCAATTATTTTATTTTCATCACTTTTAATGACTTTCAAGTAGGGTGTTGACATGCCACTTTATTGAGTTGTCATGAAACCGAAATATGTGTAAGAGAATAGAAAAAAATATATTATATACTTCGGATGTCATGTGGTTTAAACATCCTTCAATAGATGTAGTTATTATGGTTAGTCATATGTTGTTTTGTGATGGCTATATCGTAACTATCCGTACATTATACACGAATGACGATAAAGTAATACTTAACTGACATCGGTTGAGATACAACAAAACTAGGTATAACTCTCTATACTAACAACATCTTTTAAAGTGTACACTAGAGTACAGTACGATTGAACATGGAAATAATCTAATAATACATTTGTCACAATTAATTTTCATATTTACTTACCGACGTACGTAATATACCATATATTAACTTATAACTTGGTAATGTTGGTCCACAAAACTAAGGTTCAAACCAAATAAAACGCTCTAAAAAAGTTATGTACGAAATTGATTGTTCCAACCAATTAAAAAGTAACCATCTTCTTAGATGAATATTGATTGATTGTAAGTAAACACTTTTAATTTGTTATGAAACAATTAGTTTAATACCTAACTTTTTTTACATTAGCTCCACACACGAGGTCCTCAGAATAATTCCCTTCTGCTGTGTGAAGGGTCTTTTAAGGAAAGAAAGGAGAGGAAGTTCTGGGAAGGAAAAAGGTACGAGGAGTGGAATGAAATTTGGGGGTCAGTGTGACCAGGAGTGACGGATGTATGAATATATCCCTCTCAAACCGCTACCTCCCAAAGCGATGTTCCGAGAGAGTTCTGCTAGAGAGGTCAAAAGGTCCCCCTCAACAAGTCTCAACCAATTGGTGGGCAGACGCATTTGCCGCCAAGATTTGGACAAACCTCACCCCATGAACCCGGAAAACGTAGGATCCATGAACTCAAATAATAAACCCATCGTCAGACTCCTACATACTCGAAAACATGTACAATTTAACAAAAACTTTTTCTTCAATTCAAAATTTAAATTACTACCTTTTGTGTGTTTGAAACAAGTTGGGTTCAAGTTGTCATATGAATAAACAATATACTGCCAGCAGGTATATTTCTACACGATATTATCTATTGGATGAACGAGACAAATAAAAACTCCCACAAGATTGCAAAACAATTTTTTAACGCTCGTTTTAACTAAAATAAGGTATTTCTGAGTGAATTTTTCGAGGAAATCGTTGACGTTGATTAAAATTAATATTATTTTTGTGTTGAATGATGTTTTTTTAACGTTTCATTCAGTGTCAATCAACGGTGGGCACGCTAGGAAGGTAGCTGGACCAAATATTGTTATATTTACGATAAAAACAACGGCAGCGTGGTGAGTTGCCGTAACGTGGATTACATTTTCATGCATGTTGTTTAATTTATAATTACATCACTAATTATGCAGTTTGACGGGGACGTTGTTCAAACTTTTGTTTATTTTCATGTGAGACAAAAATACAAGCACTATTATTTTTTCGTATCCATCATTTATATTATACGCGCCCAAATACCTGGGGCAGTGGGACTGTTACACCCCGATAATTGGAATATGATGAGTATGAAGAAAATTAATGCAACATTATTGTAATTATTGCTAACCAAATATTTTAACGTGTTATGATATAATTAGCTATTCATTACAACGATAAATATACTTTCATTATCGCCATGGCGATTTACCACAATTTACACTGGAAATGTTGTTTAAAATGACTATTTTAATTTTGTTTGTGACCAGTTGTGAACAAAACAAAAATTTAAAAAAAAAATTAGAGTGTGGGATTCTAGAGTGCGTTAGAAAACTAAAGTAGGCAAGAGTGGGGAGACTACGAAGCACTTTTTTATCAAAGAGAAGGATGATTTTTTTTTTTCGAATAAAAAGTCTTCGGAAAGGTTTTCACTTTGTGATGATATTATTTATTTTAAGAAAAGACAAACAACTTTGTTTACATCGTTCACGAAACATGTAGATTGTGTACAAATAAATGTGATGTAAACAAAGTTGTTTGTCTTTTCTTAAAATAGATGATTTTTTCAATATTTTTCCCTTTTCCTATACATTTGGTCATCTTATTAGTATTTGTGTTTTCTTCTTTGGAGTCGCTAGATGTCGCTTTCTTTTGTGTTTTCTTTTCTGATCATTTTGAAGTGGTTTGGAGATTGAATATTATAATTTTAATTTAATTGCCGGCAACCCGGGCGTTTCTTGAAATAACATTATCGTGTACAAGCAAGTAAGTAACCCTAACCCTAACCCTAACTAGACGATGTCTGTTCTGAGACGGGTACATATGAATGCATACATATACACATACATACATACACACATACACATATGTATACGCATGCATGCACATAATCATAAAAAACATAAGTATATAGAATCTAGATAAAATTATTGGAAATTGTTGATGGTTATCATAAAACCAAAACTCTGAAAAGAATCATTGGTAATTGCTAATATGTTATCATGGGATGTACATAATGTCATAAAACCAAAACTCTGAAAATAATCATTGGTAATTGCTAATATGTTATCATGGGATGTACATAATGTCATAAAACCAAAACTCTGAAAAGAATCATTGGTAATTGCTAATATGTTATCATGGGATGTACATAATGTCATAAAACCAAAACTCTGAAAAGAATCATTGGTAATTGCTAATATGTTATCATGGGATGTACATAATGTCATAAAACCAAAACTCTGAAAAGAATCATTGGTAATTGCTAATATGTTATCATGGGATGTACATAATGTCATAAAACCAAAACTCTGAAAATAATCATTGGTAATTGCTAATATGTTATCATGTGATGTACATAATGTCATAAAACCAAAACTCTGAAAAGAATCATTGGTAATTGCTAATTTGTTATCATGGGATGTACATAATGTCATAAAACCAAAACTCTGAAAAGAATCATTGGTAATTGCTAATATGTTATCATGGGATGTACATAATGTCATAAAACCAAAACTCTGAAAATAATCATTGGTAATTGCTAATATGTTATCATGGGATGTACATAATGTCATAAAACCAAAACTCTGATAAGAATCATTGGTAATTGCTAATATGTTATCATGGGATGTACATAATGTCATAAAACCAAAACTCTGAAAAGAATCATTGGTAATTGCTAATATGTTATCATGGGATGTACATAATGTCATAAAACCAAAACTCTGAAAAGAATCATTGGTAATTGCTAATATGTTATCATGGGATGTACATAATGTCATAAAACCAAAAACATAAAAAGAATTATTGAAAAATTGTTATAAGGTTATCACGGAATGTACATAGTATCATTATACCAAAAATTTTAATAGAAAATGGAAATTCTTATTGATTTTACAAAAATAAAAAATTAATTATTATTTTTAACGTTTAAGACAAGATTTTTATGCATAGCACAAAGGGTAACAATTATTATAAGCAATAATTATCAGCCTGAAACACTCATCCACATTGAAAAATCTTCCGAGAAAAGATACATGACGCCAACGGGACTTGAACCCGTGCCCTTCTGATTGGCGGTCAGCTGCTCTCCCAATTGAGCTATGGCGGCTTATCTTATACCCGCCAAATGATTCAATATATACTAGTGTTTCATTCAACAATTACTGTTGACATGTTGAATGAAATAACTTTGTTTTTAACCACGATTTAAATTAAACTGATCAAAAATACACATAGTGTGACGACCTCCGTAGTCCAGTGGGTAAGACTCTTGACTCACAATCCGGAGGTCGCGGGTTCGAGCCCGGCATGCGCAAATAAATTTTATTTGATTAATTTGTGTTATTTCACAATTAATTAATTTAAAATAATATATAGTATATTTGCGGCATGTTCCAGAGTGGAAGATACTATCAGTATCGCCCTGGTGTAAGACCACCATTCAGAATTGAAACGTTGCTTAAAAATAGCTTTAGCCGTGTTTAGTGACCAGATCTGAATAGCCAGGTACTTCCCAACCTTCCTCTTCCCCACCTCCTTCCCCTCCCCACTACCTTCAGCCTCACAACATACCCCAATTGGGGATGCCATAGTCTCACTGGCTCCAGACGGGAGCAGTTGAGATTCTTGTGAGGCATTCACTGTAAAAAAAAAATATATATATAGATAAAGAAAGAGACCCGTCTCTCTCACTTTTACTTTGTATTTTGTTTTGTCTCTTTCTTTTTCTATATAAGCTCACACTATGTGTATTTTTGATCAGTTTAATTTTATACCCTGAAGATGCTTAATAATTATTAGCCTGAAACACTCATCTACATTGAAAAAATCTCCCGAAAAAAATACATGCCGCCGACGGGACTAGAACCCGCGTTACTGCTCTTATCTACTAAGCTACGTCGGCTTATCTCCTGCCCGCCAAATAATTCAATATACCAGTATACCAGTGTTTCATTCAACAATCACTGCTTATTACATTTTTCCACCTGAAAACAACCAACTTTATTTTATATGAGAAAGGTATTGTAAGTGCTAAATCGTTTCATCGAGTTTCAAATCACAACGGTGCTAAAGAAGTTTTCACTACAAAAAGACAAACATTCCCGTATTATGAGTAACTTGACCAAAATCTGAAAATCGTACTACCATCACAACTACCATAAGCGGAAAATGTTGCTTGCATCGTGTTGGAGGACTGAACCAGCCTAAAATTGAACTAACGACTCCTGGGTGGGATCCAGACGCGATGCCAACTCAGCCACTGACCGGTCACACTTTACTGTATTGAATGTGTGTCTTGTCGAAGTTCAAGTGTAATTATTATGTAAAAAAAATGCTTAAATCTCTACTTTTTTTGCCTATCAGTTTTATCTATCTATTTTATCTATCTATGGTGCATTGAAGCTATAAACGTGAAGATTTCGTATTGTTAAAATGGCTCGATTTGAGAATAATACCATCTTATTAATCGTCTATAAAAAGCCATTTCTATTTAGATTTGTTTTTAGATTTCTACAGCCAAAAGTATTTTCGTTATAGGTTTTTGGGGTGTTATGCCGTGTTGCTCTACCTCCTTCTTTAGCCAACGTTTCCGACAGCACTGCAGTGTCATCATCAGGGCAGATCCAGCAGATTCTACACATCTGTCGGATCTGCCCTGATGATGGACACTGCAATGCTGTCCGAAACGCTGGCTAAAGAAGGAGGTAGAGCAACACGGCATAACACCCCAAAAACAAATAACGAAAAAAGCCATTATTTTCTTTTCTAAAATCAAGAACCTACGTTGAAATCATAACGCAGACAAAACTTTCAAGACTTTTCAGAGGAAGAACTGAAGGTGTTAAAATATACGTTTTAAAAATAACCCACAAACGATTGAAACCGCCTATCACAGTGAGTATATAATAACCGTACCTACCTACCGGGTTGATACAAATGCATAATTAAAGACGCGATCCGGCAATGGGTCGCAGTACCTACGTGACTGAGCGGGCCGCAATTAATGTCACGTCACACATCACGCTACTTATTATTACGACCCGGCCCGGCCGTGGCCAGTGGCTACACTGTACTGTATACGTACACAACACAAGACTACACTACATTATTACACTATACTCTGCCTGTATATTGTAAACTGTAAACTGTGGCCTGCTCCCCGCGTCACTTATCTGCAGATCGACACGCATTTTCGGCATAGACATGAAAAACACCAAAAACACTAGACGAGGAAAGGCGTGACGGTAATCAGTGCCTCCCAAACTGCCGTGTGTTTTATTTGTTTTTTGTTTGGTTTCGACAAGTTAACGAGCTTAGTTTAATATAAATCATCGCTTTTTATTGTTTAAATGAACGTAAAAGTCTTCAGTAATTATATTATTAATGGAATGAATATTGGAATTTGCAGGTCTTTTAACAACTTAAGTATATAGGATTTATTTATTTATTTATTCTTAGTACATTAACATTACAAAGGTATAATATATTGTCCTCTACACTAGGAGTTCACCTGTGTTGTAGAGGACATTATTCAGTTGTAAATTATTAATTATAAATTGTAAATAGTTAAACAAAAGAGTGGTAATAGCTAATATAAAAAGAGAAACAATAAATATCAAAATATAAAATCGACTTCAATTCGAAAAAAATTATAAATTAAAAGTTAAAAAGATTGTAGCCAGTTTCTTATGTTTTTTTTTGTATTCAATAATATTAGTTGTTTTATATTGTGTAGGAAGAGAATTGTATAGTTTTATAGCCTGGTATCTGTATTGTTTTTGTCCAAAGGATGTGTTTGTTTTTGGTATTTGTAGTTGGTGAGCATGTCTTGTTCTAGTATTGCGAGAATTTTGTGAAGTGTTAAATGTGGATAAGTTCTTGTAAAGGAAAGTAAGTATTTGTTTTGAATATAATTTTTGATTTTCAGCACTGGGAATTTTTCGAATATGATTGAAGTGGGTGTTAGTATTGGTAACTTAAGTATTACTTTTATTAGGGTTTTCTGAGCTTTAAACAGTGTATTAATGTATTTTTTACTGGCACCGCCCCAGGCAATAATGCCTGGTTAGATTAAGGTTTAACATCCTTCAACAGATGCCAGAGATATGGATAGTTGTAAGTAGTTTTTTATAGTGAAACTTCTTTATAATTATTTGAAATTCAGATGAAACAGAAATGCGTCACAAAAATTTATTATTTGA
Source organism: Limnephilus rhombicus (assembly GCA_929108145.2). NCBI lineage: Eukaryota > Metazoa > Arthropoda > Insecta > Trichoptera > Limnephilidae > Limnephilus > Limnephilus rhombicus. The sequence goes on from OV815283.1 coordinate 47,266,399, forward strand.
CGGTCCTCGGTTCTAATATAATGCGGTAAATTCACGACTACGCACAGGCCTCCAATAGCGCCGCGGTATGAAGCACCCCCTTTCTGAGACATCCAGTGAACGGAGGTTCTAAACCTACCAAATCAAAAAAATAAACATTTTTTATTTTTGTAAAATCAATATCCAATCTTCAAATTACTTAAAAAAAAACAGGCAAAAGAAAAGATTTTCTAGTTTCACTGCTACTGCGTGTGAATTGCACATGCACACTCTGATTTTTTTTTACATTGGCTCTAAGTCATCTTAGGTGAAGCTGTGTGGAGGGCCTTTTTAAGGAAGGGAAGGATAGGAATTTCTGGGAATGAAAAAGGTATGAGGGGTGGGTAGGAATCTGAGTGTCGGCGTTTCCAGGAGTGACGGACGGATGAATCCATCTCTTCAACTGCGGTGCAAGGCGATAGGTCGAGGTATTCTGGCTGAAGAGGTCAAAAGACCTCCTCAACCGTTCCGACCCGCCACACAGCAGGTGGGTAGAAACATCGGCCGCGACCTTTATAAATCTATAAATCTCATAAATCCTATAAATCTCACTCCACGAACCCGGGCATCTTGCTAAGTCAATAAACGTAACGAACCAATTGGGGTGACCTATGGCAGAGGTGTTTATTATCCAATCAATGGTTCCCGGGGTGTGATTCAGTTTTGTGGTGTCTCAACAAATGTTAGTTAAGTAGTACCTTAAAAGAGTATTATCTACCGTCGTTCGTGTCTAATGTACGAACGGTTAGGGTAATAACCGAATACATACATAGAATAACTTTGAGCCACCTACATATATAGAGGACGTCTGGTTCAGATAAATATTAATAGTAAACGTTACGATAACCTAAATAAAACAATTCGTAATCTCGATGAACCTGGATCTTATTTGAAGTTTCCCCGAGCACTATTCAAGAAACCTCAATCAATAACCTCAATGACTAAGGACCGGTTGTTTCAAAAAAATTGAATAATTCATCAAATATTTGAAGTTAATTTTCCAGTTCTGGGTAAGCTCTATTCAAATTCTGTTATTATATTATTGTAGGGCAGTTGCTTCGTAAATCTGAAATAATCACAGAACTCGAATAGAACTTTCACGTACGTGAAAATTAACTTTAAATATTTAAATAAATATCCTAAGTGCTTAACATACCAACAGCGTAATTTTGGTAACACAACCCACTGGTCCTTGCTTTCATCGTTTATTAATTTGGGAGGCGGGTATGGGTACCGCTGCTTCGGGAACCTTTTATTGGATAACTAACACCCTTGCTATAGGCCACCCTATTAAGTGGTTCGCTCCGTTTAGTGACTAAGAAGGGGTGCACGGGTGAGGTTTGCGTTTGCCCACCAAAGTTTTGAGACGGGCCGGATCGGGTGAGACTGGTTGAGGGAGACCTTTTGATTTCTCCAGCCATCGCTTTGTACTGCAGTTGGAGGTAAGAAATCATGCGTGCATCACTCCTGGTCCTACTGACTCCCAGATTCCTACCCACCCCTCGTACCTTTTTCCTTCCCAGGACTTCCTCTCCTTCCTTTCTCTAAAAAAACCTTCCACACACTTCTATTACTCTTCCATTTTTCTTCCTATACGGGTGTGGCGAATGGCTATTTAATGCTAGGAAATGGTAGAATGTTTACCAATTGGTTTAAGCTCTTCTAAATATAAAAATATAACCTTACTTAATTTGAGGAAAATAGCACTTATCATGTTACCTACTTTTTGTTCGAAGGATTAACGGAACGAATTCAAATAATTTATGACGAATTGAGTGCATATATTTTTTCCTTGCTATATTTACAAATTTGATACTGAATCGTGTACTAACGTGACAAAGAAAATGTATTTTCCTGTGCTCTCCAAGTAGGTATAATGTTATAACAATATAGGTATTTACGTTGAGTGTACCTTGCTTATTATTGTAACTTGCTAAAATTTGATATTTATCGAGATTTACTTTTATTTCTGTAAAAAATCCAGAATCCAAACGACAAGAAATGAAAAAAAACTTTCAAGTTTAGTAAACGATATTTTGTTCAAAAATAAGTTACTTTGAAACTTTTTTTGTCGGTGAAACCTAGAACTATTCTACACTCGTAAAACGACTTGAAGGCCTCCATGGATGAGTAGATAAGAATCTTTCACTATGAATCCATAGGCCACGGGTTCAAATCCCGGCATTAAGAAGTTACAATAATAGAAAAAAAGAGATAATTAGAGACACGAATTTGCAAGAAGAGTCAAGTAGAGCTGAGAAGAGACGGGAAGATTCATGAAGAGATAAGAACATCCAAGAAGACTCAAGCAGAGCCGAGAAGAGACAAGAAGAGATTAGCAGAGATAAGAAGAGACAAAAAGATACAAGAAAACCCAAGAAGAAGCGAGAAGTGCCAAGAAGTTACAATAATAGAAAAAAAAAGAGATAATAAGAGACACGAATTTGCAAGAAGAGCCAAGTAGAGCTGAGAAGAGACGGGAAGATTCAAGAAGAGCCAAGAAGAGACTAGAAGATCCAAGAGGCAGCAAGAAGAGACAAGTAGAGACAAAAAGCGTCAAAAAGGCACAAGAAGAGGCAAGAGGAGCCAAGACAGCAGAAGACTGAAAATACCTCTAGGACTCACACAACAAATAATAAAACATTTAGATAACAGGGTGACCGGCCAACTCAGTATGAGTATATGAGAATTGTTCCACTACAGATCCGCCAGTTGGCCCCCGGCATACTTACATACAATAAGCAGTTGGTTTAGGGAAAAAACGGTATACCTACTTAAACAAAATATACTTAAGTCCCAAAAGGTGTGTGCAGATTGAATGTACCTCCAACTAACAAAAGAAAAATGTCAGTGAATTTTGTGTTTTCCAGCGGATAAGTCCAAAAATCGACACAGTAAATAAATTCGTTTGATATCCGTACCAATTTTTTATTAAAGGTATTTTTGAAGTCGATTTTAGGTTCGAAATTAATAAATCATTCACAAAAAAATTATAATAATCTTTATATAAAACAAAGTCGGGTTAGTTACACCATTTATAACTCACGAACGGCTTGACCGATTTTTATGATCTTTGATTTGTTGGATTTGTCTCCGCCCGAATAGCAGAATGCTATTAAATTCAAGAAAAAAATACATTTTCTTTGGAACGAATTCTCATCCTTTGAAAGAACTACAGCAATATTGTGACGAGTATAATATTGAATAGTGACTTAATTCAAAAAATTCGAAAACGTCATATGTAAATGCGCTGATTGTTTTGCTTTTGTTTTTTAACATAATGCTGTCCCTCTTTCTTACACACTAAATGTCAACAGCCGAAAATGAGACAAACGGTGAACGTATCTCTGCACCCCTCCAAAGGAAAAATACAATAAATAGAAAATGAAACGCCATTCCCTTAAGTAAGTGGAAAAGTAAGAAAATCACAAAAAATATAAATCCGTACACAACGCCATCTCTGATACTAACATAAACAAAACATGGACTCTTGCGCATCGATAGTTGCTTCATTGTGTAATTTTTAACTTAATATTTTTTATTTATTTAATTCAGCTAATAAGTTAACACTCAGTTATTGATTCTGAGGCGGTACGAAGTTTACCGGGTCAGCTATTTTTATAATAAATAATAATTTTGGGGGCAACCTGTCGGATCACCCAAAAAAATATTGACTCGTTTTAGATGTTACAAATATTACCAAGTCATTGGCGTAACAACGTATGGTCTGCAGTTATGTTCAACTGCCTAGCGGGGCAAGTGACCTAGAACGTCGCAACACAAAGCCTCCATACCGGACGATTGTTTTAATTAGACCCACAATCAAATAACAAAAGTTTATTTAAATTTCGATCCGAACGCACGCTGATTTTTTCCCCGATCATGTCGAAAGGCGAAAAACTATTATTCGAAGGTAAAAAATACAGCAATTTTGGACAATACAATTGGACGTTATAATTGTACGGTTTCGGGTTTAATACCTCCACGCACAGAATAAAATACCTAATTAATATTAATTTAATATGTACAAATTAGAAGTGAAATTTAATATGCATATTAATAATTGGAGTGAGTTGGATACATCCGCCACGAATACTTTCATTATTAAAGTCGATTATGAATTTTTTTAATGGCCATAATATTGTCATAATTTATTCCTGCTGAAACATGGATCACGTATCATAACATTACGGATCTACTTCTATATTCGGCGTGTCATGACTGTGAAGTTGCTCATAAAATAAATAGACTGATTGCTTATTGTTTGTGTTTTTTTAACGATTTGAAGAGTAGGTATACACGCAGACATTTTTTTATTTTTATTTATATTTTATTATTAAGTTAAAAGAAATATAATATTTCGCTTTCTTAACTAAAGTGCCGAGCATATATAGTTATTACTGCTCAAATATTATGTGCCTGGGTGGGTAGGTACTATGTAGAAAAATAGGACAGTTTTTCTGTGTTTTTGAAGTAAAACTTCTTTACGCACGCTTGACTTGGGGAGTAAGCTGGTGAATGCGTGACGAGAGCGTTACGAAAAGCGAGGCGAACGGTAGTTGAGAGGGAGATATAAGTTAGTGAAGGTAGAAAGAGAGATAGTTACGTTTCGTATATTACTGTAGGGGCAAGAGAGAGCGGTGCGAGCACACATTTTCTTTCTCTATTTCTCTCATAGCCAGTTACGTTTCGTATATCTGAGACACAGTGCATGCCTATTGTCTGTATCACACCGTAGGAGCAAAATAGAACAGTGCGCGCGAACATTTTCATTCTCTCTTCCTATCATATAGATGGAGCTAAAGAAGTACTTCAGTCGTGTGGTCTAAAACACACTTGTGTTTTTTTTTAAGTGAAAACTTTTTCAGCACCGTTGTGATTTGAAACTCGATGAATCGAAAACAGCGACACTAAAAAGAGACAAAATCTATAGGATTTAACCTGCGAATGAATCTGATAGTATAATCGATATCCTCTTTGTGCGGTGCTTCGTAGCCTCCCCACTCTTGTCTACTTTAATTTTCTGAAGTTTTCTCTTCTACCGCGTGTGAACTGCACACGTGTTTTTTTTTACAATAGCTCCACAAAGGAGGCCAAAAGGAAAATCAATTTCCCTCGGGACCAGTGTCATCTTTGGGGATGCTGTGTGGAGGGTTTAAAAAAAAAAAAAGAAGGAGCGGAAGTTCGGGGAAGGAGAAATGTATAGGAGTAGGTAGGAATCCGAGGGTCAGTGGGCGCAAGAGTGAAGGACGTACGAATCCATCCCTCCCACTGCGGTGCAAAGCGAAGAGTCGAGAGAGTCCTTCTGGAGAGGCCAAATGATTTCTCTCAACCAGTCTTTCCCGATCCGACCCGCCAATCAGAATGTCGGCAAACTCATTCACCGTCAAGACCAAGTCAAACGTTTCCCCATGAACCCAGGAACGCTTGCTAAGTCACAGAATGTAGGAGTATAGATATGTACTAATATAATTTCTCCAATTTTATATTGGAATAACAGAGAGATATTGTAAAAAAATAAAAACGCATTTCAAGTATAAGGAAACTAAAACAATGTTATTACAAAAAACACTACACGTTGTCGAAAACACTACATCGTCATCTGATTTTTTCTTACGATCAGTTCTAATTTTGAAAATGGTACTTAAAATCAAAGTAAAATTGAGTTCGTTATGGCACGGACAACCCAAGTTAGGCCCTTCGTTCATGGAGATACTTAAAATCTACGTAATTGTGACGAAACCACAAGTACCTTGCTGATATACCACTTTTTAATGCTAGTCTCCGTACATGGCGCTATCTGAAATGTATTGAACTTGGACATTTTTCACGTGCAGCCGTGGAGTGAACACGCTGTCATGCGATGTCATATGACTTTTTTTCCAACATCAATCCATGCCTTCTCCACTAAATCGTTTCTTACGTATTTTGGTAAAGTATAGTTATGTAAACATGCATTTTTTTTACTTCCAGAACAAATCTAACATTACTTTCATGTTCCGACGCCATTTCTGTCAAACGTCAAACGAATAAATATCAGACAAAAATGATGCGACTGTCGCGTGCGATCAGCACTGTCGGTATCGTGATACTGATTGGAAGCCGATGGCCACCGCGTAGCGCCGTGAACGGGCACCAGCTAAATCGTACGGGGGATACTTACGATCGGCGCGTATGATACGCGCACGAGAATCAAGTAACTTGAAAGTATCTCTGTGAACGGAGGCACTTAGTATTTTTGATGGCTGACGCAGACCCAACAAAAATCACGGGATAGTCTATACCTACTCTTGAAAAAGCAGTTCGAATTTTGAATTGAGTTCGTTGAACCAGAGTTGCACAGGACACATGCACAATCGAAAATACCATTTTTGATTTTCTTTGTTTAAATGACGATTAAAAAATTTCACATCTAAATCGATTTATAATGTTCTCGTGAGAACGCTTTTCCGGACTTAGTTCACGGAAAGATCTATTTAAAATAAGAACACATCCATAATCGAACATATCGTTCAAAAATAAACTTGCAAGGCAAATCATTCGTATCGCTCGGTGGCACAAAAGAACAAGACCCCTACCGATATGTGGTGCTAGCGGGTGTCAGTGTTGGGTGTTAGTATGGTGTCGGTGCTGGGTCCCAGTGTGCGGTATCGGGGCTTGGTGCTATGGTCAGATATGGCACTGATCCAGACCTTAACGACGTGGGCCATCAGAGATTACCGCTGGACGCCTTTCAGTTCTGTCCGCATAAAAACTTTCCAAGATTCTGGTAGCAAATGAGAGGAAAATCTATGAAAGTTTATATCATTAGTTATTAAATTTACAAATTTTTTTTGCAGGGTTAACTAATTTTATTGCAATAATATTGCTTACATGGAACCGAGAACCTTTATTCGATACCCAACACCTCTTCCATAGGTCACCCCAAGTGGTTCGCTACGATTGGTGATTTAACAGGGGTGCCCGGGTTCATGGGGTGAGGTTTATCTAGGTCCAGGAGGCGGATGACCAGGACACACTGAACCCCAGATTCCTATCCACCATTTAAACCTTTTTCCTTCCCAGAACTCTCCTCTCCTTCCTTTCCTTAAAAAAAAACTCCACACAGCATCCCCAAAGATGAAATAGGCCCTGATGGAAATTATTTTCCTTAGGGCCTCCTGGTTGGAGCTCATGTAAAAAAAAAACATTTTTCATTCGAGGAATCAAAAATCTTATTTCGTTTGTTTGTCTGTCCTACGTAACTCTGGTTTAATGAACTCTAAAAGTCTAAAAGTCTAAAATTCGAATTTGATTTGAATTTAAGTGACATTTTCTAAATTCGAGCTGTAGGTATGTTAGAAGAATTCAGATAAGATATTAAGTGCCCAGATATAACATCATATATAAAAATGAATCCCTGTTTCCCTCGGTCACGTCATTACTACAGAATGACTACCTTTTTCATTCATCTTTTTTTAAAGTTTTCTAAGACTTTTGTATAAGGTTCTAATAAAAATTAAGAAAATGAGCAGAAAATTGGATAATTTCAGAAAACTTAACGACTATTGTAACTTCGCGCGTTTGATAAATGTGTTAGAAGCAGCTGTTTTTTTTTGTAACAAAAGAATTGTCTATGGATTTTTTTAATCATAGATATTTTAAATAGGTTATGTACCAAATTTGATTGATTGTTCTTATAATACATAAAAATGAATATTTGTGACACTTCCTCTACTCTTTTTACCTATAAAGACTCTCAACATATATTCCCCGTAGATGATGTAATGTAAAATAAAGTTCGATTTTATAGATTTTTTACCCAAATAAACTTTAAGATTATCTTATCATTCTTTTCTTTAAACACAGCAAGGTTATTTTGTGACAAAATTTTAATATAAAATAATAAACACCGGTTTATATTACGTATTATTGACAATGTTTAAAACCTTCTAATATTTATTACAACTGCTGAATATTGAACAAAGGGTGCAATGGTTTTTTTCTACCCATTCGGTACTAGAATTTTTTCGAGCTTACTACCAGAGGAGTGGTGGCATCGAGAGAAGTATATACTTACGTTGGACTACTACACTTGGCTTTTCAAAACATAATTCAAACTATATCTAGATAATATGTTTACCATGCGCGTGTACAGATTATAAGTAAAACTTTGGAGGTAGATGTTTACGACGAATAAAATCTGGAAAGCATTCTTAGGTGATTTTATGTAGGCAAAACCTGGCATGTAATTAATAATTATCATTACATAGTATAAAATGTATGTGTGCGTTAATCTTTTAAACTACGCAACGAATTTTCATACGGTTTTCACCAATAGATAGAGTGATTGAGGAGAAATGTTTATATGTATAATACATGTAAATTATATTAAAGAAAAGCCGAGAAATTCAAAGAAAACATATTTTTGTGCGATTTAAAACGGCTGGCGGGCCGTAGTATAGTCACTTTTGAAATTCGTTATACGGAAGAAATTGGAAAATAGATGTCCTAGAGTAAGTAGGTATTTGATTTTCCCTTTTCAAATATCCAGTGTTGCATTGCAAGCATTGTATAATTAGTGGCGAGTTAATTAGTTTATATGTATAATACATGCTTATTATAGTAGAGAAAAGCCGATAAATTCAAATATTCAATTCAGGCAACGGGCAGCGAGCAGCTGGCAAGCGGGTGGTATGGATTTTATAAAGGTTGGGTAATGGCGTTGTGTTTCGTTAGCTACAGCAACGTGTGGCCGGGTCTGCTAGTGTTAAATAAGAGTAATAAAGGGACGCCATGATGGTTTGGGAACATAGAGCAAATGAACAAAGAAAAAATTGTAAGGCGGATATATGACGCAAATGTGAATGGTAGATGAAGTCGGAGACTTGATACTTGAGTCGAGCCATGTCAGGAGTACGCATGAGACGATGTCTGAATTTGAAGAAGTGTGTGCCAAGGCCGAGTTGTTTGGAGGTCGGTCCTCTGAAACGGCGTGATGGTTAGTTTTTTTTTTTTTTTTCAATTATTTCTGGCTTTCACCCTTCAAGGGTGTTCTAGGCCATCATTTATAATTACAGAGAAAGGAAAGGTGAATTTATATATTAATTTTATTTAAATGTGCAAATTTCAGAATTTTATGGAAGATTGGAGTAGAGTTCAGACTTAGAAGAGATGAGATGTTGAATGGAGGAGAGGCAATTTTTGATAACGCTTGATAGAAGAGAGGATATTTATTTAGAGAGGGACAATCAAAAAATATGTGATCTAAAGTTCCCACATCTAGACCACAGAACGTACAATCTGGGGAGTCAAGCACATGAATTTTATAAAGGTGAGAAGGAACGGAACAATGTCCGATTCTCATACGAATAAGTAAGGAAATTTCTTTTTTGGAAAAATGGGGGAATTTTTGAAACCACGGTTTTGATGGGATAGTCCTTTGTATTGAGGCGTAGCGGGCACCCTTGGATTGACTAGCAATGTTCCAATACTCTGTCCAAACATTGCGGGATCTATCTTTGATGATGGAAAAAATATCAGACAGGGGAATATGGTTTACGAGGGTAACGGTAGGGTTAGACGCTCCTTGTTTTGCCAAGGAATCAGCAATATCATTACCCACTATGCCAACATGTCCAGGAATCCAAATCAGAGTGACAGTTTTTCCAGAGCTTTGAATGGAGGTTATCAATACTCGAATAAGACATACAAAGTGATCATCAGGATGAAGAAGAGGACTTGTTTTAAGTTTTTGGAGGGAACTGAGAGAGTCAGAGAGAACAAGAGAATGTTCAAAATTATTTTTTATTATATATTTGAGAGATTCAATAATCGCAATGCACTCGGCAGAAAATATTGAAAATTGGTTTGAAATTGAATAAAATATTCTTTCATTAGAATTATTGTGGTAAACGTTAATACCAATACCACAGTTAGGAGAGTCCGGAGATTTGGAGCCATCAGTAAATAAAAGAGAAGAGTTGGGCCATTTAGAAGAAATAATGTCATTGAACATATTATTGACAGTACGGGCTGGGAGATTGGAATGACTTTTAAGGATGCCGATCCCCTCTAAAATCGTTGGGGATAGGGTGACGTGACTATATTTTAATTTGTACAAAGGAAGAATATCATTTTTGATAATTTGAAGCTCTGAGAGAGAGCGAAAATTTTTACAAATGGCAGGGAGAGGTTTAGTTCGAGCTCTGATTGTAGATGAATGTGTTGAGTCGTTGAACAACGAGACTCTGGGAATAATCTGATGACTTTTAGAATTTAAACATTTAAGAACAAATTTGTCAGCAAATAATTGACGCCTTAAATAAAGAGGAGGATCAGAACATTCTACTTGAAGGGAATTGATGGGCGACGATTGCATCGCGCCAGTTATTATTCGCAATGACTTAGATTGAATTTTGTCTAATTTACTGAGTGCATTTTTGGATGCAGTACTAAAAAGTGGGCAGGCATAGTCGAGATGACTTCGAATAAGTGCATTGTAGAGCAACTTAATGCAGATAGGATGAGCACCCCACCAAACGCCAGTCAATGATCTGATAATATTTAATTTTTTTTCACATTTAGTAACTATATTATTAATGTGGGAAGACCATTTAAGTTTCCTATCAAATGTTACTCCCAAAAATTTTACTTCGGAAGCATTGGGGATTGGCGAGTTTTTAAATAAAATTTGAACAGAGGGATTATTATGACGATTTGAGAAGGTAACACACAAACTCTTTTGTACTGAAAGTTCAAGACCATTTAAAGTAAGCCATGTGCAAAGGGCATCCATGGCTTCATTAAGATATTTGACGGCGGATGGAATGATTTTGGATGATAAGAAGAAAGCTATGTCATCTGCGAACTCAACGACTTTTACTTGAGGGGGAATGGTGACATGCATATCGTGTGTGTATATATTATACAGTAAGGGGGATAATACATCGCCTTGGGGTAAACCCTTCCAAATTGACCTACTCTGAGGAGTAACATCTGGTAGCTCAATGAAAATTTTCCTATCGAGAAAAAGATTAATAATAGATTGGACAAACATGAGGGGTAAGCCAAGGCCTAAAAGTTTTTTTTTAAGAATTGGGATGGAAACATTGTCAAAGGCGCCTTCTATGTCTATAAAGACTGCAAGACATACTTCTTTGTTAGAAATGGATAAATTAATATCAGTGCTGATGATGGCAAGGTTATCTTGTGTAGATTTCTTTTTCCTAAATCCAAATTGGGATGGAGAGAGAAGATGATTACTCTCGACGAAAAATTCTAACCGGTTTTTAATTAATTTTTCATAAATTTTACTAAGGGTGGATGAAAGAGCAATTGGCCTATAGTTGGATCCAGAATTGGGTGATTTGTTTAATTTTAGAATTGGGATGATTATTTGAGAACTCCAGTCATCAGGTATTATGCCAGTCTGGAAGATTTTATTTAAGATGCTTAAAAAGTGATTTAGAACATTATCATTACTATTTTTGATAATGCTATAAGGTATACCATCTCTGCCTGGAGATGAGTCCTTGACTGTTGATAAACAATTTTTTAATTCAATTAAAGTGAATGGAGAGTCAAGCCAATGATCAGACATAGGAGTGTTGTGGATTGGAGTTATTTCATCTAAGTTAGGTACAGAAGGGGGGGCAATTTTGTCCAAGAACTCGTCCATCCATTTAGAATGAGAAGCTCGAGGAGATTTTGGACTGAAGGAGGATCGAAATCTTCGAATCATAGACCAAACTTCCGAAATTGGAGTGTTCGGAGATACTGAACTGCAGAAGTTGTACCACCCGGATTTTTTTTTGACCTCAATACCCTTTTGGCATTCGCTTCGGCATTTTTGTATATGAGATAGTTCTCCATAGTCATATTGTGACGATAGGAAAGAGATTTAGCTTTCCGAATTCTCACTACTTTGGAACATTCCTCATCCCACCAGGGAGTTGGAGGGAGTTTTTTGAGAGATTTGGTTTTAGGGGGAGGATTTGATTTATTGATTGCAGTTACGAGCATTGATTTGAAGTTATCGTAGTCATCTTTGACAGATAATGTATCAGTATAGGATAAATTTTGTATAAACTTATCCATATGTGAGTTAAATTCGTCCCATTTGGTGTGTTTTGTTTTAATCTTTGTCGAAATATGGGACTTGTCTGAATGGAAAGAAGTTTGATAAGTGATGGTGATCGGGAAATGATCACTGGAGCAAGGGTCGGGGGACACCACCCACAAGGAGAGAGGTGCCAGATTAATAGAGCATATGGAGAGATCCACTGCACTGGGGTTTGTGTTGGGGCGAGAGATTCTAGTAGGAGATCCGTCATTCAAAAGAAAAAGGTTGGATTCATCTAGGAAATCCATCACACTTCGACCGTCTCGATCACAGAAAGCAGAACCCCAGACGGGAGAATGGGCATTAAAATCACCCAATAAAAAGAAAGGAGGGCTTAGTTGACGGACAATTTGCAACCACGCTTGTTTATTGAAGTGCGATGTTGGGGGAAGATAGATAGAAACAAAGGAAGTGTCCTTTATTTTAGCTGCAACCATTTGAAAGTCAGCATTGGGGGGTTTGATATTATTTATTGGGAAAAACGGAAGGGATTTTTTAATAAAAAGGGCAGCACCTCCGCCCGTACCTTCCGGGCGATCATCGCGGAGACAGGACGGAGTATCCTCCCACATTAAAGTGGGTGGATGGAGTAAACCATGTCTCCGAGACAGCAGCCACAGAAACAAGGTTTGAATTTAATAGGTTAAGAAGGTTTGATTTGTTAGAAATAGCACTGCGGCTATTCCACTGAAGAATTCTGACATCTTGAAGAGCCATTTTGAATAAATGATTTTAATGTGGAAATAATAGAAGCAGCGTTGGACGGTAGATTAGTTTGAGAAGAAATTAGGTCAATTAGAAGCATAATAAGAGTTTGAATAAATAAAGAATTATCTTGGGAGAGTTGTTCAGAAAGCTTTTGATAGTTTGTTGAGGATGAATTATAATTGTTTGCGCACCCATTTGTGGCGTGTGAAAGAGGAGAACCATTGGGATTTAAGAGAAGTGAGTTGTGTTGTTGCTGATCGTATCCACGAGCCTGTTTAGAGATAGGGTTTTTGTATGTGAATTTTGTTGAACGGGAAGATGTTGAGGAGGAGGCGAGAGGGTTGGATGAAGAGTTACTGTATAAAACCTCGGAAAATGATTTTTTGACAGGCGGGAATAATTTAGAAGCCTGCAGAAAAGACAAGTTCTCAGAGGCCATAGAAATTTTTATATTTTTTTGGCGAGATTGTTCGGGGCAAGAAGAGTTAATGGCGGAATGAGCGCCTAAGCAGTTAAAACATTTAGGTGAAGAGAGAGAAGAACATTGGTCAGCCGAGTGGTTTTCTCCACATTTGAAACATCTGGGAGGGGATCTGCATGCAGCTTTGGTATGACCAAAACGGCAGCAGTTGTAACATTGAGTGGTGGGATAAGTGTACATTTCAACTGGTAAGGAGTTGAAAAATAAATAAATATGGGAGGGAAGAGATTGTCCTTCGAATGTGATGACGACAGATTGGGAGGGCTTCCAGGAAACGATGCCCTCAGAGGTGTCCTTATAATTTAGCCTCCTGGCTTTTATGGGATTGCCGATATGTTGGGGGGTTGAAAGTGAGGACAGGATTTCTGGAATGGACAGATCGGTCGAGATACCCCTGACCAGGCCCTTTCGAGTGACATTGAAAGTTGGGATGTACGCCTTGAATTTAGAATTTGATGAAATAAATATATTTTTGATAAAGTTGTTGGCGGCTGAACCTGACAGGAATTCAACAGAGATTCGGAAGCGACCCTCGGCTTTAACACCTCCAGGTTTAATCGAAAGGTTCTTGTTATTTGAAAGAAATTTACCAAATTCAAGAGGATGGATGGTTTTACCTTGTTCAGTTTTTTGCGCATATACAATGTAGGGGCCACGGGAATGAGTAGAGTAAAAGATTGTTGGAGGAGGTTGAGGAAGAGCTGGAGGGGACTGAGAAGACAAAGGCGAATCATGTTTTTTTGGGGAAAGGGGACTAAATTTTCTTTTTTTAATTGAGGTTAGGATGACAGATTCATTGTCTGAAATGTTTGAATGTTCTGAAAAGTCTATTTTATCTGAAATGTCTGCATCTGGAGGGTCAGGAGGGGGATCTGGGGGATTTGTAAGGGGTACAGAAGGGAAATCCTCCTCCATTGTTCAAAAAATTACAGCTAATATAAAAAGTGACAGAAGTAAAAAAATTATATAAATATCTGAAAATGAGCAGCAAGAAGTGACTCCTGGAAGATCAGGGGGGAGAAGATTCCAACACACTAAACTTTTTACAGCCAAAACACAATAAAAAGATTGGTTTAAGAATATCGTGATGGTTAGTCAGTTATAATTAAATTATCGAAGAAAACGAACACTTTGTGGCTTGACATTATACGTAACTATAGTTATAACTACATTTAAACGTATTACTATATTATCCTTTCTCCTTTTTTTCACATTACCTCCGCATTGGAGGAAAATAATACCCGTCAAGGCCTATGTCATCTTTGGGGATGCTGCGGGGAGGGTATTTTTAGGCAAGAAAGAAGAGTAAGTACTGGGAAGGAAAAGAGTATTAAAGATGGGTCGGAATATGGGGGTGAGTGAGTCCAGGAGTGACGGACGTATGAATCCATCCCTCCCACTGCGGTACACGGCGATGTTCCGAGAGAATACGGCTGGAGAAGTCAAAAGGACTCCCTCAACCACTCTCTCCCGATCCGGCCTGCCATGCACATGGATCCTTATTTAAATATAAAAATATTTTTTTAGAACTTTTTTTTCTGGCTAGCTTGATTAGAACGTATTAACCACTCCAATCCCTAAGCTTGTTTACACGATAATATAAAATAGCAGTCAAGTACAATAAGCTTGTTTTCTAGCTAACGCGTGTATTCCCACAGAAATCATTATAACTCCGTTACTGTTCTAGTGACAACCCTAAAACAAAAAATATAAGAACAATATTAAATCAAGCTAACATCTCTATTCGAAGTTGTCCATAGAAATACAAAAAAAAACTTATTTTGTAGAAACAGTTATCACTCGCCAAATTGCCTACGCGCCGTTAGACATTATTATTTTTTTTTAAATATTCCATTATGAAATGGTAAAAAAGATGACAAAATTGTTATATACATTTATACGATAGAATAAGATTTTTTTACATAATCCGTGATTTTAGTTCCGTTTTCACATAAAAACATCACGTAAGTCATTTTAACATTTTTATTGTTTGCATATTTACAAATGTTAATATTTGTTTAAAATAATACAATTTGAAAGCTTATTTTATAACCTTTCAAAAACAGTTTTTTGTATTCGGCTACGTTCAGAAATATTTCATTTATAGAGCTTTAATTGCGCAGCGGAAATAACACTTTTTGTTAAATCTGACAATTCAGTTTAAGACAAAAAACAATGGCAAAATATCTGAGTAGTTAAGGTAAAAAAAAACAACAAATCAAAAAAGTACAAAAATATAAAATTTAAATGGCATATAGACTATTTAAGCTCAGATTTAAAAACTGCATCAAGGCATCACAATTCACTACCTTCAAATAACATGGCACTATCAAACAACAAATAATGCAAATTTATTTAACTATCTTATATTCGTGCTGGCTAAATAATGTTCGTACAATCGCCACCACTATCCGCTATCGGCCCGTCACGTAGATTGATCGGAGGGCCATAATACTCAGCGGACTGTGAAAGAAGATTAACAAACAATAAATGAATCCTAACAAAGAAATGCACCAAAATATTGTGTTTTATTTATTTATTTAAACCGATAGGACTTTTACATAGAATGCAGAACATGTTTTTTTTAATTACAGTGAAAATAATGAGTTTACAAAATACAGGTAACATAATATATGTTAAAAACAAAATATAGGTTACATAAAATATAAGTGTTAACAAAATACAGATAACATAAAATATAAGAAACAAAATATAGTCCATAAAATATAGGAGTTGACATGAAGTAGGTACTTTTTTTTTTACAGTGAATACCGCACAAGAACCTCAACTGCTCCCGTCTGGAGCCAGTGAGACTATGGCATCCCTAATTGGGGTATGTTGTGAGGCTGAAGGTAGTGGGGAGGGGAAGGAGGTGGGGAAGAGGAAGGTTGGGAAGTACCTTACTATTCAGATCTGGTCACTAAACACGACTAAAGCCATTTTCAAGCAACGTTTCAATTCTGAATGGTGGTCTTACACCAGGGCGATACTGATAGTATCTTCCACTCTGGAACATGCCGCAAATATACTATATATTATTTTAAATGAATTAATTGTGAAAACACAAATTAATCAAATAAAATTTCTTAATTTTACTTAATTTCTTAAAATTTTTTTTTTTTCTTCAAATTTTTTTTTTGCAAAGTCGCTTTGTGGCACCATTTTATTAATGCAATAATTAAGAACAGTTTAATTTAACCATTCTATTGATGTAAATACTGGTTTTAAAATTTTACACACTAACGTTAGTGGTTTTCACTTAGATCTTTTAGAAATATTAGAAAGTAGGAAAAGTGTCAATAGAAATTTAAATATTATTAACAATCAAATTTATTTTGTGAATAACCCTATCTTAAACATATTTCCATTGTAATTTTTTGTCTTTGTTCTTCTAAGCACCCCCTTTCCACCTCTCCCCCCCCCCCTCTCACTTGTTGATCTATCTTCTAAGCACCTCCCCTTTCCACCTCTCTCCTCCCCCACTACTTCCATTTCTACTCACGCCTGTCTTTCTATGTTCGATCATTTTTTTAGTACATTATATGTCCTGATGAAGAGAACATCGTTCTCGAAACATGTCGACTTTTTAATAAAGTTTATTGTGGTAAAAACAAAGTGTTTTTAATTATTTCATTAGGTACTTAATGTTTAAAATTATTGTTCACATTAGTTTATGGGATAGGTAGAAATACATAATATGGCGTTTAAAGTTTGCTAAGTTCAAATTATTGTCAAATACATCCATATTGTTTAAGTATTTGTTACCAAGACTATGTAAACGTTGTATTGGAGAATGCAAATCATAGTTGGAATGAGATGTGCGTATATAAAATTTTGATGTTTGTCTAATTGTTCGTGTAGGTACGTGTAGAATAATTAATTGCAGGAGTTCACAACAGTCGAATTTTGAGATTAATAATTTTAATAAAAAGGTTAGGTTGTTTGAAGTGAAACTTCTATAGTACCGCATGATTTGGATTTCGGATATAATGGAAATGATGATTACTGCACCTGCGACGCATCAACTGCGCTCATCGTCCGCTTTGATATTGATGTCACTTTTAAAGAATCTTTTTGATTGAGATATGAAACGGAAATTACGCTAGGTCTGCGCTCATTGGTCGCTTTGATTATGACTTCACTTTTCAAGTATTGGTTGCGATTGTTTTGGTAAAGTTTCGCTTCTACCGCGTGGAAACTGCAATGGAATTTTTATTTTACATTAGCTCAACACATGAGGAAAAAAATCTGTTGATGTGTGGATGGTATTTTTGGGAAAAGGAGAGAAATTTGGAAGGAAAAAGAGTTCCACGCCAACTCAGAATCAACTCAACAACTCATGGTGCCCGGGTTCATGGGGAGAGGTTTGTCTAGGTCTTGGAGGCGGATGACCAGGACATACTGAACCCAAGATTCCTAATCACCCCTTAAACCCTTTTCCTTACAAAAAATCCTCTACACAGCATCATAGGTGAGCATAAAGATGACAAAGGCCCTGAGGGAAATAATGTTCCTCAGGGCCTCCTGTGTGGAGCTTATGTAAAAAAAAAAAAACTCAGCACCGGAAGTAACGGACGTATGAATCTATCCCTCGCACTGCGGTGCAAGCCAATGTTCCGAGATAGTTTTTCTGGACAGGTCAGAAGTTCTCCCTCAACCATTATCACAATTATTTAAATAACAATAATACAGTGTGTATGCGGCACCTTCCAGAGTGGAACATACTCTCATATCATCCTGGTGTAAGAACACCATCCAGAATTGAAACGTTGCATGAAACGGCTTTAGCCATGTTTGGTGACCAGACCTGAATATCCAGGGATGTCCCCACCTTCTGCCTCACATCATACCCTTTGGGGGATGCCATAATCTCACTATCTGCAGACGGGAGCAGCTGGGACTCTTGTGATGTATTCAAATACAAAAATAATGTGGGAAAATCTAAGGACCAGAGAATTTCCTATTGATTAAAAAAAACTACACGTGGGCCACCCATTTAGGTGTAGGTACTATTCCTCTTGCAGCGTGAATTTTTTATTCACTGAATAACACATTTAAATTTAGGTGTTAATCTAACTTATTTATTGTGTACTAATTTTCTCAAACACCGACACCTTTTTAGCAGCCTTGTAAATGGTCATGAGATGGAGCAGATATGTGGGTAAACTGGTCACAGTGAGAGCTCGTATGGTCGTCATTGACGTTCGACCTCTTCCTTCTCACGCGTCTTATTTGAAAACGAAAAAGATGGTGATATTAGAATTAGGACGTCACGTGCAATCTCTCGCCGGGACTAGTTTGCCTGCGCGTAGCATAAAGTGTAGCTATGGGATATGCGATATGGGCAGTGGCGTAGCAAGGGGGGGCGGTCCGCCCCTGGTGCCACCCGATGAGGAGTGACACCCAACCTTAGAAAAAAATTACGAAGCATGTTGTCACAAAAATATTGTACACATGCACACGGTCTGTTATTTATATTTTCGTTTCTAGTTCTTACTTATTGTTCGGTTGGGGATTCTCCTGAAATATTCCTCACTTGTCACCTGTATCATTCTCATTTCTTTCGTACATTGTGATTGACGTGAACTCGTGAAGGGAATTATTATCTATTGGTAGTTGATCAAGGCAAGTGGATTGGATAGTTAATTTTTTTTTTGGGGGTGGGGTGACACCACGTTATCCGCCCCAGGTGCCCCATGCAGATACCTACCCACCCCTTAATCCCCTTTCCTTCCCAGAACTCACCACACAGAACTCACCACACTCACCAAAAAAAACCCTCCACAGAGCAACCCCAAAGATGACATAGGCCCTGATGAAAATTATTTTACTCAAGGCCTCCTGTGTGGAGTTCATGTAAAGGCAGAGAAAAACATAAAATTTAACAGTCGCGTGTTCGACTGGAACCCAGAATCTCTCGAATTAGTCGAAGATAATATTGTTAATTCTGAATTTAAAATACAAGGTTGACGAAAATGACTTTACAATAAGAGGTCTTAAGAAAATAATGTGGCCGAATTGTTTAAGACGTTCGTCCCGTAAGACGTTATTTTCTTCTTCCTTAATTATATATTGAATTGATGGGAATAATCTTCAAAATTCAATACAAAATAGAGTAATAAATAAAAAGAAAATTCTTTGTTTTACGTCACTTTATTGTTATTTTTTCCGTCTACCGGTTTTGGTACCTCCGTACCTTCATCAGGACTGATGTCACATAAATATTATGTGACTAGTGCAGTTCTTGCCTATTTGGTTATTTTGTCTATGGTGCTTTTTTTGGAGACTGGCAGTTTTTTTTTTTTGGGGAAGACAAATTGTTTTTTGCCTATGAGGACTTCCTCCCGTACACCGATGGGCAGCTGTTTGTGAATTAGTCACTCACCATCAAGGTGTTTCAATTTCGTTAAATCGTGTGAATCCAAGTTGATATTAACTTAAAAAGGCGCGGGGTGTTTTTTCGTAACACGAGTAGTTCGTGTACGGTATTATTTTTAGTGGATGATATGTAAATCCCACTTTTTCAGGCGTTGGTAGTTGGCCATTTTGGGCAAATGTTTTTGGACATGAAATTGTAAAGTGATTTGGTCCTTGTTGTGGCTAGAATAATATGCCATTATGACCCCGCGTCGCGAAGTCACGGATAGTTCTACCGAAATCCGTAAGTCTTGGAGACTGGTTGGGCCACGTGCCTTTCGGATGGAGTTTGTTGAGATAGCCTGAGGCTGGAAAGGCTCCTTGGAGGTGTAGCGGCCTTCTTCCCAAATAGAAGGAAGACCTAGGCTCTCTGGATTCCGCGCCGTCCCCGGTTGTGGAGGCTGGAAGTCCCGTCCCGGGACCTTTTCTCTCTACGAAGCAAGTTTGCGGTCGTCGTCCGGTGTTATATTCGTTTAGTTAGCTTAGCGTGTCCATGAGTCCATCGGGTATGTTTTTGTTTTTGTATTCTTAATATCACATTGGTATAAATTTAATCCTAACCTTTCATTGGTATGAAATTTGCACACTCATGTTTGTTTTTATGTTGGCTACAATATAGTTTTATAAAGTTCATCTTCTTTTATTTTCTGATTTCCTACCTTCTTGACAGAAAACTACTATTCCCATTATCCTGAGCTCTGGTCTCTGCTCTGCCGTATAAAATTACACTATTCTTATATTGTACCAGAACATAATCCCCTTTTCACTGAATATAAAAATACTGACAAATACAGGGTAATACACATACATATAAGCGGCCTACACACGAGACTGCATGTAGTGACTGCGGCAGTGACTGCAAAGAGGGTGGAGTTGAGCGAACGAGCACTGTCTCATTCTAGCGGCCCTTTAACAAACGAGACAGCGCTAGTTTGCTCAACTCCACGCTCTCTGCAGTCACTGCCGCAGTCACTACATGCAGTGTCGTGTGGAGAGCCCAATATACAAATTGTGAAAGAAAGAGGCAGTAAATTAGAGTGGGACAGTGCGTCAGGTGTGGGAGGGAAGTGGGGGAGGAGCGAGTGGGATAACGGGAAACATACTTATAATAGGGCTGAATGTTAAATTTAGTCCTATTATAAGTATTAACATTTAGTCCTATTATAAGTATTAACATTCAGCCCTATTATAAGTATGTTTCCCGTTATCCCACTCGCTCCTCCCCCACTTCCCTCCCACAACTGACGCACTGTCCCACTCTAATTTACTGTCTCTTTCTTTCACAATTTGTATATATATATGTGTATTACCCTGTATTTGTCAGTATTTTTATATTCAGTCCTGATGAAGGTACGGAGGTACCGAAACCGGTAGACGGAAAAAAATAACAATAAAGTGACGTAGAACAAAGTATTTTCTTTTTATTTATTTAAAATGTCAAGTCACAATGTGTTTGCTTCTTTTGAAAAAAAAAAAAAAAAGAGTTATATGACTTTTTATGTGACTACTCTTCTACATGAACTCGCGACCACACCTGAATAGCCAAAGCTGTCACCACGGTGTGAGCGACCTGATCGAAAGCAAATAATCCATAACATCTCTATAGACTATAAACTAATCATGTAGTATATTATTTTCATTAGCGTCAATTATCTTGTACGACATTTAACATTTGTATATCCGAGTGGTCTGATTGCACAACGTCCACTGGATCTGCTCGTAAGTAATTAATTTTAATGAATGCTTTATTGCCCCAATATATGCCCTATTCTACTCGAATAAAAACAACGTAATTAACTTTAAATTGACTTTAAAACGGGAATCGCTGGGTTCAAATATCTTGATTAACGAAACGAGGGCCAGTACAGAAATGATTAGCGACTAACAACCAACTAATGTGACTATTAATACATTGAAATTTAACGGGGAAAGAATACAAACTTGTTTATATCAATTTGCAGTGGTCACCCTAATTAAATTACTGCTTAATTCAGTATCTCCTGTTGTTTAAATTTTATTAGATCCATTCATCAAAGACCTTGGTGTTATTTACGACAGGAAACTCACCTTTAATCGTCACTGCGAATTACTTTTGTAATAGGTAAAACAAGGACTTTTCATAACGTCAATAAAACTTCTTTTATGTGAGATCGTAGTTAGAATATGCATCTACTGTGTGGTCTCCTATTCATACTTGTAACTTTCGACGCTTGGAGAAAGTTCAAAGGAAGTTTCTAAGATATGTTCAATACAAATTGAAACAACCTGCAATTGATAACATGTTATGAAAAGAAATCATTATATGATGTCTATTAAGTTTTTTTTCATAATGCTGGCAATATTTGGGCACAGTTTTGGTTTTGGGTCGCGAGAGTGCTCTTCCGCCTACCTTTGAACGAGAGACGTCTTTAGTTTTACGGTCGAGTTTTTAAATAACTAAGTATCGATGTAATTACCAATAACCCGATTTGCGGGAAGTTAAGCATGATTCTTTACGAGTCAGTGTAATAATTATTTGTTGATTTTATATATATTATCGGGAGTTATACCGTCTACAGTCACTGTAGGTCGGATTATTTTCAAAAATACTCCGTGGCGGTGTCTCTATGAGATTGTTTCGTGATGCCAAATCTTGAATAATATCGATCATCCCGGGCTAGACGCGTAGCCTCTAGATTCGCGAAAGTGCCACAATAAAATTATCCTTATCGAGCACGTAAATCTGAGGTCGGAGACGAACCTCGTTCATCCTGCCTTATCCAAAGCTGCGGCATCCTGAAGATTGCCACCGGCAATACCATTTTAATTCCGAGGGAATTATGTCCCGATTTATGGGCCACAACCAGGAGCTAAACCTGGCCTAACTTTGACCTGGAACACTGGGTGATTACTTGATCACCTACGGGAGGCTGTGTTGAAGACACGGGCCCCGAGCGGATATCCGTAGATGCTGGATGAAGGGCGCTATTCATGAGAACAAAACACTGTCGCGCGCGCGTAATGTTTAATGTAGCTAGCAATCATTTTTCCATAACGGTCAAGGGTAAGTCTATTTTGTAATTTATAACCTGTAGTATTTAAAACCTAATACATGTCATGTTGTTTTATTTAAATATATACTTTCAACTCTTTGAGCTAAATACCGTAGTTTTACCTAATAACCTCTCAGAACACTTGCTAGTCCCCATGACCCAATGAGATTCCTTGCTCTAATTAAGCGAGGCCCATTTCTCCCGTGATTGACATTTCATGTGACAACTATTGCATTGAATTGGCGCGTAGAAATTAACAGTATTTCTCAAAGTTAATTTCAAGAGAGATACATACACAATACCTAAATGTTACGGCGAAGACCGCCGTACAGATTCAAAACGTCGACGAGTACAAACAACGACAAGCGCCATATAAAATTGCTTACAAAACTTTAAGGTATGATCTAAAACTAAAGATACTTTCTGCCCGGAGGAATATTAATGATATTCTTATCCTTTTTAAATTAAACCTCACAAACCTCAAACGTTAATTTTTATAAATATTCCCTTTAAATCTATTCGACTACACCATCTTTGCCGCTGTGACAACCTTTGTACTAATTATACACATTATCATTCAACGCTAGTGCGATTTCACCGAAATACCAATACAAATACGATACTGCCGCCGCGGGTGGACCCACAGTGCCCTTCTTGATAATGTCAAGGAGGATACTGTGTTTCTACTTATGTTGACAGAATAATAGCACTTAATCCTAAATATGGGAACATCTCAGCACAGATTCGCTTATTGAGGTTTTCACAAAATACTGCTACTAATCTATTAACATACAGTTACGGATCATTAACATTTTTTTCTTATTACTAAACTTATTAACTACGTCAACCGATGGAGCCACTTCCGTCGGCATCTCGCAAACGGACTTGTCCCTGGCTAGCATAAATACCACGTTTTAATGAACTTTTTATTCCGTTCCGCGGCGATGACGCTACTGCTTGTCACGATTATTTTGTACTGGTGAAAGTTAGTGGTGCTGGCGGCACGGTATCGCTTCGATGTAAATAAGCACACACTTCACGACTAAAAATTACACATCTACCGGATCTGCCGGATCTGCCCTGATGATGGACACTGCAACGATGTACGAAACGTTGGCTAAAGAAGTTGGTAGCCCAACACGGCATAACACCCCAAAAACAAATAACGAAAATGCTTTTGGCCGTGAAAATCTTAAAACTTATTTGAACGATTGTTTGTTCCGTATGCGTTCCTACACCATTGATCCAATTGCAATGAAACTTTGGTGATTTGTTCGACGAGCACCCGTAAAGGTTTCTATATAATGTAATGGTGAGGTCAGGCATTATGAAATTATTTCCTATACCATTCATCCGATTGCGATGAAACTTTGGTGATTTGTTGAGCGCTCGCCCGCGAAGTATGACTCACTGTGTGCAATCGTGAGTTTTGGCATTATGAAATTTGTTTAAAATAGTTTGTTGAAATTTTTTTAATGTTGTTTGTGTCTTACACAGTTCAGCGGAAGGGAGGAAAGTCGGAGAGAGAGGGGAATCTACCTAAATTGTATATCAGAGTGACAATTTAGGTAAATTACAGCTAGCAATATTGAGTTGATCCCGACTGAAATCTGCAGGTCACGAGATCGAATCCCGGCGTGGCAAATAAATTTTATTTGATTAATTTGTGTTATTTCACAATATATTCATTTAAAATAAAATATAGTATATCTGCGGCACGTTCCAGAGTGGAAGATACCTTCAGAATCGCCCTGGTGTAAGACCACCGTTCAGAATTGAAACGTTGCTTGAAATGGCTTTAGCCGTGTTTGGTGACCAGATCTGAATATCCAGGTACTTCCCCACCTTCCACTTCCCTATCTCCTTCCCCTCCCCACTACCTTCAGCCTCACAACATACCCCAATTGGGGATGCCATAGTCCCACTGGGTCCAGACGGGAGCAGTTGGGACTCTTGTGCGGTATTCATGTAAAAAAAATATATATTTATATATAATAAATTACTTCATACCTACTGTATTTATATTAATTTCCATGTGAATTTTAAATTACGTATGTAACATTTTTATGGAAACAAAATTTAAATGTAAAGAGTTAATATAACAACATTATGTATGTATGTAGGTATGTGTGTATATGCATGTATTTTTTATATTTTATTTCGTATTTTTAGATACTGTGACTACTTTGATACATTTCTTTTTACAAAATATAATGTGTTATTTGCCCGGAACACACTTTGTCTAGTAAAATAAAATAAAAGCCCGGGTTACCGGCACTGAAACTGATACCATGACCTCTTTAGTTTCAAAATATTATAACATAAATTTTATTGTATCGGTCAACCCAATCTTACTTTCTTTATGGTAGTTTTGATATACCATTTATTTTACTCTATTCCTAATATAACAGATTGACGTAATCTGTTCTACTAAACTTCATTGTAAATGTAAAGAGAATGGAGATTAAACTGAGAAGAATGTATTTTATTGTCTTGTCCGCCGCATAGGGCACATTGAGAAACTCATATTACGGCATAAATCAACACATTCTTGCGTTATCGTAAACATTTTATGATATCTTTATAATATCACATTAACCTTACCACGAATCTTTGATACGAATGGCAATTATTAGACTACAAATCGGTTAGACGTATTAAAATATTTGGAAATCGTTATTTATTACCACGGTATTGCTATCTAGTACTTTGCTGGATATGATACATATACAGTATTATCTAAAGTCGGCTTCGAAGAATGTGATCGTAATATGTAAGGAAACACAAAATAATCAAATTAAATATGTATGAGGAAAGCAGGAAGCAGCTAGCTGGAAGTAAGAAGCAGCGCGAAAGCACGAAGCTAAAGGAAGCAGTAAACAGGAAGCAGGAAGCAGGAAGCAGGAAGCCGAAAGCAGGAAGCAGGAAGCAGGAAGCAGGAAGTAGGAAGCGAGAAGCGAGAAGCAAAAAGCAAGAAGCAAGTGAAATAACACTAATTAATCAAATAACATTTATTTGCGCACGTCGGGATTCGATCCCACGACCTTCAGATTGAGAGTGAAGAGCCTTACCCCTCGACCACGGAGGACTTCAATGATTGGTTGAACCATTTCAGATTATCATATTGTAGCCGAATTTAGGTTCGAAGTATGAATCTAAAATACTATTACAGCAAACGCTTGAAGTGCTACATGATGAAACTTTGTTTCTATAGGAAGTGCTGATTGATATTAATGGTTCACTATGTCCCTACACAAATTGCCTGAGTATATTTAAATTTCAGCAGCAACAATTGTGTTGACTTTTAATAAATAGGATTAAGTCATATTGGCGTCATCTGAATTGAAAAATGATTTTACTTATTGCAATCTGTTGGTTTGGAGAGATATCATAAATCGTAAGAGTAACGTCGAGTTACATTCTTTAGACTTGAGTAATCTACCACGAGCCGTGGGTAGATTCAGTCTTAAACCGCAAACGTTTCAATTTAAATAGAGATCACATTACACGAATGCATTTCATCAAAAAATAATAAAATTATCTTATAAAGTCACATATTTTTAAATCACATTATCTGCGTAACCACAAGTTTATCTCTGAAAATAATTATTTTATAATAACACTAGCGAGTTAAAGATATCCTGTCTACTTTACTACTAATCTATTCTGCGTGTCCTTTCCAATTCGTCCCCGTTCCCCTTCCGCCTCCTCCTTCCCTCCCGTATTCCCCTTCCACCTTCCTTGCCTATCCCCCTCCCCTTTTTCCCGGGAATCCCCCCCCCACCAATTTTAACTTTTCACTTTTCCCGCCTTCCCCCTCAAAATCAACCCCGCCCTTCATTCCCCTCCGCCCCTCCCATATGCTCTTCTATCTCCCGCCTTCCTCCATGCCGCTAAACCACATAAAATACATTCATTCTTCAAACAACTAGTGCCCTACTTCTTGCAAAAAATTTTTACAAATTTCATAACAGCAGAGCTCACCAATGTATAGGTATAGAAACCTTCGCGGACGTGCACACAATAACTTACCAAAGTTTCATCGCAATTAAATGAGTAGTACAAGAAATAATTTCACAATGCCAGAGCTCACTATTTTATACATAGAAACCATCGCGGGCATGCACTCATCAAATCACCAAAGTTTCTTCGCAATCGGATGAATGGTTTAGGAAATGGTGGTTGATAAGGCACAAACAAGCAAGCAAACACATTAATTTTTATATACGAGTATGTAGATTAGATATAATGTTAAATATGATATAATGCTTAAGCACTTTATTCTGCGTTATTTTATGTAAAAATATTTAAAAAATCGTATTTATAATAATTTTAATTTATAAAGCATTCATAAATTTCTTCATTTTTGTATTAATTAAAAAAATCAGCATTATATCATTATAATAACATCGCTTCAGGTGGAAAATTGAGGCCCGTAAAACAAAATATTCAATTAGTACATCGAAGAAAGGAAACGCTGGGAACAAGCTCGTCTGGCGAAATATTTGTTTTTTGCCAATGTTTTTTTTTCAAATTATTTAAGAGAAGATTTAAAATAATGTACAGTATGTACAAGAAGCTTTTTCTATGAATTTAACCAACCAACCCTGAGGAAAATCGTGGCAATTTAAATAATTTTAAGAGAGATTATAAGAATATAAATTCAAGAAACAGAAAATTTACGTTTTATTTAGATTTTTTTATTATATATGTATTTTATTTTACCCACCACAACATGGGCATGTGCCTGACATGGTTGTCGAAAAATTCTCAACTCATGTTTTTTTTTTTTTTTACAATGAATACCGCACAAGAATCTCAACTGCTCCCGTCTGGAGCCAGTGAGACTATGGCATCCGCAATTGGGGTATGTTGTGAGGCTGAAGGTAGTGGGGAGGGGAAGGAGGTGGGGAAGAGGAAGGTTGGGAAGTACCTGGCTATTCAGATCTGGTCACCAAACACGGCTAAAGCCATTTTCAAGCAACGTTTCAATTCTGAATGGTGGTCTTACACCAGGGCGATACTAATAGTATCTTCCACTCTGGAACATGCCGTAAATATACTATATATTATTTTAAATAAATTAATTGTGAAATAACACAAATTAATCAAATAAAATTTATTTGCGCATGCCGGGTTCGAACCCGCGACCTCCGGATTGTGAGTCAAGAGTCTTACCCACTGGACTACGGAGGTCGTAATGGCATGTAATGAAATGAATAAATAAAAACTAAAACCTATTTTATTTGCAGTGACTCCACAAAGGTTATCTTTGAAAGTGCTGTGTGGAGGGTCTTTTTGATGAGAGGAAGTAGTGAACATGAAAGAGACCCTTGTTTTAAGAAGAAGGAAACGTAGAGACCGGCAAATCCTTCCACAGACGAGATGTTGAACACAAGTACGAGTTCTTACATGACAAATGTCAACCGTGTACATATGTTGGGCGCGCGTTTGGCGTGTTTCCCGGCTACGAACCGGTGCCGATGGGATCAATGACGCTAGTTCCTCTGAGCATCTTCCATTGAAATACCTGTAGAACAAGGATAATATTCCCACCCGACGCCTGTGCTTTAAAGATTGCAACCCGTTCGTTAAGGTGGGAGAATCAATCAACTCACCGCCCGTTTTTGCACAGGGTCCAGGGTTTTTCAGGTGTTTTAGAGCTCCAGACCAGAGGTGGCTGCTAAATTCTACCAGAGGGCGTATGCTATTTGTACAGGGTTAACATTTGTGTACTATTAAAGTATCTACGGGCCCTGTACATACAGTACGCTCAGTTTTTGAAAGGCTAACTTTGAAAGGCGCCGTATCCCCGCTCAAAAAGAAGAAGATGGAGAGATATTACGAATATAGTAATTACGAATGTTGGAGAGAGCGCGCTAATATTTAAGACGACAAAATTGAAGCTAAAATTGTGAAAATGTTTAATAAAACACGGCACGTTTAAAATAGAGCAAAAATCTCTTGAGAGTTGTCTAAAACAGCATTTAAAGAAACACTGTAGATTTTTTTATAAATATAACTTGCAAAATAACTGAAACAAAGGTGTTTATAATAATTTTCGGATAATACTATTTGCGTTTCAGCGTGAGGGATGTATAGATATTATCTTCAAAAATAACATTTTTTTTAAGAGCCTAAAAACTTAAAATGTTTGAGGGAGATATGTAAGAAATCGGTAGAAATTCGGGTAGCGGCGGCTTAACTTTGGCTTCGATGGAACCCCCGTACTTTTAAATTGATCACTTGTAGTTCGTGGGGTGAGGTCTTGGAGGCGGATGACCAGGACATACTGAACCCCAGATTCCTACCCACCCCTTAAACCCTTTTCCTTCCCAGAACTCGACTATCCTTACTTTCCTTAAAAAACCTTACACACAGCATCTCCAAGATGACATAGGCCCTGAGGGAAATTATTTTCCTCAGGGCCTCCTGTGTGCAGCTCACGTAAAAACAAAGCATGTAAATGGAAGGTCTGTTCGGAAGATTGTTTCCGTTGAACGAGTCTAGATTTTCAATTCGATCCCTTTTAAACGTAGACAGACATTAATCAATCAGTTATATGACGATGCTAGTTAGTAACATTTTAAATCAATTAAGTTTCATTAATTGAGTACTTGTATAATTATGAGACCAATAGGGCGAAGGAGCCTGGGCAGACCAAGATTAAGATGGAGCGACAACGTCCTCAAAGACATATCTATCTTGCAGCTTCTAAACTGGAGAGAGCTGGCACAAAACCGAGATGAGTGGAGGAAGACTCTTGAGGAGGCCAAGACCCACCAGGGATTGTTGAGCCAATAATAATGATGATGATAATTATACATATTACAATGAAAACAAAAACCAAAATAAAAATCAACATAGGAAATGCAACCCTTTCTAACAGACGAATCATAAAGACAGTTCACAATTTTGAATGAAAATAACTCAACAGTGTTGTGTCTACATTTATACAGAACGATGGTGGTAAATTGGTAACATTTTAAAAGCGTCTGTCATATCGTAATATGACAGACGCTTTTAAAATGTTTTTGATAGGATCAATATAAGTTTGAAATTGTCGATTCCAAATAATTTCGAAGCCAAAATCAAAATTATGTAAAATTGTTTCAGGAAGACATTAGATAAATTATCATTTTTGGTAGTAACGTTCATGTTAGTTTGGGTATATCTACACACGATAGCCGTTTGACTTATAACGGAGTGCATGAACTATTATTGTAAATGCTGGAACACCTCGCTTATCTAAATGAACTGTTGAAAGTGACTAATTTGTATAAAAATCCGGTAATGCCAGTTCCCCTCTTGCAACAGTTAGCCGGCGCGGCCCCTCATTAGCTACTCCACGTGCTGGTCGGTAGAACAGGCGACCTCTGGGCCTAATTACCCTACCCTTATCTTGCGGCTATTTGTCTCCTGATGAATTAGCCGTGATATTTAAAGGTCGATGACTCTACAAATGCCGATGCGATACACTGCCTGCCTTACACCGCGCTGTTTTCAATAGGTTTACTGTGCTCTGTACCCTCTTTACCTGTACCACCGTGAACCTTCCTTTGCCTAATCTAGTTCTTGGTGACACTTACATTTAGATTTATTTTCCGGCTTAGATTGCTAATGGAGTTTTGGCCGAAACTCATGAAAATTTAACACCTATCTCTTTTTATTACATATTTTATTATATTATGTGTCATACATATGATATTGTAAAAGAGCTGAGATGATTCAAGGTGTTGAGGTTGTTCTGCTGTAATAATAATAATCAACTTGAGGTTACTCTAAAAGGGTAAAAGTTGAAGAGTGAATTCACCTGAAACCTAGGTGTCATGCAGAAAGAAGTTATGTCCCATTGTGCATTTTTAGCCAGTATTTTACCTCTGTACTTTTAGGTCTACCACCCTAGAACAGACTTACCTTGTAATGTTAAATGAAAACTTTTTTAGCACCATTGTGATTTGAAACTCGGTGAAATGAAAATGTGATACTAAAAAGAGGCACATACATCTACAGGATTTAAAATAGTCGATTTAGAATAATTCGTCTCTTCTTTGTGCGGTGCTTCGCAGCCTCCCCACTCTTATCTACTTTGGTTTTCTGAAGGTTTAACTTCTACTGCATGTGATTTGCACACTTGTATTTTTTATTTGTGATTACCGCACAAGAGTCGTTACTACTCTCAATCGTCTGGAGCCAGTAAGATTATAGCATCCCCAATTCAGGTATGTTGTCAGGCTGAAGGAAGTGGGGGGGGGGGAGGAAGTAGGGCTATTCAGATCTGGTCACCAAACATGGTGAAAGCGATTTCAAGGGACTTTTCAATTCTGATTGATGTTCTCACACCAGGACGATACTGAGAAATCTTCCACCCTGGAACGTGCCACAAATATACTATGAATTAATTGTGATATAACACAAATCAATCAATTTTTTTTTTGAGTCCGCGACCTTCGGTTTGCTAGTAGAGAGCCTTACCCGTTGAAGGGTTTGGGGTTTAGACGTTGAAGGGTTGTCTCGACATCTCGAGTTTGAACATAATATATTCATAAAACAAAATATGGAGCACGAGACTTGAAGTAAGTTAATTTCCCAATATAAATATTATCTGAATTCGCATAATATGAGGATCTTCGTAAATGGAGTACACTAATTAATGTAGTTCTGGTAAGCGTTGCTACTTTGCACTGTTATTTATACAGTTTGAGACATAATAATACAATTTGCTTAGAAAAACGGCGTTTTGACCGCATTTTCATTATCAAAAACGAGCCCCGCAAACATTAGCCTTGCCCCAAAGAGCCATACATTTTCTTTTATGAATATAATTAACGTCGAATACAACGCAAGAGGAACGTTTTGCCGGCTTTTAAGATGTTTATTTATTCGATCTTTCCACAAAAGGGTTGATTTAAATAACATGGGCCACCGGGGCGCGGTGCTATATAAATACCCCTTCCCTAATCTGATAACAAACGATCACCCAAACAATATTAAGGATATGAAAATTTGTCCACTATAGGGAGGTTTAGTCTCTTCTTGTACATAGTTATATTTTTTATAGTACATCAATGATTCCTTGAGACTCTACGTATGTTATCGAATAACCGCGTACATTCTCACTTCGGTGACCCGACAGTTGATCCCCTGACAGTTGATCCCCTGACAGTTATCCCCTGACAGTTGATCCCCTGACAATTGATCCCCTGACAGTTGATCCCCTGACAGTTGATCAATGATAATTGATCCCCTGACAATTGATCCCCTGACAATTGATCCCCTGACAATTGATTCCCCGACAATTGATCCCCTGACAATTGATCCCCTGACAGTTGATCCCTGACAATTGATCCCCTGACAGTTGATCCCCTGACAATTTATCCCCTGACAGTTGGTCCCCTGACGTTTAACCCCCTGAGATGAAATTAACTACAAAATTATAATTCTTTGTGAATTATTTACATAATTTCAAACACAAAAGATATTCAGTTCAACTTCAAAATACCATTAAAAATAAATTGATATGAATATCAAAGGAATTTATATAGTGTCGATTTTTTTTTGTACTTACGCGCTGGTACATTCGGTAAATAGAGAAGCAGATTTTTCCTTGACGTATTTGAATGAAAATATGTTTAATTATTTTATTATTCGGCGGTACATCCTCTCTGCACATCCCTACGGGTCACTTAGTTATATTTTGTGTAGTTGGATATAACGTATTTTCCCTAAAGCGACTGCGCATTGTATATAAGTACGGCCAATTATTGTCAGCCGATCAACTGCCGTGGAACCTCTCACTAAGTAATGTGTAACACCACTCAAAACTACTGGAACAACTTCGTATTTAATTGTCTATACAAGATATTTCAGATAACTCGACTTTAATCTAAGGTCTTTTTTTCAATGATTCTGGATTTCATTCTTCAAGGGTATTCTAGGCCATCATTTCAAATTATGGAGAGAGGAAAGATGAATTTACATATTAATTTTATTCAAATGGGCAATTTCAAAATTAAGTGGAAGATTGGAGTCGAGTTCTTGAAGAGATGAGATGTTGAATGGGGGGAGGCAATTATAGGTAAGGCTTGATAGAAGAGAGGATATTTGTTTAAAGAGGGACAAACAAAAAATTTTGATCTAAAGTTCCCACTTCTAGATCTAAGAATGCAAAATTTGGGGAGTAAAGGACGTGAATTTTAAAAAAGTGAGAAGAAACGGAATAATGTCCAATTCTCTTTCGAATAAGTGATGAAAATTCTTTTTTGAAAAATGAATAACTGTTGAAACCACGACTTTGATGGGATAGTTCTTTATATTGAGGCATAGCATGTTTCTTGGATTGACTACGAATGTTCCAATACGCTCTCCAATCGTTGAGGATCTATCTTTGAAGATGAAAAAAAATGTCTGATATGGGAATGTGGTTTACGAGGGTATCCATTGGGTTGTATGCTTTTTTTTCGCCAAGCAACCTGCAATATCATTACCCATGATGCCAACATGAGAATTCAAATAAGAGTTTTCTAGGCCATCATTTCAAATTATGGGATGAAGGTGTTATGTATGTACATCTTATATTGATTTGATTCAAATGGAAATTTTCATAAATATTTGGAATGTTGCAATCGAGTTCAGATTTAGAAATGATGAGATGTTAAAACGGAGAGCGATCAATGTTAGATTAGGCTTGACAGAAGAGAGGATTCTTATTTAGAGCGGTCATTCCAAAAAATATGTGACCTTAAGTTCCCATATCTGGAACACAGAAAGTACAATTTGAGAGTCAAGCAAGCGAGTTAAAAATATGAGTGGGGACGGAGCAAAATCCTTCTAGAGTTGAATTATTGTATACCTAGCTTTTTCCCGTGGCTTCGCTCGCATGGTATTAGGGGATTCTCACACCTCCTCCTCCATCTTCCCTCTCCCCACTCCGTTCCCCCATCAACCCCCCTCCCCGTCCACTCCTCCCACTCCACCAACCCCTCCCCCTAACGGTAGTTTTATACAAAATAACGAACAGAAAAAAGAATTTATCTAACTTGTCGTTCGGAAGTTATGCGCATATATACATTTCGGCAATTCATTTTTAGAGATAGAGATTAACTGCGACGCCAAAAAAGCACTCTTTTTAGGGTGAATTGCCTAATTAAAAAAAAAACATCGTTTCAAGGTAACCATTTGGTTTGCTTTCCGACGTTTGCAATAACTCGATTTTGTTATTGACAGAAAACGTATGACAAATAATTTCATAACGCCAGAGATTATTCATAACGCCAGAGCTTACCAATATATTTAGCCTATAGATCTCGCAAATAATGTAGCTTTCTATTAGTGAATGAATTTTTAAAATCCATTCTGTAGTTTTTGCGTGAAAGAGTAACAAACATACATCCATACAAACTTTCGCCTTTATAATATTAGTAGGATTTGATTAAACCCAAACATGACAATCTATGCCTAGTTTTATGCACTTATATTTTTTTGTAAAACTTTACACAAAGTGTTTAAATATACGGGCTTGCGTTTCTCGGGGAGTTTCAAAATTTTTGACATAAAACCAACTTACTGAATCTAATGCATTTCAATCTAATGCAACACTCACCGGAATATGTAAGCACATTTTGAAAATCATAATTTTCTGATTCACGGTGAAAGAAACGATAATGTATTCAAATGCTTAGGTACCAACAATGGAACGTTTACTAACAAACACGATACGACTAATTAATGCAAAAGCCATCGTACGTAATTCGCAAGTCCACATAAAAGCAGTTTCATGTATCACCACCACGTGTTAAAATACAGTCAGAGGGCATGTTAAATCGTAGCAAAAATGAGTAGTTTGAAGATAATAATATGTAAATGGCATCCCGAGGTCTCGCGCATCAGGGTTAAACTCGTGTAAGTGCAACGCTCATTTCCTGGTTAGAAGTCATCTATGGCTTTTTCCTCGGATTGTTTACACACTTTACACGGAATGAGACTGGCAATTAGTGCATTATCTCCACACACGTGTTGTGTGATAACACCAATAATGTTACTGGCAGTCCAGTCATATTGTGACCTAGAAAGGTACCTAATCTTCTCATGGCATACCTACGCATTCCTTCACGCATTCGTATTGTATACATCTTGTCTTGCAATGTGTCATTTTAGGTACAAAATAAATATGAATTATTTTAGGGAAGGCTATGAATTATCAATGATTCGTCATTTATTCACTCTGTATTTGTTATTTCTTTGCAGGCATTGTAAATAATATGTGTTTTGCTCGTAATGTGGTATTAATGTTGGGACTTTGTAACTGTATTTTCATAATGTTCTAGAATTAGAATGCTGGGTTAACGACCTAATCGAGGGGATATCGTCATTCGACACAAGGTCTCATGAGAGACGTTTTTATTTATCCAATTAATGAAATACATCATAAACTATTACCCTTGATGAGCTCTGTGACAGAACGGTAAGAACTGTGACTCCGTTCTCAGACATCTATGCGGAAACAAATTTACCTCTAGTAAATATATACGCACTTCATTTCCTTAAAAAGATCACAATTAACTAATCAAACAATGGTTCTTTAAATAGATGAACCTAACTAGTTTACTATCTTCCAAACTTACTATTTTTCTAACACATTTTTATCCGCATCACCACTTTTGGTTGTGTTGCTAATTCTAGACGTAAAGCTAGAGTCAACCGAAGAGGAGCTAAAATAAAATCTTCTAGGGCCTAAGTTGGGACCAAAAATTATAATTTTTCGTTCATGTTTTTCTATAAAAAGGGGAGCTAGATTATCTGAAAACGAGCTAAACCACTTTTTTAGGAGCTGACGACCAAATGTTGGAACTAAATCTAGCTCTAAAGGAGCTGAGTTGGCAACACTGAGTTTGAAGCAGCAATAGTTGTTATAAGTTATAAATCTAAACAACAAATTATTTTACTGGTCTGTGATGTCAAAAATACTCATAGGTATGTGTAGTATGGCAAAAAAATAATAATAAAAAAAAATCATCCGAGTTTGGTACAAATTATCTCATTTCAGGAAATACTATTAATTATACTGAACCTGAACAGTGTGATATACATGTAAAAAATATTCTTCAATAAATGATTTTTTTAAAAGAAGTTTTATTCTTTCAGCCGTCTTAGTATTACAATTTGAAACAATGTAAAATGTAAACGATCACAGAGTTCATTAATTTTATTTTATTTGAAGTGCAAAGTAGTAGTTTTAGAAGTTCCCCACAAATTCTAAAATTGAATAATTGACAAATAATACAATTATTAAATAAAATAATAATTATTTATTAAATTTAATTTAACATTATATTGCCTTACTAATGGACCTTATACACGACATTTTTTATCAGCCCGAATCCAATTAGAGACAAAAGTCAACATTTTTCGCTTTACGCGATCGCTATTTTCATCTCTATTTTTTTCATTTCTCATTGGCCGCTTTGATTATGATGTCACTTTTAAAGGCTCCAATTAGTTGAGGTTATGAAAATTGTTGAGGAATGAAACGGAAATTATGCTAGGTCTGCGCTCATTGGTCGCTTTGATTATGACCTCACTTTTCAAGTATTGGTTGAGATTGTTGAAGCAAAGCTTCTATACGCACGCTTGGCTTGGGGAGTAAGCTGGCGAATGCGTGACGAGAGCGTTACGAAAAGCGAGGCGAACGGTAGTTGAGAGGGAGATATAATTTAGTGAAGATAGAAAGAGGGAGAGTTACGCTTCGTATATTACTGTAGGGGCAAGAGAGAGGTGCGTGCACACATTTTCTTTCTCTCTTTCTCTCATAGCCAGTTATTATAAATGAAAGTGTACAAAGCTGTGCGTCCCGCTAAAGCTCAGAAACGAGTCCAGGTACGATCAAGGGAGTTATATGGTTTGGTAGCCCTCTTCCCCCTTTCCAAGAAGAATGTTCCCATTTTTACCTGAAGGGCGTGCTCTAGAAATTTCTAGAAGAGTCCAGAACATTCGAGAGAATTCCACAACATCACGAACAATCTGAAATGGTGTGGAATGTTGGGGAATAGGGAATCGCGATCTCCATTGTGGAACATTCCAGAACACTCTCGAATTTTGTGGAATGTTCTGGAACATTGTGGACTATTTGAAGCCTTTTTTGTATAGGTGGAGGTGGAGCTACCCATTGGTAGGGGTATATAAAGCAAGATCCGTCATGGGTTCGAACGTCAGTTCAATCTCATATCAAATCCCTGAGCGAAGCCGGGTACCGCAGCTAGCATCAAATTAAATTCAAAATGGAACAGGGCAGAAGAATACCCTATCATGGATTTTTATAATAGAGAACTCCAGTCATTTTTTTTAATGAATAATGACTTTCTAACTAAATAAATGCATTTTTATTTTATATTTAGAGTTAATTTTAATAGTTAAAATAATTTTCAAAGTTTTAATTTTTCAAGATCCCCGAAAACCACCGTATGTATGGTGAATCATGTGACGTCATCTCTCCTAAAAAATTAGTATAGGATCGGGCAATAATCTACTGCCGCCATTTTGAATTCCGTTGTTCGAAGTATTCTCCCTAAAAGAAGCATTACTATTTTTTTATGCAGTAGTTTTTTAATATTTTCAATAATAGAGATAAACTTTTACTTTATACTTTCATTTTATACATCATAATTCTATTTACTACTCATTACCTTAACTCCTTTCTTTTACCTTTTGTTTTTATATTTAACTTTACATTTATATGTCACTTTCTTATGTTATTGTTTTATAATATATATAAATATAATTATGTCATTGGCACATGTTGTGCCGTATGTTTTTGAAATAAATAAATAAATAAACTAACAAAAGTTATCTTTATTTTTGAAACATTATTTAGGCCTAAATAATGTTTCAATAAACACAACAACTAAATCTCTATACACAGTATGTAAATAAATTGATACGATGGCTTGTGTCATATAATATATTCCCATACAATGACTTTACGGTGACGTCACCACTAAAGTTTCAATAATGCCAACTTGACGGTGTATTTTTACGACCCGATTAAAAATGGACTTTTTAATATATTTTTTTAAAAACTCTGCGTTTAATATTATTAAATAAAACTTATATATTCAGAATCAGCGTTTATTGGTCTATGTCTATATGAACATATTTTTTTACAGCCATAATATTTTTCACTGTAGTTCCTTATTAGTCAGCTGACGATTAAAGATATCGACTTTTGATATAGTTTTTTTTTAATCATTAAGTTTATATTGTGTGAGACAGTGTTCTACTTCATTGAAAAATGTCTAGGTATCTTACCAAATACGGGTGGTCTGGTAGCAACTGGCACGTGTCCGATAAGTTAGAATATGTTTATTTATAAAGAATTTAAAATCCTCTCGGTAATACTAAATTATATTCTCTTAAGTCGTTATTTTATGCCCTATTTTACTATCCCCAAGTATTTAAGTGTCATTCTACTGGTATGATTGTGTTCATAAGTAGGACAGTGACAACATAAAATGTTTGTAACCAAATACATAATGACACTGTGATTTGTTCGTGATATTGTAATTTACCTTTCCTTTTCACTGTCATTTGAACGACTCGTAAGGCGCCTAAGGTTTCAACCATAATTTGTGACAAAGAGATTGTGGAGAAAGTGATTTAACATGTAATATATGGAAATGCAAGTAACTAGATGCCTATTATGTGATATTTTTCTACTTGTAACACCTCTGTTGCGCATGTAAATATATTCTTTTATTAGATATCAATTTCTGAGAATCATTAGCTTTGTGTACCTGTAAAATGTAAAAGAATATTTTCTAGAAATTTATATTGATAGTTTTTTTTTTACATTAACTCCACATAGGAGGCCTTGAGGAAAATAATTTCCCTCAGGGCCTATGTCATCTGGGATGCTGTGTGGAGGATCTTTTTGAGGAGAGGAAGGAATGAACATTGGTCTTGAAGAGACCTATGTTGTAGGAAACACAGAGGCCGGAAAATCATTCCACAGCCGAGCTGTTGAACATAAGAACGAGTCGAAGAAACGACCCGTTTTCATGTGACAAATGTCAACCGTGTACAAATGTTGGGCACGCGTTTGGCGTGTTTCCCGACTATGCACCGGTGCCGTAGGGATCAATGATGCTAGTTCCTCGGAGCATCTTCCATTGTAATACCGGTAGAACAAGGAAAGCATTCCCACCCGACGCCTGTGCTCTAAAGATTGCAATCCGTCTCTTAAGATGAGAGAATCTATCAAACGGACCGCCCGTTTCTGCACAGAGTCGAGGGTATTTTTCAGGTATTTTGGAGCTCCAGACCAGAGGTGGCTGTGTTGTGCCATGCGTTTATGTAAGAAAAAACATTTCATGGTAGTTGATCGCTCGACAGTCTGCCCCTCGGCGTACTTACATAATATATGCAATATGCAGTCGGTTTAGAGAAAATACAGTACACCTGCTTACACAAAATATTAATAAGAGACCCCGAAGGGGCTTGCGGAGAGGATGTACAGCTGAATAACAAAATATAAAACATATTTTGATTTAAATGCATCAAGAATAAAACTCCTTGTCCATATACTGTATAAACCAGCGTGTAAGAACAAAATATAGACACAGTAAATAAATTTCTTTCATATCCATACCAACTTATTACGAAAGGTATTTTTGAAGTGGATTTTTGGTTTGAAATTGGTAAATAATGCACAAAAAATTAACTAACCAACCATCACGCTGTTTCCGCAGGGGTGGGCAGAGAGAACGAACCGTCAAACAACTCAATCTTGGGGCACACTCCTTGCCTTGTTCATATTCATACATCGTCTCGTACATGTTCTTCTATTATTCTAACTCTTGGCATGGCTTGACTCAAGTATCCAAGGGCGGATCCAGCTTTGGCGCCGGGGGGGGGGGGGGTCACGTAGCGTCAGGGTGGGGTCACATAGTCGTGGTCAAGTCACAAGAAGTTATAATTTTATTTTGATAATAATAGATACAAGTAAAAAGTAGGTCCACCTAGGTCCTGGACCCAGCCCAGGGGGGGGTCATGACCCCCCATGACCCCCCCCTGGATCCGCCCTTGCAAGTATCTGCCATGTCTTCCTCGGGCGTCCCCGAATTCTTTTGCCATTCACATTTGCGTCATGTATTCGCTCTACATACATGTCCAAACCATCTCAGAGTATCTTTCTTAATTAAGCTTACATCAGCATTGCATTCTTTGCGGACCTCCAAGCTTCTCACACGATCATACACAGTTTTACCATACATACACCTCAGGAATCTCATTTCACAAAAATAATATTTTTATAATAATTATTTTCAACTTTCGGGTCACCACGAAAGTTAATTCTTGTCTAAAACCAGTCAATTTATACCTATGTCAAGATTTTTTGAAAAGAGCTTATGCTTTTTTTTGTCCTTAATTCTTGACTTCCATCCAATTAATGTAGTACATTGCAATATCTTTTACCCTCTACGCTTGCAATAGGTAGGTTAGGGACCTACTTGAAAGTTTTGCAAGTTACACAATTTGTTTCATAACCCATGGCACATTTCCTATAGTTAAAAAAGCAATAACTTACGGCTTTATCTATTTTTATAACGTGACTGTTGCTCTTGTTGAAATTGAAATGTTAAAAAGCACCGTGAAGAATTAACGAATCAGTTAAATTATCCATTTTATTTTTATATTCAAATTTAAACGTTCCGGAGGAGCGATCAAGAATCTAGCATTGTGTCCGCGGTCCATTAACTCTGATTAATTATACATACTCTAGATTGTTTCGTATATTCCATCGCACCTCGCACCCACTCCTGTTTATATTTTCGTACGAATGTTAATTTTATTTGACTCGTGTATTCTTGAGTGTTAAAGGTATGGCCTAATGTTCACCAGATCATTATACTGCATGCTACGGGAACATGCGGGAATGGAATGATTTAATTTTTAATTACTGAAAAATATTTAATGGTTAAATAGAAAACTTTATTTTTTTATTTATTTCATTAAAGGACGGTTCCAGTCTGAATGAACACTAGAGATTATAAAGACTATCACCGATTTTATTAAAACCTATGTATAATTCTGTAATACCTACTAATGGTACGACGCTGATTATCTTTTGTCATTTATTTATTTTATTTTATTTATTTTGTCTTTTTAACATATTTTGGACCGAAATTTTTACCAATAATACTGGATATTTTAATCCTATGTCTAAAATGTCTCGATCATACAACGATCTTGTTAAAATACCTACTAACTTTGCCTGCCTCTCTTAGTATAAGAGTAGTTCGTAGTAGGCGCAGCACATCGACAATCTAATTTAAATAATAAAGATGAATAAATAATAATTCAAAATATTTAAAAAAAAAATGGAGTGCCAGACACGCGGTAGAAGCGAGACTTTACCAAAACAATCAAAGCGACCAATGAGCGCAGACCAAGCGTAATTTCCATTTCATATGTCAACCAATAGGAGCCTTCAAAAGTGACATCATAATATAAGCGGCAAATGAGCGCAGTTGATGCGTCGCAGGTGCAGTAATCGTAATTTCCGTTTCATCCTAAATCTAAATCACACCGGGCTATAGAAGTTTGACTTCAATTAGGAAGTTTCTTTCTTTGGAAGAAATTTTCGATACTTGCCCTGAAGACGTTACGAACAAGTTACAAAGCTAGTAGGCACTCATTTAAATATGTGAAGTATTTTACATTATTATGAATTTGTTTACCATCACGGAAAAAACTGTTCTTAAAACCCTATTTTATTCATTTTCACAATAAAATGCGACCGTTACGGATGTGTGGGAAATGTTACAATGAGAAATTTCCATTTACTCCGCCGTCAAAAGACGAGTGAGGGTAAATAAATAATTATGACATTGCTAAAATGCCTTCGGTAGATACGAAATACCGGCGAAGCGTATCAGGAATCAATTTCGAGAAAATTTCGTGAGAAGCGTGTAAGGAGTATTTTTTTGCGAAAACCTTTTAGAGTCTGCACACAATTTGATCTGGAAGATGCCCACATCCGTTCCATTTGGATATTCAATATACTTCTGCCATTACCCAAATTACATTAGACCTCGCCTTGTACAACCTTCGAGTTGAAAGCTAAGAATTCTTTGAAGAATCTTAATTTTATCTCTTACTCATTGTATTTATATGCTCGTAGTTATACAAGTTCTTTATTTAATTCTTCAGAACAGTGGTGATATGATTTTTTTGTTGAATTTCATATTTTTCTTATAAGGAATCATATTTCAAAATCTTAAAATGATATTAACATTTTTACTGCTTATTCACAATGATTTTACTCCCTCACTTTACAAGGAATTTTTATCCAATATTTATTTGTGTGATATACGTACCTAGAATTAGTAATGGGTTTCTTAAGGATTGCTTAGGCAAATTATTTGTGTGTTTTTCCCTTCTCGCTAAAATCAGCGTATTTTTGATTTGTAAGCACAATCAAATTCATAAAGTCACCGTTAATGGTTTTGGCATTATTTCATAGATACCAACTTGAGACCTATAAGATCATTTGAGTTGAAGAAATAATACTAATAATTTTTATACGAGTCATAGCAATAATAATTATATATGTACTCAATGTACTTTCTTATATTCCTTATTAGATTCCTCTGGTTCTATATTAGATTATAGAACCAGAGGAATCTATATTCCTTATTAGATTCCTCTGGTTCTATAATAATAACCTTAAAATGTGTTATTTCATATTGTATTGCCCAATATTCCTGCTTACACTGTAAACAGGAATCAAATATACCACTCACATACATCAATTATACTATCTACTAGCAACAACAGTATTTACAGTAATGTTTTCATTGTAGCACTTGACATATATATCACAATACTAATAAAACTTGGAAAAAATATACTACAAATTCTCAAGTTCGGTTTTTACCATAATATTGTAATGATTGTTTTTGTTTTAAAATATTTATTGCATTCAGTTCGCTTCAGTATAAGTTCTCACCTATATATCACACTCACATACTCTCTTTATATTTACTTACATTACATTTAGTTCGTACAAGAAACTTTGTTTTTTTTTTCAAAAAATAAAAATTTTGTCATAAGAAATGAATGATATTAATTTATATTTTTTTTATAATTTTACATTATGTTTACACTTACTAGACTTCATTTCAAAATAACTGTCACTGTAACTGTTGGTCACCATGATACAGGCAGCTGCCTAGTATGGTGACCTAATGTATCTTCTCAAGTAACTGAATTAATTATGTAACATGAACTTATAAATAAATAAAAAAATATAAAAAATACGATAAAAAATCTTAATATCTCTTTTCTGATCTTAACTATCACAATAGTTTATAATATTATGAGGTGCGAGATTAAAGGCAAGACAAGGGGTGTAGGAGATTGTAAATTATCTCATTATATTATTTAAATATTTTCATTGTACATACCTTTCTGCGTGAGCAATGTTTTTACTCTGATAAATTGGTGCAATTTGCAAGAGTGATACTGACAGTTTCTTCCTTTTTGAAAATGAGAATAATAACATTATAACAAATAAATTGTGTTCTTTGTAGAAAAAATATCGTTACATTTTTTCTTAATTTTCTATCTGCGTTAAGCTTTTAAACAACCCTGTAATTAATCTACCGATGATTGTAACGTTATTCTACGAAGATCATCAAATAAATATAAATAAAATATTTACAATAAAATAATTTTGTTGGAATATCACTTTATTATATATCTTTCGTTTTATTTGAATACCTCACAAGAGTCCCAGCTGCTCCCGTATGGAGCCAGTGAGTCTATGGCATCCCCAATTGGAGTATGTTGTGAGGCTAAGGGTAGTGGGGAGGGAAAGGAGATGGGAAAGGGTGGGGAAGTACCTGGCAATTCAGATCTGGTCACCAAACACGGCTAAAGCCATTTCAAGCAACGCTTCAATTCTGAATGGTGGTCTCACACCAGGGCAATACTGAGAGTATCTTCCTATCCACATCTTGAATACATCAAACCAACCGGTTTCGGTTCAACCTGAACCTTCATCAGGGTTTTTAAAAAACTTATCAAATAAAGTGGTTGAATAACAATAATTTACTTAATAATTCAGGAACGCCTCATACGTATGTCTAATAATGTTACACTGTCGTGTAAACAAGCTTATGGGTCCGAGTGATTTGTGGTTAGATAGAGATAAATCTTCGGAGATAGATGCACTGTATAGAAATGGGATATATCCATATCTTAAAAATCTAGAAGCTGTGGAATTAAAAAAAAAAAAAAAACATAAAAAAACATAATATCTACCAATTTATTAAATAAATTACTAGATTTATCAGTTAGCCCCATTTTACACCTACTTTTACCCCATCTCTCTTACGAACAGGGGGAGGTTTTTCATCGATGGCATCGATGTTTTTTCTACGTCTTCAATGTTACCTTTAAATACTATGTAATTCTATAATCTAGCTTTTGCCCCCGGCTTCGCTCGTATAGTATTAGGGGGTTTTCACAGCGCCTCCTCCACCTTTCCTACCCCCCCTCCCCCTGCCCCCCCCCCCCACCCATCCCCCAACCCCTTTTTTATGTACCAACCTACATAAATCAAATATACATTTCATCATAAATAGTTTCTTCACTCATAATATTTGTAAATAAAATGCAAGTTTCTTTACTCCTAAGTTATTATCGTTTATGTTTTCACTCGAGCTGTTCCATCAGCTTTAGGTTTCCGCCGATAGTCTATACTCGGTCCATACTTTGTCTATACTCGGTCTATACTTTAT
This sequence comes from Limnephilus rhombicus, assembly GCA_929108145.2. Lineage (NCBI taxonomy): Eukaryota > Metazoa > Arthropoda > Insecta > Trichoptera > Limnephilidae > Limnephilus > Limnephilus rhombicus. Next base: position 47,310,958 of record OV815283.1, read on the forward strand.
ACTGTCTATAGAGGTTCATAGTCACTTCCAGGGGTGGCACGTGAGCGGAATACGGCGCCATCTATGTGGCCATAGAAAAAATAAAAATAAATTGAAAATGGCTGGAAGATAAGCCCCGAAACAATAGACTGAATAAACCGAAAAGCCCGAGATAGATAACTTGGAAGGAAGCGGAAAATTCTTTTTTGACGTATTGAAAACTTGCTCGACGGCGAAGTCGGCGAAGCGACGGGACCGATCAGGGAAAACTGGAAATTGTTCATTTTGACGATCGACTACATGTTCTTTAGATTTTGTAAATATTTCGAATTTTAAAATTTTAAATAAGTAAAACTTATTTAGCGCCGTTAGTGACTTGAAATTCGGGGTACAACTCAGTTCTACACAAATACTCGGTTCTAATATAGTGCTGTAAATTCGCACCTCGGCGCGTGTCTTCCATGGCGTAGTTGGCAAGGTGCCTGACATGTCTCAGCGGGCAGAGAGACAGACATCAAGCGAACGCGGGTTCGAATCCTACGGAATACAAAAAATAAATAAATTATTTTGTGAAATCGATATCCAGTTTTCAAACCACTTTAAAAAAAAAATCAAAGGAAAAAAAAGCGACATCTAGCGACTTTCTAGTTTCACTTGTACCGCGTGTGAATTACACACTCTGATTTTTTTTACGATATCTATGGCCTATGTCATCTTTCTGGAGTCTTTCTTTCTGTGTGGAGGGTCTTTTTAGGGAAATGAAGGAAAGGAAAAATGTAGGAGGGATGGGTAGGAATCTGGGGGTCAATGTGTCCAGGAGTGACGAACGTATAAATCCATCCCTCCCACTACGGCGCAAGGCGATGGGTCAAGAGGGTCCGGCTGGAGAGGACTATGTTTAGACAACCAGTCTCTCCCGATCTGGCCCGCCACGCAGTAAGAGGGCAAACGCATTCGCCGCTAAAACCTCACCCCATGAACCCGGGCATCTCTGCTAATTCATCAAACGTAGCGAACCACTTGGGATGACCTATGGCAAGGGTGTTGGTTATCCAATAAATGGTTTCCGGTGCGGAGGTACCAAATAACACGAATTATATTATTTGAATGAAGCAATTTTTTTTAATGAATACAAGAGTTCCAGCTGCTTCCAACTACCTGGAAGCCAGTGAGACTATGGCATCCCCGTTTGAGGTATGTTGTGAGGCTGAAGGTATGTAGTGAGGAGGAAGGTGGCGAAGTACCTCGCACATTCATATATAAGTTACCAAACACGACTAAAGCCATTTAAAGCTTCTTTTCAAATCTGACTGGTGGTCTTACACCAAGGCGATACTGAGAGTATCTTCCACTCTGGAACGTGTCGCAAATATTTCTTCTAATAGTTTAAATGATTAAAATGTGATAACCCAAATTAATGTATTTAAAAATTTACTTGCGCACGCCAAGATTTAAACCCACTATTCGAGACCCTGGAGCAGTTTCCATAAACTGCTTTTTATAATTAATTTAATCAAATAAAATGAAAATAACCCAATAACTTTGTTTACAACGCTGTTTTTTTAATATGAATTATCAAAATATAAAAAAATTATGGTGCAAACAAAGTTGATTTTTTTTATTTATTTTAAAACGATGCGACAAAATATTTTTGCAATTTTTGTTAATGATTTTTTTAATCGCCATCTTTTACCAATCATAATAGTAAACAGATCACAGCTTTATTAACAGGCCACTTGCATCATTTTTTTTTTAAATTTCCGGTTTAGGTATATATTCTAAGACATTATGTATTTTTTTATAGTATTTTTGAATCCCTGGCGATTTTTTGAAAATTTCAATCCGAAAAATCAGACCATTTTTTATAAACCGGAAAGAAGGGACATAATTTTATGGGTGCGAAAAAACGATAATTACGTAGCCGAAAATCATTTTAAAAAAAGAACGTTTTCCACAAGAAAGGGCACAGGTGAATATATAGACATACCAAAAATATTACATCTCATAAATATTCTTTTCCTTGATCCATCTTATTGATTATAAATCATTATAATAATGTTTAACGTCTATATTGCTAAATCTAATGTAATTTATTATAATAATTATAAGAATATTATAAAATTTTATTTTGTTAAAATCAGCACCACTATCATTTTACATCTAAAACACTTACAGACAGCGTTAAATGTGCGGGGTTCTCTTCATAACATCTGTCAAAAAGTCAAACCAAATGAAAAGTTCGCAGAGAACAAACAATAAATCTAGTGAACGTTAAATGTTAAATTCAAAATTTCAAACTAATAATAAAAAAATATGCATCCTGACCGAAATAATCCTAACTAAAACTAATAGTATGGTTAGTAGAACATGTCAAATTACATTATTATTATAACACTTATCCGTGTTTGATAATGTTTTTCACGTTCTATATTTTACATTCAAAACAGTTGATGTTGGCTTCATGAGAACAGGTCGTTTCTTCGACTCGTTTTTGTGTAAATCTCCTCGTATATAGAACGACGTACGGACGTACCGGCATCTGTTTTCACTCCTTCATATAATCCGGGCTCTTCAACACCCGCATGAATAAAGTCCTTCGTTCAGCCCATACCTTAACCCGCCTAAAATACTGCTCAACCGTGTGGCGACGTGGTTCCTCTGTCTTTACACTCTTGCGAAGAGTCGTATAAAAAATAAATTTAAATAAAATTTTGTTGATGTGTTGGTAATAATAACTGTTCCACGATAACTCAACAAAGACGCATTTCAACAACCCTTTAAAAGTCATTGAAAGTTGTGAAATTTGTTTTTGAAAAATAGCCGACAACCTAACCCAATGTTACCTATTTAACCATTTTTTAAATAATTTTTAATGTCTTTTCAAAGAATATGTTGAATAATAATAATAATAACGTAGTATTTATAAAGCGCAGTTTTTTGTTATTTCACTTCAAGTCCGCTTAACTTTAATAAACTTAAAAGTAATCCTATAGTGTTCCTTACGAGTCCTTGTAAAAATTACTAAATAATATGAAACAAAGAATATACAGTACGTACAAAGTAATGCCAAGTGAACAAAATTAACAACAGCAGTGCTGTTTTGGCACAGGGCAAGAGATAAAGATAATAACGGTGCCATTAGACAAGAATCATTAAAACTAAAATAAAATATAGAACAGGAGGCAGTTTATGTTTATAAATAAGAAAAATTCGGAGTGCACATTAAACATAAAAGTACAGTAAGAGGGTAATCGAAACCAAACAATTATCGGAAACTTGAGGAAATGTGTGATTCATGTAAGGTATGATTTTTTAAATAAGTTTATTTTTAAAGCCCGTTTAAATTTAGCCAAGTTCTGCATATTAGTAAGAGCTGAGGGAAGTTCATTCCCAATGAGCAGTCCAGTTACACGAAAAGTTGATGTTGCATGATTCTGGGTTATTCGATAACAAATAATAATAATAAGAATTAAATTGAAAAAAAACAATGAAAAAATAAAAATCGTATTTTTTTTCAAATTATGGTCGTTTTCATAAAACTTATTTAATGTTGTTGTGTGGTTAGCTTTTAGAATTGAATATAAAACGTGGCGTTTTCTCTTTCTAACACGATTTAGATCATATGTTTTTGTATTAGGGAAAAAACAAAATGAACTTATTACCCTAAATATAGACAATCAAAATATTGAAGAGGTAGAAGAAATTAAATATTTGGGAATAATAATCGATAATGTTTTATATTTTTGAATGTAGCAATTACTTTGTGGTTATTCATTATAATAAAATGAAACAATGCAACTTTGTATAAACCACTTATAAAATGTGCAAATCCGACCGGTTTCGGAACAAACGTTCCTTCGTCAGGGAAAGCTTATACTAATTTGACAGTTTAGAACAATGTTTTATTATGGTAGGGGTGGAGCCGTTGTTAGTTAATAATGTAGATTGGGTGGGTAGGTATTAGTGTAGAGTGGGTGGGTAGGGGAACAAATCCATGATTGGGCTATATGACAATATTTTTTGTTTGTTGATAATAGATTCATTATTTTTAAGGGATTTTTTAATTTCCAAAGCTTCTAAGTTATCTAAACGTTTTCCTTTATGATTAATATGAAGAATATTTATCCCTGTGTTTTTTTCAAAACTATGGTTATTTTCAATGATATGGTTAGCGAACTCAGAAAAATTATTATTATTAAGACACCTTAAATGTTCTTTGATTCTGATTTCAAAATTACGAGTTGTTTTTCAATATAAAATGAGGGACAATCATTGCATTTGAGTTTATATATTCCGGAATTAGTCAATTTATGGTCTTTATCTTTAGTATTTCTCAAAAAATTACCGATATTATTTCTTGTATAAAACGCTGGTTTAATATTAGAAGGGAAATTTTTGCAACATTGATTTAACTTTATCTATTATAAATAATAAAATCGATTTTAGTATATATCGCAAGCCAACATACACTGACATAGTAATTCATAAGACCTCCAACCACCCTGTCTCACAAAAACACTCCACCTTCCATTCCATGATACACCGCTTAGTCCCAATGTCTAATAATAATTTCCTTTCTGAACTTTCTATAATAAAACAAATTGCTATAAATAACGGATATGAACCAAAATTTATTGATAACATCCTAAATAAAAAACTTAGCAAAATTTCAAAAAATGAATGTCTATACAATTCTAATAATATTATTGATAAAGAATGGCGTAAAATTTTGTATATTAATAATTTTTCAGTTCAATGTTGCAAAAATTTCCTTTCTAATATTAAACCAGCGTTTTATACAAAATAATTGACTAATTCCGGAATATATAAACTCAAATGCAATGATTGTCCCTCATTTTATATTGGAAAAACAACTCGTAATTTTGAAATCAGAATCAAAGAACATTTAAGGTGTCTTAATAATAATAATTTTTCTGAGTTCGCTAACCATATCATTGAAAATAACCATAGTTTTGAAAAAAACACAGGGATAAATATTCTTCATATTAATCATAAAGGAAAACGTTTAGATAACTTAGAAGCTTTGGAAATTAAAAAATCCCTTAAAAATAATGAATCTATTATCAACAAACAAAAAATATTGTCATATAGCCCAATCATGGATTTGTTCCCCTACCCACCCACTCTACACTAATACCTACCCACCCAATCTACATTATTAACTAACAACGGCTCCACCCCTACCATAATAAAACATTGTTCTAAACTGTCAAATTAGTATAAGCTTTCCCTGACGAAGGAACGTTTGTTCCGAAACCGGTCGGATTTGCACATTTTATAAGTGGTTTATACAAAGTTGCATTGTTTCATTTTATGATAATGTTTTAACTTATTATCGATTATTATATTTGAGAATAATAATCGATAATAAGTTAAAACTTAACTCTTAATTTGAAATGCTAACTAAAAAAATTGCCAAAAAGATTCATTTCTTAAGTAGGATGCTAAAATGTTATGTGTGGTCGGTCTTGCTCTATGGATGTGAAACATGGACCTTGAAAGTAAATACCATGAACAGGTTAGAGGCTTTTGAAATGTGGCTTCACCGGAGAATGCTCAAGGTCCCATGGACCGACATGATCACCAACACAGAAATTCTCAGGCGGGCTAGAGCAAATAGAGAACTGCTTACATTAATCAAAATCAGAAAAATTTCATATCTGGGTCATATACTTCGAGGGGAGAAGTATCACTTGCTCCATTTGATATTGAAAGGCAAGATAGAGGGTCGCCGAGGGCCTGGTAGGAGACAAATGTCTTGGCTGCGTAATATACGAGAGTGGACCGGCATTAGAAGTGTGGAGGAGCTATTCCGGGCAGCGCAAGACAGAGAGACATTCTCAAGAGTGATCGCCAACGTCGGGGGGACCTGATACGGCACACAAAGAAGAAGAAGGATAAAGGGAATATTAAACATTTAAACTAGGAAATTGGTCTATAACACAACTGTCGCATCCCAACTGAATTATTGCTCAAGTGTAATCTTTCTGAGCAATAAATAACCCAAATTAATAGAATGGAAATAATTCAGAACAGAGGCATGAGATTTTTATTGTGCTGTAGCATATATACCAGATAAAAACCATGCAACGCCAACTCAATATATTAAGTGTGTGGCAAAGATTAGTTTTCAATACCCTAGTTTTTATTTATAAGTTAAAAAATAAAATGTTACCAGATTACATGCTGAATAATGTTAGAATCAACAGTACAATTCATTGTTATTCTACGAGAAACTGTAACGATTTTAGGTTTCCTAAAACAAATTTATCGGGAACACGAATAATATTTATTATAAAGGTTTTAAAATGTTCAATGAACTCCTTTCAGGAGGCTAAAAGTCTTGCAGTTTTTCGTGGATTATGTCTTAATGTTGTAAAGTCCAAATTTTAGTCAGTAGGTAGTAAATAATATTGTAGTAGAAATAGAAAAGAAAACATTAGATATAAGATGTCAAATTTTATATCTAAATAAAATACACAATAAAAAATAAATAAAAATAAAATATATATCTCGCAAATCAGATTACTCAAGTTCGCGTGAATTTACCATTAACTACCAATAAATAATTAAATAAATTCATTCAATACCAGCACAAAAACACAGATCAGGTACAAATAAATTAATTACTAAATTAAGTACTTATTCGTATTATTTCCTTTTTTCGTCACCAAGCATACAAGAGGATTTCCTCTTCTCCCTCCTCTAAGGGGTGAGGCAAAGTGGGTGAATGGAGGGCGTCAGAGGGGAAGGGTGGGGGTATTAATGGCATATGCGTGTCCCCTTATAGCTCGGATCCGCTTCCGGTTATAACAGGATCGAATCCTAATTCTAATTCCGGGAATTCAAATTCAAAATTCAAATACACACGTTCAAACACAGGGACGCAGGTACATTCTGCTTTCCTACTTATTTACATACTATCAGTATGCATTCCCATGTTCAAATTATTATTATTATCGTGATATGAAATACTCGTTTCCATTTGTATGACCTGGTATTGAATGGAGGAATTAATAATTATTTACTCCCTTATAGATCTTTTAGTATGTGATTATTAACCCTAGTGGGGTTAATAATTACATGCTAAAAATATATGTACATAATTTGTGAAGAAGCAATAAATAAATAAATAAAATAAATAATTATATATTTTTGAATGTAGCTATTACTTTGTGGTTATCCATTATAATAAAATGAAACAATGCAACTTTGTATAAACCACTTATAAAATGTGACATAAATTGACTAATTCCGGAATATATAAACTCAAATGCAATGATTGTTCCTCATTTTATATTGGAAAAACAACTCGTAATTTTGAAATCAGAATCAAAAAACATTTAAGGTGTCTTAATAATAATAATTTTTCTGAGTTCGCTAACCATATCATTGAAAATAACCATAGTTTTGAAAAAAACACAGGGATAAATATTCTTCATATTAATCATAAAGGGAAACGTTTAGATAACTTAGAAGCTTTGGAAATTAAAAAATCTCTTAAAAATAATGAATCTATTATCAACAAACAAAAAATATTATCATATAGCCCAATCATGGATTTGTTCCCCTACCCACCCACTCTACACTAATACCTACCCACCCAATCTACATTATTAACTAACAACGGCTCCACCCCTACCATAATAAAACATTTTTCTAAACTGTCAAATTAGGATAAGCTTTCCCTGACGAAGGAACGTTTGTTCCGAAACCGGTCGGATTTGCACATTTTATAAGTGGTTTATACAAAGTTGCATTGTTTCATTTTATTAAAATAAATAATTATTTACTCCCTTATAGATCTTTTCACCTACGCAATCAGAAGAGATATTCGAGATACCCATTTCGGAGAGATTGATTAATTTCCATCCAAACGAATACAAGAAACTGTGGCTCCACTGTATTAGTGGTACTTAAGGTGCTGCAGAGCCAAGCCATGCCAATGCCACACACTCGAAGGACCAGCCACAATTAAAACTACGTCTACTGCTATGTTTACATGGGACGATTAAGTTTGTATGCATTTGCCAAACGTGATGGACAGTGTTAGTCAATGGTGTCAGTGTTAGTCAGTGTTAATCAAGGCTTCTGGAAAATAAGACAAGCCCAGATTGGAGAATAGGAAACAAGGATTCACCGATCGCAGTTGAAGCCACATGTCTCTAGGTTCTAGATGCTTCAATTCACTATATGAATCTTTAAAATGGTATATTGAAGTTACTAACTAACTAACTAACCATCACGCCGTTTCCCCGCAGGGGTAGGCAGAGAGGACGGACCGCCAAACAACTCGGTCTTGGCACACACTCTTTGCCTCACTCACATTCATACATCGTCTCATACATTCTCTTCTATTATTCTGACTTTTGACATGACCCGACTCAAGTATCTGATTAACTTGATCGTGCCATGTCTTCCTCGGGCGTCCCCGACTTCTTCTACCATTCACATTCGCGTCGTATATTCTTCTTACACTACTTCCTTCGTTCATTCGCTCTACATGCCCAAACCATCTGAGGGTCCCTTTCTTAATCTTACTCATTATGCTTACATCAGCCTTACATTCTTTGCGGATATCCACATTTCTCACACGATCATACATTGTTTTACCACACATACGTCTCAGGGATCTCATTTCAACAGCATTCAGTTTACTTTCATCCTTCCTCTGCCAGTTCCATGCCTCACTGCCATACATCAGGGTAGGTACCAGGACTCCATTGTGGACTGCTAGCTTCGCTTTTTTTGACAGTTTTTTATTAGCGCCAACGGCATTCAGTCCACCATTAATGGAGTTACCGGCATTCACCCTTCTTTCAATATCTCTTTCAGCCTTCCCATCTCTCGTAAACATACTACCCAGATACACAAACTCATCCACCTGCTCCAAGTATTCATCATTCACAACTATGTTGCATACTGTTTTCGTACTCTCCCTTTCAAACACCATGACTTTAGACTTACTTACATTCATCATTAGCTCATTCTTCATACATACTTCGTTCATCCTAGATTCAGACTATTGAAGTTCACAAAAATATAAATTGAAATATGAATTAGCAATATTTCTTCCACAATCGTCGTTATGTTATAGATAGTCCGCCCTGTCTCAGATAATAATATACACTGAGAGCTCTCTTTAATGGGATATTGTCACTTTTTATAAAGTTATGGACATTTCTTGCAACACCTCCATCGGTCATGGTGACATTTAAGGATGTGAAGATTAGGTAGTTGGGATAATTGCAGGATTTCGTTGACATTTGTTCTCCACTTTGCGAATGCGTACCTACGAATCGAATACGTATTGCGTGAACATTATTGTTTTTGATTTTTAATGGGTAACTACGTTAGCAAAATTTTATGTTCGTACAAAACTTTGTGACAAAAAAATGTAGGCATTACATACGAGAATGTTAAATTAAAATGCAATAATAATTATTTATATATTATATGTAGCAGGTTAGGTACTTGTTATTTTTTTGTATGTAAATAGATACAGTGGCAGTATTACTTCCCCAATAATAATAATTGGATGCTTTATATAGCGTTGTTTTTGTAAAAGTGAATTTTTATGGGTATATTGTAAACTCAACTGAGTCACCTACCTATGTTGTGAGATTAAAGGGGTAGATAAGAAAGGAGGGGATAAAGTATCTACTATTACAAGCAATAATTGTCAGCCTGAAACACTCATTTACATTGAAAAATCTTCCGAGAAAAGATACTTGCCGCCAACGGGACTTGAACCCGTGTCCTTCCGATTGCCGGTCGAATGCTCTGACCACTGAGCTATGGCGGCTTATCAAATACCCGCCAAATAATTCAATATATACTAGTGTTTCATTAAACAATTACTGCTTGTTATATTTTTTCCACCTGAAAATAACCAACTTTATTTTTGCGAGGAAGACATTGTTAGTGTTAAATCCCTCGCTAGTATATATTGAATTATTTGGCGGGTATTTGATAAGCCGCCATAGCTCAGTGGTCAGAGCATTCGACCGGCAATCGGAAGGACACGGGTTCAAGTCCCGTTGGCGGCAAGTATCTTTTCTCGGAAGATTTTTCAATGTAAATGAGTGTTTCAGGCTGACAATTATTGCTTGTAATAGTTGTTACCCTTTGTGCTATGCATAAAAATCTTGTCTAAACGTTAGTTTATAAATTAAAAAAATATTAATTAATATTTAACAAGTTTAAGTATTTCCCCAATAAATGCAGACATAATTTGTCTCGACGCCACCTAGCGAGGGATTTAACACTAACAATGTCTTCCTCGCAAAAATAAAGTTGGTTGTTTTCAGGTGGAAAAAATATAACAAGCAGTAATTGTTGAATGAAACACTAGTATATATTGAATTATTTGGCGGGTATTTGATAAGCCGCCATAGCTCAGTGGTCAGAGCATTCGACCGGCAATCGGAAGGACACGGGTTCAAGTCCCGTTGGCGGCAAGTATCTTTTCTCGGAAGATTTTTCAATGTAAATGAGTGTTTCAGGCTGACAATTATTGCTTGTAATAGTTGTTACCCTTTGTGCTATGCATAAAAATCTTGTCTAAACGTTAGTTTATAAATTAAAAAAATAATAATTGATAAAGTATCTGACTATTCAAATCTGGTCGCCCAACAAGACTACAGCAATTTCATTCAAATTATCAATCTTAAGAGTGATCTTTCACCGTGGCAATATTGAGAGCATCGACCGCTTTGGAAGGGGCCATAATTTCTATAATATATACTATACTAGCTTTTACCGGCGGCTTCGCTCGCATGGTATTAGGGGGAAACTACTTTATAAAGAATTTTCCCGCGGGAACGAAATGTTTTTTCCGGGATAAAAAGTAGCCTTTGTAATTTCCCAGTCCTACATTTATAGAAACATATCGCGGGCAAGCACACATCAAATCCCCAAAGTTTCATCGCGAATGGATGAACGGTTAGCAATGCATAATTTCATGATGCCAGAACTCACTATTTAAGGATATAGAAACCTTCGGGGGCATGCGCACATCAAATCCCCAAAGTTTCATCGCAATCGGGTGAATGGTTTAGCAACGCATAGGTCCCATACCCATATATATACAAACCCAGAAACAAATATATTTTGATTTTTATATATATATATTACTTAATTTTTTTACGGTATTTAATCCTTGACCTTGGGGATCTGAATCGCTCGGCCATGAAGGTCATAACAATAGGTACAAAGTACCAATTGAACTTAATTTGAATGCAATTTTTCAAGCTCCAATCAAGCTTGTTATTAAAGCGGCCTACACACGACACTGCATGTCGTGACTGCGGCAGTGACTGCAAAGAGGGTGGAGTTGAGTGAACTAGCGCTGTCTCGTTCTAGCGGCCCTTTAACAAACGAGACAGCGCTAGTTTGCTCAACTCCACGCTCTCTGCAGTCACTGCCGCAGTCACTATATGCAGTGTCGTGTGGAGAGCCCATAATGCCTAGATGATACTGTCTTATGTTACTATGATACTGTCTTATGTTACTTAAATTTTATTTAAGAAGGCGTGTAGTCGAAGTCGGTTGCATTTAGTGTACATTCTAATCATGTTTCTGCTTTATTATATTTTTATTATTAAGTATCAATCCCTCGGCTAATTTGCTCGGCTGAATAACTCTCATAGGTCTCATAGAAATGGTTGAGTTTCCCGTACTATCATGGCGAGATATAAATATGATCTAAATGTTAGACATTTAACTACAAAATAATTAAAATGTTCAGCTTCTTAAAACCAAAGTGACATGACAATAATGTTTTTAATACATTCGTCTAAAAGAATATGTGTGTAACAATTATTATAAGCAATAATTATCAGCCTGAAACACTCATCAACATTGAAAAATCTTCCGAGAAAAGATACTTGCCGCCAACGGGACTTGAACCCGCGCCCTTCTGATTGCCGGTCAGCTGCTCTCCCAACTGAGCTATGGCGGCTTATCTTATACCCGCCAAATGATTCAATATATACTAGTGGTTCATTCAACAATTACTGCTTATTACAATTAATTGCGGCTTATCTTATTACTGGGTATAAGATAAGCCGCCATAGCTCAGTTGGGAGAGCAGCTGACCGGCAATCAGAAGGGCACGGGTTCAAGTCCCGTTGGCGTCATGTATTTTTTCTCGGAAGATTTTTTCAATGTGGATGAGTGTTTCAGGCTGATAATTATTGCTTATAATAATTGTTATCCTTTGTGCTATGCATAAAAATCTTGTCTTAAAACATTTGTTTAATAATTAAAAATAATAATTAATATTTGACAAGTTTAAGTATTTCCCCAATAAATGAAGACATAATTTGTCTCGACGCCACCTAGCGACGGATTTAACACTAACAGTGTCTCTGTCGCAAAAATAAAGTTGGTTGTTTTCAGGTGGAAAAAATATAATAAGCAGTAATTGTTGAATGAACCACTAGTATATATTGAATCATTTGGCGGGTATAAGATAAGCCGCCATAGCTCAGTTGGGAGAGCAGCTGACCGGCAATCAGAAGGGCACGGGTTCAAGTCCCGTTGGCGGCAAGTATCTTTTCTCGGAAGATTTTTCAATGTAAATGAGTGTTTCAGGCTGACAATTATTGCTTGTAATAGTTGTTACCCTTTGTGCTATGCATAAAAATCTTGTCTAAACGTTAGTTTATAAATTAAAAAAATAATAATTGATAAAGTATCTGACTATTCAAATCTGGTCGCCCAACAAGACTACAGCAATTTCATTCAAATTATCAATCTTAAGAGTGATCTTTCACCGTGGCAATATTGAGAGCATCGACCGCTTTGGAAGGGGCCATAATTTCTATAATATATACTATACTAGCTTTTACCGGCGGCTTCGCTCGCATGGTATTAGGGGGAAACTACTTTATAAAGAATTTTCCCGCGGGAACGAAATGTTTTTTCCGGGATAAAAAGTAGCCTTTGTAATTTCCCAGTCCTACATTTATAGAAACATATCGCGGGCAAGCACACATCAAATCCCCAAAGTTTCATCGCGAATGGATGAACGGTTAGCAATGCATAATTTCATGATGCCAGAACTCACTATTTAAGGATATAGAAACCTTCGGGGGCATGCGCACATCAAATCCCCAAAGTTTCATCGCAATCGGGTGAATGGTTTAGCAACGCATAGGTCCCATACCCATATATATACAAACCCAGAAACAAATATATTTTGATTTTTATATATATATACATTACTTAATTTTTTTACGGTATTTAATCCTTGACCTTGGGGATCTGAATCGCTCGGCCATGAAGGTCATAACAATAGGTACAAAGTACCAATTGAACTTAATTTGAATGCAATTTTTCAAGCTCCAATCAAGCTTGTTATTAAAGCGGCCTACACACGACACTGCATGTCGTGACTGCGGCAGTGACTGCAAAGAGGGTGGAGTTGAGTGAACTAGCGCTGTCTCGTTCTAGCGGCCCTTTAACAAACGAGACAGCGCTAGTTTGCTCAACTCCACGCTCTCTGCAGTCACTGCCGCAGTCACTATATGCAGTGTCGTGTGGAGAGCCCATAATGCCTAGATGATACTGTCTTATGTTACTATGATACTGTCTTATGTTACTTAAATTTTATTTAAGAAGGCGTGTAGTCGAAGTCGGTTGCATTTAGTGTACATTCTAATCATGTTTCTGCTTTATTATATTTTTATTATTAAGTATCAATCCCTCGGCTAATTTGCTCGGCTGAATAACTCTCATAGGTCTCATAGAAATGGTTGAGTTTCCCGTACTATCATGGCGAGATATAAATATGATCTAAATGTTAGACATTTAACTACAAAATAATTAAAATGTTCAGCTTCTTAAAACCAAAGTGACATGACAATAATGTTTTTAATACATTCGTCTAAAAGAATATGTGTGTAACAATTATTATAAGCAATAATTATCAGCCTGAAACACTCATCAACATTGAAAAATCTTCCGAGAAAAGATACTTGCCGCCAACGGGACTTGAACCCGCGCCCTTCTGATTGCCGGTCAGCTGCTCTCCCAACTGAGCTATGGCGGCTTATCTTATACCCGCCAAATGATTCAATATATACTAGTGGTTCATTCAACAATTACTGCTTATTACAATTAATTGCGGCTTATCTTATTACTGGGTATAAGATAAGCCGCCATAGCTCAGTTGGGAGAGCAGCTGACCGGCAATCAGAAGGGCACGGGTTCAAGTCCCGTTGGCGTCATGTATTTTTTCTCGGAAGATTTTTTCAATGTGGATGAGTGTTTCAGGCTGATAATTATTGCTTATAATAATTGTTATCCTTTGTGCTATGCATAAAAATCTTGTCTTAAAACATTTGTTTAATAATTAAAAATAATAATTAATATTTGACAAGTTTAAGTATTTCCCCAATAAATGAAGACATAATTTGTCTCGACGCCACCTAGCGACGGATTTAACACTAACAGTGTCTCTGTCGCAAAAATAAAGTTGGTTGTTTTCAGGTGGAAAAAATATAATAAGCAGTAATTGTTGAATGAACCACTAGTATATATTGAATCATTTGGCGGGTATAAGATAAGCCGCCATAGCTCAGTTGGGAGAGCAGCTGACCGGCAATCAGAAGGGCACGGGTTCAAGTCCCGTTGGCGTCATGTATTTTTTCTCGGAAGATTTTTTCAATGTGGATGAGTGTTTCAGGCTGATAATTATTGCTTATAATAATTAATATATGTGTATTATTACAAGAATATGTGTGTATTATTTTTTTTGCTTTTTAGTAATTTTAATTAGAAAAAAAGTAATGGGAGCCATTTTAAAAACTATTTTATGTTTACATTAAAAACATTGGTAAATATGCATAGAGTCCACCTCACGGATAATATGGAACGTTAGTTCATTGCGCGGATAATACGGAATATTCCTCTCTAATAGACAATCAAATATGACATTTGTCGGAAGTACCAAACTTATAAAATAAATTCTCGTCAAAATAAAAACAAAAAAGTACCTACTTCGAATTAGTGGATTGAGGTTCAAACTACGAAAGACGCATGTCATCATAATTTAAATATACTATACATCCCAGGTTTTGAATGGTTTGTTTGGCAAAGCAGGATTTGTCTAGGGGGTTTGTGAAATTATTCTGTTTCATTTCTTTCCATGTTCTGCTGTTATAAATACAGGTACAAACTTGTCAATAATGCATTCACCTAATAACGTGAATAAATTACTGTTTTGATTGGCAAAAATATTTTTTCTATGATTGATTGTCTATGAAATGTTAAATAAAAACGACGAATATAAAAAAGGCGTTACCGGGTAAGTTAATTAATTTTAACAAAATTAAAATGTTAAATGCATATTTTTTGCATGTTTTTTGTTTCCCCCGACATAAATACTCACTTTTCGTAGTAATAAAGCTAAATCTAATTGTTTGAATAAAAAATATTCCGTATTAACGAGTTAGCGGTTCAATGCATAAATAGTAAAAAAAAATATATTTACAAAATTACGTATTTATTTCTAATAATAAATTCTGAAAGTGTATTTCATCATCATTCAAATCCAGTTTTTTTTGTTTTCGAATACGTTCAGAAATATTACGTTTATTTGGATTTGTTTACATTTATTACCCACCACGCAGCATCTTCAAAGATGACATAGGCCTTGAGGGAAATTATTTTCCTCAGGGCCTCCTGTGTGGGGTTAATGCAACAAGAGTGAAAATTTATAATTCTGACAGAATATGAGTGAGATCCCGAGTTTTTTTGTTTGTTTTTGAATATTTATTTAGATGTATGCAAAAAAATTTCATACATCTAGTAAGAAAATATATACAAATACAATTAAGATATACAGTTACATTTTTACAAATACATTTTAAGAGGAAAAAAACATTACTACACAAAAAACATTTTAAGGAAAATAAATAACTATGTGACTAAAATAATATTGGTAAGATTGTTACAAATCAAAAAACATTCTTTACGTATAATGCACATATTCTACGAAAAGTGCTCAAGACTTGAGGCTTCCTTTACGGAATTCTGCAGGCTGTTATAATAAAGTTTTGGCCCATTATAAAACGCGCTATTTTGTATGCACGAAAGTTTAGTTTCGGGAAGTCTAAAGTCTCCGCGTCTTCTCGTAGGATAATTGTGAACATTTTCTTGAAACATAGGTCCATGTGTATCATGAGTCCTGTGGGGTTCACAAAAATTTCCACAATATATTATTTTAGTACAATAATTTGCCAAGAAACATCAAGGAAACAAGCAGGCATCCTGAATAGCTACGTTTATTGTGCTCATGATTCATGTTTTCTTTCTAACAAGGAGCATCATCCATTTTTCAGCTGCAGCGTTATTTATGGACATTAATCTGAAAAATAATTTATAGCATTGTAGGACCTTGATGTAATTTCATGAAATGTTTTCATTCCAAGGCAATATGAAAAATCTCCCCGACCATAGTTAGCGGCGTGCGGAATTTTTTGTATCTGTAGTCTGTACTGTATCTTTCATCTGAGAGGGAGAAGCCCTTGGCTTCAGTATCTTAAGCATTTCTTCCTACTTGAATATCACTCCTGCAACCGACCAACAATGTTACAGGGCTGTTGAGATTCGACGTCTGATAAATATTATAAATCTAAAAATTTGTTTTTGAAAACTCGCTATTGTCATCAGATAACGTTGCATTATCAGATCTATGTTTTGTTAGATATTTAATATGGATGTGTAATAGAAATCACTTTGTTATTTTATAATTAAGACTTTTATTGAAGAGGTGTTTACACCATTGACATTAATTCCCAATAGATCAAAGATGATAAATATTAATAAGAAGTAGTTCATAACTAGTGACGTGCAACATACAATGGTTTTGTGACATCTTCTTTCTTTATTTATACAATACAATTAACTTACACAATACAATAAATTTTTAATTAAATTAACATTACACATTATACCTATCCGGTGGTTTGACAACTCTACCATATCTGGCAGTGCAAGGGTTGTTAATGTTATTTTCTCTCATCTCCAGCTTTTGCCTCTTCAAGTGCCGGATTAGATTCTATACAATAATGATGTGACAATCTATAGATAACAAGGTGTCCGGAAACTAGCGGTCAAATGGAAATCTGGTGAATCTACATCACTGTAATGTAATAATTTTATTTTTTTAAAGTGAAACTTTTATAGCCACGCTGTGATTTGGATTTCGGATAAAACGGAAATGACGGTTTCTGCACCTGCGACGCATCAACTGCGCTCATTGGCTGCTTTGATTATGATGTCACTTTTAAAGGCTCCTCTTGGTTGAGATATGAAATGGAAATTACACTAGGTCTGCACTCATTGGTCACTTTGATTATGACCTCACTTTTCAAGTATTTTAAAGAAAATTTAGACTATTGAAGGCTGCGTCGCATTTTCGAATAGACTAAAACGTCAAACTTCAGATGCGATTTAACTGGAAACGAAAGCTCTAATCAAAAAAGTTATAACGAAAAATGTATTCAAAATGTGATGTGTTTTAAACAGTTTGCCATTTGTACTACTGGTCTCCGTTACTGTGTACCTATAACTCTAAAATCTAAACATATCCGAAATTCTTTCAAAATCTGCAACATTAAATCGGCCTCTGTGCTTCTTCCTTCCTACAACATGGGTCTCTTCAAGACCAATGTTCATTCCTTCCTCTCCTCAAAAAGACCCTCCACACAGCATCCCAGATGATATAGGCCCTGAGGGAAACTATTTTCCTCAAGGCCTCCTGTGTGGAGTTAATGTAAAAAAAATGATGCAGATATAACTACACATCAAATCGAAAACAACTTTTAATATGACATTATAAAATAGTATTCTTTTCTAACAATTTATACCTAGTTAGATTTCTGCACCCTCCGAGTTTTCTCCCTTCAACAACGAAAGTCTCTTCAAGACAAAGGGTCACTCCTTTCTTTCCTCAAAAAGACACCTCCATAGAGCATCCCTTAAAATAAAAAGTAAATGATAACCCTTCTCCTGTGGAGTCAATGAAAAAAAAAACTTTTTACACATTTTTATTTTCGACTGTAAACCAGTTTCAACCTGCTACAGAATTATACGCAGTTGGTTCGGACTAGCATAAAGTGGTCAGTTTGAAACCAACTCAGAAACACCTCAGAAAGGCCATTAAAAGCTATGAAAAAATAAATTAAGAGATGGAGCCACTTCCGTCGGCGTCTCGCAAACGGACTTGCCCCTGGCCAGCTTAAATACCACGTTTTAATGAACTTTCTATTCCGTTCCGCGGCGATGACGCCACTGCTTGTCACGATTATTTTGTACTGGTGAAAGTTAGTGGTGCTGGCGGCACGGTATCGCTTCGAAGTAAATAAGCACACACTTCACGACTAAAAATTACACATCTACCGGATCTGCCGGATCTGCCCTGATGATGGACACTGCAACGATGTCCGAAACGTTGGCTAAAGAAGGAGGTAGCGCAACACGGCATAACACCCCAAAAACAAATAACGAATATGAAAAAATAATTTTAAAATAGCCGGTAACCCTGACCTAACTGTTTAACCAATTTTTTTTTATCATCCTCTTAATGACGTTTCTGAGGTGCTTCTGAGTTGGTTTCTTTCTGAGTGGTCCGGTCACCGAAGTGGTCGACTCTATATTTATCATATTACAGTCTATTACATTTAGTATATTACAATGGAACAGAAAAAAACATTTATTAATTTTTATTTTTAACTTAGTGAGTAAAACCTCAAATTGTAATATTTAATCAAATGAATAGAATATTAGCGAAACTCAATCATATTCAGCAGCCAATAAAAATATTCGTTAAGAAAATGAAGATAATGTTGGTAGTTCTTAGTCGAAGTACGATAAAGTTAAATATGACCAAATCGCACAGGGACACATTAAGGCCCCGGTAAGGCGAAGGTTCTGAGTTTGAGTTGCAGATGTGACCGCAAATTTTTTCTAATATTACTGTTTTCATATTTTTGAATGAGTTTCGCTAATATTGTCTCCATTTAATTAAATAGAAAAAAAAACATTTGAAATATTTTACTCATTGAAAACTTATTCAAAGATTTTTTTCATTCCGA
The DNA here is from genome assembly GCA_929108145.2 of Limnephilus rhombicus. Classification (NCBI taxonomy): domain Eukaryota; kingdom Metazoa; phylum Arthropoda; class Insecta; order Trichoptera; family Limnephilidae; genus Limnephilus; species Limnephilus rhombicus. The sequence goes on from OV815283.1 coordinate 47,330,064, forward strand.
TTCTTAGAAACTACTTGCCTCGAAAATATTTTTTTACGGACTTAAATATATATATTATCATTAATTAATTAATTCGTTTGGTATTATTAAATATATATATATATATTATCATTGGTCTGAAATAAACCACCCTGCTTATAACACGCCCGGGTGAGGGGCGAAGCATCGTACAAAATATTATTTTCTAAATAGAAAGAATTCAAAATCACAAATATTTTGCCGCTCGCAGAAGCGCTCTGCAGCGGGTGGGATCTTTTATTAGCCGGGACTATATTTTGTGTACGCCCGCGGTCAGAGAAAGCGTTATCTACACTTCATATTTAATATTCTAAAAAACACTATTTCTTGTAGTGTTTTAATATTATTTTGACTTTATGAAAGAATGGAGTGCCGGAAGAATGTAATGCATAAATGGTTACCGTTTATTATTTTTTATTATATTTTTTGCGATTTTGTGTATACCTGAAAGGATATTTATCCTCACGTGTCACAACCATAGACTATGAATATAACTACTGTAATGTTATACATATTTCGCATTAGTCAGAAGTACACTGGAATATGCCTCTCAAATTTGGAACCCACGGTAATAGATAGCATAGAACATATACGTTTTAAGATTTTCGCGGTCAAAAGTATTTTTATTATTTGTTTTTTGGAGTGTTACGCCGTGTTACGCTACCTCCTTCTTTAGCCAACGGTTTGGACAACGTTGCAGTGTCCATCATCAGGGCAGATCCGGTAGATGTGCCGTAATAATTGGCTGGGGTATAGGTATATGTATTGTATCAAAAATTTTCAAACTAACACCACTATCACCATACATTATTCTCGAATTAGTTTTCCAAATTAATCCCTAATCAAGTAATATTGTAGAAATTCAATATAAATTTTGCACATTGTCCTTAGGGTGATTTTTCACAAAAACGGCGAAATTCAATTCATACAACTAAGATTATTATTATATAAATAGTTACATATCAATTTGGGAGGCAGGTATGTGTACCGCCGCCCCTGGAACCATTTATTGCATAACAAAAACCCCTGCCATAGGTCACCCCAAGTGGTTCGCTACGTTTGGTGACTTAGCAGGGGTGCCCGGGTTCATTGGGGGTGAGGTTTGTCCAGGTCTTGGCGGCGGATGCATCTGCCCACCGACTGCGTGGCGGGCCGGATCGAGAGAGGCAGGTTGAGGGAGGCCATTTGACTTTTCCAGCCGCACTCTCTCGATCCATCGCCTTCCACGTTGCAGTTGGAGGGACGGATTCATACGTCCGTCACTCCTGGACACACTGACCCCCTAATTTCTACCCACCCCTCTTACTTTCTTCCTTCCCAGAAGTTCCTATTCTTCCTTTCCTTAAAAAGATCCTCCACACAGAATCCTCTAAGATGGCATAGGCCCTGAAGGAATTTATTTTTCTCGGACCTCCTGTGTAGAGCTAATGTGAAAAAAAAAACATTACATCAGTGAACATCCTTACAACTAACTGATTTTTTGTATATCTAGAGTCTAGAGTCAAGAGGTAGTATGCTTGCTTCCTGTTCATGTCCAAGAGCAAAAGTATGTCAGCGCCAGTTTATATTTAACGGCACATTATTACGAGAGCATTTTATTTTCCTGCGAGTCCCGTGCAAAATAATATTAATAATTCACACTGGTCCCTTTGGACCTCTGGCAAAGGAAGAGGTTCTGGCTACAAAAAAAATACCCTACACACTACTAGTCGCGACTGCCTTGGTCCAATAAACGCCATCACAAATCATATGGCGGAATTCCTAAGTTCGCACTTCCTGGCGGGTAGGAGATGGGGGGGGAGGGGAAACGTTGAGACTTGTAAGGGGATGGTTATTGTAAAAGCACAGAGGAAAAGTCATAGCCGCTTTTAGCAGTCAAAACCGAGCAAACTCTTTGCTAAACAAAATTTTACCCTTTTCGAAAAACTTGTTTTTTTTGACACGGCATCTCATAATTTAGTCAAAGTACGATTATAATATCATGTTTCTAATTGGTTCCATGATAAAATAGAACATCTAAGAAAATTTAATAATAATATAATAATAATAATTGGATAATTTGTAGAGCGCCGTTTTTGTGAAAAATCACCTCACGGGCGCAAAAATCACCTCAAGGGCTATATACATAACTTATTAACCTAATTCTGTTTTACAACTTTACCCATTTATGGGTCTATAGATATATCTTAATATTTTATTTTCATTTTTAATCTCTACGTACAGTTTACGGATGTTTACAGTATACAGAATATGTATTAAAAAGTATTAATAATCAATGGTGTTTTGTGAACACAACCACTAGGGGAACGTGTGCTGAGGTGTTCGCATGTTTTAGATGAAGTGTTATTCTTCCGTCGTAAGTAAAAATACAGTACCTTGCTTGAGACTTTCAAGGCGGCAGTATTATATTTTATGTTAATAGTAGTTTCTCGTAGAACATTACATTATTATACGGACACAATGCAGTAACAATGTGGTGAAAAGAAAAAAAAATGATACTGCACGAAGTCAGCTTAAATTTAAGAAATAGTATACACGAAAAGAGAATAAAATAAAACAAAGTATAATAATTAATGCAAATATTTAAAAATAATATGAAGCAATAATCTATTTTTAAATAGATCTAATTAGATAATTTTAACACTAATTTGATTTTAGTTTTTTCTTTATTTGTTTTTGGGGTATTATGCCGTGTTGCGCCACCTCCTTCTTTAGCCAACGTTTCGGACAGCGTTGCAGTGCAGACAGATGATTACTTTTAAATATTTTTCAACTTGGGAGGCGGGAATCTAGGTTACAAACCATTTCTTAGAATTGTTTCCAATAAAAAGGGTAGTTATGATTTGGAAAAATAAATCAGTTGAAGATAATATTATTAATTTTAAAATTTCGAATATGAGATTGACTATTATGACGGTTTGACAGCAGGGCGCAATGGCGGAATTGGTAAACGCACGTCCCGGATAGACGAGAGGTTCTGGGTTCGAGTCCCAGTTGCGACCATTATCTTTTTCTCTTTTTCTGTATCTTATTCTCTTTAATATTTTCGTTTAGATTATTATTATTAATAAAATAATTAAAAACACTTTGTTTTTACCACAATCAACTTTATTTAAAAGTCGACATGTTTCAAGAACGATGTTCTCTTCATCAGGACATATAATGTACTAAAAAAATGATCGAAGATAGAAAGACAGGCGTGGGTTGAAATGGAAGTAGTGGGGGAGGAGAGAGGTGGAAAGGGGGGTGCTTAGAAGATCAACAAGGCGGAGGGGGGGGGAGAGAGGTGGAAAGGGGGGTGCTTAGAAGAACAAATACAAAAATTACAATGGAAATATGTTTAAGATAGGGTTATTCACAAAATTAATTTGATTGTTAATAATATTTACATTTCTATTGACATTTTTCCTAATTTCTAATATTTCTAAAAGATCTAAGTGAAAACCACTAACGTTAGTGTGTAAAATTTTAAAACCAGTATTTATATCAAATGAATGGTTAAATTCAATTAGATGGTTAATTTAACCATTCGTTTGATATAAATACTGGTTTTAAAATTTTACACACTAACTTTAGTAGTTTTCACATTTTACAATTCAATTAGATGGTTAATTTAACCATCCATTTGATATAAATACCGGTTTTAAAATTTTACACACTAACGTTAGTGGTTTTCACATAGAACTTTTAGAAATATTAGAAATTAGGAAAAATGTCAATAGAAATTTAAATATTATTAACAATCAAATTAATTTTGTGAATAACCCTATCTTAAACATATTTCCATTGTAATTCTTGTCTTTGTTCTTCTAAGCACACCCCTTTCCACCTCTCCCCCCCCCCCTCCCCCTTGTTGATCTTCTAAGCACCTCCCTTTTTCACCTCTCTCCTCCCCCACTACTTCCATTTCTACCCACGCCTGTCTTTCTATGTTCGATCATTTTTTAGTACATTATATGTCCTGATGAAGAAAACATCGTTCTTGAAACATGTCGACTTTTAAATAAAGTTTATTGTGTTAAAAACAAAGTGTTATTAATTATTTCAATAATAAAATGGTGCCACAAAGTGAATTTGCAAAATTTTAAGATGTATTATTATTATTATCTTCTTCTTCAATGATACAAAAACAATATAGTTTAACAGCTGTTTATAATGAAGAATTATAAAAAAAATAATAATAATAGGAAATTAAAATAAAATAATGAACCCATACGTATGTTACCCTACTTTTACCGTCACGAACGTTTTAGATTCACTAGCAGCGTCCATCATCATGTCCAGGGCATGTACTTACTATTTAGTTAATTGTATGTTTATTCAAACGACACTAATACTATGTCACATCAATTATCATTAATGTGGGTTACATCGGTTGGCAATTCTTGGAAACACCCCTCGAAGCTGTCTACAATAGGTGTTGAATGTAAGCCCGCCGTCCTTCGTGGCCCAGATCGAGTCCTTATTAGGTAATTTAAATCACATTTGTAATTATTACACGATGGGTTTTTGGCCTTCTCGAAACTCTAGACCCAAATTCAAAGTAGGGGTCAGCATATTAAAAATCTGATTTCTATCTTTGACGACCTCCGTAGTCCAGTGGGTAAGACTCTTGACTCACAATCCGGAGGTCGCGGGTTCGAACCCGGCATACGCAAATAAATTTTATTTGATTAATTTGTGTTATTTCACAATTAATTCATTTAAAATAATATGTAGTATATTTGCGGCATGTTCCAGAGTGGAAGATACTATAAGTATCGCCCCGGTGTAAGACCACCATTCGGAATTGAAACGTTGCTTGAAAATGGCTTTAGCCGTGTTTGGTGACCAGATCTGAATAGCCAGGTACTTCCCAACGTTCCTCTTCCCCACCTCCCTCCCCTCCCCACTACCTTCAGCCTCACAACATACCCCAATTGGGGATGTCATAGTCTCACTGGCTCCAGACGGGAGCAGTTGAGATTCTTGTGCAGTATTCACTGTAAAAAAAAAAAATCACGCAACCGACAATAATTTGGCACACAACCGTCCGCATTTTGTTTGATCACTACCTTTTCACATACCTTGTCACATTAGGAGAAGAGAAGACTGCAGGTATACTACGAACAGAATACATTACTTTAAGGAACAATGATTTTGCAGACCCCAGAAGGTCTCAAATTTACCTCGAGGTTGTGATGGCAGAATCATATTTTCATACATGTATCTGTTGTTTTCAGATTAAGTTAACTAACTAACCATCACGCCGTTTCCGTAGGCAGAGAGGACGGATCGCCAAACCACTCGGTCTTCTCTTCGCTCACTTCATACATCGTCTCATACATACTCTTCTAATATTCAGACTTGTGACATGGCCCGACTCAAGTATTTGATTCACTTGATCGTGCCATGTCTTCTTCGGGCGTCCTCAAATTCCCAAATGCGTCATGTAGTCTTTTTACGCTACTTTCTTCGTTCATTCTCTTCAGGTTAAGTTATTTTGTGTAATACGCACTTGAGGTGATCCTTCATAAAACTGAGTTACGTGAATTAACGTTTATTGAAGTGGAAATTTCTTTATCACCGCTGTGATTTGAAACTCGATGAAATGAAAAAGCGACACCATAAAGAGACAAGCTCAAACATCTATAGGATTTAGCATGCGAGAGAATAAGATAGAATAATCAGTTTCTGCTTTATGCGAGGCTTCGTAGCCTCCCCACCCTTGTCCACCGTAGTTTTCTGAAGGTTGTATTGAGTAACTTGGAGCAATTTAACGACTAACGAACCTTTACGAACCTTTTCGTCAATTAATATTATTATTTAATAGAGTTATTCTTCTTCTTCCTTGCGCTGTCCCAACTCATTGCCTAGGTAGGCTGTTCGGGTCGGCTCTTCTCGTTCTCAGGTTGTAATTTCTTATGTTCTTGGTATCGCCTTTATCCAGGCCGTTTCTCTGAAGAATTTTGGAGCATTGAGTCACCCAGGAGTCCTTCGGTCTTCCTCTGGATGACTGTCGATGAAGCTCCATAGAAATTGCCTGCCTCACTGTGTGATCTGATGGTCTCCGTCTTATAATAGAGTTACTGCCTTAAATAAATCATTATTATAATATGTTGACGATCTTCGCCACACATTTACTCGACGGAAGGACCAGTATTTTGCAAGAACTATTACACATATGTTATAATATATCCCTTCAATCGATCTATCTTACGTGGATTATAAAAACCTTGCTTTGCGAAGATCCTTTCACACAATATTCTAGGTAGAAACCAAATAGATTTTTCTTTAAAAATAGCCTGCAAATCTATCACCGGGAAGAAGGGACAGGGTGCGCAAAAATAATATCGCTCAGCTGCAATAGATCCCAAAAATACACTCCACTACTTGAGGATTATTTATATACCTCTGCCAGGATATCTACCCAACGACCCGGTACAAAGGGGTGCGGAAAAGGCGTAAAGATGAACGAACGGCTGCCTCTCCTAGTCTCCTACGGCCCTCTAAAGGTGTTTTGTATTCAGGATTCAGGACCTGTATTATGATTGCGCAGGTGCCTAGTACCTAGCCTTCTTTAAGGAAAGCATAAAACCTCTTCTGAAAAATACGCCAACGAGTTTGGGCAACTACTCGAGATCTTTTGATTTTTTAATTTAATTTCATTTGATTGTTCTGAATGACTTTCTATACAATGAAAAATGTAGGTCAGCAATCTATAAAAATCAATAATAAAAACTAAAATATTCACCTCAGCTCGAAGACATCTTATGTACTTAGTTCCTTAAATATTTAATCTTCTCCCCGAGAACTTAAAAACTGAAAGCCAAACCCATACCTTAAAAAAACAATTATCACAATTGATCCTTACACTTAGAAACTATGATATATATATTTTTTACTTAAATTGAATTGTATAATTTTAATAACCTATCATTATAGTATGTACTTATTACTACATTAGAAACCGTGATGAATAATATTTATTATTTAATTTAATTTGATAACTTAAAATTTAATTTATCAGCCGTATTATGAAAAATTCCAAACCGTAAACTTCACCAGCCATAACACAGGGACATCCCTAGCATGGCGGATGGAATAACACACAAATCTATACAATGTACAAAGTTCTTATAATAAACAAATAAAATAAAATACTTCCGCCATCGACAACGAATCTATCTGTCGAGTTTCAGCACGGTCGGATATAGGGAAGTGGATTATTTTCCACTTCATTTATTAAATTAAGAAAACAAATTTGAAATGTAAATAGATGAATTTAAAAAGAATTAAAACATTTCACCGTTCCATTATTGACACTTTCCTCAAAACCAATAGATTTTCATGTAAATAAATAAAAAACATTTCGACGATCTTTACACTATTTTAATGTTTTCATCTTATATATAAATCTTATACAGGGTATAACAGGACGTACCCGAGGGATTTTAACCAGCGATTCCTGAGCATATTTGGAGTAAAAAATGTAAATGAAATTTTCGTCTCCGGTGACGTTATTTTATGCCATTTTTTTTTTTTTCTTCAAATTCAAACAAAAAAAAAAATCCTCTGCTTGTTGTCATTGGTCACTCAGCCGAGTAACCGACCAACACCTCATCCCCGCCTCCAACTGTCCAACACGTACCGTTTTTTAATGTTTTTGTAGAAAAAAAAAAAATAAAAAAAAATATCACCGGAGACCAAAATTTCGTTAACATTTTTTTCTTCAAATAATGTCAGGAATCGATGGTTAAAATCCCTCGGGTACGTCCTGTTACACCCTGTATATAAAAATGAATCGCTAAATGTGTTGCTAAGCGCAAATCTCGAGAGCGGCTGAACCGATTTCGCTAATTCTTTTTTTAGAATAATCCTTGAAGTACGAGGATGGTTCTTACGGAGAGAAAAATTAAGAAAATTGGGCAGAAAATTGGATAATTTTAGAAAACCTAACGACTATCGCACGTTTGACAGTTCGCTTGTCTGAGAATGACATTTTGCAAAAAATTCTATTTAAAATAATATTGAAGTTGATAAATTTATTTAAAGTAGATACTCCCCTAATAGTTTGAATCGAATCAAGAATTTTAGATATTTTAAATAGGTACCTATGTTGGGTACCAAATTTAATATACATGAAAAATGGAAATTTGAATAAAAATTGTAAAAGGTGGCACGCGGGCTGTTTAAAAACTGAATGTATTGGGATTGAATATATGGAAAGCGGGAGGGAGGGAGAGATGGGGAAGGGGTGGAGGGGGGAGAAGGGGGAAGGGGTGGAGAGAGGGTGGAGGGTGGATGTGGGAGGGGGTAGGTGGAAGTGTGGATGGGGGAGGGGGGAGGGGAGAGGGAGGGCGGTGAGAGGGGGGGGGGGGCGAGGGGGGAGGTGGAGGAGGCGGAGTGGGAACCCCCCTTACACCATGTGAGCAAAGCCGCGGGAAAGAGCTAGTTTCTGATAAAAATAACTATGGTGTCCAATTTTTTGTGTAGGCAGGTTTCTAATAATGCATTATTTCGAATGCAAATAGAAATTGTTTATATGTTCCAAATAATACCCGCCAGACCTGTTGTGTCTATCTGTTAGTAAAATATGAAAGGGATGAAGACTGTTTTTGCTCAGAGTCTTTATTGCGAGGCGAGGAAAGGGACCAAGCCACTTTTCCGCAGAATGTGCATAGCGCTTTTTATATAGGGCGTTTCATTTTTATTTCAATATTTCCCTGCAACATTTCTACGGAATATTTCATAATATTTTCAGCAGCTTTCACACGGTATATTGCATTTGGTAGCAGACCAGTCAGTTTCCGCGCGAGGCTTGTTATTATTATTGTATTATTATATATTTGTATTATTTATTTGAAGGTGCATTATTATGCTTACTGCCATCCTTCTCACCGGGGAAACTTAGCAGACGCGTTCGCGTATCTTTTTCAAATTCTTTATGTTGTTTTTTTCATCTTACTAATATTATAAAGTCGAAAGTTTATAATGTTAGTAAGATGACGTATGTTCGTTACTCTGTCACGCAAAAACTACTGACTGCATTTTAATGAAACTTTACAATAATATAGCTCATACAACAGAGTAACTAATTAATTATGAAATTTGTATAAAAATGTTGCAATAGGTGTCATGCGAGCTGTTTAAAAACTGAATGTACCGGGAATGAATGTATGGAATGCGGGAGGGGGAGAGGAACTCGGGAGGGGGGTTCGCTCGATGAGGGAAGGGGGGAATGGAGTGGGGAGAGGGAAGGTGGAGGAATCGGAGTGGGAACGCGAGAGGGGAAGGGGACGCGGGAGAGGAAGAGGAAGCGGAAGGGAAACGGGACGAATGGGAAAGGACACGCAGGAAGAAACAATTTCTTTATTAAATGGCATAGCAACGCATGCCGGGAACCAGCTGGTATCTTTACATAGTATAAAATGAAGTCGCTCCCGCTGTATGTGCGCTAAGATTTTTTAAACTACTCAACGGTTTTTCATGCGGTTTTTACCAATAGATAGAGTGGTTCAAGAGGAAGGTTTATATGTATATTACATGCATATTATAGTAGAGGAAAGTCGAGAAATTCAAAGATTTAATTCAGGCAGCGGGCACCGGGCAGCTGGCAAGCGGTCGCTGTGAATTTGATATGTATGGAAATTAACAGATGGCGTTTGTTATAAAGTTTGGGTAAGCCACAGCAACTTGTGGCCGGGTCTGCTAGTATTGAATAAATATAATTATTCATCGTTCAATTTTGTATCATTTCCAGGATCACATTGTTTGCTTTGTTATTGTAATATCTCCAGAGACATTCGTAATTTAGTGAGTACTGGGATCTGTGTTCTCCATTACTATATGTGCTTATTGAAGACTTATAAAACAGTGACTGTTTATTGAAGTATTGTAATTTATAATAATACTTCGGAGGACAAACTTCCTTCTAAGCTGAAAGCTAGTTTTGATCTGCGGACCAGCTGGACTCTAATGACACCAAATACTTATCTTAAGCGTCGATGACACAGAGCGAATTTACAAGCTACTATCTGGGAATTTCACTATCTGTTAGTAAACTCGCTCAGTGTCATCGTGTTAAGCCTCAATGACACAGGGCGAGTTTACAAGCTACTATCTGGGAAATTCACTATCTGTTAGTAAACTCGCTCAGTGTCATCGTGTTACTTACTAAACTAGCAGATTGTTGACAATCTACGAAAAAAGTTGAAAGGTCGTCAACTTTACTCGCTACACGCTTGCTCCGCTTGCTCGTGATTGGTATATTTATGTTTTTCAAGGTGGCTGCCAATTAACAGCTGATTTCGACTGTCAAACTCACGGAATTAGTTCACGCAGGCGTCGTTATTCTTGTTACTGGCGCTAGCAGCGACCTCAGTTTCCTACGCTACTAAGCGAGTGGACAGTTTTGTGTGTCATCATGATAATCTCACTCGTCGATTTATCCGCTTTTAAACTAAGTAGATAGTAGCTTGTAAACTCGCCCTGTGTCATCGAGGCTTTCGGCACAATTCGGCAACGAGACAATGTGACCAAAGAGCCCATAGACAACAATAGTAGACGTAGGAACTAAATCATAGACTAATATGATACATTGCAGTTATTTACAAAACGTTTTTAACTTCTATTTTTACAGGCTTTTCTTTGCTCTACTACCTTGAAATATACCTACCCGTAAGCATTTACTGTGCACCCTATCTTCTTCTAAAGTTACTTGCATATATTTTTGATTAAATAGAATTTATTAAGTATTAAGTGTCCATATTTTTTAGATATTCCAACAATGTATTACATACTATGGTAGGGCGACCAAAATGGCTGCGACAATTTCTAACTCAATTCGTTCGTATAGCGGGTGCGTGTGCGTGTGCCAAATAAGTAACAATTCACTGAGTAACTGCAATAGGATAAAATGGAAATGGGAATGCCAAAAACTTACCACTGCACTTTCTATCATCAATATCAGGCCACTGGTTTTGTCTCTTATAACTTATAAACTTATTATAATAAATCTGTTCACAATACAACATTTCCAAATATATTCACGTATTGAGCGTAATATAACACTTCTACGTAGCGGGGAACGAAACAATAGGTACTTGATAGTACTGCGGCGGGCAGTTTCACAAAAGCAAGATCGGCAAATAACATTTAGTGTACGCGTACTTGTAAAATGTTTCACGTTCACGTTGCGGTTCGAAATATAGCGGGTTCACAATATTACACTCTTGTGATCGATCCTTAGCAATTTCCTTGGTGCGGATCAAGATCAAACGAAATACAATTAATACACGGCAATCACGATGCTTTCACAGCGGGCAGTTCAAATACTTGTAGCACGGGCAGCGGAACAAAATACAATAAGAAATTTTGCGTATATCACAGGCGGTTCACAGTTTTTGTGTGACAACACTACCTTTTGGTGCAAGTAAAGCGAACAAAGCACACTTCGTTTTTGACAATTTATATAGGTAGGAATTGGAATGAGGGAACAAAGCAGTAACTCGGTTACTATCATAAACAACAATGATTTAAATTCAAACTGGCGCAACCATACTATGTATTGTATGTGTATGTATATGTATGAATATGTGCATATATATGAATATACGTGTATGTGTGGGTACGCATAAATACATGTTTATGTAAGTATATATGTGTATGTATGTGTGTATGTATGTATGCATGTGTGTATGTATGTATGTATGTGTATTTATGTACATACATAACAGCTACCTTACTTATTTGTGTTTATTTTCCAGGCAACTTTGGCAATTTGTGAGTTAATGGAAACATTTCTACCAATTTTCTATTTTTTTTATATAATTTTACTTAAATATGTTTACATACACTTACTAGACTTCATTTCAAAATAACTATCCTCCATTGGTCACCATGACACAGGCAGCTGCCTAGTATGATGACCTAATGTATCTTCTCAAGTAAATGTATTAATCATGTAATATGTACTTATAAATAAATAATAAATACTTAGGCAGGATTTCATTTCGCTTTGTTATTTACACACATTATCGAATTCAATTTACTATACTTCACTGTTTTACACGCTCATATCGCTCATGGCTCTTTATTACTTAGTTCTTTTTTTAATTAGACAATTCTAATGGCTCATGTTGTAGTTTATACCTTATACTACTCGTCTGTTATGTTATGTAAAAGTCTGAAAGCCTTAATGGCACAAATAAACAAAATTCAAACTGAAATTCGTAATATCCTTGATATTGTTAACCTTATGTCTCTTTTATATTTAGGTTATGACAAATAAAAGTATATAAAATATATATTTCACTGGAATAGTAAGAATCTCATATTTTCGTTTTCTCAGAAGATTTTCTCAGACAATTCTCTGTTTATTTTCAATCATTATTATTATTTCAATTAAAAGTTTTTGTACATTTAAGTTTAAAAATTAATTAGTAATTATTTAAACTGTCGTAATTTCCGTTTCCTCAAACTTATTTATTATATTGGTGATTATGTTTGATGGGTTTGATGTTTATTTATTTATTATAAGAACTTTGCGCATTGTATAGATTTTTCTGTTATTTCATCCGCCATACTAGGGATTTTCCTGTGTTATGGCGGGTGAAGTTTACTGATTGAATTATACAAATCAAACTCAATTTTAAGTACTATGTATCGTGGTTTCTCAATGTAGTAGTAATAAAATACTGTAATGACGATAATAATAATAATTTGCACAAAATAATTTGCAAGGCAGATAGAAATATTACACCTTTAAATTTATATGACGAGAATGCCAACATTCTTATAAATACTAACCAGGAATTATTAGATTCCTGGTCAAATAAAATCATTCATGCAAAACACTTCAATTATCTCAACCAAACGTAAGTTGACAAACTTTCATCAAACAAATGGTATTGAATGAGTTGAGCGCGGAAATATAAGAATGTATGCCTGCCATTCAAGATAGTCATTAATACTAAAAATTATAGAAAGCATATAATCAAAGATACAAATCAAATTGATGATTTATGTAGAAAATGTTTGGCTTTTCCGGAAACTATAGAACATATTATATCGGGATGTTCTGTATTAGCGCCGTCCTAGTATACATTTAGGCACAATCAGGTTTTAAAAATAATTCACCAAAGTTTGGCAATTAAACACAACTTGATTGACTGCCGTACTATGGTACCTTATTGTGAAAATTAACAAATTCATTTTTAGAAAATTAGTTTTATAAAATATATTATGATAAAACTATACTAACAGACAGAACAATTAGTCATAATAGACCTGATATAGTTTTACATGACAAAATATAAAAAAATAACTTACATCATTGATGTCGCTATTCCAAATTCCTGTAATATTCAAAAATCTGTTTCTGAAAAAATAAGAAAATACAGATTTAGGAAATGAGATTTAAAGAATTTGGCATTCTCAGACTATAAAAATATTACCATTTGTTATTTCGGCTACTGGCATTATACCTAGCTCTCTCATTCAAAATTTAGGCATATTGGATTTGTCAAAAAATTTATATATAAAATTGCAAAAATCTGCGATTTTAAGTAAATGTAGAATTACAAAAGTTTTTTTAAACATTTATTTTGAGGGAGCAGTAGGATTTATAGGTCCAATTAGGAGTTCTACCGAGCCGAACCCTCTGATATGAAAATATCTGGAGTCGATGAATTATTTTCCCATTTGGTCTCTGGTAGGTTGACATGTTGGTCTTGTATAGTTTTGTATTTATTATACTTATATAGTGCGATTACATAGCGTAAATTGACTAGATGAACATTTGTGGAAAAGTGTGTGAAAGGGTTTATTTTTTCCTGTGGGGAAGATTTAACCCTTCTTTAGCCAACGTTTCGGACAGCGTTGCAGTATCCATCATCAGGGCAGATCCGGTAGATGTGTAATTGTTACTGGTAAAGTGTGTGCTTATTTATAACGCTGTCCGAAAAGTTGGCTAAAGAAGGAGGTAGCGCAACATGGCATAACACTCCAAAAACAACTAACGAAAATGAATTTCTGTTCACCCAAGTTGAATTTCACTCGGCGGTCTTTCCTCCATTTTTTAATTACCTACCAACACTAGATTTAATATATATAGGTGTCTACAAAACTCGCAAATTTACTGTCAAATTATGAAGTTCACGCTTCTTAATAAATTAATCAATACCTTTTTTCTTACTTGACGAACAAAAACATCTTTATTAAAAAAAAAACTAACGCGGGTGGTCATAGGAAAAAAAATAATGGCCACCTATTAAAGCCAGTGGCTTTCCTCGTCAAGGCACTTATTAGCAGGCCTTGAATGGTGAATTAATTATTGTTACGGCTAAGGAATTATCGCTCAATTGATACAGAAATACTATTTCCCAGGCGACTGCCATACCTCCATGCTAATTTGAGCTGCCGATTTAATCTAAGGATTTAGTTACGCAATCGGCGCTCGTAAACTTTTTACATGTCTTTTTAACAACGCTTTTTGTCCTCTAGTTTATAATAATGTCAAATGAAAAATTTAGATTACACATTGTAGATGTACTACAGATTATACATACGTATGTAGTTTCAAATGTCTTTCAACAGATAGTCGCCTAAGTTAAAAAATGTTTTTACAGTTTTTCAAAAATGACCTTGAATGCAAAACCACTTATTTTGCTAATTTATGTAACCAAAATAATTTTCAGAACCGTATGTGTTTTATTTCCGTAGATAGAGTTGATTCTTATTACGAGGTGTATTGTAGTTCGTCACTTTGTTTGGATAGTGTTCTAACTTTGCCTTGAGGTGTCAAAGTTTGCAAAGACGAATTTTCGTAATACATATAACGATTTTTGATTTTGAGGGTTAATCTTGTGTAAAGTATTTGAGCTTATTTTATATTTTAAAATGAAATACATGTTTTAAAGGGAAATATTTATTATAATTTTTTAATTGATAAGCTAATGTTTAAGACAAGATTTGTATGCATAGCACAAAGGGTAACAATTATTATAAGTAAATGAAACAATTTTACCTTGTTTGATCCACTTTTATACTTGAGTAAATCCGACCGGTTTCAGAACGAACGTTTCTTCTTCGGGGAAAATGTATACTGATTTGACAATTTTAATTTAATCTCCCGATTTTTTCAATGTGGATGAGTGTTTCAGGCTAATAAATAATTATTACTTGTAATAATTGTTACCCTTTGTGCTATGCATAAAAATCTTGTCTTGAACATTACTTAATCAATTAAAAAATAATAATTAATATTTGACGAGTTAAAGCATTTCACCAAAAAATGTAGACATATTTTATCTCGACGCCGCCTAGTGGGAGATTTAGCACTTACAATGCCTTTCCCATATAAAAATAAAGTTCGTTGTTTGCAGGTGGAAAAATGAAATAAGCAGTAATTGTTGAATGAAACACTAGTATATATTGATTTATTTGGCGGGTAGGAGATAAGCCGACCTACTTCAGTGGTAGAGCATTTCACCGGAAATCAAAAGGTCGCGGGTTCGAGTCCCGTCGACGGCATGTATCTTTTCTCGGGAAGATTTTTTTCAATGTAGGTGAGTGTTTCAGGAAATATTTAAATATGACGTCGCCATAGCTTGGAATTGCATTAGCGAAATGTACTCCTAGTTAGAACCTTACGTAATGAATTATTACGCCCTAGCTGGCTGCATTTGGTCATATTTGCATATTTTGTTCTAAGATCTGACGTCCAATTTAAATATTTTCCTTTAAAATATGTTCAAATAAAATACTTTATACAAGATTTAACCTCAAAATAGAAATTGATAAAAAAATAATGAGAAATCATAAACAAAAATCATACGCAAACTTTGGCATCTTTTTTCTCAGAACAAGGTAGAGTGAAGTTGGAACACTGTCCAACTGAGGTGACGAGATGTCATTAGTTTATATCTAGTTTTGAGGTGTCTCAACTGAGGTCAGTAAAATTGTACTGTATGGGAGAACGTTCGGGTCTAATACACGAACGGTTACGAAAATAGACGATGATATCCGATGGATAGCTGGACACCTCCGATAAACACAGAGCATCCATTAGAACGGAAGTTAATAAGTCCAGTAAAATATTCATTGTAAATAAGACGATAATAAACACGACGAACCGAGAATCATTGAAACTCCCATTTATCCGTGAAAATAACAGTACGCCACACATATTTTGTGCGAATGTATTCAATTTGTAAAAGAAAACATACCTTTATTTATATTTTATTTAAATTATTGTGGTTATGAAATATTAACTTTCCATTAACACTACCTCAAAATTTATTATTTTAGAATTCTTAAAATTTGGGAAGATACAAAAGTAACGTATAAAAAAGCTTTAAGTTTATTTAAGTAATATTAATGCAAGGAATAGTGGAAACATAATTCAGTAAGTAGCTGCACCTTAATAGTAGACAAATTTCGAAAGGAGAATAGAAAATATTGACCAATGCACTACAGATTTACAATGTCGTTAAAAAAAAATTAACCAATTTTACCAACAAAATGATCATGTGTTATGTTTATTAAATTAAATAAAAATGATGGAACCCAAGGGCGGATCCAGGATTTTTTTCTGGCGGGGCCACAAGGGGCGGACGGGCAAAAAAATCAACAATAAAGAACTATGACCTTCTGACTTAAATAACTTAAGTTTTTTTTTAGAGTTTGTTTTAATAGTTAAAATAATTTTCAAAGTTTTAATTTTTCAAGATCCCCCGAAAAACACCGCACGTGTAATGAATCGTGTGACGTCATCACTCCTGAAAAGTTTTTCAACAGGTGTTCATTTGGTATGACAGTTATACGGAAGAAAGTATGGTACTATTTGATAAGTTAAAACATTATTTAGGTGAAATTATTTATTTATTATATTATATTTATTATGTTATTATATTTCAATATTATTACAACGACTCGGCACAGTGACCCGGATCTTCATACGGATCCGTAAGATCCGGTTCCGTAAGACCCACTTCAAAGCTACGGACACACTTGCTCGCGGTTCGCGGATCTTTGCGAACGAGTGAGCGGGTAGCATTTGCTACTAGGTAGCATGCTCTTTGGCTTCTAATGAGCAAGTGTGTCCGTAGTCAATTGAGCCGATTCACTGAACCGGATCTTTAAATTCTCGTTCAACTGAGCCGCTTTGCCCGTCTCTAGGCATTATGATGTAGCATATTTTAGAATTTTTTCGTACAGTTTAAAGTTTTTCAATATTTTAAATAATATAGATAAACTAATAGAGATACTGATTTTTGATACTGATTTATTTAGGCTTAAATATTGTATCAATAAACACAACAACTAAATCTCTATAAACAGTTTGAAATAACGAATAACATGAAATGTTGTTAATACTGATGGCTTGTGTCATACGTACATAATCAAAGATTTCAATACAATGACTTGTGGGGCGTGACGTCATCACTAACCATTCAATAATACCAACTTGACGCTGTGTTTTGACGAGAGGCTTAAAAATGCACTTTTAATAATTTTTTAAGAACTCTGCGTTTAATATTATGAAATAAAACTTATATATTCAGAATCAGGGTTCATTGGTCTATATCTATACGAACATATTTTTTAAAGCAGTTACTTTTTTTATTTGTATTCAGTTACTTTTTTTTAAATCCCTAATTTATGTATACTTAAAATATTCACTATAACCATAAAAATATAAGTAAAATATCAATATTATACCCACGCACAGGCATTGCCTTTGTGGGATTTTTTGTTCATACATTTATTATATTAAGCTTTTTTATATACTTTTCATTATTTCATGTATCTATTATGTCTATTGTATCAAATATTTTCAATAAAAAAATAAAAAATAAAAAAAAGCCATAATATTTTTCACTGGAGTTCCTTATTTCTACAAGTTCAAGTATATATAGGAAGGTTTATGAAAGTGTCAAAACAATAGAAATATTAAATGTTTAATAAAGACAGTTTTTGCTTCTAAGTATGTACTGCTATGGAATCTCCACAGTACACCAAAATACCCCTTGATGGAACTGCAAACAAATTGCGATGAGGCAGCTTTACAACATTTTTTTACATTAACCACATAGAGGATCTTTGGAGATTCTGTGTTCTTTTAAGGAAAGGAAGGAGAGGGAGTTCTGGGAAGGAAAAATATATGACCGGTGGGTAGGAATCTGTGACGGACGTATGAATGCATTCCTCCCGCTGTGGTGCAAGGTGATGAGTGGAGAAACCAGTTGGAGGGGTCAAAGGATCTCCCCAAACCGGAATCTCCCGATCCATGCATTAGGTGGGCAAACGCGCTCGCCGCCAAGGCCTAGACAAACTTCACCAAGTCGCTAAACGAAGCAAACCATTTGGGATGACCTATGGCAGAGATGTTGTTGTTGATGAGACCAATAATAAATGGTTTCCGGGGCGGCAGCAACCATACCCGCCTCCAGAATTATTGAAATAATCTAAATGTTTTACAATAAAATTGAAACCAGAAACAGAATTGAAGTGAAACCAGAAAGTCGCTGGATGTCGTTTTCTTTACTTTGGCCTGTTTATTTAAAATGGTTTAAAGATTGGATATTGATTTCACGAAAATAAAAATGTTTTTTTTGGATTTCGTAGGATTAGAACCCCCGTTCGCTTGATGTCTGTCTCTCTGACCGCTGAGACTTGTCAGGCACTTTGCCCACTGTTCTACCGAAGCGCAAATTTACCGCATTATATTAGAACCGAGTATTTGTGTAGAATTGAGTTGTGACGCATTTCCGTTTCATCCGAATTTTAAATCACTAACAACGCCAAAGAAGTTTCACTTCAATAATAAATATACATCGACTGTTCAAGAAATTTCATTCAATAGCAGCATTCATTTTGTCATGCAATGGCATATTGTGTATCCTCAACAAATCCTGGTGATGACTACGGCCGAAGTATTCAAGCATAGTATAAGCTTTAGCATTCCAAGAGTAATGTACTATAAATAGTGTCAAACACCATAATATAAAAGAAGTATTGGTTGCTTTACGTCATGTAATAAAATGTTTATTAGTGTCTTGTAATTATTATTGAAAATAATGTTAATACTCATGCAAAGTAAATTAGAGAAACACACAGAAGACAATAAAGGTTATGGTGTGAAAATGATTTGAACTCTGAATACCTAGTCTTTAAGTGGTGAAAACATGAGGAAGAAGGAAGAAGAAACGTAGAAGGTGACGTGGAAACGGAGTATCATCATCTATCTCAGGCCATGGGTTCACCGGTGAAATAGGCAAAAATTTTGAAAAAAAAAATTTTTGGATGCGATTTTGACCCTTATGTATAAAGAAACTGTATCAAGAACAAGGTCAGAATCGCTTGCGCCAAAAGTACTCCCGATACCGCCAAAAGTTTCATTCACCTGGTAATACCAGAATATTTAAAAATATTTTATCTGTAGAAAATGAATGTCGCATTTTACCGCGAAATGCATTATCAAAGTCAGTCCATAGTCGTTCACAAAAACTTCGATAAACCTATCAATTCATCAAATAAACACAAGTAATGTTGTCTTCATCGATGGTTTATTGTTCAAAGAATGTGTTTCGGTAAATAAAATAAACGATAGTTCAAAACAAATGCACAAAATATTACTTCAAAAGCATTCTTTTCGAGATTTCATACGATGTTTTTGGCAAAAGATCCTGGCATTCAATAGGATTGGCGAGGACGATTTTTTACAAATCAATCTAACAAGATCTCGGGATTTAAAGTGTTTTCGAACATGTTGTAACTTGGCGCTTGTAAGATGAATATGTTAATACTTGTTAAAAACTTGTAGTAGCTTGACCAATGAGGTAACATAATTTTCGAGAGACACCAACGCATTTAATTAGTATTCAGAGAGGAAGGTTGCAAAAACTGGCATAATAAAGAGTGGGTACAAAGCGAGTATGGCGACGATTTATTATATACCGTCCAGACTTATCAAACATATTTATCTTTGGACAGCTGCTTTATTACTGTTTTATTGATAATGACAACATTGAATATTATCCGGTTGCTAATTTAAATTGTTATTCCGATAGTAGTTATTGCAATAAAGAAGTTGTTAATTTCTATGGCGCCATTTTTTAATAATTTAATTTGTATTTTACAGCTTATAAACGTACGGTTCTGCTAGGAAGTCATCCCGTTCAGTGTTGCCAGCTCAGATCCTTTAGAGCTAGATTTAATTCCAAAATGAGGCCGTCTTCTTAAAAAAGGGGGTTTAGCTTCTTAGCTCTTTTTCAGATAATCTAGCCAAATTTTTGTTAGACAAAATTTATTTAACGGGAATTATTTGAAACTCCCTCGACAGAAAAAAGAATCGCAAAGTATGCTCTGAAATCATTATAAACATTTTTTTTTTTGTTTTCTGTGTTATTTTACGAGTTATATGTATAAAATTCACAGTATTTTGTTAAATGCTATTTTAGATATTTCCTACGATATTTGCTCTTTTTTAAACGAGACGTGTTTTATTAAACATTTTCACAATTTTCGCTTAAATATTATCATTTTTAATATTAGTGCGCTCCCTTTAACTTTCGTCTTTATATATCTCCCCTTCTTCTTCTTTTTGAGCCTTAAGAGTTATTTCTTTAGGAACAGTTAATTTTCGTATAGAAAAGTTTTTTTTTTTTAATCTCAGAATTACTCTAGCCGCCCCCAAAGAGCCGGTTTATTTCTTCTACAATCATTATCCACCCCCTTTGTTTTCACAAGATTTTAGCTCCTTTTTGCTCCTTTTCGGATAACGTCCCTTAATTTAAAAAAATCTTGTTGGCAACACTGATCCCGTCGTAGCTCTTTACAATGCAAGATTATAAATAAATAAAATTTATAGTTTACTTACATACTCAATTATTTGTAGTTTGAAATAAGGCAAACCTGATTATATTGTAAACGAGATGACTTCACTATGAAAAAGGAGACAGAGTCGAGGATGTACACAGAGGCGGCTCTAGGGGTCCAGAAGTGGAATGTCATTTAAAAAAATTAAATTACCTGTGATACAATATCAAATTAAATATGGTAATATTCATTTGTAGGAACCTCACGAGTATGAGAATCAAATTCACATACATATTACGTCAAATTACATTTCATAGTAAATGATTTCATGCGAGAAGTGTAAGATATGCGAAATCAACCCACGTTTATCAAACCATCTCTTTCAGATGCATAATATTCAGCATGCTTTCTCTCCCTAACGGCTCTGACCCAAACCGTCTTCAGAATCCGAAAACTTTTTAGTAAAGGGACATAGTGCCATCTCGTTTTATTGTGTGGTGCGTAAAGAGACAGAAGATATGATATTGGGGCATTTCATAATTTGACCCAGCCAATCATAGTTAGTGCGTGGGAAAGAAAGCTTCCATTTAAGATGTTAGATGTCACTGTTTGTCGCTGCCGTTTTTCTCTCGCGGTGCATTTAAAATACATTAGAACAATACCAGTTGTTTTGATTTGCTTAATATTTCATAATAATTTTATGTTTTAGTGTCATCTTATAATTTTGGGAGGTTTTTGACCAATTGTCCTGAGGGAAGGACCGCCACTGGATGTACAGATAAACAAGATAAAGTTGGCACATAAAATATACTGATAACATCTGCGTAATTATAATAGGCAAAAGATGTACATATTATGATAGTATGATATATTTTATGTTCATGGAGATTATGGTAATAATAGGTCTCCCGTCTACAAGTAAAGCTAAATAGGTATGGAATAGAGTTAACGGAGGACACACCTTCCTACTTACTTCTGCCCATATTATGTTTTTTTTTTTTATATGAATACCTCACAAGAGTCCCAGCTGCTCCCGTCTGGAGCCAATGAGTCTATTGCATCCCCGATTGGGGTATGTTGTGAGGCTGAAGGGGTACGCTGTGGTGTGGAAGGGAAGGAGATGGGGGAGAGAAAGGTAGGGAAGTACCTCTGCTATATTCACGCTCTGTCATAAATAGAACCTTTAAGAAATAAATTTGATAAATTAAACTTTGGGAAGGTACGTTCACTTGATGTTAATAAAGCTAGTGGACCTGACGGTATACCTGACCTGGTACTGCAGAGGTGCGCTGCAAAAATAGCTCCAATTTTGACGAAGCTTTTTAAAATGTCCTTGAAGACTGGCTCTGTGCCCTCTGGTTGGAAAAAAGCGGTTATCCATCCTATTCCAAAGAAGGGTGACCGCTCCAACCCGGCCAACTACCGCCCCATAGCGATCACATCAGTTCTGTCTAAGGTGATGGAACGTGTGATCAACGACAAACTGCTCACATACCTCGATAAGAACAAAATTATTAACGACCGTCAATACGGATTCCGGCGGAACCGCTCGTGCGGTGATCTTCTTGCGTATGTGACGCATGTCACATACGCGAGAAGATCAATTTCAAAGGCCTTTGACCGGGTTTGGCACCGAGGACTTGTCAACAAACTGCCTTCTTACGGACTTTCCGCATCCTTGTGTACGCGGATTGACGACTTCTTGAGGGAAAGGTCGATTCAGACGGTAGCCGATGGTTTCACATCTTCCTCACACTCGATAAATGCTGGCGTCCCACAGGGATCGGTTCTGTCTCCGACTTTGTTTTTGTTGCACATCAACGACCTTTTGTCATGTGCACCAATTCAATGTTACGCGGATGACAGTACAGTTCATGATAGCTTTTTGTTTGACAAGCCCCCAAAAGGCTCACAAACACCAACAGCTCCTAGGGCTTTGAAGTAAAGAATGGACGGTTACCTCGAGAGTGTTTTCTCTTGGGGTAAAAATAATCTCGTTGAATTTAATGTTTCAAAGACCCAATCTTGTCTGATTACGTCTAAAAGGGATCGAAATGAATATCTAGCCTCTTTCAACGGAAGCAATATTCCGAACAGGCCCTCGATTGATATGCTTGGTGTAACTCTAAGTGACCAGCTCAGGTATGGGGGCTCCATCGAAGCCAGAGTAAAGTTAGCCTCCGAAAAACTGGGCGTACTGTACAGGGCCCGCAGATACTTTAATAGTACACAACTGCTAACTCTGTACAAATCACAAGTGCGCCCCACGGTTGAATTTGGCAGCCACCTATGGTCTGGAGCTCCTAAATATCTGAAAAATACCCTCGACTCTGTGCAGAAACGGGCGGTCCGTTTGATAAATTCTCCCATCTTAACAGACGGATTGCAATCTTTAGAGCACAGGCGTTGGGTGGGAATGCTGTCCTTGTTCTACCGGTATTACAATAGAAGATGCTCCGAGGAACTAGCGTCATTGATCCCTTTGGCACCGGTGCATAGTCGGGAAACACGCCAAACGCGTGCCCAACATTTGTACACGGTTGACATTTGTCACATGAGAACGGGTCGTTTCTTCGACTCGTTCTTATGTTCAACAGCTCGGCTGTGGAATGATTTGCCTGCCTCTGTGTTTCCTCCTTCCTACAACATGGGTCTCTTCAAGACCAATGTTCATTCCTTCCTCTCCTTAATAATACCCTCCACACAGCATCCCAGATGACATAGACCCCCAGGGAAATTATTTTCCTCAGGGCCTCCTGTGTGGAGTTAATGTAAAAAAAAAACTTTGTGAATAACTACTTCTACCCATAGGTACATCGAAAACGCAGCAGGTAAATAAGATAGATAAGAAGCTCTGGAAATTCGCACAACAACAAAATAAGTTCTTGCACGTCACTGCTATTACCACGCTGACGTCAGAGAGTAAAATAATAACCTTGTTTACATAAATGTTTATTTTGAATTAGTCAGATGTTATTATTACAATCTTAATTCATGTTTTGAAAATAAATAGTAAGGAATGTATGTAATTTGCCTCTGTTATGATGAAGTCGCAGGTTTATTAGAACAGTCACATGAAGCAATATATTGCCGAGCCCGTTCCAATTATTCTCTAATGAGGTATTGTAATTATTATCTGAAGGCACTTTCGAGTGAATAATTGCCTCCGTATAACTTTACCTTCGGAGCGTTTATGCGAACGTCGAATGTAATAACTGAATTTATTGTAATGGCAATACGAATTACAATTGAAATAATAACTCATGACAAACGTCTCTATTATTCCACGCTGTTTGGAGCAATGGTAAAAGGAACCGGTGGAAACCAAAATTAATTTCATTCTACTTAATGTATTAAAAGATTTTGCTTGTATAGGTATACAACTATAAGAAGGGCTAAAACAATTTTAAAAAGCTGAATCATGAGGCTTTGAAACATTATAAAAAACGGTTTTTACCATTTTATCCTAACCTGATGTTTAACTCTTAGAAAAAACATTGTGAAAAATTCATGATTTCCATTTCCAGTGTACCATAATGGTAAGATTCCACGATTCCGAGAACTAGCGTCTAAGACAAAGATATTGAATAATTCGAATATCTTTGGTCTAAGATTTAACTTTTTTTTTGTATTCGTATGTTTTAAAATCTTCTATTCATAATCAAATTGTCAAGCAGAATTCTAGTTCGCTATTAATTATTTTAAGGAGCACACATATTCTTATAATAATAGTATTTGGCTGATTTACAGAGACTAGTTTATGTAAAAAATCACCTCAAGTTGTTGTATATAAAAATGAATCCCTGCTTCCCTTAGTCACGCCATAACTTCAGAACGATTTTACCTATTTCATTCATCTTTATTTTAAGTTTTCTAATACGTACTATATGTTCTTATGTATGGTTCGGAATGCTGGACAATCAGTAAGGGTGATGAAGGAGCCCTAGAAAGTTTTGAAAGGAAGGTGCTGCGAAGGATTTACGGCCCAGTCTGTGATAATGGAGAATGGCGTATCAGATACAACCAGGAGCTATACGATCTTTACGAGGACCCTAATATCTCCAAGGAAATCAAAACTGGAAGACTCAGGTGGGCTGGTCATATCCAGAGAATGAGCGAAGGAGATATTCCAAAGCGAATTATGGATGGTGCACCTGGGGGTCGGAGAAGAGTTGGAAGACCAAAGCTTCGATGGCTGGGTGGAGTGGTGAAGGATGCAAGCACCATCGGCATCCGAAACTGGCGCAACGCAGCACAACACCGACAGTCATGGAGGCAGGCTCTGCTGGAGGCCAAGACCCGACCTGGGTTGTAGAGCCACAGATGATGATGATGAATACTTTGTAGAAGGTTCTTAGGGAAAGAAAAATTAAGAAAATTGTGCAGAAAATTGGATAATTTCAGAAAACTTAACGAGTATTTGAACTTCACACGTTTGACAATTCGCGCGTTTGATGAATGCGAATTTAGCAAGCAGTTTTTTTTTGTAACAAAATAATAGTCTATGGATTTTTTAAATTATAGATATTTTTAAAAGGTACTTTTGTTAGGTACCAAATTAGATTGATTGTTCTTATAATATACGAAAATGAATATTGGTAATATATGAAAAATGAAAATTTGAATAAAAAAATTGTAATAGGTGGCACGCGAGCTGTTTGAAAACTGAATGTACTGGTACTGAATATATGGAACGCGGGAGAGGGGTTGGCGATTGGGGGGAGTGGGAGGGGGGAGAGGTAGGGGATTGGGGAACGTGGGAGGGGAAGGGGATGCGGGAGGAGAACGGGGAACGGGGACACACGGGAAAGGACATGCAGGGAGAAACAATATGGCAGTGCAACGCATGCCGGGAACCAACTGGTATACAGATATAACTGGCTTACAACCAAGATTAATAATTATAACTTGTGACTTACATCTAAGACATATGGCTAGTGATTTAAATACAACTTATTCTTGGAAGAATTCTAATTAAATTGAAACAATTATTATTTTTATAATGATGGTGCAGGCCAATTATGATATATTATTCATTATGGTCTGAGGAGTTGTAGACTCAGAAGCTTTGGAATTGAAATTTGTGTCGGTGCTCAATAAACCACTTTGATTAAAATCAAAGGAATATTGATTTTCTGTTTGTAATAAAGAACTAAATTTATGTTTTGAGAGTAACTTTGCAGTCTAAGGTTTCGCTTCGGATTTAAATAATATAATAAAAGAAACACTACGACGTACCTCCATTGAAAAACTCGGCTTTGTGATGATTTGACCGCTTCTGTGTTAATTCCTTCTTCTACTTCTTTGTCGTATGGATGGGGATGGTTGGTGGGGTTCCAGGGGTTCCACAATAAATCAATGGCATTGCATGACAATCATTTCCATGGCGTTTCAACACCCATTTGAAAAGTCCTTGTCCCGTCGATTTTTTTTTTCAAATAAAAATAGTAAATATATTTTTCCATCACAGGAGTCGGGTAAGTGATACGCACTCCCTCTGGTTCCAACGGCATGGTAACAAGCGGGGCAGCGCGTATCACGCGATCGATATAGCAGTGTGATCAGTGGCTACGTGTGATATTTTTAATCAAAATATTTTTTTTATTGTTTTCATGTTAGACCTCTTTTCGTTACTTGTTTTTGGGGAGTTATGTCGTGTTGCGCTACCTCCTTCTTTAGCCAACGTTTCAGATAGCATTGCAGTGTCCATCATCAGGGCTGCTCCGGCAGATCCGGTAGATGACACATCTACCGGATATGCCCTGATGATGGACACTTCAACGCTGTCCGAAACGTTGGCTAAAGAAGAAGGTAGCGCAACACGGCATAACACCCCAAAAACAACTAACAAAAACACTTTTGGCCGTGAAAATCTAAAAACGTACTTGTAGAACTCTATTTATTTTTTTTTATGTGTGTTCGATAATATTATTATACAACTTATAAAACGGTTTATTTATAAATAAGATGTGCGTGACTCGATAGTTCGATGATGCCTTCAGAATAAAATAGTATAAAGTATATTTGCGGCACGTTCCAGAGTGGAAGATACTCTCAGGAACGGCCTGGTGTAAGACCACCATTCAGAATTGAAACGTTGCTTGATATGGCTTCTGCCATAATCTGTGACCATATCTGAATAGCCAGGTACTTCCCCACCTTCCTCTTCCCTGTCTCCTTCCCCTCCCCCCACTACCTTCAGCCTCACAACATACCCCAATTGGGGATGCCATAGTCCCACTGGCTCCAGACGTATGCGGTACGTGTGCGGTATTCATGTAAAAAAAAGAAGGTGAAATAGCTGTCACACGTAATAATAATCACACAGCAAAACTTGTTTATAAATAAACTGTTTTAAGAACTAATACTATTAAATATATAAAAATCGTAATCTTATCTTTATCTTTATCTTTATCTTTATCTTTATCTTTATCTTTATCTTTATCTTTATCTTTATCTTTATCTTTATCTTTATCTTTATCTTTATCTTTATCTTTATCTTTATCTTTATCTTTATCTTTATCTTTATCTTTATCTTTATCTTTATTAATATATAAAACAAAGTCGGGTTAGTTACACTATTTATAACTCGAGAACGGCTGGGCTGATTTTGATGATCTTTGATTTGTTGGATTTGTCTCCACCACGGATAGGATAATAACTATTAAAACATCACAAAAGTTAACGAAATAAATAGTTATAAAGAAAATTATTTTCCCCATACATTTTGTAAGGAACGAATTCTCCTATTTTGAAAGAACTGCAGCAATATTGTGAGGGGTATAATATTGAACTGTGCATGAATTCCAAACATTCAAAAACGTCAAATTTCAATGCGTTGATTGTTGTGCATTTGTTTTTAATCATATAATGCTGCCCTTCTTTCTTACACACTCAATGTCAATAGTTGAAAATGAGACAAATGGTGAACGTATGTCTGCACAACTCCAGGAAAACAGCCACTTGTTTTCAAAATATTCAAGGCGCATTGCGACGTGGGGTACCTATTGTAATTGGGTGAAGTCAATCAAATACATCTGCAAATTTGTCACAAAAGTCAGCGATATCGCGGTTTTTGGCGTTAAAACTACAAATAAAAAACGATGAAATCACACGCTATCAAGTTTGTGAGCTACAATGAGGCGATTTGGCGTATATTCTCATTCCCCATTCATGAACGACATTCCATTGTTGTATATTTGGCGATGCATCTGGAGACTGATTCATTATATCGATTGTTGCCAAACGTGCTGAAACACCTCCAGCAACAACATTGACCTGTTTCTTTTCGATTTGTCAATGCGATTTGTTTGCCCGGACGTTGCTCTACTCTGAGATGCCATGTTATTACACTTTGTCGAACGCTTTGTCGAAGATATTTCTACGTCGGAAGCACGGCGATGTGGTTACTGATCATCGGGTTGTGCGTTGATGAAATTAATTCAGCTAATAAGTTAACACAAACAGTTATTGGTTCTGAGGCGGTACGAAGTTCGCCGGGTTAGCTAGTATATAATCAAAACAGAAAATTACTACTAAATATAATGTCACTTGGTAAAGCGTTCATCTGTGTTGTATTTCTAAAATAAAAAGCGTTACAAGAATTCTGCAGGTAATAAAGGTACAAAGGTATATTTAATGCACCTAAAAAATGAGCTTAATTTTGTATACATTTCTTATAGCCATTTAAGGGTAGTTTTTTTAATGCTGAAAATTGAAAACATATACCTCCAAAGCATAAATATATCTACGTTACGAGTTTTGAGAACAATCTGATTGGAGTCACTACACGATACTGGTACTTTCCTAAACATGAAAAGGTAATTGCAATATAAAAAGCTTTTTTACTCTTCTTGTAACTACGTGTTTCAAGTCGGTCTATTACCCAGCGAAAGTGTAATCAATTTAAAAAACCTTTGATATTATAATTATTACCCGCGGCGTGCAAATTTATTAGTCTTTAAAGAAAATAAATCTCTTAAAATTGCAATCATGATTTAGAATTTTAAAATAAATTGCCACTTACCAAAACATCACGGCATAACTTCATATTTATTTTCTGACGAAATTATCGAATTATTATTACTGAAAAAAGTTGCAAACTGGAAAACACGCCATTTAACAGTATTAAACGAGTTAAAATTCTTTAAAAATCGACTTCTTATAATATTTTCTCAGTTTGTCATTTCAATTTGTAGGCAGGTATGGAAACCTCCACCCACCCGTAAACCATTTATTGTGAACCAACACCTCTGCCATAGGTCACCCCAAGTGGTTCGCTACATTTCGTAACTTAGCACGGTCTATGAGATGAGGTTTGTCCGGGACTTAGCGGCGGATGCAGCTGCCCACGAACTGCGTGGCAGGCTGGATCGGAAGAGATTGGTTGAGGGAGGCCTTTTGAAGTCTTTAACAGGACTCTCTCGGAACACCGCCTTGCACCGCAGTGGGAGGGATAGATACAACGACCCCCTTATTCCCACACAAACCCTCATTCCTTTCCTTAAAAAGACCCTCCACGCAGCATCCCCAAAGGTGACATAGGCCCTGAGAGGAATTATTTATACTAGTGAAGTTACTATGGCACAAAATTATAATTCATCAGATATATAAAGAGAAATTAGAACATAAATACAGCACTAGATTCACGCGCAACGACGGGTTAATAGTTCCGAAATTTAGTAATAAGTACGGACAGAGAACGTTTAAATACAACATACTGAAGATATTTAATTTATTACCTGACACTCTAAAGCAATATAATTCTATGGATAACGTTAAATATGTAGTGAAAAATTGGAAAAAAATATTTATATTGATATATATGAAAAAATGTACGAAAAACTGTTGAATCTGTGGATATAAGACGTAAATTATAACTTTTAAAATGTATATTTATTTTATTTATTTATTTATTTTTTCAGGTTCTCCATAAAACAGTTATACACCAAATTATTACGGAGAAGATTACAAAATTTAAAAGAGAAAAAAAGTCCAAGGGGCAGTTTCACTATGTTGAGACGTATGTCAAAAGATAATATATATGTAATATATATATATAACTAAACTACAAGCACCTGTCGACAAGTCAGTTCAATTGGCTTAGCAGGAATTGTTTGTTGATTTATATTAACTATTCTTTCAATAAAATATATATAAAAAAATAATGTTAAATAAAACAAAAAATCTAAATTAGTCGTAGAAAAGTGTGAGGAAGGATGGTTCACCACTTATATTGTGTAAATTTTAAAAGAGAAGATGAATATTGGGTTGGTCAAAAGTCATAAACCTATTGAACTCGTTAGGCGAAGTGCGTGAGACTCGTTGGTTAGTTGACAAACGCATTTCCATAAAAAAATCAATACTGTGTAAGCTTTATAATTGCTGAGACTTTTCGCATTAAAAACTTACTTATCGTGTCCGGGACACCCCTCGTGTACAAAAAAAATCTGTAATGAACTACACGCTACTTTCTGATGAATTGCAATATTTTTATAATGAAAAAATAAATATTAAATAAATACAAATAAAAATATTGTATTTTCTAAATACGATTTAAACAAACAAGAGCTTTTTACAATTATTTCAAAGACTCTCGGTATTACTTTTTTATTTATTTTTTTATTTATTTAATTGAATGTAATAACATCTAATACAATATAAGATATGGGTAGTCCCATAAAGCTGTGACAGATCAGCTTGTATGTAGGTTCTACCATTTAATATTATTACATAACACACATTAGTCTAGGTTACAATATTAATACCTAATATAAGATTTAGGATAGATAAATATCTTGTTCATTTATTAACCAGTTTTTTGTCAGTTTATGGCAGGGTTCCTCATTATTTTTTAAATGAATGTTTTGGTTCAACATGTTGTAAATCAAGGGTTTCATATATTCGAGCATTCTGCTACCATACTTATTTGATATTCGTGGTATTTTTAGACCTTTGTTTTCGGTAAATCTTGTTGTGTTACTATGCACCAATAAATTTTTATAAGTGCTTTCTCCAGAATTATCCTTAATTATAATGTAACAGAGAAGCCCTTTAATTGGAAGTAGGCCCTCAGACCCATACAGTAATTTTAAGTTGTTTCTTTGTTTTTAAATGCTAGGTTTAACAATTTTTTTAATTATAGCAGTTTGTAAATTTTGAATGTATTTAATATTAACTTTACTCGAGTGTCCCCAAGTTCGAATTCCATATCTAAGTATGGATTCGACCATGTAATGATATATAAGTTTGAGAGTGCATCGAGGCAACACAAATTTTAATTTATAAAAATTACTCGCCAAACATCGGATCTGGTTACAAATTTTGATCACTTGTTTATCCCATTTAAAGTTATTATCTACGATTATGCCAAGGTAAGTATATTCATTTGTAAAATCATTTTTTTCACAGTAGCAAATGTTATCATTTTTTATGTATAGTTACATTCAAATTATGTGCAGTTATTTTAGGTAAATTCCACATTTTCAAGCTCGGTGATCTTATATACATACATTTAGTTTTTTTGTCATTAAAAATTAATCCTACATCATGAGACCATTTGAGTAGCGCTACCTAACAGTCCTATTAAGATTATAAAGTCAAAAGTTTGTATAGATGTATGTTTGTTACTCTTTCACGCAATAAATAGTGAATGTACTTTAAATTTTTTTTTCACTAATTTTTATTTATTTATTTTATTTATTTTATGTGCATCTATATAAAAAGGTTTACATATATTTTTTTGGCCTTGCCTGTCTCACTAGGAAATCCTGTGTCGAGACAGACTAGTTTACAAATATTTTATAAATATTAAATAAAGTACACTTTTCAATACAGCAAAAATATTTGACAAAAATTTTCAGGTTGGTTAGTGGTAACAATAATGAGATAGAGGATTATATTTGGGTGAGGTGACTAATTATTGCACGACCTTTTTCGATGATCCATTGTTTGATCAGTATTTTGTATTTGTTAATATTATTCGATTGTCTTGTTTTGTCAGGTAGGTTATTGTATATTTTAGGCGCAATGTATTTGAAATTTCTTTGACCAAATGTTGTGTTTGTTTTAGGTGTTTGTATGAGTTCTTTGGTTTTGTGCCGTGTGTTTACAATATTTTGGGTATTTTCATAAAATGTACATGTTTTATTTTTAAACAGATGAGTTAAGATTGTTTTTGTGTAAATTTGTCGAATATCTAATACAGGGAATTTTTTGAATATATCTACAGTACTTGTTATTATGGGAACTTTAAGAATGACTTTCATAATTAATTTTTGTGCCTTCGATAATGAATCTATAGCTGATAGTGTTGCACCTCCCCATGCGATTATTCCATATTCAATGATTGATTGACAAAGAGAGTAATAAACAATTTTCATAGATTTGGAATCTAGTATGTTTCTAATGTTTTTGAAGAAATAAATATGTTTTCTTAGTTTATTCGTGACAAGTAGGCAATGTGTATTCCACTTAAGATATTGATCAAATGTTAGACCAAGGTATTTGATATGGTCCGTTCGATCTAGGCAAGGACATTGACAGAATGTATCATGAATGCAAGAACATTCATGTACTTTTATTTCAACATCTTGATTAGGTTGGCCAACAATATTTATACTAGAGGTAATGTATTTTGTTTTGGTAGTATTTAGTGCAAGAGAATTAATGTCTAGCCATTTTTTAACAGAGTTAATTGATTTCTCAGCCATTTTGTATGCATCTAAC
This sequence comes from Limnephilus rhombicus, assembly GCA_929108145.2. Lineage (NCBI taxonomy): Eukaryota > Metazoa > Arthropoda > Insecta > Trichoptera > Limnephilidae > Limnephilus > Limnephilus rhombicus. Next base: position 47,362,611 of record OV815283.1, read on the forward strand.
CAAGTGTCAGATTGAATGAGTAGCACAGTATCATCAGCAAAACTTACAATTTTTCCATCTAACATTAGATTACAAAGATCGTTTATGTATATGAGAAACAAAGTAGGGCCTAAGACGCTTCCTTGGGGAACTCCATAGGTTATAGGGAGGGGTTGGCTGAATTTGTTTTCGATTTTGACACTTTGAGTTCGATTAGTTAAGTAACTTTGAAGAAATTCGAGATCTTTCCCTCTTATACCAATGGTATTTAGTTTATTAATAAGGATGTCAAGGGAGATAGTATCAAAAGCTTTTGAGAGGTCTAGGAAGATAGAAATGCATTTTTTACCCTTATCTAAATTTGAAACAAGAAAGTCTGTAACAGCAATAATAGCATCGGCAGTGCTCTTATTTGACCGAAAACCATATTGATTTTCGGAGAGTAGCTGCTTGCTTTCCAAAAATGTTTTCAGTTGTTTGTTAATTATTTTTTCAACTACTTTCGAGAGTGAGTTAAGTATTGTTATGGGCCTATAATTATTAATGTCCACTTTTAGACCACTTTTGTATATGGGTATGACGAGCCCTTGCTTTAATTGTTTAGGGAAAATTCCCTGTGATATGCTAAGGTTAATTATGTAAGTGAGAGGTTCCAATAGATCATGAACAAGTGTCTTGAGTAAATTTACTGTGATGCCATCCATACCGGCGGACTTTGTGTCTTTTAATGAGTTAATTGTATTCTTAATATCGTCATGTGTAACCGTTTGAAATTTAAATTGTTTAGAATGGGGTATATGTGTTTTTTCCTGTAATTTTGTATTAGAATTCAAGGAGGACATTTTGTTTGCTAATTTTTTCCCGACATTAGTGAAAAAGTCATTGGCATGGTTTAGGATTTTTTCCGGATTCTTTGAGAAGTCGACGGTCAGTCCATCAATATTGAGCTGTTTTAGGTCAGTGTTTAAGTTAGGCTTAGTATGAGTAGCTTCGCGTAAAATGTTCCACATTTCTTTTGGATTACCTTTGCTTTCTTCTATTTTATGTCTATAATATAATTCCTTAGCATTCCTTATGACTTTTGTACATATGTTTCTGTATCTTTTGTAAAAGTTGTTAAGTATAGTGTCAGAAGGATTCAATGAAGTTTTTTTATGGAGTAAGTTTCTTTTTCTTATACAATTTATAATGGTGTGATTTATCCAGGGAGTTAGAGGTTTAAATTTGTGAGGGATTGTTTTTACTATAGAATTAGTGTTATTATTTATTTCAGTTTGTAGTTTGTCTATGAAGTAAGTCCATGCATCATCAGCGTTGGGTATGTGTAGTAAGTTGTGCCAATAATTACAGGAAAAAGATTTTTTTAGATTCTCATAATCAACTCGTTTTATGCAATAAAAGTGTTTCATTTTTACATTTTTTGATGGTGTGTTTAATGAAATCATAGTTGCATAGTGGTCAGTAATAGTAGATTCAAAAACAAGTGTTTTGTATGGTTTATTCGTTTTTATCATAATGTGGTCAACACAAGAGCTGGATTCTTTGGTGACCCTAGTCGGGTGATTTATTGTAGATATCAATCCATGGTAACTAAGTAGGTTTAAGTAATCTTGGCATTGCGGATGTGAATTATTTGGTAAAGTGTTAATATTAATGTCTCCAACTAAAATTAAGTTTTTTTTATGCGCAAGTTGTGATAATTTTTCATTTAGGCTTTGTATGAATGGAATTATATTGTGGTAGGAGGGAGATCTATACATTGCTAGTATGCATGTGTCACCGTACGATATTTGTAGACAATTTGCACCCGGGATTATTATTTCCAAAGTTTGAACATTCAGTACATTATTCACATATATAATAATGCCGTCATTCTGATTGTGATGGGTTTTTGTGGAGAAGTGAGTATAATCAGGAAGGTGTTTTGGTACATATAGTTCATTAATCCAACATTCTGATAGAATAATTATATCAAATTTAACCTTTAGATTATTCAGTAAAGTAAGTATTTCTTCCCAATTTTTATTTATGGATCGAACATTATGGTGAAAAATTTTTAGGTTGGTGTAGTCTTTCATTAGTAAATTACAAAACTTTATATCTGAAGATACATAATTATTAATTTTATCAGAAGATTCTGTTTCATTATCAAAAATCAGTCTAGCCATTTTTAGAAACAATTTACAATGGAACTTTAATATTTTGTATTGGGAGCCCTGTCACAGTAGCTAAAACTGGGAGTTCGCCCTATATCCGATAGTAGTACATAGGTAAGATACATGATTTCTGACAGTATGGAAACAATCACTGTAAAATGATTTCACAACAACAATTTAAAATAGTCAGGATCAGGTTTTGTACGGTAAGAGCGATCGGGCCAATGTTCAACATGTGACAGAGCTCATCAACATCCTAAATAATTTTACATAAGTCATCAGAATGTTTAATATATATTATTTTATCCGTGGCTGATTTCTTTACCAAAATTTTTTCGTCTTTATACCAAACGTAGGAAAACTTTTTTTCCTTGCATATTTGTTTGGTTTTCCATAGAAGTTCTTTGAAATAAGGATTAAGAATAACACTTATAAAAATCTTTTCGCAGTTAAAGTATTTTAAGATATCATGGGGAATTTTTTTTCGGTTTACTAGTAGTAGGTTTCTTTTGCGAATGTCCGTGAATCTGATACAAATTTTCGGGGGAGCTCCGGGTCGCCTGTCGGGAATCCTTTTGGCTTCCAGGATATCGCGGGGAAGAAGCTCTACACCTACAGCTGCTGCTAGCTTCTTGACGGTCTCCGAGGGTTGTTCACCTTCACGCGGTGGTATTCCTGCGACCTCTAATGCATCCTCCTTTGAAGTCTGTTCGAGGCTGGCCAGACGAATTTCGAAATTTTTTATAATAAGGTTTTTTTCATTTAATTCTTTTCTTAAGTTTTCTACCTCCGATACTAAATTTGCAATAGTATTCATTTTTGTATTGAGGTCATCATATTGGCTGCTGATAAAATCTCTAGAAGTTCGTGCATCTTTATTTTCGTTGTCTATTTTTTGAAACATTTCTTTTTTCATGGTCTCAAATTTATTCTCCATCTGCTTCATGAAGATTCCAATGTTGGTCTCACTGGTGTCAGGAATATTCAGTCCTAGACCTTTGCTCCTAGTTAATAGAAAGCTACATTATTTTGTATATTGGTAAGCTCTGGCGTTATGAAATTATTTATTATACATTTATTGTCCGGACGACAAGCAAAGCATTGCTAATTAATTGTTTGACGTGCGCTATCATTTTATTATTTGTTTAGTTTACTTTGGAGATTCCTATGGTAGTAAAAATTAAAATATGTATAAAATAGGTACTAATCTACACTTTGACCTGAGCCATTAGCTATACTAATATTATAAATGCGAAACTGTGCGTTACGTTTTAATAGGTGGCACGCGAGCTGTTTGAAAAATGAATGAAATGGATATGGAGGGGGGAGGGGGAGGGGTTTGGGAGGAGTTGGTCAGGGGGTGGGGAGGGGGGGGGGGAGAAGGTGGGAGGGGGGAGGGGTAGGGGTGGACGGGGGGGGGGGGGGATTGGGGCCAATATGCGAGCGAAGCCGGGCCCTAGTGTTAAAATGAATCTTGAAGTGTTCCTATTAAAATGTTCATTAATTCATGAATAGTTTATTTCGTTTCCCAGAAAGTTGGTATAGCGTTTTATGAAATACCTACCATTAAACAAAGTTATTCAACATTTAAGAAATATATATACCTACATATATACGTCCGTTTAATCTAAAAAATTGTAACGAAAACTACCTCTAGACGTTGTTTTTTGTCCATAAACAACGTCTAGAGGAGGCGGAGGCGTGTTTTCTTTTAATCCATTGATTAGTGACATTTTCGCATATACTCGTAATAAAATTTTCACTATTCGGGTAAAAAGTACGCATTTGTCAAATGAAGTCGTTTTATCGTCATCAAAACGGAGATCCACAATAACCAGATTTTTTTCTTAACATTTTCTGTTAAGCTTTTCAAGTTTCAACAGTTTCACTAGCCCAGACTTAAAAAAATTACCAGCTGGTACTAGATATAAAATGTTAAAATTTTATAAGTAAATAAATAATACATACTAAAAAATATTTTTCATAATTTTCGTTGCTTTAATCTATGCATGTTTTGCCATCTTTTTTATTGGATTTCCAGTATAAGAAAGTAAAAATAAAGCCATTTAATTAAATGGCACGCCTGTGGGGTAGGAGGCGGTAGAGGGGGCAAATTGATGGTGGGGGTAACATTTAATTGGACTTAAGTTAAATTTAACGTGAAAGAAATGTATTTCCAGGCAAGTGGGTTTATTAACGTTGAATGCTCCTCTAAACTAGTGGTTCTCAACTCAACCGAAAGTGGGTCGAGGGTGTAAATAAAGATTTTTGTAAGACTACAACAAAACAATTTCCAAAATTAAAAATCTGTTTTTAAAATAATTGCAATCACTTTTTCCACAATTCGTAGTGCTATTCCACTATAATAAAATAATAAAACACGTATAAAACTTATTTCCACTTAATTTACTTTTTTACTTTCACCGGTTTCAGCTTGTGAAAGCCATTTTCAGACTGGTACAAATAATTCTTAAACTACATTTTATATACATAACATACGGGGGAGAGGAATGGGGTAGTCTACAGGGATTTTATTCAATTTATAATAAACACAATAAAATAACTTTCAAATTAATAAAATAACTTTGTTTCAATTCCACTTTATTATTTCTTAATCCAACCGGTTTCGGTTCATCCTAAACCTCCCTCAGGGGTGAATAAAAATATATTGAACATATAAATAATAATAATAAAAATAAAAATATTAGGTCCTTACATATGAAATTGGCGTTTCGTATGGGAGGAACATAAAGTCGATTTTTTTAATATAATATATTTATTTAATCAAAGTATGTACCATTGCTATCTATGACGGGTACAACACACGTCTGCCATGGACGGAGGCCGAACAAAGAGTGCAAGACAGGGACGTATGGAGGAGCCTTGTCGATGCAGTGGGTCCCCGACCCGAATAGGACAAGGGGAAGAAGATGATGATGATGATGTGGAAAGTAAACACATAAGTTTTATGTGTTTTAATGTAGTATCACTTTTTCGTTATTTGTTTTTGGGGTGTTATGCCGTGTTGCGCTACCTCCTTCTTTAGCCAACGTTTCGGTCATCGTTGCAGTGTCCATCATCAGGGCAGATCCGGCAGATCCGGTAGATGTGGATCTGCCCTGATGATGGACACTGCAACGATGACCGAAACGTTGGCTAAAGAAGGAGGTAGCGCAACACGGCATAACACCCCAAAAACAAATAACGAAAATGCTTTTGGCCGTGAAAATCTTAAAACTTATAGTATCACTTTTTCTATCTTGTTATTTACGTCCAGAAATAATACGTAAATCTGCTAAATTTGTTAGTACTTCTAAGTAATCCTTTACGATTGCGTACTTCAGTTTGACAACCCCTGCATTATGCATAGCAATAGCAGTCGTTGGGATTCTCGGTGCTAATCCCTTGGCAATTAATTTTTACATGTCCATTCTATTCGTAATCTACAAGTTAGCAAAACGCGTTGGCAGAATGACGTTCCTCGATGATTACATTTTAGGAGTATCACCTATAAATGTTATATATTTTTTTTACTTTAAATATGATTTAGTTTCTTAATTCAGTTCCCAGTGTTTAATGCTTACATTCAATGTTAATATTTATGTTCCCATGTAATGTTGACTCCTCTCACCGTTCTCCCCCTCCTCCAAAATCACCCCTCCTTACCCCCATCTAATTAAATATAATCATTTTCATTTTCATTCAATTTTTAAGTAAGTTTTAAGTTTGCTTGTGAATTACACGGAACGTCGAAACCGGTAGCAGAAAATTTGAAATATAAAGTATAAAAAATGTACATTGACTATTAAAACTCTTCAAAACAAAATGTCTAGAAATTGTAATATAGTTAACACCCAAGAAATACCAAAAATTAATAATTTTTTTAAAACAAGAATTTTTATTTTTTAAAACTAGATTTTTATTACACCGCTGTTTATATAAATTCTAAAATTTTAAAGGTTTTTAACATTAATATGAATACATTTAACAAATAAGGTTATGCAAAGCAATACCATGTTGTGATTTAATGCATTAAATTTGGTGTAATTTTGTAAGAAAGGGTGAGGTTGGTTTTGTCTTTGACCAAAGACACCATCATTATTTGTGCCGCATGGAATTTGCAATATTTTAGATAGATGTAGATTTGGTGAGAGTCCACCATTCTAAATCAAAATACGATTTCAATATTTTTAACTTTATGTACCTGGGTTTGTCGTATCAGACACTAAAATCTTAGATTTACGCCTATGAGTCCCACCGGGATTCCTTCACAAAATCTCTTTGATTTGAGAGGTTGTTGGTTAGATTCCGTGCACCGCGAAAATGTTGCATTTGTATGCTATTGAATGACCATTGCCAGGTGTGAGGAAAATACATTCATTATAGAGCTCTTTGGCGAAAGATGCGTCACTCTTCCTACCACTCCGAAACGGCGTGATAGTTATTCAGTTATTGTAATATCTCTTAATATTCTCTCCAGAGAATATAGTAATACGGTACGCACTGAGACCTGTATTCGCTAGTATTGTTTACATGCAACATAGTGACTGTTTATTGGCGTATCGTAATTATAATAATAATTCTGAGGACAAACGTCCTTCCAGGCTGAAGGATATTTTGGATCTGAAGGGCTCTTCTAATTTAATGACTTCGTAAATCTACCTTCGGTCATCTTCGGCACAAAGGACCGTGTGACCATTGCGAGCCCATGGACTACTATAGTAAAATATGTACTAGCTCATGGAATATTACGACACATTATGGTTTGTTAGTTTATATTATTTAGTTACTAGCTGACCCGGAGAACTTCGTACCTACCGCCTCAGAATCAATAAATGTTGTGTTAACTTATTAGCAGATTTAAATTCAGTTTCATTGAGTGAAAAATTACACAATGAAGCAATTATCGATGCGCAACTGTCCGTGTTTGGTTTTTTTTTTCAGTATCATTTATGATTTATGTTTCTTGCGATTTTCTTACTTTTCAACTTACTTACGGGAATTGCGTTTCATTTTCTTTATACGTACGAGGGAGATTTATTATAATTATTGTATTTTTCCTTTATTGGGGTACAGACATATGTTCACCGTTTGTCTCATTTTCAACTGTTGACATTAAGTGTGTAATAAAGAGGGTCAGCAGTGTATGTTTAAGAACAAAAGAAGAACAATCAGCACATTGACATTTGACTTATTGAATTTTTGGAATTCACGCACTATTCAATACTATACTTATCACAATATTGCTGCAGCTCTTTCAAAGAATGAGAATTCGTTCCATGCAAAATGTATGTTTTAATTAGTTTTAATAGCTTTTCTGATATTCGGGGCGGAGACAAATCTAACAAATCAAAGATCATAAAAATCGTTCCAGCCGTTCTTGAGTTATAAATGGTGTAACTAACCCGACTTTGTTTTATATATTAAGGTACATTAATCATTTATCTATAATCCGAGGCAGACATGACACTGGAATGTTCAGCACTGTTCTGTAAAATCATACCCCTTATTGCAAATAAGGTTAACCGATGGGCTCAAATCGCATTAAAATCGGCGGGTCGTCTATAAATGCGATTACTCGAATCGGCTTCAGCGCGACATCGTTCAGTGCAGTCGGACTCGCCGGACGGTCAACATTATACATTATAACTAAATGGGATTCATGAGAGAGACTTTGATGGATAGTGCTTTTAAAGCCTCGATTACATTAAGCGAGTTAACAAGCTACTAGCCTGCGTATTTACTATCTGCTAGTAAACTCCTTCAGTATAAAATCTGCTAGTTAGCTATTAATATGATTACACTGACCGAGTTCACTAGCGGATAGTGAATACGCCGTAGCTTGTAAACTCGCCCAATGTAATCGAGGCTTTAGCGGGCCACCTTCCTAAAACACCTTTTATATAGGCCACTATCCAATCTTTCAAAATCAAAATTGATTCATTTTGTAGAAGATATTATGAGAAAGCAATCGAATAGATTAATAGCTACTTGGATACAATGTCAAAATGGCAGAAGTCAAATTAAATTATAATAAAACCAAATCCATGAATATAGGAAGTCAAAATATGCACAAGGAACAAGGGTTTAAATTAATGATAAAATCATTAAAAAAGTCAAAGAATTTAAATATCTGGGTGTCATTATAGACTTAAACCTGAACATCTCAAAAATTGCAGAGTTAGGTACAATTTTAAAAAAGCAAATGAAAAATAATATCGTTTCTTGGTAGAATCAGGAACAAATTTAGTAAAGAAACATGTCAGAAGGTAGACAATATTAACAACTGTATCACCACACCTTATTTACTGTTCCAGTATATATTATTTTTCTCTGCAACGAAAAATGCAAATACAGCAAAAAAAAAGCAACGAGAATAATACACAAGCGCAACATGTACACACGGATAGCAGATATCATGGGGTGCGGTTTGTCTAGGTCTTGGAGGCGGATAACCAGGACATACTGAACTCCAGATTCCCACCCACCCCTTACCCTCTTTCTACTCAGAACTCTCCTCTCCTTCATTTCCTTAAAAAAAACTCCACACAGCATCCCCAAAGATGACATAGGCCCTTGGGGAAATTATTTTCCTCAGGGCCTCCTATGTGGAGCTCATGTAAAAAAAAAAAAGATATGTTAAAGAATCAATTTTTTTTGACGGTGAAGCAAACTGTATATTTGAATGCACTTATTTTTATTTTTTAAATTTACATAGGGGTGATGTCTAAGGAACTGCAAAGAAAAATAAATTACATTTACGAGATATACGGACACGGGACGAGAAATTAAATGCAAATTGGATTGCCAACATCTCTTATGAACCAGGCCGTTCAACTTTGTAATAATAATAATAATAATAATATCCTGAATGAAATTGCTGAGATTACAAATATCTATAATTAATTTTAAAATGTACTCATATGTATACCTTAAATACTGATGTTTTTATTTTGTATATGATTGATTATATTTAAATTTTAAATAACACGTACGTTTCCCAAATAATTTTAGGGATACAAATATTTTGAAATATGCATAGAAAAGAAAAACCTCAAAAATGTCACCGGAGACCAAAATTTCTTTTACATTTTGTACTCCAAACGATGTCAGGAATGACTGGTTAAAATAAGTGAAGTACGTCCCTTAACACCCTGTACATTTTTTTCTTAAATTTTTAGCATACACGATGACATGAGCTAACTTAAGATAAATAAATAAATACTTTCTAACCAGATCTGAGAAACACACAAAATAATCAACAGCATAGTACATTATTGAGGAGATGAAGAAAACACATTCCAAATATGTTTAAATTTGCTGCTTGTTTAGTTATAATTGGCTACTCCACTGCGCAGTGCCTGCTTTCACAATGGGGTTGAGCCGGGTGGGAGCGCCAAGTGAAAGGGGGTGGGTGATTATGTAATCAACCTCACATGGCTGCTTATTACGTTACCTTAACATAGCTATCGTTAGTCAAATGTGGACGTTTTTAAATATTATGTACTGATATCTTGAAGATTACCTTAACACAAATAAACGTCATAATTTTTCACTTTGCGCAACAATTTTACGTTGAAAAGGATAGAACATCGCTAAAGAATCACATACTCGGTATCTTAATGGGCGAAGCATTTCATATTTAATCGAAAGTTTGTGGATTCGATTTACTTAGCAGCGCAAAAATATGTTGGCTAGAGTCGGTCCATAAATTGATGCCACCAAGTGTAGTAGTTGTGATTCCATTGTTTTTAAACCTAATAAAACAAAATCACATTCACTTATCTTATACACAATACATTTGATAAGATGGCAATGAATAGAAAAAGCGAATCAAAAAGCACCACCGAATTTGTTGGGGGGCAGGTTCGGTACTGCCACCCCGGGAACCATTTATAGTACAACCAACTCCTCTGCCACAAGTCACCTCAAGTGGTTGGCTATGTTTGGTGACTTAGCAGGGGTGCCCGGGTTCATGGGATGAGGTTTCTCCGAGTCTTGGCGGCGGATGTATCTGCCCACCAACTGCGTGGCAGGCCCTGTCCTAGACCCTGTCCATGCACATTGCCAGGCGAACACATACCGGAGCGGTCTTCCCGCGATCCGCCCGCGTCTCCCCAATGACATGCGTAGGCCTGAGGCGTAACCACGCGGTCTCGATGCCCAACGCAACGCTCATCTTTTCCTCGAGGTCTTCAAAAACTTCCCCTTCTCTCTCAAGTACATTTCTTCGAGGCAAAATCGGGGAGCCGGCTAAAGGGCGCGGACTTCGAGCATCGTCTGCGGTTGAGACGATAGCTATACGCATTCTCATTGGGACTGCCCGGTGGTCAATGGAATACTTTCTCTGACTTTTCTTTTCTTTTTATATGTTTTATTTTCTTTCTGCTATTATAGTAATTACTTACATTGTAACATAATCATATAACTGTTTTCCTCATTGCTTATTTTATTTTCAGAAGGTTTCTTCGACTGGCCATAGCCGTTATTTTTCTTTTTCTATTACTAACACTATTATCTCTTTTTATGAAACCTATTTCAGAAGAATTATTCATTATTAATTATTTATTATTGACGCACACTGGAGAAAAAAAATTGGCTCCTTACGTGCTCACAGAATCCTGAAAGCTTAATATTATTATCTATTTTGTTTTCCTTTTACTACTATTAGCTTATTATCTTTTTTGTTTCGTGTACATTCATATCCACCTTCTTTTTCTTTTTTTCCTTTCAAATACTTTGTACATGTATGTGTATATTACCCTTATGGAATGTGTGGGATTGCACTCTCCTCCCCAATTTGCTTACATCTAAATAAAGTTACAAAAACAAACAAACAAAACAAACAAACATACTGGAATAAACACTTATTTATTTATTTATTTATTTATTCCACGGGCTGCTACTTCTATTTATATTTTGTATAATGTTAATGTAAGCACTTGCATACTGCTTACTAACCCCGTATGCATGGACATTGGAGGGTCTAGAGTCGTTCAAATAAATGTAACTTCGTTCAATAAAAAAGTAGAGTCTTGACGTGTGCGGTGAAGGAGGAAACCATATGTTTCCTTATAATGCCATTGGGAAAGTGGTGAGGTCCCCTACAATGCGTTGCAGGCCAGATCGGGAGAGAATGCTTGAGACAGACTTTTGATCTCTCCAACAGGACTCTCCTATGTGAAGCTAATGTTAAAAAAAAATCTGAAAAAACGGATAGTTGATTAAGATTTTTTATATTGATATTAATTCTAAGCACCTATACCAAACAATTTATTGTACGTATCAATTTCAATTTATTGTACGTATCAATCAATTTATTGTACGCATGTTTTTATGTATAAATATGCCCATGAGTATGTTTAAGTATGTTGTATGCCCTTGAGTGTGCCGGCTGTGTTAAATCTATCCGTCTCTGAATTTTGTGCCTATACTCAGTATTGTAGTCACTTACATGTTTTTCTTTTAAATCTTTTTTCTTTTATGTGGTTTATCGTTATAAGTGTGCTTTATTGTTTTATTAATATTGTTAAATTGACCTGCTGACAAACTGCTTTGACAATTTAGCGAGAGTTTATAATGATGATTAAAAAAATTAATAGGTACCTTTCTATAAAATAAAATTCTGTCATTCTGACTCTCAACTGCTCCCGTCCGGAGCCAGTGAAACTATGGCATCTCCAATTGGGGTAGGTAGATTGTGAGGTTGAAGGTAGTGGGAAAGGAAGGAAATGGGGAACAGTGATGTGGAGACATGCCTGGCTATCAGATCTGGTCACAAAACACGTCTAAAGCCATTTCAAGCAACGTTTCAATTCTGAATGATGGTTTTAAACCAGAGCAATACTGAGAGTATCTTCCACTCTGGAACGTGTCACAAATATTCATACTGTATATTATTTTAAGTTAATAAATTGTGAAATAACCCAAATCAATCAAATGAAATTTACTTGCGCCTGCCGGGATTCGAACCTGCGACTTTTTATTTGCTAGTCAAGATTCATACCCCTCTACCACGGAGGCCGTCAAGGAGTAAGGCGTTAAATCTATTTGTATGACACATTCTATCAAGGGCGGATCCAGGATTTTTTTCTGGGGGGGGGGGGGCACAATGGACAGACGGGCAAAAAAAATCATCAATTAATGTTAGGATTTTTTTCTGGGGGGGGGGGCAAAAAGGGCGGACAGGCAAAAAAAATCAACAATTACTGTTAGGATTTTTTTGGGGGGGCCACAAGGGACGTACGCGCAAAACATCAACAATTACTGTTAGGATTTTTTCTGGGGGGACCACAAGGGGCGTACGCGCAAAAAAATCAACAATTACTGTTAGGATTTTTTTCTGGGGGGGGGGGCACAAGGGGCGTACGCGCAAAAAATCAACAATTACTGTTAGGATTTTTTTCTGGGCGGGCACATTTTTTTCTGTGCGGACGGGCAAAAGAATCAACAATTACTGTTAGAAATACAAGTCCAAGTATGTATAGGAAGGTTTATGAATGTGTCAAAACAATAGAAAAATTAAATGTTTAATAAATACAGTTTTCTGTACTGTGATGGAATCTCCACAGTACACAAAAACACTGTCTGGGGGGGGCACGTGCCTCCGTGCCCCCGTTCCTCCCCCCCCCCCCCCCCCCCCCCATAAATCCGTCCTCGCATTCTGTGAAACAACCACAAATTATTAGCTGAATAATTTTTTATTTTTTTATTGTTTAAAAATATAACTTATCACTAATTCATTTATTTTTAATCTCAAAAACAATAATAAGAAATATGCTTGGTATCGAAAATACAGTCTATTCTCAATGCGTCAGAAATAAAATAATTATCTGAAGTAACGAAATTCTTGAGACAAACATATTATTATGTAAATAAAAATGAAGCGCGTTAGCAGTTAGCAAAGATAAAAGTCAATTTGAGAACAGATTTCCCTTCACACCCACGCTCTCATTTCACAATCTTATTTGGAAGTAAATTGGCCTCCGTTTTTCCAAGTACCTAATACAAAAAGAGACATTGATGAAAGAACACAAGTTTGTTTATACAATGTAATAAGGACGTGTATTTCAGGGGTATGCTAAAAGTCACCGAGAATTCGAAATGTCTCAAGATTTCGAGATTTTATATAATTGGAAGTAGTCGGTCGAAAAATTCGGAATTTAGTGTTTATTTTATTATCTATATAAATTAAGGCGATCAGAGGTCCTGCAATTAGATAGTTTTTGATCGTTACCCACATAGTCCAGTGAGTTTTTAGCATTCTTAAAGTCTGATGTACCTAATTATTTTATTCTCACCTACCAAGCTGGCTATAAACATAGCTATATAAATTAAGAGATCTTAATCAGTAAGAACGCATGTTTTGTTTTTGTGTTAAAAACTAAATCAATACTCGAATGAAATGTTATCGATATAACCACTATTATGGTAGTAACATCTCATTATCATGGTATACATGACATAAGATTTATTTGTATTTTTACTGTTGGCAGAGGTATGTTAATTAGACGAATCAAATGCAAAAAACTTATATTTACTCAAAAATATTATAAATTAAAAAAAAAACTGATAAAGAACTATTCCTACAGTTGTGGAAATTTTAAAACTCTTTTTAAGGGAGTTGATATTCGCGTTTTAAAGATAATTCAGCTTTCCCATCAAAAATCCATTCGAAATGAATACCATGGACGGCCTCCGTTCGAGGTCGTAATTTCAATCGGAAATTTTCGGTCATTAAATTTTATATATTCTATAATATTTAATTTTTTTCAGAATTAATTGACTTAAAATAATATATAATAGGTACATTTGCGGAATTTTCCAGAGTGGAAGATTCTTGCTATCCACCAGACCACCATTCAGAGTTGAAACGTTGCTTGAAATGTTTTTTTTTCGTGTTTGGTGACCAGAGCAAGGTACTTCAGACTCGCAATAAGCCTCAATTTGTGATGTAGCAAATATAATATACAAACAATGCAATGCCGACTCGATACGCTAAGTGTGTGAGAACATTTAATTAACCAGATTACACAAGGTCTTCGGGGTAACCCTCTAGGTTAAAAAATGTTCATGTAATAGGACGGTTCATGGCTATCATACGAGAAGCTGTAACGATTTTAGACAATTTTATCGGAAACACAAATTATTATTATTATTATACAGGTTTTAAAATGTTCATTGAACATGAATATTCCTCGGTTCCTCATTGCCGAGGATCGTGGCCCCTACGCCAATTTCCATGGTGGACAAGGCTCCTTCACTTACCAGACACCACTGACAATTGGTCACTCCAGTGCATTGGTGACCTTCCTATGCTTCTTATGCCTTCCACTTTGCCAGGTACAGTGACTATCTACAAGTTGGAGTCTTAAGTTTGGTGATCAACTTTTAAAACTTATTGGCCTGAAATACTCATCTACATTGAAAAAATCTCCCGAGAAAAGATACATGCCGCCGACGGGACTCGAACCCGCGTCCTTCTGATTACCGGTCAACTGCTCTGACCACTGAGCTACGTCGGCTTATCTCCTGCCCGCCAAATAATTCGTAAGTAATAGTGTTTCATTCAACAATTTCTGCTTATTACATTTTTCCACTTGCAAACAACCAAGTTTATTTTATGTGAGAAAGGCATGGTTAGTGCTAAATCTCCCACTAGATGGGGTCGAGACAAATTATGTCTACATTTGGTGAAATGCTTTAAATTGTCAAATTTTAATTATTGTTTTTAACTAGCTGGTACCCGGCATGCGTTGCTATGCCATTTAATAAAAAAATGTTTCTCCCTGCGTGTCCTTTCCCATTCGTCCCGTTCCCCTTCCGCCCCCCCTTCCTCTCCCGCCTCCCATTCCCCTCTCGCTTTCTCACTCCGCCTCCTCCACCTTCCCTCTCCCCACTCCACTTCCCCCTTCCCACGTCCCGCGAACCCCCTTCCCGAGTTAATTTCCCCCTTCCCCCCCTCCCCCCGTCCCGCGAACCCTCTACCCGAGGTCCCCTCCCCCCTCCCGCACTCCATACATTCAGTCCCGGTACATTTAGTTTTCAAACACACTCCAGTGCCACATATTGCATTTTTTTATAAAAAATTCATAATGCCAGAGCTCACCAGTAGTTTTATACAAACCTTGTCCTGACAATAACGAACTCAAAAATAAAAGAATTATCCAATTTGGTGCAGTCGTTCGGTAGTTATGCGCGTACATACATTTCGGCGATTCATTTCTATTTATATACATAGATTGATAAACTAATGTTTAAGATAATGCATAGCACAAAGGGTAACAATTATTATAAGTAATAATTATTAGCCTGAAACACTCATCTACATTGAAAAAATCTCCCGAGAAAAGATACATGCCGCCGACGGGACTCGAACCCGCGTCTTTCTGATTACCGGTCAAATGCTCTGACCACTGAGCTACGTCGGCTTATCTCCTCGTTGAATTGTTGAGATCGTTGAAAGCCTATTGTGTAGCTCTTCCAGAATGGACACATTTTTGCGTCTGGCTGTCCATGGAATCTTAAACATTTTCTTCAGCTCCACATTTCGAGAGTGTCTACCCGCTTTATTTCGCTATTTTTCTTACATAGTTATTAGAATATTAATACTGTAATAGTTTTAGAATAGATAAAATGTGCAAAAAAATGTACCTACTATCGCTGGCTCTGGATGGTTGGGAGCAGTTGGGACGATATTCACATCAAACAAAAAAAAAACTTTCGACAAAATTCGACTATAGGATGCTAAGCACAACCCTGTTATGGTATACGCACTACTTACAATATCTGCTGGAGTATTAAGTATTATTTGTTTTGGCGTATCGACAAGATATGTTTGTGTGGGAGCAAGTCAAGGCAGCCGTCTTTAACTATTTAAGTAAATAATTATTTCTCATACATCAATGTTAAAATAATAAGACAGAGAATTTGTGATAATTTAGCGTTGCTATGCTTAAGTTACTAGGTACTAATTAATTCAAGAACCGGCAATGGAGCTATCCTTGAGGGGGAGGGTGCACAGAAGCTGAACTTGGTCGGAGTGAAATGAGCTGCTGATTATGAAATATTTGAGGCGGGTTTATTGTCTTTTACGCTATTTTGGAGATGAATTTTAGATTTAAGAATATAGAAAAATTTCTATAATATTTTATACACATTCGTGGACGTTTACAATTTTTGTAGAAAAAGATTAGGTTCACATTGTTATAATATTATGTTTTCGTATATTTGAACACAACGGTGAGTAGAATGAATACTTACACCCGTTAATGGCAACCAGTCTTCTGGAAGTTGTGATTTCTGAAGAAGAAAAAAAAAAATACTTAATCATGGGTTTTGGGATCATTGGTTGCATATTTGGTCATATAATTAAATATTTTCATAAGACGACGGCATTAAAAAAATTGATTTTTCTCCTTTTTAACGCTTACGAGGTACAAAAAAGAATTACGCACGTATGAATCCATCCCTCCCACTACGGTGGAAGGCGATGGATCGAGAGAGTCAGACTGGAGAGGTCAAAAGGTCAATAAGTATGCTTATTATAATTTGGGAAACCTTATAAATATGCAGACTTTTGATAAACGGCCACACATCCCCTCCGGGTACACATTTTATATTTAAAAAATTACACTAACCCCACGCATGAAACCATATGGAAAACAAAACCTTCACGGCCTATGTCATCTTTGGGGATGCTGAGTGAGAGGTATTTTAGGGAAAGGATGTAGAGGAAGTTCTGAGAAGGATAGGGGTATGAGGTGGATAGGAATCTGGGAGTCAATATGTCCAGGAGTGACGGACAGTTGAATCCATCCCTCGCACTACGTGTGAAACGTTGCTTGGAATGGCTTTAGCCGTGTTTGGTGACCATATTTTAATATCCAGATACTTCCCCAACCTCCTCTTCCTCACCTTTTTTCGCTTCTCATTACCTTCAGCCTCACAACATATCCCAATTGGGGATGCCATAGTCTCAATGGCTCCAGACTGGAGCAGCTGGGACTCTTGTGATGAAATCACATAATTTTTTTAAATGTCCAAACCCAGAGCCAGGTGAGCATATTGTATATATTTTTGGTCGAAAACTTAATTTCATGGACCTTTTTGAATTTACCGGATTAAAGTTAACTTTATTTCAATATACCATAACTAGGTATTTATATTAATTGTGACCTGATTTTGATTTGAAGCTCCCCAGAGAACGAACAGGTAATAGAGAAGCTTAATTTTACTTGCAGGTGGTTGGTGTCCCAGGGTAAGATCGAGGAGGCTCTATTCATCCCGAAGAAGTTCGAGAAGGTCAACAAAAAGAAGATCCCCGAAAAAGCCCTCCATGACTTTACCGTAAGACTTTTAAAAAATAATTCATTCATCTTTAAAGTAGTGTAGCCTACCTCAAGGCGTGGGAAAGTTTACGCATATCTGTCTGATTGCAATTTTTAAAACATAGACGTCAGGGGAAATTCAATGTCCACATAATTGGTAGACTTATCAATTGTAAGTTAATTTATTTCCATGACCACTAAAGACATCACACGACAGCAGAAAACATGGTAATAACAAACAATTTTTTTTTATTTTTTTATTTTTTTTTTTTATTTTTTATTTTAGCATATAAAATATAATGTACATTTAGATTATGTAATAATTTGCGTACATTCATGTTCAAATATCTTAATTAATACCACTCTTCCATGGAAGCATTAGCTTGTGTCTGGAAGAGTAGCGTACATTTTTTAAATGCTGTATTATATCATAAGTTCTTAAATTACAATGTGAATGTAAAAAAAAACAATAAGTTGTAAGTTCGGTGTTATGTAATTATAAGCACGATGACCGTTTAAAATCATATGAATTGCCAATGAGTTACCAAAATTCTTTATTTTATTTTTATTTTAACTTTATGAGTAAAACCTCAAATTGGAAAAAGATATTGACACCTCTGGGATATGGTCCCAGAGGTGTCAATATCTTTTTCTGATTTTTCTGTTTCGAGATTTTCGCTTGTGTTTCACTTATATTGTCTTCATTTAATTAAATATTACAATTTGAGGTTTTACTCATAAAGTTAAAATAAATATAAAATATTCATCCTAGACTTGCAGAAAAGTCAATAGATGTCGCATATTAAAATAAAATGGATAAAGATTTATCCAGACACTATCTAGAGAGCATTTAGTTCGGGTTTGAATCTTGCAATCATACATAAAGATAGTAGCCAATAATATATGCGTTACTTGAAGATAATGTGAGTGGTTCTTAGTCGAAGTATGTTACATTTAAAAATGACCGAATTTGATATCGGCACCGTGGCGCAGTGGTTAGCGCGTTTGCCCGGAAAGCAAGAGGTCCTGGGTTCATGTCCCAGAGGTATCAATATCTTTTTCTGATTTTTCTGTTTCCAGATTTTCGCTTGTGTTTCACTTATATTGTCTTCATTTAATTAAATACCAAAATTCTATTTAAATGCCACGAAAATCGCACCAACACCAAATCTTTGTTAACTGCCAAAAAATAATTTTTAAAAAGTAAGTGGAACAAAAAAAGCTCAAACGATGCAAAGTTCTTAACTGAGAAAATAACTCCTTTTATATTTTAGTAGCAGCATCCGCCGTACCAGAGAGATAATTGGAAGATTAATATTCGTTAGGCCTTTGAATAACATTTCGCTGTGTAAAAATGTGTGTACTTGAACTATTTATAAAGTGCTTGGCAGAGAGAAGCCTGCCTACCTATTATATATACGTGTATTCAAATTAAAGTTTGTTAACTACACTTAACAAGGCTTTTACATGCTAACGTTATTATAGATACATAAGTTGTTAACGAGTATAATAATAAGCGTATAGTATATGACATAATATAAATAATATAATATCTCACAAAGATCAAACCACTAAAGAAATCGAGAGAAGAGTAGCAAATGGATGGAAGAAATACTGGTCTTTGAAAGAAGTCTTGAAATCTAAGGAGCGAAGTATGCAAATAAAAAGGAAAGTCTTCAACACGTGTATACTTCCCGTCATCACCTATGGATGTGAAACTTGGGCACTCACCAAACGCCACAGAGAAAAGTTGGAACGCTGCCAGAGAGCCATGGAGAGAAGTTTGACAGGAAAAAGGAAACAGGACAGAGTGAGAGGTAGCACAATAAGGGAGAAAACTAAAGTTGCCGATGTAGTTACCCGAATAGACCAACAAAAGTGGAGATGGACAGGACACATGATACGCGATCCACAAGAGAAATGGTGCAAAAATGTCACTGACTGGTATCCCAGAGATGGCAAGAGAAGTAGAGGACGTCAACACATGAGATGGGAAGATGACCTAAAACTCACTGCTGGACATCAATGGAGAAGAGTAGCGCGTGACAGGTCCCAATGGAAAATGTTAGAGGAGGCCTATGCCAAGAGGCAAACTGAGCTTCGGGATATACTATAACAAATAAGATCATGTCTAATACATACCTAACAGAAGTCCAGAATAAAAAGGCTTATTATTATTATTATTATATATGACATAATAAACTGAACATTGAGGATGTAAGCAAGTACAATACAGTACGTAGTTTCATTAACATGTTAAGTTGTACTAAGGAGTTCAATAAGTTTAAGTATAATAAGAGTCAAACTTGACCCAGATGTGGAGGTTAGATGCAGAATTGAAGCAGCAAGAACTGCGTTCATTAAAATGAAATCCCTCTTCTGCAATGACAATATCAGCTTAAAACTAAGGCAGAGAATGGTAAAATGTTATGTGTGGTCGGTCTTGCTCTATGGATGTGAAACATGGACCTTGAAAGTAAATACAATGAACAGGTTAGAGGCTTTTGAAATGTGGCTTCACCGGAGAATGCTCAAGGTCCCATGGACCGACATGATCACCAATACTTCTCAGGCGGGCTAGAGCAGATAGAGAACTGCTTACATTAATAAAAATCAGGAAAATTTCATATCTGGGTCATATACTTCGAGGGGAGAAGTATCACTTGCTCCATTTGATATTGAAAGGCAAGATAGAGGGTCGCCGAGGGCCTGGTAGGAGACAAATGTCTTGGCTGCGTAATATACGAGAGTGGACCGGCATTAGAAGTGTGGAGGAGCTATTCCGGGCAGCGCAAGACAGAGAGACATTCTCAAGAGTGATCGCCAACGTCGGGGGGACCTGATACGGCACACAAAGACGAAGAGTAAAACAGAAGTGCTTAAGGTACTGTGAAAGTAGTTATAGAGGAATGTGTAGTTACTATGTTGATATTATTATAAACTTAAACATGAATAGTTTTGTTCTAAAGCAAGTTAATAAATAACAAGCAGGCTGCAAGGCCCTGTTGGCGACTTTTAAGGCTCCGTATTAAACGTTCAAAAAGAAGAAGAAAATTGATGAAAAGGGAGGTATGTACAAACGTAACAGTAATACTAACGTTATTACAATTAACAGGCGTAATCGAAAATAATTAATAAAGAATGGCCTAAATAATACAGGGCAATTTTTTTTATAGTAATACCTTACAAGAGTCTCAGCTGCTCCCGTCTGGAGCCAGTGAGACTCTGGCATCCCCAATTGGGGTATGTTGTGAGGCTGAAGGTAAAGAAGAGGGGAAGGAGAAGAAGGTGGGGAAGTAACTACCTGCCTATTCAGATCTGGTCACCATACACGGTTTACGCCATTTCAAGCAACGTTTCAATTCTGAATGGTGGGCTTACACCAGGGCGATACTGAGAGTATCTTCCACTCTGGAACGTGCCGCAAATATACTGTACATTATTTTAAATGAATTGATTGTAAAATAATACAAAATATTCAGATAAAATTTATTTGCCAACGCCGGGATTCGATCCAGCGACCTTCGGATTGCTAGTCAAGAGCCTTACCGCTAGACCAAGCCGGCCGTCATAATATATAAATATCTCTGGACAAATGTCTACAGACAACTAGATTTAATAATTAGGTATGTCATTTCATTTTTGTAAATAAATACATTAAAAAAATATAGCATTTTATCAATTCAAAATTATAACTATTACAGTTCCCAACACATCAATATACGATTTAACAATACTTATCAGTATAAACATACAACAAACGATTTATCAGAATGATTACCATATTTTAATTATATTTCCCAACAAAGCTAATTTCAGAATTACCTAGATAAATTACCCGAAAATTTATGAATAACTTTGAATTTATAAAAGTCGGCGAGATACCCTCCTTACTTCAGCTATAAATATATAACAGACCAAAGCGTGAGAATAGGCACCAAGAGTTATTATACACACTTCTCTTAAAGTGCATCTACATCATTTGCCAAAGGCACAGTAATACGAAAAGGTCCTCTTACCGTAATACAACATTATGTTCCCATCTCATTCATTTCGTGTTGAGTCGGGAATCTGTTTTAGAAATAGGTAACACGTGTAATTTGAGAATGAGATAATCTGTCTCTGTTACAATAAATGTAAACAAGAGGCAGGGAAGGATGAAGGAAATAAATTTTCTTTAAGTTCCATTCAGAAACATTGCTTTACCCATGTTTAAGAATGTTTCTAGTTCATACTTCCATGGTTTCTAATTACTAATCTAAACGTACTGACTAATAGATTGGTGTGAGTGGGTAGTGAGTAAGACAAAAACTAATGTATAATTTGTCAAGCTGTCGTTATTTTAAGATCAATTCCTAACGTAAGCTAAACTTATAATAATTGAACTTTCATGTCTGATTACTCGTATTAAACGAAAAAAATCGTGAGAAGAACTCGTAATCTGGTGGGAATTCGCAAATAAACATCGACGATCGTTGGAAGATTGGAATGAAGAGTAGTTGTGAGTACTCTTTGATCTTATTTTCCAAGAATTGTGAATTTATGTTATACGTGTGAAGAACTTTTCTCAGAACATATATATTTTTAATTTTTCCGTGACACGATATGTGATTATTGAATCAAAATTAACAACAAGTAGTAATGGGTCGAAAATAATTTAAAAATCTTTCTGGCTTTAAGGAAAACCTCAAATGTGCCTTTCTGGTGAGTTCAATCTATCACTATACCTAACTTCTTTCTTACTTGATTTACCTGTATTTTTGTGAGCTATTAATAAACATAACAATAATTTAATAAAACAAATGTAAAACTTATTTCCACTTTTATTTAGTTAACATTAACCGATTTCAGCCTGTTAAGGCCATCTTCAGACTGGTAAAAATTATTCATAATCCACGGTTTATTTACACAACATATGGGGAAGGGGGAGAGGGTTGGTTTACAAGGATTTTATTCAGTTATATTATAATGGAATTCCACCATAAATCGTCAGTTACAAAAATATTATTTTTATATTAATAATAACAATGCTCATCAGAACATTTAAAAACATACAATAATTCCAATTACATCCTCCTCAAGTCCACGTTATTCTCATTGTGTTTATTCCGAATAATCTTTTTTTTTTCAGAAGGGTGTTTTTCATCTTTTGTGTTATCGTTACGAGACAATTGAGATAAAAATAAAAATCTGTCTGATATCTAAAAGTGTCCGTCGGCTGAAACACGTTTTACAATTTATTAGTTAATAAAACTACTTACATATACGCCTAATAGGCATCCATAAATGACTAAACGTTTGTCGCATTATTTTGACGTTTGTACGTGATGACATTCGATTCGAAAATTTTCCCGTGACGTTTTTTTACATATAGCTCCACACAGGAGGTCCTGAGGTAAATAATTCCCCTCAGGGCCTATGTCATTTTTGGGAATGCTGTGTGGAGGGTCTTTTTGGGGAAAGGTAGAAATTAAAGTTCTGGGAACGAAAAATATACACTGAGGTAGGAATCTGGGGGTAAATGTGACCAGGAGTAACGGAAGTATGAATTCATTCCTCCCACTGCGGTTCAAGGCGATGGGTTGAGAGGGTCCTGCTGGAGAGTTAAATATCTCCATTAACCAGTCTCTTCTGATCCGGCCCGTCACGCAGTAGAAAGGTGAATCTGGATAAACCTCAACCCTTGAAGCCTGGAACCCCTGATAAGTCACCAAACGTAGCGAATCACTAGGGGTGACCTATGGCAGGGGTTTGGTTTGCCCGATAAATGTTTCCCAGGGCGACGGTACCCACACTCGCCTCCCGTTGACATCTTTTAACGAGGATTGCGCGGAAAAACACGCCGTATATATGGCGTTTTAAGGGTTGGTATCTTAACACAAGCGTAGTATTTAGCTCGTTAGCGCGATGCGAAATTCTGCATATAAGAAAACTGTCAAAATGTGTCGTGTACGACTTATTTGACAAGCGTCTCGATGTCGCAATCAAAATCACCCTTCGTTGAGCTTTATTGTAAAGTTCGTGCTCTTCCTCTCTCGCCATTCCTCCTTCTTAACACAACATGATGCGTGATGGATCATTGGCAATAGTCCACTGCATCAGTATAAAAAAGGTTCACATTATTTCATATTATTTATCCAGATCTCCGTCAATACCGGGAACGGAGACGGTAAATTATTAATCCTCAGGTTTACATAAAACGCTGCAAAGCTTTGGCTCGGGGATAAATAAATCTCGTTATTATTTATGACCGTAAACACTTGTAGAGTATCACTATTCACTATTTAAAGGCACGCATATTTCACAACAAGTTTGTGTAAATATTGTCCATAATACTTTCATAGCAGCCGTGGCCAACCGGGAACCGCTGGCAGGATTTTATTTTTTAAATAAACGCTAACGTTTCGAGCCGTATTTAAAAGATACACACAGATACGCGATATAATGTTTATTTTAGCGCCTTTGCCTTTCTCAAAAAAGTGCGTTTATTAATAAAAAATCAGAGAGTGCAATTCACACGCGGTGGAAGTGAAACCATCAGAAAACTAAAGTAGACAGGAGTGGGGAGGCTAGGAAGCACCGCACAAAGAGGAGACCGATTAAACTATATCATTCTCTGGCAAGCTAAATCCTCTAGATTTGTTTTTCTCTTTTTAGTGTGCATTTTTGGTTTCATCGAATTTCAAATCACAACGGATGTGAAGAAGTTTTCTCTTCAATTTTTATTATGAGGTAATTTTTCACCAAAACGATGCTATACAAATCGTCCAAATATGTTATAAATGTGGTTATTTTCAATGATATGGTTAGTGAACTCAGAAAAATTATTATTATTAAGACACCTTAAATGTTCTTTGATTCTGATTTCAAAATTACGAGTTGTTTTTCCAATATAAAATGAGGGACAATCATTGCATTTGAGTTTATATATTCCGGAATTAGTCAATTTATGGTCTTTATCTTTAGTATTTCTCAAAAAATTACCGATATTATTTCTTGTATAAAACGCTGGTTTAATATTAGAAGGGAAATTTTTGCAACATTGAACTGAAAAATGATTAATATACAAAAAAATTATTTAAAAAAAAAAATTATTAAAATAACCACAGTTTTGAAAAAAACACAGTGATAAATATTCTTCATATTAATCATAAAGGAAAACGTTTAGATAACTTAGAAGCTTTGGAAATTAAAAAATCCCTTAAAAATAATTAATCTATTATCAACAAACAAAAAATATTGTCATATAGCCCAATCATGGATTTGTTCCCCTACCCACCCACTCTACACTAATACCTACCCACCCAATCTACATTATTAACTAACAACGGCTCCACCCCTACCACAATAAAACATTGTTCTAAACTGTCAAATTAGTATAAGCTTTCCCTGACGAAGGAACGTTTGTTCCGAAACCGGTCGGATTTGCACATCATATAAGTGGTTTATACAAAGTTGTATTGTTTCATTTTTCTATAATGGATAACCACAAAGTAATAGCTACATTCAAAAATATAAAGTAAAATAAGTTTATTTATTTCTTCAAAGTAAAACCACCAAAGACAAACTACTCAAAAGTAGTTTATTGGGACTTTTATTTTTTCTGTAAAATATTTATATGTTTTCCTGTTATATTGTATTACTTTGTCTTTATAATAAATAAATAAATTTAAAATTTAAAAATTAAAAAAAACCTGTAAAAAAAACTCAAATACCTTTCCAAAAGCTTTTTTTCAAGTATTTTTAAACTCCTCCAAAAAGGGGGCGTTAATTCCAATTTTTTCCTGGACTATTGGATCGCCTTAATAATAGAATTACATTTTAATTTTAATTTCTCGGAAAAAAAAATGTTCTTAAAGTGCTCGTCGTAAAGGACAAAAATATTTTCCTAAAAATATTTCAACTATGCAGATTGAAATAGAAAAAAAAAACATAGAAAAATGATATTTACGTCATTTCTCGTATGTACAGTATTTAAAATTTCCGCTATCGATATATAAGAATATCGCACACACTTTTTTGATTGAATTATTTGATTTTCATTTCCGGCCCTTGTTTCATAAAAGGTTGGCGTCACCTGCTTAAACGTATAATGCAGTCGAAGTGCTGCTCTTCTCGTTCCCAAGAAGGGGCTATTATTTAGAACGCTGCAGTAATTATTCATGCTGCAAGGCGCAATGCTTTATTACCCCTGGTACAAAATACTTGCTCTTCTCTGGCTAGACTAAAACGGCATTTTAAATTGATTATTTTAATAATTCTCTCAAATTTTCATTCCGCCCTTTCACGGACTCTTTTGCGTTTAACTTTTTACCAGGTCTTAATCTTTAAAAAGAATGAAATAATAAAGGGCGAATTAGTAGATATAGAAGCTGATCTTGATCGAGATGTTATAATATATGTTCATAATAATGATATACCTACGGTAAAATATTCATCGTAGTATGTTTATACTGGTATTATGAATAATCGAGTAAGATCGATATTTTATCGACTGATTCTCATTATTCAAATAAGTTAGTACCTCATCATAAGGATATGAAATGATTCAAAATTCGTGAAGAAAATATAATTCGTATTAGAATAAAATGATTCATTAAAATAAACGGTTTTAAAAAGTTATCGCTCCATACAAAACACGTCACGCTCGATACATGATTTTATAAGATACTAGCTTTTTCATGCTATTAGGGGGGTTCCCACGCCACCTACCCCCCCCCCCCCCCCCCCACCCTCTTGTTTGTTTGTTCTCTGCGAACTTATCAATTGGTTTGACTTTTTGACAGATGTTATGAAGAGTAATGGTGCTGATTTTAAGAAAATAAAATTTTATATTATTCTTATTTTAATTTACATGTATAAGTATATTACATTGGATTTAGTAATATTGACCTTGAGCATTATAATGGATCAATAAGATGGATCAAGGACGAGATATTTATGAGACGTAATATTTTTGGTTTGCCTCGTTATTCTCCTGTTCCATTCGTGTGGAAAACATTCTTTTTTTTAAATGATTTTTGGCTATGTAATTTTCGTTTTTTCGCACCAACAAAATGATGTCCCGTCTTTCCGGTTTTTAAAAAAAGGTCTGATTTTCGAATTGAAACTTTAAAAAAATCGCAAGGGTTTCAAAAATACGATAAAAAAACGGAATGTCTTAGAATATTTGCCTAAACCAGACTTTTTTTTCAAAATGTGTTGCAGGTGGCCTATTATGAAGTATCTCGCGTGTTAAAGTTGAGTTATGTTAAATTGGCACCTATGTCATTCGGAAGGCAGGGATGAATGCCTATATCACCATTTACATATTTGTAAAAAATAATATACAAAATGTTATGCTATGTGTTCCAGCTTTTGTAGTAGAAATATATATTTTTTATAATCACTGCCTTCTCCATCGGAGACAGGCCGTATTAGTCTATAATGTGTGGGTCGGTACTAATTGTATGTAATTCCGCGTAATCGCAGGGCCTGTTCAGGCATCTACAGTTATAAAACAACCCATTACATTAACAACTTATTAACACGCGAACCTGTTTTTGGCATAAATCTTAATAACTGATTATTTGCCTCCGCCCAAAAAATACGACCCCGCTTGCGAAAAATCGATACGGCCGAATGAAAAGTGAAACGAAAGTGTGAAGTTATAAATCCCGGATTAGTTTGAAGCCGGAGTCACTTGTGTAATCCCCTAAGCTGTCGGTTGGGCCTGTACACAGTACGCACCTCACCCTTCCGTCGCCCCCGACTCCTTCAACCTTCCTCATCCCCATCTCCGGTCCATTTGCACTCAGGTCACTGAGGGTTAAAACCTCCACAAATAATTTAAGACAAAACCCGAATTATCAAAAAAACATATACCAAAAAAGTTGTGAGACATGTTTAAAGTATAGAAATGAAAGTTTAATAAACTATAAAAGTATTAGATACGTTTTTTAGATTTTCACGGTCAAAAGTATTTTCGTTGTTTGTTTTTGGGGTGATCTGCCCTGATGATGGACACTGCAACGCTGTCCAAAACGTTGGCTAAAGAAGGAGGTAGCGTAACACGGCATAACACCCCAAAAACAAATAACGAAAATAAAAGTATTAATTTGATAAAAGTTAAAAATCAATATATTTTCCTTCCCCTTTGGACGAAAGAACTGTCAAATTAATATGACAAGAACTTCCAAAGACAAACAGCCTGGAAAAAAATGGATTTTTTTTTTACCAAAACATTTTTGATGAAAATGTAGAGATATGTATAAAAAAAAATTAAAAATACAGTCCTTTTAAATAATGAATTTGGAACGAAACCGTCACCTCACTTTTTCCTCGTGCATACAATAAAAAAATAATAAAAAAATTCCAAGTTTTTTTATTGCCAAAAAACTAACCTAAAAAATAATACCGACTTTTATAACAGATTTCTTGCATCTCTAAAGACGTTAATTTCTTTTATACGTTTAGGAACACATGTATTAGATATTAATATTGAAAAAAACACCACTTTTATGAAATTATCATAAAATAAAATCCTTTAAATATAAATTTGAATTTTCATGTTTTACATAAAATACTTTTTGACATTTCAATTTTCAAAGTATGATTATTGTTATTATAACTTAATTAAAACTTATTAAAAACCACAAAAAACACGGTAAATATATCAATTATACGAATATAATGGTGAATTAGTCATATTAATAGAAATTACGATCACATTTGAGTAATATTACACACACCCCTAAGAAGTGATTTATTTTTCGCGCTTTCAGCGCGAACGACGAATGCGCAGGCGCCGCCACCTAACGGTTATGTAGGAAAACAAACAATTTATTATGTACACTATAAAAAATTAAATTGTTGCCAGATTTAAAGTATATTTTAAGAACAAATCTTATTAGTAATATTTCGTGTTTTAGTGTATTGTTGTTTTATTCATGTTGCGGCAGCAATACAGGTTATCGGCCGTGGTGTGTTTTTTTTAGTAAGGCTGCTAGAATATTGTGCGAAGCTATAGGTATGTAAGGTACTTAATTTTAAATGTGCAATTTTTGAAAACAGAAAACATTTAATTAGCTAAAATAATGCCGTTGGTACATATTAGGCACTGGCTTTTAAATCGTATAGCTTGAAGTTACAAACACAAGTTACACCTTTTTTTTTAAACTCGAAACAACATTTAAAATACGTAATTCACATTTTGCAAATTTACAAGTAACTCAGAGAGGCACGGATAATGAAGGGTTTGAGTTTACAAAAAAATATATATAATAATGTTAATTTCGCCTACCTATATTGTGCTTGAGGGCGTAGCAAGCTTCTGCCTAATTTACACTTCTCCATCGAAGTAGACATTTCGTCGCAACACCCCCTCACTTCCCCACCCCCGAACTCCTCATAATCCTAATTAGGAGTTCAATGCATTTACACGAAATGGAAAGGCTTTCGAGGCAAAGCCTTAGAGCCTATAGAAAGGCTTTAGCGGTAGGCTTCGGTGAGCGAAGACGAACTTGGCAATCAATGTCAAGCAGAGTCATTGTCACGAAGATAAGCTAATTAAAGGTTGATATCTTTTACCATTATTTGAAATAATAATATCATTCAGTAAAACAATCGATTCTAATTGGATCAGGATCATAGTGAAGTGTTTAATCATTAAACATTAATGCGGCGAATTCATAATTAAAATATTATTAGGAGACATTCTTTAGTGTCCAATTTAAGTTTTTACATACATATTGACGTTAATGTTTATGTACTTTCAGGGAAATTGGAGGACCCACCACTTACCCGCCCTGGTATAGGTAACAGATGGTTACCCCTTCAAGGCTCTTGCAAGGACTCTAATTTTTTTGGTGAAAACGACTCTACATTTGATAACGAAACTAGACCTCCAATGTCCCTGCATACGTTGTTAGTAAGCAGTATGCAAGTGCTTAGCGGGAAATACAGATACAATAGGTGTTAGTATGATAAAATATAGGCAAGACAATGAGACAGGTTGGTGAAAGTTCACGAGGTGGCAAGCGCTGGGTGATTGTATCCAGCGTATCCTACAAGCACCTGTTTGGGAAGAAGACACAGTAGATAAGTAATAAGGGAATGGCAAACGGTTGGGAGTCCTCTTCAATCGATTGGCAGTCCCAGCAAGAATGCGCATGACATTCGGTCTAGTCGTGAACCACACTCAGCTTCCGCGCCCCTTAGCCGGTTCCTCGGTGATGCCTCAAAGAAAAGTAAATGGGAGATTGGGGGGAAATACCCGACGACCCTAAGGAATTCAGCGTCGAGTAGCCGGAGGCAAGGCGAAGGAGAGCCGAGGTCGCCCCCCCCAAACCTAAAGCCTGCACATGTTGCTGGGGGTGGCGCAATTAATTTTAGAGGACACCGTGCCTTCGTCGACCGACTCCTGTTGATGCAAGGACGAGGTCTAACGCACCCCCAGAAGGGGAAAAAGAAACATAACAAAATAAATAGATGCAGTTCAGTTCAGCCTTCTGAACGAAGCGAAGTAGCATTGTGAGACTAAAAACAAAAAGAGAACAAAGAAACCAAAACAAAATTAAAAAAAAAACAAAGTCGAGTATGTTAGTTGAATCAATAGTGTTCCTTGGAATATGAAGCTGGAAAAAAAAGAAGATCACAAAAAATTGATGAAAAATAATGAAAACAATAAACAGGTATCTCGATAGAACATCGTGTAGCTCAGCTTAGTGAAATCTAAAATAAACCATGTGAAAAGAAATAAAATAAGCAAAAAAGAGGTAAGTCACAGAAAAATAAAAGAAAAAGGAACAAAATGTATACAATAGAATAAGAAAAAAGGTACCTAAGATAGAGATGATATTATAACAAAAAAAAATATATAAACAGATATAAAGCATAAGACATAAAATTCTAGCAGTAGATGTAATAAAGTAAAGAGAATGTCCGTGGATTCAAGAGCAAATACACCTGGTACCTACATGATTTTACAGCTAGTCAGCGACTCTAAGATCAGGCCATCTCTCTACCCAGACTTTCGTAAATTTCCTCAAACACTCAAAGTTCACCTTATTCGAAACGAGATCCGCGTTCCAAGCTGGTCTCGTAGTAACTTGCAAGCCATCGAGCATTTCCTCTCGGGCATCCGTCAAAATCTCGCAGTGCCACAGAATGTGCTCAGCTGTTTGATCAGTATTACCGCAAGCGCAGTTAGGATGGGGTGATAGAGAGAGACTATGAAGTCTCCCTCTGAACTCCCCATGACCGGACAGAAGTTGGGTCATATGATGATCCTTAGTGATGTACGCCCCTTCCATTCTGAGTTTAACTGACGGGAAGAAGGAGAAAGTCCACCTTCCCGTATTTGACCTATCCCAACGTTCCTGCCATTCTCTCAAAGTTCTTTCTCGCATCTCTCTAAGAAGTCCCGGGAGGGAAACCGCTCCACCTGGTATTAGCTCAATACCATGATGGGTGGCAGTTCTTCCTCTCGTTAGAAGCTTCTTTGTTAACACCTCCCTAATTTCAAGATCGATAGGCAAAACGCCGGCCAAAACTGGCAAAGCGTCCGAAGCAACTGTTCTGTACGCACCCGAAAGCGCCAGCAAGGGGACTCGCTGGCCTCTCTTGAGCGCCGAGAGTATGAGTGCATTCTCCAGGCGGTGATCCCACACAGAGGCCGCATACGAGACTTGCGCCACGTAAGCCCCCCTGTATAGGAGACGGAGCGCTGGAGAGCGCAGTCCCCACTCAGCAGTAGATATTCTTCTCAATTTCAAAAAGAGGGCCTGGGCCTTACTTGATACGTTTTTAACATGGGTCAAGAATGAGGACGTTCGATCCAAAGTGACGCCTAAGTATTTAGTGTTCTCAACGAATCGGATTTTGGTATCTCCCATTTTGATGGTGGGATTTCTACTTCTATTGAGGTTACCCTTCATCAGGAGTCCCATGGTCTTGTGGGGAGCGAAGGTCAGCCGATTTCTCTTTCCCCATTCTAAAGTCACACTTAAAACCTCTTCAGCTTTACTCTCAACTTCCTTTCTGCTGTTCCCCGAGACCAGATACAATTTGTCATCAGCGTAATCCACCGAGATACATCCTTCAGGCAAGGGCAGCCTGGAGGAATCGTCAAACAAAATGTTCCAAAACTCAGGTCCAAGGATTGAACCCTGAGGACAACCCATGTCAACTATTCGTTCAATCAGGTAGTCTCCAAAAGAAAGGATGACCGTTCTGTCGCAGAGGTAATCAGCGCAGATCTTGAACAGATTTTGTGGACATTTCCTATTTTTGAGCTTGACTAGTATCATCGGCCACCACGCATGATCGAAGGCACCAGTGATATCGAGGAAAATTCCAATTACGTACCTCTTTTGGCAAGCCTTCACCCAGTCAAGCGCATACGTGATGGCGTGCTCAGTGGACATACTGGGGACAAAACCAAACTGCCGCTCGCAGGGTGGGGATAACGTTTGACGTAAACGCTGCCTAATCAGTTTCTCCAGAATCTTCCCCAGGACAGGTAGCAGGGTGATTGGACGGTACGCCTTCACGTCCGACCTTGGTTTATCGTTCCCCTTTGGTATAATCCTAAGCACGCCCCTCTTCCATTCAGAAGGGAAAGTACCTCTTCTCATGCATGTATCCATCACTTGGAAGAGCTCCTCCTTGGCGTGGATCCATACTTGCTTCGCTATTATTCCATTGAGCCTATCATACCCTGGTGCCTTCTTAAGACCCAAACCCTTGATTATCAGCTCGATTTCTGCTTTAGTTACTGGTGTCACCCTTACCTCCTGGGCGAGGTTTCTCGGTAGGAGCCGTGACAGATTTCTAATCTGTTTGTGGTGGTCGCTTTCCCCAATTACTGAATCTACAGGAACTAACTTACCCAGAAGTGTATTGAGAGTGGATGCCACGTCCACACTTTCAACGTTCCTTCCGTCCTTTTCGGTTATTACGCTAGTTAAATACCGGTCAGAGCCTTTTCCCGTTTTTTCAATGGCGCTGTGGATATCCCACGGGTTGGCGTTACCCACTTCTTGTACCCAATTATGCCATGCAGCTCGTTTCGCTGAGAGGACGGCCTGTTTGAAAGCTCTACGGGAGCCACTGAGTCGTGACTGGAGGGCGTGTGTCTCCTCCTGCGTACACCCGCCACGTCTGGATACGCCCAGGGCTCGATAGGCTCTCTTGTAGGCCCCTTTCAGTGAAGTCAGCTCATTCGACCACCACGGCGTCCTAATAACCGTCTTTGGGTTTGATCTTCCCAAGGACCGCTCGGCAGCTGATACCACGGCTGCATTAAAAAAGTTCCCCAAATTACCCGGATCTCTTGCTGCTACATCATGAAATCCCCTTAAAGTATCATGTAGAGCTTCCCCAAAGTTATCCCAGTTCGCCCTGGTGGTTTTGAAGTTCCAGGAGGATCTTGGGGCTTCCGTCTTTTTGACACCCACCGTGAAGGTTATTAGCCTGTGATCGGAGGCAATAGCGCATTCGTGAACCTTCCATTTAGATATCTTGGCCGCAACTGATCCAGAGCAAAGAGTAAGATCAATGTTGCTCTCACCATGTGTATTAGAGAAAGTAGAAATGTTCCCTGGCTCGTTAATCAGAGATAGACCTTGCGCCGCAATAAGGTCTTCGACGGCGTCTGAGCGTTCCGTCCGGTTACTAGAAGTATCAAACCACAATGGTGAGCGAGCGTTAAAGTCTCCTCCTATAACTACGTTACGTCCTTTAAGCGCGTTTAGTGCGCGCGTCAGGCTCAAGATATGAGGTCCCACTGGGTTCCCGTACTTAAAATAGACTGAGATCAATATGATCTCAGTGTTTCCGAAATTTAGAGAGACACAGGTTTGGTACTCG
Source organism: Limnephilus rhombicus (assembly GCA_929108145.2). Classification (NCBI taxonomy): domain Eukaryota; kingdom Metazoa; phylum Arthropoda; class Insecta; order Trichoptera; family Limnephilidae; genus Limnephilus; species Limnephilus rhombicus. The sequence goes on from OV815283.1 coordinate 47,395,924, forward strand.
TTTGACAGTCCCACCAGAAGGAGGGGGCTGATCAACGAAGTGTTGACCAGAACACCCGCCCCCGGTGCTGTGCCAATTTCGAGTACCGCACCCGGATAGCTTATTGGCGTTCTACCTAACCGAGTGTATTGCTCCTGAATGAGTAATATGTCAATGTTTTGGTCAGTCATGACCCGCAACGCCTCGAGCGTGGCCAGTCGGGACCTCTGCAGGTTGATCTGACCTATAGAGAGAAAAGCGTTAGAACCCATAGTCAGTCATGCGAATCTGCGTTTCCAAAGCAGCTTTATGGGCTGGGCACGTTCTGTCTCCTGTTGGGTGATTCGCTGGTTTTTTAAAACGCGTGCAAGTGGCACAGACAGCGGCCTGTGCTTTCTTGGGGCAAACATCAATGTCATGGCCGGTTTCAGCACAGTGACGGCAGGTGGTCGATTCTTGCGTGCACGATTTGCTTATGTGGCCGTACTGTTGGCACTTGAAGCACCTAGTAGCTCCCAAATAGTCGCGAGTGCGGCAAGCGTTCCACCCAAGAAAGCATAAACCATTGTCAATCAGCACTTTTCTTGCCTCGGGGTGGCAAGTTAGGATCATGTGCATCGTACCCTGGTCCCTCTTGCCAAAGAGGGACACTCTCCGCATTGTCCTGAGATGATCCTCCTTAGTGAGAGAGCACTTAAATGCGAGATTGTTTTCAAAAATCTCCTCAAAAAGTGATGGATCCTGTGAAGCCTCTCCCTTCGGGACGTCATATAGGACTATTTTTGGAAGGCGTCCTTGCGGGTTAATCATTTTGATCCCCTTGGCAGTGAGCTTGTCTTCTACCTTTTTAATATTTGTGATGCCTACTGGGGTGGTGGTTTGAATGGCAAACCCTCCTCCCTTGATTTTCCTTGTTCGTACAACCTGAAAACCATCCTTCTTGGGATTCAGGACCGTTGTTAGTTTTTTCTGCAGGTCTTCGGATGTGCAGCCCTCGGGAATCGTTGGGTAAAAGAGGACCGTCGGTTGGAGAATGGGGGTAGGTCTCTCCATACCATTCATAAGGATCGACTTCGACGGGGGGGCACCTGAAGCTGCACTCGCGTAGGTTTTTTTTTTCGGGTTATTTGCCAGTGGCCCTGGTTGGTTGGCGCTATTCGCTATTATCTTGTCCAGTTTTTCTTCGAAGCCTTGTTGGGTTTCAGCTATCTGTGCGAGTGTCTGCGCCCGGGAAGTAGCAGCTGCGTGGGAAATAGCAAAGTTGGAGAGACTTTTTTTGATATGTTCGATTGAATCCAAAATAATTGATCGGTCCTCTTTGTTCATTTTATTTTTGCCAGCAGTGATCGTTTGAGATATCAAAGTCAGGTGAGACCAAATATGATCGAGAGTATCACTAGATTGCGCAGCAGCCTCGTTTGCGATAAAATTTGGTAGTGAATCTTCTTCCCTCAATCTCTTCCTATTTGCCTGATTCGGGGATTTTCTCAATGGTACTTCAGAGGAGAATTGAGTGGCAGCTCTAGGATCATCCTTTTTGGTTAATGAGCGGTAGGCCGAGGATGATTCAGCCATCCTGCTTCCATGTACGCTGCTATAAGGCGAAGCTGATCTGTCACTGGCTACAATAGGTTGTAAAGGCTCTTGCTGAGTGGAGTCCTCGTCGTCGGAGTCCGACGACATTTTTCCCCACTTAATTTACAAAAAAAAAAGAAAAAGAAGACGACTCTTTTTTCGTTAGCTTGATGCAGTACAAAATTTAGAGTATGTTAACAGTTTGAAATTTACAAATATTCCCACGGATTGTATTTACAGATAGGATTGATGAAAAACCCCGCGGTGAATCGTCTTTTGTTGATTTATCATAAATTATTTTAAAATCCTACCGTCACTTGAAATTTATATATTCTAATAACTTTTTTGTTCCGCTACCGATTCGAAGTGTCTTTTCACTGAACGGTTGGATTTTTCAAAACGCGTTTAATGATGTATATATATCCCGGAACGGTAACAAATTCACGTACTAAAAAGTATATTTAAAAAAAATAGTGTCCCACAAGGTTTAAACTTGACCCTTTTAAAGCTTTTTGTCTAAAATTATGGCCTTTATAGGTGTTTTAACTGAGTTAACACTTGTATTACTATTCACTATATCTATGTTAAGAATCTACACTTCTGTAACTTCACTGAAACGTCACTTTCGCCTATAAAACTAAACTTCAGTCACTTCACGTCGCTTTGAAACTAAATATTGTTATTATACAAAAGTTGATAAAGTATCACTTTTAAAGCTAAAAACTAGACAGGAAAAGGTTTTTTGTGACGGGGATGTTGTCCCCGTACACGATAGAACTAATATTTAATTGATTATACTATGATTTTTATCTTTTTAACACAGAAGAGATTTTAATAATAAACGTCAAATAGACGTTAAATTTTTTAGAAAGTTGATTATAAATCACTTATTTTTCACTGATAATTTACACAAAATGGTTTAATGGGGCAGGGGAGAGGTCCCCTAAGCGGTGTACCCGAAATAATTGGTTGATGATCGATTTTTACCGGTTTTCTATTAAATTAACTGTGGAGATTGTTGCGTCGCTGCGACCAAAATGGAGGCTTGAACTGAACTTTCAGGGAAAGTGTAACATGACTTCAAGGCTTCTATTTTAGCTTTCGTTGGCGGTATCATTGTTTTGCATAGTGCGAAGGCTCGTGTTTTGAAGGGCCGTCTAGTATTCATGACCCCTGAACTCCGAAACACGTTTGCTCTGAGAGTTCTCAGTTGCTCAGATTAATGCTGTCCAGTGGATAAAATAAAACCTGTATATGATTTTATGTAATCATTTATAAACGACATTATTTTTGCTATCATTTATACGTTATTGTTGATGATTTCGCGTTATTATTCCTAATGTTTTATGACATAATTATGTTAGGTCTTGATTAGGAATCAAACCACAAAATGCAAGCAAGTCTTTCGGCAGATTTACCAAATGATATTAAAATCGTAAAATTTATGTGCAGCTGTTCAGATTCAAATCCAAATGCATTATTCGCACTGTCATGTCGATGTTGACATAAAAGCCTTCTAAATGATGCTCCCAATTTTCCATATATAATATCATTGTTTTTCAGAAAGTGTAAAACTATGATTTCTTATTGCTAAATCATTCCCTGAGTTAAACTTTACGGTGCAAACTGTAAACCACAAAATTATAATTAAAAAAATATTTTTATACCTCCAGTTACATGTTGTTTTAAAAATAATCAGCATTTTTTAATTTGTACATACTTTACTACAATACCTACTAGGAAATCCTACTAATATTATAAAGGCGAAAGTTTTTATGGATGTATGTTTGTTACTCTTTCACTCAAAAAATATTGAATTTACATTAAAAATTCTTTCACAAATAGAAAGCTACATTATTTGCGAGTAATATAGGCTGTATATATATATTTGAAAGCTACGGCGTTATGAAATTATGTATACGTTTATTGTCCAGACGAAAAACAAATCGCTGCTTGGTAACTATAAGTAATTATTTGACGTGTGCTGTCATTTTATCATGCGTTTAGGTTTCTATAGAGGCGGAGTGGGAACCCCCTTAATACTATGCGAGCGAAGCCGGGGGCAAAAGCTGGTTAAGTATATTATGTTATTTGCATTTAATAAAACACGACCGAACAAATCCAAACTTTTTAAATCATGATAGACTAGTTCAAAATAAGCACAAGTAACTTTGAATAATCTGAGATATTTATTCGCCAACACAGTTGGGAGATTTGGGGAGTGGGTGGGGATTGGGTGAGGGTAGTGGGGTGACTTATTGATTATTCCAGTTCCTGATAGGGCACGGAGGCTCTACCGGCGACAGGACTAACACTAGTTCTGATGAGACCCTTATTTGCATGGCTTCAACTTAAGGCTACTTCAAATATTAAGGCATCGTACAGCTTCTGACATTTTCGGTGGTCTAAAAATATATGAATATGAATGAGAGTGTCTGAGGAGGTAATGTAATTGGTTTCACCTTTCAACTTTGGTAAGATCACTTTACTCGTGTTGAAAAGGGTGAAAAATGTTTACCATATTTGAGTATCGAACCCGGCCCGTCAAAATGCCAGTCGATTTTTTTACCAACCAGGCCGTTGAACACCTCATTATTATGTAATACAGCCGTATAGAACCAAATCACAAATCGAAAAATGAAAACGAAATGAATGAATTAGAAGGAATGTAATGCCATGAGCACGTACGTATATTGAATGAAAATAAAACCTTTTTTTTTAGTAGTAGCTGAATTTCGGAGGCGGGTATGGGAACCGCCGCCCCGGTAACTATTTATCAGATAACCAACACCTCTGCTATAGGTTACCCCAAGTGGTTCGCTACGTTTGGTGACTTAGCAGGGGTGCTCGGGTTCATGGGGTGGGTCTTGGCGGCGGATACGTCTACCCACCAGCTGCATGACAGGCTGTATCGGGAGAGAATGGTTGAGGGAGTCCTTTTGACTTCTCCAGCCGTACTCTCTCGTAACATCACCTTGCACCGCAGTGGCAGGGATGGATTCATACATCCGTCACTCCTGGACATACTGACTCCCAGATTCCTACCCATCCCTAATATTCTTAGTTTTCGTTCCTCTTCCTCTTCTTCCCTTTCTAAAAAGACCCTCCACACAGCATTCCCGATGATAACACAGGCCCCGAGCTAATGTAAAAAATCATTGAAAGCATTTGACAGATTCCGTAGTCGAGGGGTCCTCGAAGGTGGGAGGTTCAAATACCGGCGTGATTTATTTAGATCACGTTATAGTATCAAGAGTGGAAGACACTCTCAGTATCACTCGAATAAACTACCACCATTCAGAATTTATGATTTAAAATAGCTTCAGTCTTCAGGTGACCACATCTGAATTGCCAGTTTTCCTCTTACCCGTATCCTTCCCCTCCCCACGTCCTTCTGCCTCGCAACCTATCCCAGTCATTGAGCCATAGTTTCACTGGCTGAGAACAGTTGGGACTCTTATGCGACATTCACATCGTTATGGTGAAAGACCATTCGTAATCGAAAATTAGCTTAAACTACTTCCCAACCTTCATCTCTCTCCTATCTTCTTACCCTACCCATTTCATACAACGTCACAAAATTCCTTATATTGAGTATTTCGTAGTTAAGGGACTCTCATGCGGGATTTACAACGAAAAAATTTAAAGCCATGTAATTATTGACTAATCCTCTAAGTAGCTTGTTCTAAATTCTCATAAAATTTTTCTTCTTCGACGCTGAGCCCACACAATGGAGATTGGCAGATGTGAGATAGAAGTAATGTGACATGGTCTGAATAATTTATCTTACGAAAGGCCGTAAAAAATTTCAGATAGCCTTTTTAAATATCTCCTTTGCATTGTATGATCTTATAAAGATATAAAATAGTCAAATAAGCAACCACCTTGGGGGTAAATACGCAATTTCATCAAAAGGGATCATTCCCTGTGGCATCCCCTCGCGACGCTTTGCCCGATTCTAGTTTTTAAAATCCCTTTTATATGAAGGCATAAACTTTTATCGCCTCAATAAAAATTGTTTTATTTTATTTTAAATCTCACCAAAATACTCTTTTTTATACACACATAGCAATTGTGAGATCAAAATCTGCTTTTTTATTCCGGTTGAAAACGTCTGGCTTATGGGGCATTTTGGATATTTAAGTAGGAATTGTCTGATTTTTACCATCAAATGACACACATTTTATTAAAATCAGCGTTACCAAAACTTACATAGGCTATTATCGTAACATCTATGGTATTTTTATGGTATCAGTGTTTAGAAGCTTTCGGCCGATTAGTTCATATTTATCTTTGCACAAAGCTGGACTTGCAAAATCATAGACGATAAAAATAGGAAAAAATATTTAATCGACCCACTAAACCTTATGAAAGGAGGCCGGGAAGAAGGGAACAGATTTACGTATTATATCGACTGTAAAAAGGTAGAATCATGTTTCCCTTGTTGACAACATTCTATGTGAGAATTCATAAATTTAATTAATGTTTTAAATTGATAGCTATTAGTATTTTTATGTAACTTCTCAATTGTCACAATGCGACGGTTCTTACCTCGAATCAGACAGCCTACGTGGTCCAGGGAGCGTATTTACAATCTGTCGCGCTACCGACTGAAACGCGGTAGGGATTGTAACGCATAAATCACCTTACAAACACTACCTCGTTTCAGTCGCCTTACGCGCTTCGTTGCTCTATTTGTTTCTGTGAGAGTGACGACCGTAATTATAGAAGGGTTAGCAGAGAAGATGGACCGCGTTTTTTTTATACTTGAAAAAAAAATTTTACATTGAAAATTTATTTTTCAAGTAAAAAAAAAACGCGCGTTTTGTTTTTACGTAAAAATAAATTACCCTATAATTACGGTCGTCTTCTATAAAGAACTTAAGAAATAAATTTTCCATGTAAAAAAAATGTGTCAGTTAAAAAAAACGCGGTCCATCCTCTCTGCGAACCCCTCTATAATTACGGTCGTCACCCTTACAGAAACAGATAGAGCAACGAAGCGCCTAGGCGACTGAAACGAGGTAGTGTTTGTAAGGTGATTTATGCATTACAATACCTACCGCGTTTCTAGGTGAATATGCATTACAATCCCTACCGCGTTTCAGTCGGTAGCGCGACTGTAACGCGGTAGGGATTGGAAATACGGGTCCAGGGACAAGGCTCCCGACTAGCCACGGAGGCCACGGGTTCAAATCTCGGCGTGCGCAAGTAAATTTTATTTTTACTGATTTGTGTTTTCACAACTTAATCATCTAAAATAATAAAAAATATATTTGCGGCAAGTTCCAGTGGCGAAGATACTATCAGTATCGGACTGGTGTAGACCACCATTTAGAATTGAAACGTTGCTTTAAATGGATTTAGCCATGTTTGGTCATCAGATCTGAAAAGCGAGATAGCCAGGTACATCCCCATGTTCCTCTTCCCCATATTTTTCGTCTCCAAATACCTTCAGCCTCACAACATACCTCAATTGGGGAGGCCGGCTCCAGACGGTTGGGACCAGTTGGAACTCTTGTGCGATATTCACATTAAAACTAAACATAAACATGGAAACTACGAAAATATTCATACACTGACAGTAAAAATCAGTGGCGTACGTACTTTGAAATCAAACCTCAAGGGCACAAAATAAAAATTAGGTCCGTATGAATTGGAAATCATTGATTCGTGTTCATACTGAAAACAAATATTACTCTGATTATTGGCATATTTTTCCCCATTTCTCCCAAATAAATATTTATTTAAAAAAATAAAATACTTTTTGTTTTAAAACCACGAAATTTCCTGGTTTTAAAACAAAAAAAACCACAAAGTGATTGCTTTCTACAATAATAAATATTTATTTTTAAACTGCTTTAAAATACTTTTTACCACATATCGGTATAATCTAAATCATTATTCAGAGCGTTCAAAGTACCAGTAAAAACGTTTGGTCGTCTCCGTAGACCCTACAATACTAATTGCCGTGACGATAATTTTGAAAGTATGGATTATAGTTACCACGATAATATTGAAGTGGGAGTGAATTCCAAAGATTTAAAAACGTCAAATGTCAATGCGCTGATAGTTTTGATTTTATTTTTAAACATATATAATGCTTCAGCTCTTTCTTACACACTAAATAAAAACAGTCGAAAATGAGTCAAATGGTGAAGGCATGTCGGCAACCCCCTAGGGGAAACACACAATAATTATCATACATCTCCCTCACACGTATAAAGAAAATTAAATGCAATTCCCATCACCGTAGCCGAGCCGTAATAAAGATATATTACCTGCTTCCTCCAAAGGAAAAAAGTAGTAGGTACTTTGGAAGATCAGACACACATATTTTGTGAAACTCATATTTTGTCTTACCATTGTTTAAAGTGTAAGAAAGGGTTGCAGCATTACAAAGATAAGGAACGTATGTTTATTGCATTTTTGCCGTCACGGTACCGTAACCGTGAATAGTCACGATAATTATAAAAGCGTATATTTAAGATTTAACCTGTTTGTATAAAATCATAAATTCAATGTTTGATACCCCTGATTTATTATATGTAATTTCTTTTCATACTCCAGGCAGGTCAGTCACAAGACAGTACCTACCATATTATTGTAGCAATTCTAAGTCAACAAGTCAATATTATACTCCTATGCGAAGGATTCAACAGCTTGGTAACAAATACTCCGATGTTGTTGATATATTTAGTACATCAATTTTATTATATAAGCATACCTTATTGAAGTTTTTTTCATCAAATAGGGGAATATTTTGCTAAAGCTATTAAAATTCACTAACACATTGACAGTATTTTGTTGGCTGAAAGAAAAAAAACTATTTCGGATTTTTTGTATTTTGTACCTACATCCTGTTTGGTTCAAATTCAATACCTAATATTTTTACTTTGTATTTATTTTTGTGCAAGTGTTTTAAGCAGTAGTTTCCTGCACTATTTATAAGTATAATTTCGTTAATATTGTTATATATATGTATGTAAAAGCCTAAATAGGCGTAAATAAATAAATAAATAAATAAATAAATAAATAAATAAATAAATAAATAAATAAATAAATAAATAAATAAATAAATAAATAAATAAATAAATAAATAAATAAATAAATAAATAAATAAATAAATAAATAAATAAATAAATAAATAAATAAATAAATAAATAAATAAATAAATAAATAAATAAATAAATAAATAAATAAATAAATAAATAAATAAATAAATAAATAAATAAATAAATAAATAAATAAGTAAATAAATAAATAAATAAATAAATAAATAAATAAATAAATAAATGAATAAATAAATGAATAAATAAATAAATAAATAAATAAATAAATAAATAAATAAATAAATAAATAAATAAATAAATAAATAAATAAATATTGATAACGAAAACATTTAACGTAAAAGTCATTGTTGTCTTCTGAAACATTAATTAAGCATTCAGCTTTAAATGCCGTTTTGTTTAAGGTTTGGTATTCACTCAAGACGAAGTTGTTCTCCACCGGCGATTACCACCGACGCGACGCCGGCGTGTTCCCGTGGAGTCCGGCCCGGACGGGACTCCACGCGGGGCCATTACGGGGGCACGTGACCGGAGAACAATCTGTGCCGGTGCAGTGCTTTCCCGCGCACGCCACTGGCATTAACCTACAATGTTTATGTGCGGATTGTTCGTAGGTTCATATCGACATGAAATCTTCCTGAAATTTTTGCCCATAAAAAAATTCTCGAAAATTTGATCGTTTAAAAGCACTTTCAAGGGGTGAGGTTTTTCCGGGTCTTGGCGGCGGATGTGTCTGCCCACCAGCTGTAAGGTGCTCCGGATCGGGAGAGAATGGCTGAAGGAGTCCCTTTGACTTCTCCAGCCATATTTTCTCGGAACATCGCCTTGCACCGCAGTAGGCGCGATGGATTCATGCGTCCGTCTCTCCTAGATTCCTAACCATCCCTATTACCTTTTTCCTTCCCAGAACTTCCTATCCTCGCTTTCCTAAAAAGACCCTCCACACAGCATACCCAAAGATGATATTGTCCCCGAGGGGAATTATTTTCCTCAGGGCCCCCTGTGTGGAGCTAATGTAAAAAAAAAATCTAACATGATTGTCCATTCTGATCATAAAAAAAAAGAGTACCACATGCGGGACCGAAAATTTTTCAATCTCTGGACCACGGCAAGACTTGGGGAGATGTCGCTTTCCGGATCTAGAATCCTGCATATACGAGTATGTCACCCATTCAAGAAAAACGATCCCTTTCAATATTATAGGTAATGTACGGCCCGTATCGGAGAATAATATAAATCTCGGGTCACGGTGTTTGTGGTCGCACTCCTCCGAAACGGCACGACCGATTTTTATAATTTTTTTTATGTATATTTGGTAGGTGTGAGGTCGTAAAGAATATTTCATACCACTAGGTGATTAGGGTCTCCTTATCCAGATTTTTTTTTCTTTTTTTTTGACAATTTTTTTTTTGTAACAAAAAATAGCCATAACCCTAAATTTTCACCCTCCTGCCCCACCCTCCCATTTTTTAATCGCGATTTTAGTATTTTTGTATGAATAAAGAACCATCGCTCGTATTTCAAACAAAACGAAATTATTTATGTTATTGAATGACAGATGGCGCTATGTCCGCCTCATCGAACTTTCATCCACACGAAATTCATTCACGAGAAGCGTCGCGTCATTTTGACATTTCATTGGGCATTTGTTAATAACTATTCATTACACACATTCGTTATTTTTGATTTAACAACCAAAATATTCGCTAGAAATAATTTATATGGCAGAACAATGTTTTCCGGGTCAGCTAGTTAATTTATATTATTACTATCCCAGATTTTAGCGGTCCGAATATTGAAAAAAAAAAACGAAATCGATGTACGAGTAGATTAAGTTAGTCCGTTTCAATCAAAGCGTTTCGGCGTGATCAAAGTCGCGAGCAGCCACTGTTCTCGGCGTGATTGGGCAATTTCCAATATAATTCACCGCGCTACATTGTCCAGGTCTCCAGGTGGATTGTAATAGTAAAACCCAGACAGACCGAGGCTCTTACCTAAAGCCCTTCAACTAAAGAAAGTAGCGATGCAATTTCAGATGAACAAGAAGAGCCAAGAATCATATATTTACGAACACACGTTTCCTTTATAAGTTCGTATTCACTCCTTGAGATACCCTTCAAAGAAAGTAGGTACTATATTAAATTAAACGAAAATGTTCCCTTCCATCAACAAAAATACAAACCGACTTGGAAAATCACAAGTGGAACCGTGCTTAACTCCAATTTAGTTCTCATGGTATTATAGGTACGAGTCCAGTATCCTCTGGACGTGCCTCCAATCATTTTGTCCCTTTTCTTCATTTGAGATATAAGGGACGGAGTGGTTGAACGTCGGTTCAATAGGGTAGTCAATTTTAAAGTGCCATAAAGGGCATTATTTGTAGCGGAGAATGAAAGGAAATTTATCGTAAGCTTTAAAAGTTTTAGTGTGGTTCGATTGATAAGAATGGCACAGATGTGAGTCGCCATGAGATTTCATACATTGAATTGATTTATTGTTATGTGTGCAGTAAATTACTGATTTTTAGTGCAAATAAAACCTTAATCGTGATGAATTTATATCCCTCGGAGTAAATGCCAATGGATATTTTATGAGCGAAATGTCGGAGAATTTTAACCAATACTGTGAGAATGACTTCAATCTTGGCTTGTCATGAAATATGCACTGATCAAGTCAAGAAGACTCAAGGACTACGAAACTGGTCTGGTTATTTCACAGAAGTCTGTAAATTATCGGATATTAATAACCGTAGTAATTTTTTTTTAATTTTAATTCACATTTTCAAGTAAATCGAGTCCAAAGTTGAAGATTTTAGTTGAAATTTGAAAAAATCTGCCGTTAGGGGGTTGTTATCAGCTGTGCTGTCTTTGCCGTATTTGCCGAAAAAATATCAAAGTTCTTTGATTGATTATTTTTTGTTATCTGTATGATGTAGAGTAGATTCACCATTTTGCCACTTGTTTCTTCACTGAGTTCCAGGATACTGTGTATAATAAACCTTCTCAGCATGATCCTGTACACTTGAGGTCTGAAGCATCAAAACAACAAAATAAAAAAATTCAAACTAACCCTTGACTCTGTCCAGAAACGGACGGTCCGTTTGACAGACACAGATATCAATCAGGTGGTAATGTGATCCTTACCGGTATTCCAATGATATATGCTCAATTTAAAACTTTTATCCATTTGTTGAAAAAACTCGATACAAGTTTTAAATTGTTATAATAAATGTATAATGGAACTATTGTCAGTATTAAAAATAGATGTTATCAAATATTTCATAGCCAAATTTTCAATGAGAACCTCATGGCTGAAAAACCTGAGACAGTGGTTTGGACCGTGGAGCTGTTCTGGGCCGCAGTAAATAAAGTCCGCATAGCCAACATGATAGCCAACGTCTGTTGAACGGACAGGGCACAAGAAGAAGAAGAAGGCACCTTAGTTGCCTCTAGAGTACGTTCAAATTTCTAAAAGTTTTTTTAGTGCAGGGTATTAAGGGACTTACTTGACTTATTTTAACCCGTGATTTGGAGTAAAAAATCTAAATAAAATTTTGGTATGCGGTGAATTTTTGATGCAAGATTTCGATGGAAGATTTTTTTGTTTGTAAAAAAAAATAACATTAAAAAGGTCACCGAAAACCAAAATTTATTTACATTTTTACTCCAAATGATGTCAGCATAAGTCAGTAAGTCAAATACGTCATTTAATTATTTTGTACAATTATTTTTACATAATACTTAATTAATTATTTTCTCCCGCCACTTACTGTTATAAAATTGACTACACTTGTTTTTTAGTACACTATCATGAACCATTGGTTTTGAAGCACATCAATATTTATAATAAAACTAACCGAACTACCCGATATTGCCTGAGGTAATCACGCAGAATTTTTCGAAATCTAACATATACAGTGACCTTCCTCTTATTTCGAGGGTCAAGTGTGCAAAATTTCGTCAATCTCTGAATAAATAAGTTATGGTCTGAGTCCACCTGCAACGGTTACTCTTCTCCGTATAATTATTTTCTCCTATTGAATAAGACACTTTTTGATGAAACGGAAGCCAGGGACACTAAAATGAGACAAACACGTACGTCTACGAACCTTCGAGAGAATGAAATAGCAATAAAATAATTATTTACAATAATTTTATGCGGTCTACAACAAATTTATGTGTTTTATTGTAAATTATGGCGAGCCACAAGGTTAATGTTTTTTACAAAAATGAAATATTTGTTTATTTCACGGGTAGGTACTCGGTTCCAATATAATACGATAAATTTACGGTCCAATGCAAGTATCATTTGATCTAGTGGTATAAATGAACCTAAGCGGCCAGACATTCAGCGGCCAAGGATCAAATCTGACGAAATACAAAAAAATTATTATTTATTATTATTTTTATTATTTATTAATTTTCAACGCCCTGATGGGCTTTTACATGACAAGTTTATGATACAGAGACAGTTTTTTTTTAATAAAAAGATAAACTATAAAAACATAACAAGTAAACATCATATGAAAGGTAGGTATACAGATAAATTTAAGGAAAGATAGTGCATTACAATAAAAGAGAAAGTATCTTAGTTGTGAATGGCATAGAAAATAAATTGGTTGGTACGTTAGTAAATACAAAATTTACAGGTGACTGATATTATACATATACATACCTATATTCTTGTAAAATTAATACATAATCTTCAAACCACTCCAAAATGAACAGGCAAAGAAAACCCAAATACTAATAAGATGACCAAATGTATAGGAAAAGGTGCAGTGGAATAGTTTTCTGAAGGTTTGTGAACCGCATGTGAACTACACACTCTGTTTTTTTTTTCATGTTTAGGACAATATATTTATTTAAAAACAACTAGAGTGTGTATTTAATATGTAAAAGTAGTTGCAAACCTTAACACCGAAGCTTACACCTGCTAAAACAAATGTAAATAATCCTCTCGGTCGTTTACCGCCGCCACCTTCTTCTACGGGTTACTGTAGGCGTAGTCATGATTTATTATATCATTTATATTTCACATGCTCGCGGCTCTCGAGTTGGTGACCTCTGCACCGGCGCAGACGGTATTCATAATACGCCCGTAATCTACCACTAAATAGATAGTTTCTTTGCACATTTCCAGGGCCAACGAACCTGCGGCACACGGCCCGAGACGCCGCGCCGGCAACTTCTATATGTATGTATTGTACAACTTGTCTGGGCTCAAGAACCGACACTTTATATTTTAGATTGAAATTTCACATCCATTTAGGTTTAAGGAAGGCATTTTCCCGCTGGGATGGGATAGTTGGGATACTGTTTCTCGAGGTGGTTAAATTTACTCAAATATGTACACAGCTGATCGAATAACTGCGCTTCGAACTGAAATTGTAAATTTGGACAGTTTGGTTGAAGTCAACGCGGGCAGAGAACTATTCACTTGTTTTCTCACTTTTGCATGTTTCAATCTTATTAATCTTTACACATTTGTGATAATTTACTATTTACGTTGGAAGGAAGATTACCATCCCCTTGAATTATAATATAAACACAATCAATAATAAAGGAATGAAAATGCTTGACTTCATTCTTCGAAATTCCAGAGGTTTTAGAAATATTTCAAATTTAAAAATTCTGTATACATCCTTAGTACGTAGTCAAGTCGAATATGACTCCTTGATCTGGTCCCCTTATTTTAAAATACATTCAAATTCAATCGAAAAAATTCAACACAAATTCCTAAGACACGTTAATTTTAAACTCGGTATTCCCATAGAAAACATAAACTATAATTGTTTGATGAAAGCATTAAATTTAGACTTTCATATCGAAGAATTGTTAAGACTTAATGTTTATGTTCAAAATTGAAAATAGTAGAATAGACAGTCCTGATTTAATTAACCTCATTGAATTCCATATATCCAAAATAACCACTCGTTCTAAAATCCCATTTAAATGCAACAATAACAAGACTGAGTACATGAAACACTCGCTTGTACCTAGATTACAAGGAAGGTACAATTTTCAAAATTATTTTTTTTAATCAATTTTAATTTTATTTGTTCAGGTGTCACTTCTCAATTTAATCGGTGTTCATGGTATATAGATATATATTAAATAAATTAATTAATTCAAAAATATCATGATAAAATACACTTAAATCGCAAAATGTATTATTTATCGACACGGCATTAATTTCTTATGCTCGGAGACAAAAAAAAAATTATTATTTGGCCTGATTTTTCGTAATTTTCTTGTAAAATCGAACACATGAGTTGGGTCTTATCAAGAGTAAGAATAACATAATATTACAATGAAACGGGTTCATGGGGTGAGGTTTGTCAGGGTCTTGGCGGCTGATGCGGTTGCCCACCTTGCTGCATGGTGAGCTGGATTGAGAGAGCCTTTTGAGCTCTCCAGGCATTCTCTCTCGATCCGTCGCCTTGCACCGCAGATAGAGAAAAAAGATTCATACGTTCGTCACTCCTCGACACGCCGACCCCCAGACTCCTACCCACCCCGTACCTTTTCCTTACCATAACTTACTTTCCTTCCTTTCCTCATAAAGACCCTCCACACTGCATCTCCTAAGTGACTTAAGCCCGAAGTCAATTATTTTACTCGGGGCCTCCTGTGTGGAGCAAATGTAAAAAAAAACTAGTGCTTTAGACCACACAACTGAAGTAAAACTTCTGTTCCATCTATATGATAGGAAGATCTTGCTACTACAGTGTGATACAGACAATAGGCCTGCACTGTGTAACGTAACTGGCTGTGAGAGAAAGAGAGAATAAAATGTGTGCTTGCACCTCTCCCTCTTGCCCCTACAGTAATATACGAAGCGTACTCCCTCTCAACTACCGTTCGCCTCGCTTTTCGTAACGCTCTCGTCACGCATTCACCAGCTTACTCCCCAAGTCAAGCGTGCATGAAGAAGTTTTACATCAAATGAATTGTATAATTTTGAAAAGACAAAACTCTTCGGAAACGGCTTGATAGTTAGTTAATGGTGATGTCGATAAAGAATTGATCTCAAACCAACGAATTTATATAATTTAACAGGAACTTCAAAGAATCGTAACACAGGGTGAATAACAATCCTTAATTATTTCTCCCTTTCATTCGAAGAAATTCGGTAAAATAGTTACAGTTTGCTGGTAGGCACTTAGACGTGCATAATATCACAAACGGTTGTACTAAGTAAAAGGATTATCTATTGATTAATGTTTCTGCCGAGACTGTGCCAACCGCACATCACTTGAAACTCCAAAGCAACCACAAAGTCAAGTTACTATTACTCAAATTATTTATTCTTCTGTCTTCTCAAAGTTCTAGTAATTAATAAGACTTAAAATCATTTACAAAGAGCGGGATAACTTCCCTTGTCTTGGCGGGGAAAGAAAACTTAAACATGTATGCGTTCAATCTATGGTTAAAGTTATTTTCCAGGTTTTAGAGATAACTTTCTATTCACTTGTTCGACTTTCTTGTAAGACGTTAAAAAAAAGTTCCCGGGGCGGCGGTACCCATACCCGCCTCACAAAATTGTAAATTGTTGCTATTTCGTTATTCATTTAATTTTGGGAAAACACTTAGGTACAAAATAAATCGATGCGATGAGGTGAGTTTATAAATATATGAATTTGTGTTTATGCGGCATTCACCTGTAAATGCGTGCACAGTTTATTTCGGCTTCTGACGCAGATAGCTCGGGTCAAGGTCGTAATGGGTAACTGATTGTGTTGTAAAAACAAATTTGATTCGTCTACCCAATATAATCGAACTGTTTATTAGCGATTCACCTCTGAAGTCCTTCAAAGTTCGTGTACCCACCACATGGAGATAGATGCTTGTGCCCGGCGCGGCGTGTATTATTTAGATAACGATTATGGATTATATTGTAGGGCTATGGGGAGGCATTGACACTAAATACGTTGCTTTATAGATACGATCGTCTGTTAATTTACGATTATCTATGAGTAATTACCTAATTATATTATTATCGGCAAATTAGGCTCAATTACCGGTGGACATAGCTAACCATTTTTTTGTTTTTTTTTTTTTTTAATTTTAGAAAGTATTCATGAAAACAAACATTTAGCTTCTGTGGTGATTAACCAAAGCCTTACGCTGAATTATTTTAAAAGCATCAGATATTTTAATTTTTTTTAAAAATTATTTATTAACCAAGAATAACATTACAATATATACAATATACCTACATATACATATATTATTTTTTTTGGTATATACCACCTCACTAGGCTGAGCCTGTTCTGAGGTGGCAGGAATTTAATTTAATTTTGATATCTTAATCTTGGAAGATAAAAAATATAATTTTAATTTAAATAGATAAATGGAATAAAAGCAAAAAATATGAAGAAATGAAAAAAAAGAAATGAGATAAATAGATGAAAATAGTTAAGGAGAAAAGAGAAAAAATACAGGCGTTGAGTGTGTTGTTTGATCAAGTTATCTGCACGCAGTATGCAATACCCTTGTTTACTACCCACGCGGCCACGTATGAATTTTGCGTTTTAGATTTTTTGTTACTAGAATATCTTTTTCAATTAAATTAAAACATTTTGGAGCCAAATTGTGATAATGTCTTTGTCCAAATGTAGTATTTGTCTTCGGAGTCATGTGTTGATGTCTATGTCTTGTGTCGTAATTGTGCTGTGCAGTATGATGGTTTAGTTTGTCTTTTTGGTAATGTATAGATATAATTTTGATGTACAGTTGGTGTATGTTCAATACAGCAAAGTCTTTAAATAACTGTATTGTCGAGAATCTAAAAGGTTTTTTAGTAATAACTTTAATTAAAGCCTTTTGCGCTTTGTCGAGAGGGTCCATATTAATCTTCGCAGCACCACCCCAACCTATATATAAGCTGCAACTTTGCACAATCTTAATATATAAAACAAAGTCGGGTTAGTAACCCCATTTATAACTCAAGAACGGCCGGACCTATTTTTATGATCTTTGATTTGTTGGATTTGTTGGATTTGTCTCCGCCCCGAATAGCAGATTAGCTATTAAAACATCGGAAAAATTCACTAAAAAAATTTATAAATGGATTTCTTTCCTCATACATTTTGTATGGAACGAATTCTCATATTTTGAAAGAGCTGCAGCTATATTGTGATAAGTATAATATTGAATAGTGAGTGATGCGAGTCAATGCGCTGATTGTTTTGCTTTTGTTCTATATAAAATGTTGCCTCTCTTTCTTACACACTAAATGTCAACACTCGAAAATGAGGCAAACGGTGAACGTATGTCTGCACCCCTCAAAAGGAAAAAAAAACAAAAATTTTAATAACTTTCCCCCACGTGTATAAAGAAAATGAAACGTAATTCCCATAAGTAAGTTTTTTTTTTTTACATGAGCTCCACACAGGAGGCGCTGAGGAAAATAATTTTCCTCAGGGCCTATGTCATCTTTGGGGATGCTGTGTGGAGGGTTTTTTTAGGAAAAGGAAGGAGAGGAGAGTTCTGGGAAGGAAAAGGGTTTAAGGGGTGGGTAGGAATCTGGGGTTCAGTGTGTCTTGGTCATCCGCCTCCAAGACCTAGACAAACCTCACCCCATGAACCCGGGCACCCCTGCTAAATCACCAAACGTAGCGAACCACTTGGGGTGACCTATAGCAGAGGTGTTGGTTATCCAATAAAGGTTCCCGGGGCGGCGGTACAAAGATACGGCAAATTGAGAGGAAGGAAGGAAGAGGAGGAAGGAAGAGGAAGGAAGAGGAAGTGGAAAAGTAAAATAATCACAAAAAATATATATCCATTCACAGCTCCATCTCTGATACTGACCAAAACAAAAACGGACAGTTGCGCATCGATAGTTGCTTTATTGCATAATTTTTAACTTAATAAAAAAACTGCATTTAATTCAGCTAAAAAGTAAAACAACAGTTATTGATTCTAAGGCGGTACGAAGTTTTCCGGGTAAGCTAGTTATTAATACAAAATTAATAAATACATACTTAGTCCCATTTTCATTGTTTTAAAAATAACATGTTTCGTAAGCAATGCTTACTTAATCAGTAATTATAATAACGGTTAATTTAAAAATATTTTTTAGTTATAGATAATATTATTTAAACTCATCTTTGCACTCTTTATAATTTTCAAGATTTAGAGTTTGTCAAAATGGATTCCACTAACATGACAGTGTAGCTTTGCAAAATGGAGCCATAAAATAAAATTGCTGTGTTTGAAGAAGGAATTATTAACAACTAGCTGGTACCCGGCATGCGTTGCTATGCCATTAAATAAATAAATTGTTTCTCCCTGCGTGTCCTTTCCCGTTCGTCCCGTTCCCCTTCCACCTCCACTTCCTCTCCCGCGGCCCCTTCCCCTCTCGCGTTCCCACTTGCTTTTGAGGATTCGACTGATTTTATCTGTCGAGCCTTTGATGAAAATATCGAGAAGCGGGAGACAATCATTTTAGTTAAAAATAAAAAGAACGGCAGCCTTGGCCATACCGTATATCGTAAACCGACACATACAAATAGATACTTAAACGCCAACTCAAATCATAACCCATCTCAGTTGGCATCAGTTATAAATACCCTAGTTACCCGGTCAAAACGACTAGCGGACAAAGATCATATTCATGAAGAACTAGGTCTTCTTAGTAGTGCTCTTCAAGCAAATGGCTTCTCCAAATATTTAGTAGACAAATCCATAAATAAACGCAAAAATACTATTCCTGAAACGGAAAAAAGAACCCCTTTCTATAGCAATTCTCCCATTCATCAAAGGCTCGACAGATAAAATCAATCGAATCCTCAAAATCAATAAAATCAAAACTATTTATAAATTAGAAAATAAAATCTCGTCTCTATTAAGAAGTCCAAAGGACCATGTTTCATAACGCTTAATAAGATCTCGATAGGTTTGTTCTGATTCACGTACGAAGACCAGAATTCAAACCTATTGGTGAATTTCGAACACTGGGTACTTATTTGGCTGATAATTGCCGGTGTCAACGGTTGTTAAGGAGAAAAAACAAGTGTTGTTTTCGTGAGTCTTCCGATCGTAATGCAGCTGTCAACATCACCGTCTATATCGTGACAAGCTATCATAATACGTGTAGTGAATTTACCGCCGGTAGCTCACCATTCCATCGCATACGAACTAAATAACGACTGCCTGTGGACCAGCCCAGCCAAACGACCACGAGGGACCCACAAACCGGGCAAGATTGCCATCAGTATCGTAAGTCCCTCTGTGATATATCTTTGTATTTGTTTCAATAAACATAGTCTATCGAGATCCACAAGCATAACTCATATAGAGTGAGCATTCAGCTTCACTTAACCCTTGTAAGGTAGTGCCATCAACGCGCTCATCTTACAGACCACATTCCACTTGAGTCACATGGTATTTATAAAATACCTTGTGGGGCATGTGAAAAGGTGTATATTGGACGTTGCAATAGAAAAATATCATGTCGAATTGCAGAACATAAAGTAGATGTCACTAATAAACGCTTAACTTCATCCATAGTACAACACGTCCTTAATGAAGGTCATAAAATAGACTTTAATAATACAAAAACAATAGCTAGCATATACAATGAACCAAAAAGAATTTACCGCGAAGCAATAGAAATTTATAAACATAAAAATAATATGAATACTAGAAATGACTCAATCAGAATTCCCAACACCTGGAAAGTCTTAATCGATGAAAATCCCTCAAAAACGGCATTTCCAAAATTACCAGTAGTGTCTCCAATTAGCTTAACCAATCAGGTATCTACAGCCAGCCCCGACCCCCCACCCCCTCCACCATCAATCACCTGCAACCCGGGTACTTCGTTCTAGACATAAGAAGTGACTTGCACTCACTTAAGTTTTAGCTTTTGGACCGAACAGACATGCGAAAGCTATCAGTTTGAGACAAAAACTCAAGACATAAGGCCTCTGAAGATGGACAGTGTGATCTGTCCGAAACGTCAGGAGTTAAAAAGTCCTTTTAAGGACTACGTTACGCGGGTAAACCGAGAAAATTGTTCTACATCTTACACCCGTGAAAACCTTAATCATAACATATATATATATATAGAATATAGAAAGATAAATAGATAGATAGAAGATAGATACTCGTATTAACTATAACGCCTGCAATATATCAACTTCGTTCCACGACAACGATTTGTTTTGATTTTCTTCGGCCATTTTGTTAGGGACAGAAAACGCATAATAAATATAAAATATTAATATTTATAATTTCATAACGCCAGCGCTTCCCATTATATAGAGCCTTCTTTTTACATGAATACCGCACAAGAGTCCCAACTGCTCCCGTCTGGAGCCAGTGAGACTATGGCGTCCCCAATTGGGGTATGTTGTGAGGCTGAAGGTAGTGGGAAGGGAAGAGGAAGGTGGGGAAGTACCTGGCTATTCAGATCTGGTCACCAAACACGACGAAAGCCACTTCAGTCAACGTTTCACTTCTCAATGGTGGTCTTACACCAGGGCGATACTGAGAGTATCCTCCACTCTGAAACGTGCAGCAAATATACTATACAATATTATTTTAAATGAATAAATTGTGAAACACACAAATTAATCAAATAAAATTTATTTGCCACGCCGGGATTCGATCCCGTGACCTTCGGAATGCTAGTCAAGCGCCTTACCGCTGCACTACGCCGAGCCTATTTTCGATAATGTAGCTTTTTATTTGTTGACGAATTTTTTAAATCTTTTTAGTGGTTTATGCGTGAAATCGTAATAAACAAACACACGTACTTTGAAAGATTGATTTTGTAATTTTTTTTTCAATTTTAGCAAATTAAAATTTTTTATTATTACAAAAATATGATACGAATGCCAGGAGTAGGTCCCGGTGCGATTTGTTAGGACGATACCCACTTGTTCGTTTACAATTCTAGCAGAAATTTTTAATTTGTGATAATAATAATTTATTAACTTGCAAAGCGCCGATATTGTGAAAAATCACCACAAGAAGGTTGTAAAAGATTTTCTTAGTATCTAAAAAAGTTTACGTAG
Source organism: Limnephilus rhombicus (assembly GCA_929108145.2). Lineage (NCBI taxonomy): Eukaryota > Metazoa > Arthropoda > Insecta > Trichoptera > Limnephilidae > Limnephilus > Limnephilus rhombicus. The sequence continues at coordinate 47,417,575 of OV815283.1, forward strand.
TATCTACCTAATTTTATTATTTACAAACGGATGCCGAAAACGTACTTACTTACCTTGCAGGTCATTTCTCATAAACATCATTTTATTAGTAAGTTTATGTTTGTTTTTTGTATATTAGCTCCACATAGGAGGCCCCTAAGAAAATAATTCCCACTTTGCTACCTTTGCGGATTCTGTGTGGAGGGTGGGAAGTGGGAGGGCGGTGTGGGAGGGCGGTGGTTCTGTGGGAGGAAAAGTATGAGGGAATCTGGGGATCAGTGTGCCCAGGAGTGACAGATTGAGGGAGTTCTGCTGAAGAGGTCAAAAGGTCTACCTCAAACTAGGCTTGTTGAAAAAATATCGATATATCGAAATATCGATATTTTTAGCCGATATATTTTGATCCGATATACTGATATATCGATACAAAATATCCAATATCGAAAATTGTATCAAAAACGAAATTTTTTAAATTTATTTATTTAAAGTCACTAGAATCCAAAACCGTATAGGAACGAACGGAAAAAAAGTAACTGTATTAGGTCATGACATCTGGCGGTTGAAATTTGAACTATTAATAGCTTACAAATCTATTGTCTTGGCATTAGTATTTGGATCACCAATACTATATCATGTGTGTAGGTACATACATAGAAATATATGCTATTTTTCGCCATTTTTTTCTAAGCCACTCCTATGTGTTGGTTCCCCATTGTCTATGATTATTGACTATACCCTGTTCCAAACACGAAGTCCTTTTTGAATGTTACTGAGACGCATACAAACTTTGTATGCATCTCAGTTTACATATAAGTTAGAAGACAGCATTTTAGTTTTTGATATTTTTGTAATTATTACGTAATAAAAATGAATAGTGATAAAAATACCTTCATTTTTATTGAGATTTCTGTACATTAAAAAAAAAAACAAATTGTGTACAAAAATTACTATTGATAATATTGAGCTGAATACACTATTATTTTTAAAAAGCAAAATCTCTTGAAAATTTGACCGAAATATCGATATAATATAATATATCGATATATTTTCCTCCATATATCGAGGTCGATATTGATATTTTAATAAATATCGATATATCGAATTTTTTTCACTTTCGACATCCCTACCTTAAACACGCAGTAGATACGTAGGCGTAATTGCCGCCAAGGTCCGGCCAAACCGCACCACTTGATGCACCCCTGCTAAATCACCAAACGTTGCAAACCGCTACGGGAGAAGCATTGGTTATCGAATAAATGGTTCCAGGGGCGGCGTTACCCATACCCGCCTCTCAAATTGATGCTTGGAGAATATACGTTGTTGCGCGTGGAGGACACTGTGTTTAAAACATTGGACAAAGCATGATTTTACTTTTGCTACCGCCCAATTAAATTAGATATTTAATTTGAAAGACTGAATACTTTTTATGAACTGACCTCTATTACCTATTTGCTTACGTCTTTTTACAAAATTGGTTCTTTACATTTTTCGCGGGCAGTACAGATGAAGGTGAAAGGTTTAGGTTGTTAACCATGTTCCTCTATTAACGAAGGTTCTGGCGTTACCGATCAGCCAGTAACAGATACGTTCCTCTGTGACTAAAATTCTCTCGGGTATTCTTCAACCAAGAAGTTCAAGTTCTGTCGACTCTTCCTTGGTGTTTAGTTCTGAAACAGCTTATGAACTGAAACCCATTTTCCTAAATTCCTTGCATTGTTATTTTCTCCCTTTGTGCCTCTCCTTCCTTGAAAGGCCCTACTTACTTACTAGAAGAAGAGGAAGATGATGTCTACCTACTTGGCACACACGCCCAGTATTGTTGCACAAAATCGAAAATTAGCCCCATTTAATTCAGTGAAATTGATCACAGTTCTCTATTGAAATGTCGCTTAGAAGTCGTAAAAATACTAATTAATACAAAATTGTATTAATACAAAAAGTGACAGTAAAATGTAACCATCCTTTGTGCTGTCATCGTGGAAAAATAGCCACTGCCATTATTGGAGCATATTACCAAGCAAAGGTAGGGTTTTCTACTTTCAAATTGTCAAATCCAGTGACTGATTTTATAATATAGATTTACAGTCAACACTTTCTCGTGTCTCGATATTGTTCGTTGATATTTGGTGCATTTTCCTTGCGTTGTTGTGTCTAACGTGTCGAATAAATCTATTTTGATTTTGTGTAGTTTTGCAAACATTAAACTTCCAAGTAAAGCGTGATGATTCCCTGGATGTAAGCCAAACGTGTGAAAATTAAAATTACCTAGCCTATACAACTCTTGAATTATGAAAATACACAAACTATTTCCGTTATGCCCCGTGTTCGTTAGTATAGAACACACAGATTTGAAAATCGGTAAGAATACGAGTAGTTTAGTCAGTAAATAAACCAGACTAAATATGAACTAGAGAAGATTTTTTCTAAATAAGAAGAACAACAGTCCTAAAAATTCTCCTTAAAATACGATCATTTTTTTTTGTTCTAAAAGGTTTCGTTTCTGAAATTAGTTCAGACCACCGCGCACTGTAATTCACAAATTTTTTTTTTTAATACTTTCATAGATTTTTTTTCTGTAAAATTGCTCTGATAAACATTCTTGCAGCAAGACTACAGGCCAGCTTCGTGGTAAGATAAAATACACGGTCTTTAAAGTATCACACGAACAATGAATTTGGTAGACAGTTTCGAATTTAAGTTGTTTCTACTACAAGATATTTTATTAATTAACTAACTGACCCGGCGAACTTCATACCGTCTTCCAGAACACCTGGAAAGTTTTAATCGATGAAAATCCCCCAAAAACGGCATCTCCAAAATTACCAGTAGTGTCTCCAATTAGCTTAACCAATCAGGTATCTACTACCAGCCCCGCCCCCCACTCCCTCCACCATTAATCACCTGCAACCCGGGTACTTTGTTCTAGACATAAGAAGTGACTTGCACTCACTTAAGTTTTAGCTTTTGGACCGGACAGACATGCGAAAGCTATCAGTTTGAGACAAAAACTCAAGACATAAGGCCTCTGAAGATGGACAGTGTGATCTGTCCGAAACGTCAGCAGTTAAAAAGTCCTTTTAAGGACTACGTTACGCGGGTAAACCGAGAAAATTGTTCTACATCTTACACCCGTGAAAATCTTAATCATAACATATATTTATATATATATATACACAATTTGGGAGTCGGCTATGGGTACCGCCGCCCCGGGAACCATTTACTGGATAACCAACGCCTCTGCCATAGGTCAGCCCAAGTGGTTCGCTTCGTTTTGCGACTTAGCAGGGGTGCCCGGGTTTACGGGGTGAGGTTTGTCCGAGTCTTGGTCGCGAATGCGTCTTCCCACCAGCTGCATGGCGGACCGGATCGGGAGAGAATAGTTGGGGGAGTCCCTTTGACTTCTCCAACCGTACTCCCTCGAATAATCGCTTTGCTCCGTAGTGAGACGGATGGATTCATACGTCCGTCACTCCTGGACACACTGATTCTATTTTCCTCCCTATCTCAATACCACTGCACTGTGTCTTAGATGTACGAAAAGTAACCGCTATGAGAGAAAGAAAATGTATGCTCGCACCTCTCTTGCCCCTACAGTAATATACGAAACGCAACTCTCTCTCTCTTTCTATCTTCACTAACTTATATCTCCCTCTCAACTACCGTTCGCCTCGCTTTTCATAAAGCTCTCGTCACGAATTCACCAGCTTACTCCCCAAGTCAAGCGTGCGCAAAGAAGTTTTTCTTCAAAAAAAATTTTTTCACCAAAAGTTGAAAATAAAAATACGCCAAGAGTATATATAATCAGCCGACTGATTAACAGAAGTGCGGTGGAGGACTTCTCTAGTTAACGATATAGCAAAGTCAATCTTACTACGCTCCATGTACCGACGCTGTATTCAATTGTATGGCGGTTTACTATCCAATTAGTAACGTTCGTGACATTTTGGCATAATATGTTTTAGACATCGCTAATCCGGCTTGTCGCGTGTCATCTTTGTACGTCCAAACTGGAATTCTGCATACGTCAAGGAATTATATGGACAATACTCTCGTAGTATACCGACTAGATGCAATTTAGATTTGGCCACAGTCCAATTATTTAGGTTTTGCAATTAAAGTTAATTTAATTTAATTCTAGATGTTAGGGCTAGTATCTTTACTGTTTATCGGTCACTTAGAAATTGATCAGATTAAAGTTCATTAGTAATATTTATTCCACATCACCTATTTTAATAAAATAAAAATTTGGGTGCAATCGAAATTTTAAAACTAAGTTTTTTTTGTAATACTGGACAAACTGATCCCCAGTTTCTTACCAATCCCTCATTCATTTTTACTTTCCAGAACTTCCTTTCCTTCGTTTCCTGAAAAGACTTTCCACATAGCATCCCTAAATATGGCATAGGCCCTAAGGGGAAAAATTTTTCTTATCATCATTCAAACACAAAAATTGAATAAATATTTTTAATTTTTTATAAGAAAAACGATATTTTTATAAATTTTGAAGGTTATTCCCATCAATGTAATACACCATTGAAGAAGAAGATAATAATAATAATCTGAACTAATATAACGGTTTGACAGAAGGTGGCAATGGCGAAATTGGTAAACGCGCACGTCCTGGTTAGACGAGAGATTCAGGGTTCGAGTCCCAGTTGCGACCATTATTTTTTCTATTTTTCTGTTTCTTGTTCTCTTTCATATTTTCGTTTAGATTATTATTGTCATCTTCTTCTTCAATGAAATGTTTAAAGTTCGATTTAAATAAACAAGTTAAAAATGGTACAAAGGTTAATTTGAACTTCGAACCCGTTGTGCAATTAAAATCCATATAATTTAAAGCTAAGCGTTCGTACTATGCGGTTTGTTATTATTATATTTGTATTATTTTTTATGAATCTTAAAGCCTCTTAGATTATTTTTCAGTGTTACAAAATTATTTATAAAAATGTGAATATCACATGAAGTTCTTAAAATAAATATTATGGATTTAGTTGAATAATCAAAGAAACTACTAACATTTTCGTTATTTGTTTTTGGGGTGTTATGCCGTGTTGCGCTACCTCCTTCTTTAGCCAACGTATCGGACATCGTTGCAGTGTCCATCATCAGGGCAGATCCGGCAGATCCGGCAGATCCGGTAGATGTGTAATTTTTAGTCGTGAAGTGTGTGCTTATTTACTTCGAAGCGATACCGTGTCGCCAGCACCACTAACTTTCACCAGTACAAAATAATCGTGACAAGCAGTGGCGTCATCGCCGCGGAACGGAATAGAAAGTTCATTAAAACGTGGTATTTATGCTAGCCAGGGGCAAGTCCGTTTGCGAGATGCCGACGGAAGTGGCTCCATCGGTTGACGTAGTTAATAAGTTTAGTAATAAGAAAAAAATGATGTTAAAAATGATACTAACATATTTAAAAAATAAAGTATCTAGATTTTTGGAAAAAAATATACCTTTAAAAAAATACTGTTGGAAATTTAAAAAAAGGGAAATTGCCTCTAGTGATCGCCCGTTGATTAGTCAGACATCTCCAAATACTAAGTTTTGAGTTAATGAGGAAAGCAATGTTTGAATGCTCACCATAATCTTATTTACAAGCTATGTTTTATGTATTAAATATTCTATAAAATACCACCGGGAGGCATAACGATCCGGTACATTAGTATGACATTTTGAAATATTTTACTAGTGATCCAGAAAACATCAACATTTTGTTTAATTCACTACGAGTTTTTCTACTTATAATTGATTTGGTGGTGTTTATGTACCAGATATAGAGGGTACATTTTTAAATATACATAACGGCATAATCAACTCAAATTACGATTTTTCAGAGATATCTGACTATAGGATATCGCTAAGCACAAAAACGAATGACATCCTTTTCCAATATTAACCATTTTTAACATTTATTTATTTATAACTTCTCACCATACATATGTTCTTATTTTTTTTATTTTTACATCCAAAAAAATTAACCTCACTAGGACTAACAGCCTGTATTGAGGTTAACATTTATAAATTTGAGTGATTTTACACACACAAAATACTAAAATACACTACATTTAAAACACTAAAATATTATAATAAAGTAAGAAATAAACATATCATATTAGTGACCAGATGGGTAATTTAAGTATGATTTGTAACAATATAGACCATAAATAAATCTTTAATTACTATACCCACCAAGAAACAAAGCTAGTTCAAAACATTTAGGGTGACACTCCAATTTTGGCAAATGGAACTCAAATAAAATCTATTTATTTTTAAAAAAAGCTTATTATTCAAAAAACAAATATTAAAAAACAAATCTTATTATTTAAAAATGGAAATCTTATTATTTAAAATTTGAAATCTTATTATTAAAAAAAGGACTCTCTCTCTCTCTGGTTTCAATCGTGGGATTGGTTTGCAGCAATTTCATCTACTCGTTTCTTCCACTCTTCCCTGTCTTGTGCGGCTCTTTTGAAGTCTGCATATGATGAGCAGCGCACGTCCACCAGCAGGTTCTCCAGGTACTCTCGGCGTGGGCGTTCCCTAGCGTTTGTCCCCTCGGTCATACACTCCATTATGGCACGCAAGAGGCCTTCTTGTCTTATAACATGGCCGATCCATCTTGCGCGCCTTTCGGACAAGGTCCTGAGCAGGTGCCTTCCTCCTTCGATTCTTTGGAGAACCTCCTCATTTGTAATGTGGTCTCTCCAGGAAATTCCTAATAGTCTTTCTTCTATAGGACCACATCTCAAAAGCCTCTAGTCTCCGTTTATCTCTTTCGGATAGGCACCATGTTTCGCAGTTGTACATCAAGATACTCCATACATAGGTCATAGAGTATTCTCAGTTTTAGGTCTATATTATTCGATTCTATTATTTTCGACCTTTTATTGAATGCAAGCCTAGCCTGGTGTATACGGCTGTCGACCTCGCTCTTAGACCGACCGTCCCATGTTATTTTGCTCCCGAGGTATACAAACTCCTTGGTGTTCTTTAGGGACAAGGATGAAAAAATAGTATGCCAATCCTCTCTCAAAACGAAAATCTTAACATTCTTTTTAAATTTAGCTAATGAATTGGAAGATTTATTGTAGTCTGGCAGAATATTAAACATAAGTGGAGCTTGATATAAATTGATTAATTTATAATTGATTTCTATACCTGTCTAAATACATTATTAATTGATTTCTATACCTGTCTTATCTAATCGCGAATAATCTAAGTGAAACCAATACAAGTTCACAACAAACTGCTTCTATTCGTCACCGTTTTTTTTTAGCATCCAACCATCAAGAGTTTTTTCCTTGTCGTTAGTTTCATCCCCTCAGGTCAAGAGGAGGGGGGCACTCTGGGGGGTAGGTGAGGGTTGGGTTGGTGCTGTGCAGTGGCAGGTGGGTGTTTGGGGGAGGGGTTGTATTAATCAAGCCCCTTTTTAAGTCTACTTGTGATGTCTAGACCCTGCACAAATTTGCCTCCCCCGGCCCCGAGTGTCGGTTCCATCGATATGTGACGCCGTTATGGTGTTGCATTACATAGGTATTGCGGGCAAACATACCGCGTGTCTAGCAGGCTCGATTCCACTTCTAATACTCCACCTAATACCCGAACCAGTCTCGTCAAAAGCTCGGATCCTGGGACGTAACTAACACCGTAAATGGGCTTTAAAATGTTTTCATCCGTTTAACGATAAATTTCATTTCATGATTATTGTTTATTTATTAAACGCCCGAAGGTTTTTGCAGATATAATGTATGTCGAAAATTTACAAACTTATCAATTCATACATGTAATATACATCAATATAATACATACTGATCATTTTGTAAAAGTAATACATAAACATATCAGTTTTATTCACGACTAATTATTCTTGCTATGATGAAGGCCGGAGAGGTTTTTGAAAATATCGAAAAGGTATGAATTTGTTCCAACTTGGCAGGTACCAATTTGTACCGGCTTTGACAGCTGGCGTAGTCCAGCGGTAAGGTTCTTGACTCGCAATCCGAAGGTCCCGAATCGAATCGAATTAGAATTCGAATCCCGGCGTTGTAAATAAATTTTATTTAAATATTTTGTGTTATTTCACAATTTATAAATAATATATGGTATACAATTTTCTGCGCGTTCCAGAATGGAAGATATTCTCAATATCGCCCTGGTGTAAGACCAGCATTCAGAATCGAAACGTTGCTTGAAATGGCTTTAGCCGTGTTTGGTGACCAGATCTGAAAAACCAGGTACTTCACCACTTTCCTCTTCCCTATCTCCTTCCTCTCCCCACTACCTTCCTCACAACATACCCTAATGGGGATGCCATGTCTCACTGGCTCCAGACGGCAGCATTTGGAACTTTTGTGCGGTAATCATATAAAAATAAAAATAAAATTCGGTGAAATCGCAATAGCGGTGAATGATATTTATTGTTAGTGCTTTTGTACATGGTTTATCAGTAGATTAGATGGTGGAGTCGAGTACGATATTTATAAAACTTAACATTTTTAGGGCAGTCATTGAGGTTATTCAATAATGTTAAAAGTATAAAAATATCATTGATGATGGGCAGAAAGTAGCGGTAGTTTTAGAGTATAGTCGTAGAAATTTTTAAGACTGTCATACCAGCAAATCATAATTTCGGTTCCGACTATAGCGCTCACACATCAGCGGTCGTGAGCGGACGTTTTTGGAACTAGATTTCGTTCCGCAGCAAGCTTGGTTTCGCGTATCTACTAGGACTATCTCACGCGGAGCTAGGGCTGGCTACAGTATGGGTCAGGTGAAGATGTTGAATTCTCGTTTCCAGAATTTTAATTAGTAGTAGGCAGTTATTTGTAATTTGTACATCGAAGTACATAAACACAAATATATACAAATGAAATGCGTAAACACAGTAGGTATAAAGGAGATGATATAATATAGACATGAATAAAAAATTTGTTATAATTTTTAAATATTTTGTTTTTTAATTGTACTTTAATCAAATTAACCGAGTAATATTCAGTTGGATTGTAAAAAATGTCTCATTTTGAAATATTTATTCGTGTGCACAATGGAATTATTAATAGATTAAAACGGAAAATATTATGAAATATATTGATAATAGACTAATATAATAGTGACTTAGTCATTAGAACAGAAATTATTAACAAAAACACAATTTGAATTACACAATCACAAATTAAAACTGTCATTTTGACGGGAATTTCAAGCGTATGGTGTCTGGCCTCTCTTTCGCAGTCCGTTAATGACATTTTTTATTATTAATAGTTCAAAACAGAAATTTTACAGTATTTATTGTGTGTAACTATTTTTTGATAATTTTTTACAACGTGCTTACACCATATACCTACTATAATTGTTTAATAGGCCAATTGCATCACATTTTTTTTTTAAATTCCGGTTTAGGCAAATATTCTAAGACATTCTGTATTTTTTTTAATCGTATTTTTGAAACCCTGGGGATTTTTTGAAAATTTCAATCCGAAAAATCAGACCATTTTTTATAAACCGGAAAGACGGGACATAATTTTATGGGTGCGAAAAAATGATAATTACATGATCGAAAAACATTTAAAAAAAAATAACGTTTTCCACAAGAAAGGGCACAGGAGAATAACGAGGCATACCAAAAATATTACATCTCATAAATATTTTTTTCCTTGATCCATCTTATTGATCATAAATCAATTATAATGATCAACGTCTATATTACTAAATACAATGTAATATACTTGTACTGGTAAATTATAATAATAATAAGAAAATTATAAAATTTGATTTTATTAAAATCAGCACCACTACCATTATACCTCTAAAACGCGTACAGACAGCGTAAAATGTACAGGGTTCTCTTCATAACATCTGTCAAATCAAATGATAAGTTCGCAGAGAGGATATTCCATGGCCCCCTCGCTCCCCCGATTTGACCCCGAGTGACTTTTTTCTGTAAGGATACGTCAAAGTTGAGGTAAACAAACTTCGATCATGAACCATTGAAGCTCTGAACGAGGCGATTGAGGGCGTCATCGCTGGAATTCCGCAAGATATGCTGGGAAGAGTAGCCGAAAACTTCTTTCAAAGGGTCAATATGTGTATTGCTCGCCAAGGCCGCCACGTCAAAAGTTTGGAATTTTTTTTTCTTCATTTTGCATTTCCTGTTGCTGTCTTATATCAGATTGTGGCAGGTAATTTTCATCAATCGATTCTGCTGCACCAATCTATGAAATAAACAATTAACAACATAAGTAAATATACCTAGGCAATAAGCCCGCCCATAAAGGCAAATGTCGTATCATTTTCCACGCTGATGTGCACCCTTAGTCCAGTCAAGGAAGGAAGTGTAGAGTGCGTGAGCAGGAACCTAAGGGATTCTTTCAGAAACTTATTCAGCGTGCTTAGGGTGTGAACATACTAAAGGTCCTGACGTCTAGTTTGTGAGCTAAGGGGATGGGGGGGAAGGTCCCAATTTTCGGATTTCCGTTTATACCTCGGAAACGGTGGGTCACAAAGAAAATTTTTCTGAAACTAAGTAAAAGCTTGTAAAATTATCTAAAACTTTTATTTTATATGTAATTTTCGAAATTCCAGCCGTTTTTTAGTTACACGCTCCACAAACGTAGATATTTTCGAAAAATCATTTAACCTTACATTTTTCATCAAACATTCCTTCATATCGTCTAAAATATTCATCAAAGAAAGAAAATTATTTGAAAGAAGTTATAAAGAATTTAATTCCCTTTTAGAATATATATATATGCTAGCTTTTGCCCCTGGCTTCACACGCGCCACTCGCCCCCCCCCCCCCCCCCTTCACCCCCAATTTCGACTTCCCAAATGGTCCGTACTGGGTTGGGGTGGGAGGAGGGGAGGGGGGAGGGGGGTAGAAATTTTAGAAATAGACTATTTTCGTAAATAAAAAGACCGTCAGGCACAAAATTCTCCCCGTTTCGGGACATTCCACGGGAGTAATATAGCTACGAAAATATTAATAACATAGTATTCAATATTTTTGCGACAATATCCTGCGTATTTTTTTGACGATCGGGTGTAGTGTCACCCCCTTCGTCGGGTGGCACCCGGGGCGGTCCGCCCCCCCCCCCCCCCCCCCGCACCCTTTGTTCATAATTACGTCACCGTAATGTACCGTGTACACAAGTCAATGCTGTATGCGTGACATAAGCCAACGTGTATATAAGGTAGTGGGGTATGCGTGTAACGCCGGGCACGCTAGTAAATTATTGTTTATAATTAACACGGCAATCACAATTGAATTGAGTTATGTACCACGTATTTCCCGACACCGTGTATATGTCGCAGGCCAATCGTAAAATCAGGTAGATCATGATGCGCCGCACATCACGATCTGCCGCCATTTCACGGCGCGGCAGATCATGATGTGGCTAGCCATTTACAGTGATCAAATATACTTGGTCAAAGCCCATTTACATAATAATATAATATAACTAGAAATAATTTACATGGCAGAACAACGTTTGTTAGGTCAGCTAGTAATGTAATAAAAATTTGAATTGCACATACCGATGAAACTTCACAGTCATTATTAACTTTAGAATGTTGATTCTTTTCTCGGGAAATTAAAAAACATATTATTATAAAAAATGTACAATAAATCTGACAGATTCGTTCCAACGACCCTGTAGCATATAAGTTATGTACAACGTAAATTGATTATTTAATATTACTAACCTTCGTTTTTTCTCGTTATATTTCTCCCAGATATGTTTTTGGTGTAGTGTTTTTTTTTTGGTGAAAATTTTGTCTACACGTATTTTTCTCCCCATTTTGAGCGGATGAATAAATTTAAAACGTTATAAACTGGACCGGCGCGGACAACACGACCGCTCGCTGCCGTGAATCGACAGAGACAGAAACATAGATAATAACAGTTTTGGTTGGCATAAAATACAGAATAAAATATTAACAAAGGCGTGTCGCAAATTCAATATAATTATATTAAAAAAAAAATACTTTTGGTCACAAATTATTTCTAATATTTCAATAACGTCCAAGTTAAATTTCTGTGTTAAAAAATTCTGAGAGAAATGAGAGCGTGCGCAAAACAAATCAACAAAGTTTCACGGTAATCGGGTGAATGGTATAATAGAATATATGTATATATAATTTCATAACACCGTAACCACTTTCTCCAGATCCGACCTGCCATGCAGCTGGTGGGCAGACGCATCCGCCGCCAAGACCTGAACAAACCTCACCCAATAAACTCAGGCACCCCTGCTAATCACCAAACCTTGCGAACCACTTGGGATGACCTATGGCAGACGTGTTGGTTATCTAATAAATGGTTCCCGGGGCGGTGGTACCCATACTCGATTCTCGTGTTTGTTATTTTTGTAATACGAAAAATGGATATAAAAAAGGTCTACCCGCCCACCCCCTCTCAACCCCCCCCCTCATACCCTCCTTCCAATCCCCGCCTCCTTTACCCCTCATCCCAACTCTTCTTCAACCTCCCTCCCTTGGGAGCTGTTGGACTCTTGTGCGATATAAACATAAAAAATATTTACAATAAAAAAAAATCCCATCCCCGTCCCCATCCCCCATCCCCAGCCTTGCAACGCATGCCGGGTACGCGCTGTATATAATTTCTTTTATTTATTTACGGACAAATAGTCCATTAACAATATAATAATAACACGAATAACAAGCGAGCCTAAAGGCCCGACCCGCCTAGCAATTGATCACTGTTCGCATCGATTACCGTTCGCATGTCATTTTTTGTAACCAGCACCACTTTTCGTAATAATCACCACTTTTCGTAACGATTCACCAGTTAACCCCATGTGTCGAGCATGCGTAAAGAAGTTTTACTTTTAAAAAATGGGGCATTTGGGACTCTTGAGCAGTCGGGACTCTTGTCTCTTGTGTCGTATAATGAGGGACAAATAAAAACATTTCTTTTTAAATATAAAACTTTTTGCATAAAAATATTCAATGAAAATGAAATTCGGTCAACCCTGTTGATTTTACGAACGTGAAACAAGGAATTCGTATGTATTTACAGTTTCGTTCCCAAAATATTATTTCAAACTGTTGTGATTCAGAGCGACGTGGACACGTCCTTGTCGGGCCACTTTTCGGGCCGTAACGTAATGAAGTGTGAAATTTGTGTTACGGCGCTATGAAAAAATCGTGAAATGCGAAGCTGTAAATTAATTAATATTAAATACTTCCTAAAATTATTTTTCGCTCAAACTTATTTATGATTTGTCAATAATGTCTTAGCACAATAAGTATGTAAAAAATCTGAAATATATTAGTTTATAAGTTCGCAAATAAATACACAAACTGACTAAGTTTCGTCAAGAAACACATGTACGTATATATTTTTTAATGATTTTATTGAAACTAAAATTAAAATTCTAAAACATGCGTTTGCTAGATAATGGATTGATTTATTTTAATGCATGATTATATTATTTGAAATGGCTGTGGTATAATACAAAATCTTTTTTGAAAATTTAACAAATCTGTCAACGACCTATGGAATAACCTTATTATACTAAAAATTTAAAAAAATTCTCAAAATTTATTACATGCGAATGGTAGATAAAAGAACAATCTTTCGAAATCCATTTATAATTTTTTGTGGAAAAGAGTCAATACGTCTAAAATCTGATTTGAAAATGACATATTTCTGGTTTTCTCTGGTAATGCCCTCTTAACGCAGGTATTTTTCAACTGCACGCCGAGTTGCGGATGTCGGGTGAACTTTCCTCACAAAGTCAAACATGTAAGTATATTTAATTTTATTTAATTAAAATATAATGTGGTGTAAGTTTGTCGTGTTTTGATAACCATCGCTCGTCTATTAGAAACATAAAAAAATTAATCAAACACCTGGTGATATTCTAACAAATGCTCCTTATAAAATGAGGCTATAAGCCTAGGACGTTAGTAGATCTCCGAAAGAACAATGTTTATATTTTTTTTATCTGAAGTCAAATGATTTCAGTAGAGTCGCGTGGGGTTACCGTATTAGGCGGGTAAAAGTACAAGGCGATGTTTGCGAGAAATTTATACACGATTCACCTGCGCTTATTCCTTAATAATTTTTGTTTGACGGGGTAGGTATGCGGAAATAAGCTTATGCAGTTTTGCGGGTGCATACACTTACCCCTATATACACAAAAAATTTTAAACAAATACATATTTCATAGCACGTATATGATTGTTATCGTGAATAGACCCGGATAGATCATTTTGCATCCAGGATCAGATTGTAAGTAGAATGCTAAAATTTACACTACGTTATGTGTAAGTGACCATTCAGAAGCTGAGTTGACATCGCGTTTGGTTCCCACACAGGCGTCGCGTTTTCGATTCCTCGACTGGCTAAGCCCTCCATCACGACACAACTTACATTTTCCGCTTATTGTGGTTGTAGTAGGATATTTTTAAACATAGTCAGAAAACCCGGGAATGTTCGTCTTTATTTTTATAAAACATTATTTTTTACCACTTCTATGGGCTTTTTGAACTTTCAAATACGACTACGACTTTTTTACTTGGACCATGTGGGATTGTCGTATTTGTTCGAGATGCCTTGACAATTAATCACATTATCAAACAAAAAATGGAATAAAATATCTCGCTTTTTAACGCAAAAATCGTTTCACGTCCTTTCATCCTGGTGTACAAATGACGAAAACGCAAACATTTCACAGATTTAAAAGTACCAAAAAGCTGTATTGATAGATTTTACCATATTAAAACACTTCTCAAATAGTTTTAATTTTCATTCGCATGTTTCATGAGATGATAGCGAATATGTAGGTAGACATAAACCTCCCTCCAGTGGAGTAGTCACTCTACCTCGTCAGAGTTTTGCAGGAAAATCCGCACAAAAAGAAAGCTGTATCCCAGACTGCGGTAAACGCTCTCCAGCCCCTACAGGGTTTACCCTTGAAAATATTCAAGTTTTAGTCGAGGGCTTTTCGGACTCGAAGCGCAAGGACTCGGCTCCAGACTCACGTCAACGCTTCCAAGAAAAATGCTGTATTGTGCTTATTTTTGGTTGAAATCATCTTGAATATTTTTACATTTATATAAGGAAACCCTTTTTAAGAAAATACGGTAAAGGTAAAATGTTTTATTAGATGTAGCAGCTGATTGTTGAAGAAGTACTTTTGGAGTACTCGTGTTTTCATTCAGTTGGAAATGGAAATACCTTAGCTAATGAATTTTTGGAAAATTAGTCATGTAAGTTGTAAAACTTTTAATATGTAAGATATTTGTGAAGTGAAAACTTCTTTAGCACCGTTGTGATTTAAAACTTAATGAAACGAAAAATAGCGACACTAAAAAGAGACAAACACGTACATCTACAGGATTTAGCCTGCGAGAGATTGGGATAGTATAATTGGTCTCCTCTTTGTGCGGTGCTTCGTAGCCTCCCCACTCTTTTCTACTGCGGTTTTCTGAATGTTTCACTTCTGCCGCGTATGAATTGCAGGATTGTATTTTTGAAGTGAAAACTTCTTTAGCACCTTTTCGATTTGAAACTCGATGAAACGAAAAATGGCAACACTAAAAAGAGACAAACACATACAATAATAGGAAGTGGGGAGGGGAAGGAGATGGCAAAGAGGAAGGTAGGGGAATACCTGGCTATTCAGATCTGGTCACCTACCACGGCTATCGGCTATACCTTTGTGCGGTGCTTCGTAGCCTCCCCACTCTTGTTTACTTTAGTTTTCCGAAGTTTCATTTCTACCGCATGTGAATTGCACACTCAGATTTTTTTACTTATAAACTGTCTATGTACCTACATCCATATTTGACAGCGTTGTGATTTTTTCATTGAAAATAATAATACATGCATAATTTGCGCATTCTGTCCTACTACAGTCAATATAATTACGATAAAAAATACAATAATCTAAATTAGATTATTAATTTTATATATTTTTAATTTTAATTTTATTCTCAACCGGTTTCAGAATAACCCTTCCTTCTTCAGGAGAATATTTAAACTAACCTAAGATATAAAATAATGATAGTTATATATTTTTTAAGGTGTTTAAGTGGGAGGAGAATAAATTGGAAGGGGTAATTACTGAATTTCATTACAAGAAATATATCTAGAATAAGACTAAAAGATAAATTAATTTGTTTATTTAATATACCAGATTTATTACACAAGGATTTTCTAATTTCAAATTACCTAATTTTTTGCTTTTTAATAATTGCGGTGAAGAATTTGAACCCCTGTGTCCTTATTAAAAGTGTGATTTGTGAAAAAGAGATGATTTTTATTGTTATTTTAAACATCTTGTGAACATTTCACTTGAATTTTTTTGTGAAACCGGTGAAAGAGCGGGAATAAAATTAAAGTGTCATTGAAAAAGAAGATAACACTAATAATACCAAAAAATAAAAAGGTAACTGTCGCAAATGGGACTCGAATCCAGAACGGCTCGTCTTACCAGAATAAAAACCTTACCATTTCGGCTACTGCCATCACTTATTTGGACGTAATATTTGTCAATCTCACTTCAGATTTTATGTCCGGGTTAAATCTTCCCCACAGAAAAAACTAAACCTTTCACACACTTTTCCACAAATGGTCATCTACTCAATTCACGCTATGCAATTGCACTATATAAGTATAATAAATACAAAATAATAAAAGAACAACATGTCAACCTCCCAGAGACCAAATGGGAAAATAATTCACCGACTTCAGATATTTTCAAATCAGAGGGTTCGGCTCGGTGGAACTCGTAATTGGACCTATAGATAAATCCTACTAAATCAATATAAATATTTTAAAAATCTTTTGTAATCCTACACTACATGTATTTAAAATGACTGATATTTGCATTTTTATATATAAATTCTTTGACAAATCCAATATGCCTAAATTTTGAATAAGAGAGCTAGGTATAATGCCAGTAGTTGAAATAACAAATGGTAATATTTTTATAGTCTGAGAATTCTTTTAATCTCATTTCCCAAATCTGTAGGTACATTTTCTTATTTTTTCAGAAACGGTTTCTTATTTTTTCAGAAACAGATTAATTAATTAACAGCACTATCTTCGGTTATTTTTTTATCTTCTTCTTCAATGACATTGATGGAAACAACTATCAAAAGTTATATAAAGAGAATTTTTCTAATAAAAATTGAAAATTAAAGTGGTCTAAAACAAATGTACTTAATTATTTTAATTGTAAATTATAGCGAACCATGAAGTGCTAAGCGAATACTTTTTACAAATACCTATTATAATATACATTTCTGACTTATTATTACTGATAATATACAGTCATAACTTAACTCAAGGGAATGACTGGGTGACAATATTTGTAATCCCTGAGCTGAGTGCGGATTGGACACCCGGTGATAAATTGAAATTTAAAATCGAAACTATATTGTTTTGTAGTGCACACAAAAGCATTCTTTGTATAGCTTGTCGAATGGTGAGTAAGGAGTCAACAAAATATATAGGTAACTTATATTTACCGACTCCTCACCTTTAGGAGCTTATATTTTAGTTCTACGAGGTTCTTCAACCCTTTGTAGACAGAATTTTCTTCTACAGAGTTAATTTATTCACTCACGTCCTTAATGAGTCTAGCAAGTGTTTGATAAACTATTTTTAAATCACAACTTCAAAGCCACCGCAATGCTTCAAAGATTAGTTTATGGTAATAAATTATTGAACATCGAATTATTAAACACGGCCGTTGTTTGCTCATTAGGAGTAACTAAGGGGTAGCTAAGGTTTATTTGTAGGGGATGAATTGATTTGTCATTAAATCTTTGGTTAATTATTTTACAAAGTTGTTAACTAATATTACATTATAGTCAGTAGGTAGACACAATCGAAAGAAGAAGAGAGCAGTGATGGATTTATTTAACAAAAGCTTAACTTGTTCCACAATATAAAGTCCTTCACAACAAACAGTTGTAATGTCCAAAACATTTTTTTTTTATTATTTATGCATTAAACCGCTAAAATGAAATATTTTTTATTCAAACAGTTAGATTTAGCTTTATTATTACGAAAAGTGAGTATTTATGTCGGACGAGACCAAAAAATATGCATTTAACGTTTTAATTTTGATAAAATTAATTCACTTATGCGGTAACGCCATTGTTAAATTGTCGTTTTTATTTAACATTTCATAGACAGTCAATTAATGCTGCCAATCATAGAAAAAATATGATTGCCATGTACAACAATAATCTATTCAGTGAATGCATTATTGACAAGTTTGTACCTGTATTTATAACAGCAGAACATGGAGAGAAATGTATTAGAATAATTGCACATACCCGCTAGACAAACCCTGCTTTGCCAAACAAACCATTCAAAACCTGGGATGTTTTTTAAAATTATGATGAACCTCAATCAAATAATTCGAAGTATGTAGGTACTTTTTTGTTTTTATTTTGACGAGAATTTATTTTAGGGAACGTACCCATACTACGTGACACGTTTAGGGGGGGGGGTCTTCAAAATGTCACACTCCATACAAATGAGCGGTGGGTTGCTTAGGTTTTTTTTTGGTCACCGGGGGGGGGGGGGGGGTTAAAAATTGCAAAAAATTGGTCACGTAGTATGGGTACGTTCCCTTATTAGATTGGTACTTCCGAAAATATTATATTTGATTGTCTATTAGTTAAAAAAGGAATATTCTGTATTATCCGTGCATCAAACTTCGACAACACGAACGTTCCGTATCATCTGGACTCTATGCATATTTACCCTTTTTTATTTCAATTTACATTTAAATTAAATAAGGTGATATGAATATGGGAACCATTTATTGAATAACCAAAACCTGTAGGTCATTCCAAGTGTTTGGTGAATTTGCAAGGGTGTCCGAATTCATGGGTAAGGTTTGTCCGGGTTCTGGCGTCGGATGCGTCTACCCAACAACTGCGAGGCAGGCCGAATCGGGAGAGTGTGGTTGAGGGAGAAGTTTTGACCTCTCCAGTACAACTCTCTTGGAAAATCGCCTTGAACCGCAGGGGGGGATGAATTCATTCGTCCAACACTTCTGGACACATTAACCCTCTGATTCCTACCCACCGCTTACACATTTTACCATTCCAGAACTTCCTCTCCTTCCTTTCCTAAAAAGACCCTCCACAGCATCCCCAAAGATGCCAAAGGCCCTGATGAGAATTATTTTCTTCTGTGCCTACTATGTGGAGCTAATGTAAAAGAAAAATGAACTTTATTTGTATATACACATTTAAAGGAAGTACAAGTACTGTGAGTGGTTTGTGTTACATAAGTAAACACCTCACTTGGAGAACCTGAGCTTTATTTTAGTTAGAGTATGTGTATTGCTGCATAAGTATGCACATGTATCCCCCGCCAATAAAATGCTTGGATTTGTTCTTCGTAATGCGATATCATCTACTAATGGAATTGCAATACACTTGTCTGCAGCATCCTGGAATATAGCTCCATTATTTGGGCCCCTTCTGAACAAAACCATATCCTAGAAATAAAAAAAGTGCTAAAAAGGTTTATGCGTTACCTGTATATCTACCCATTTCTGTATCCATCATAGTTCTTAACAGGAATGCTCGATTTTAACACCCTAGAAGCCCGCCGAAAAATATTTTTAGGCAAACATTGTTTTAAGTTAATCTTCGGTACCATACTAAATCCGCCAATATTGAAAGATAACAACTTATATCTCCCTAACGCGTGGAAGATCCCAAGCACTTTTTTATGCTCTGAAAGCGAGAACTTCTGCCTATCAGAATACACCATTAAGCAGGGCGACTCAACTGCTTAACGACTGTGCATTGAGCATCGACATCTTTAATGTCACCTTCAGAGAAATCAGTAACTATCTCTTGATATATGTCACAACATAGTTAAACTGCCCCCATGCAGTTTAAAAAAAAAATTGTAATCTTCTCCATATTTTTTTAATGTATAACTGTTTTATGGAGAACCTGAATAAAATAAATAAATAAACATACTATATATTCGATTACGAAAAGGGCACGAGGGATTGGTAGAAATCTGGTGGTCAATGTGCAGGAGTGTCAGACGTATAAATTCAACCCTCCCACTGCAGTGCAAGGCGATGGGTCGAGATAGTTTGGTTGGAGAGGTAAAATGTATCCAACAATCAGTCTCTACCGGTCCCGCCACACATTAGATGGGCAAACGCATGTGCCATCAAGGCACATGCGTTTGCCACCATGAACACGGGCACCACTGCTATGTCACCAAACGTAGCGTATCCAGATGGGTTGGTGTTGGTTATCCAATAAATGGTTCCCAGGGCGGCGGTACCCATGGCATCCCAAATTGTCAACAAAGGTAATAATTAATAACTTAAAGATAAATGAAACAATTTAACTTTGTTTGAACCACTTTTATGCTTCAGTAAATCCGACCGGTTTAAGAACGAATTCAAAAGTATAATTAATAACTTTTTTAAAGCAATCCTCAAATGCATGGTAATGTTAGCATGTATTTTTTTTTTAAATATTTTATTGAAAAAATGGTTCATATCAACAGACAAGTCCTAGTAAGTCAATTGAGTTGTTTGTCATCAGATGCTTATAGTTTAGTTACATATACATTTTAAAAGTTATAATTTACATCTTATATCTACAGATTCCACATCCTTTGCGTACATTTTTTCATACATATCAAAATAAAAATTTATTTTCTTCCGATAGTCAATTTTTCACCACATATTTAACCTTATTCATAAAATTACATTGCTTTATGTCAGTTAATAAATTAAATATCTTCGGTATGTTGTATTCAAACGTTCTCTGTCCGTACTTATTATTAAATTTCGGAACTATTAACCCGTCGTTGCGCGTGAATCTAGTGCTGTATTTATGTTCTAATTTATCTTTATGCTGCGGGGTAAATATATGCTGAATTATAATTTTGTGCCATAGTATTGCCTTAACAGGTAAAGTTTTGGCACCCTAAAACAGCAACGGGGTATTTATTATGTCTCTATTTGAAAATATTAGGGACGACTAATTATTTTTCAATTGTGTTTTGTACAACTTTGACTTGTTTCAGATTGGTTATAGTAGTATTTCCCCATATTGTTAATCCATATCTTATAATAGATTCTGCCAGTGTCATATGAATTCTTTTAAGTGTTTCAATTGATAGGAAAAAATTTACATACTGCCAGCATCATCTGCATTAATAACAATAAAATATTTTGGTAATTTAATACACCGGTTTCAAAGGTGTTAAGCCTCTTCAAAACTTAGCCATGTTTGCTATAAATTTCCAAGAAAAACATAATATGCTCCCGCCTGTAAACAAGTGGGTTACATTTCCCTGCAGTCTGCTCGTTGCATACTAGAAGTCACGGATACAGTGCGGCGGCAGCCGTGTGCTGGCCGTGTCTTATTGCTCGAACCATATGTTTCCCAGGTTCTGCTCCCCGCCGACCAGCCTCTCTCAAGTCGAAAACGTTTAACTTATTTTTCCGGCTGGAAAGGTTGCCAGTACTTGTGTTTGTGAATACAAACACTCGTTATTTGAAAGCCTTGAAAATGCGCTGTGTTTTGTGGGTCTTACAAATATTTTATTTAATCTCCTAATGTTTTTTAATAAGATGGGACAATATAAGAGAGAAAAACATTCCATTTTCTTTGTAGGACTTACTTATCATCAATATGGTGACACTATAATTTTTTCTTACTTAAATGAATCCGGATTTCGATTTAATTAATATTACACCTCTGAACATTAATAGGCCGCTTACATCACTTTTTTTTTAAGTCCGGTTTAGGCAAATATTCTAAGACATTCCGTATTTTTTTTAATCGTATTTTTGATTCCCTGGCGATTTTTGAAAACTTCAATCCCAAAAATCCGACCATTTTTTTTATAAACCGAAAAGACGGGATATAATTTTATGGGTGCGAAAAAACGATAATTACTTAGCCGAAAATCATTTAAAAAAAGGAACGTTTTCCTCAAGAAAGAGCACAGGAGAATAACGAGGCATACCAACAATATTACATCTCATAAATATTTTTTTCCTTGATCCATCTTATTGATCCTAAATCATTATAATGTTCGACGTTTAAAGTAATAAATCCGATGTAATTTACTTGTTATATTACATATTTATTAATTTATAATAATAATAAGAATATTATAAAATTTGATTTTGTTAAAATCAGCACCACTACCATTTTATCTCTAAAACACGTACAGACACAGCGTAAATTGTACGGGATTCTCTTCAAAACATTTGTCAAAAAGTCAAACCAAATGAATAAGTTCGCAGAGAACAAACAATAAATCTCGTGAACGTTAAATGTCAAATTCAAAAATTCGCCTGAAATCAAAGTGTTGTCATATAAAAAAAATAAATCACTTTGGAATTTTACAAAATTAATAGGAACATTTTCGGAGACGGGACATTTTCATGTAGTGACGTCACGGGCCCAAATAATGGATTTATTTATTTAAAAATTAAAAAACTGTACATTTCTAAAAAATTTTCGTAATTTTGGTAAAAAAATCTATACACACAATTTTTTCCAAGTCGTTATGAAATCCATTCAATTGGCCTATTCCTCAAAAATCGGGCGTATTTTTTCAGAAGGTAAAAATTTACACGCGTTTTGCAATAAAATCCAAATTAATGGAATATTATTTGTGAATGTATACGAAAACTAAACCTGATTTCGAAAGGTGATGGATAAAGCTTTCAAATTTTATTATTAGAAATAACTACGCAATTTTTTAATTATAAAAACTTTGAGTGCAAACTTTAAAGAGTTTTAAAAATTACTCACCTTACGTTCTTTGTTACTAGAATTACTGATAACGAAAAAAAATAACACACACATATTTCATTAGACCAATGAATTGTAAACGTTATCGTCACCTCACTTTTTTGTCATTTCATGTAAAAGTAAAATTCACAATTTCTATTTATATTTAAATTGCGGTAAGAAATGTTATTTCATAAAGGTATACATTTGAAATATTTCATTGTTAACTTTGAGAATTGAATATATAGCATATTGTTTTTCTTTGCAATACGGTTGAGATCAAATTTCTCACTACGATATTAAAGATTTCTATTAGACCGTTTATCCCATATTTTTTGGATTTAAAAAAAACTCAAAAAATGTTAAATTTAAATCACATTTTAATTGATAAAAATCATCTCTGTGATTGAGGTGATGTGATGATCCTTGGGTACAAATCCGGAGTACACTGTTTCAAATTGTTTCAATCTGTTTTGACTGTCCTAAAACGGGAATCCTTCTAGTTGGGCAGTCAAAACATTTTATAAATATTGTATAATGTTGAACAAATAAAAAAAATTAAAAATCTCCACATGCGTAAGTAATTTTTTTCAGTAGTTTGTGTTAATTTCACACATTATACATAAAAAAATAATATATTTCAGTATCGCCCTGGTGGAAGACCATCATTCTAAATCGAAACGTTACTTTAAATGACATTGAAATCTTTCATGAAAAAATCATATTTGGTGGGCAGATCTGAATAGCCAGACACTTCCCCACCTTCCACCTCCCCATCTCCTTCGCCTCCACACTATCTTCATTCTCACAACACACTTTAATTGGAGATGCCGTAGTCTCACTGGTGCCAGATGTTTGGTAGCGGTTGGGACTCTTGTACGATATACTCATTTACAAAAAGATACAAATCTAGTCAATTATGCAGAATACCGCGCTTTTCATATCGCTGGTTGTTTTTTTACGAGAACATTACTGAGAGTACTGGGAATTACAGCCAATATACGCAGATAGATATCAATAACTTTGATATAAAACTTAAATAATGATTTAATTAAAAACGAGTTCTTGGCCCAAATCAATCAGCCCACATCTCAGTCAAATTGATAAGAGAAACAAAATGATATAATTTATTGGCTATCAATGAATGTATAGTGAGATTAAAACAGCAAAATAATTACATCACTTTTTTCTCACTCCTTTGAACATAAATATCCAATTTCTCGTTGGCCGAAGCTTCATTCGAATTTTCAATACATTTAGCCTTTTACGACCGAATTTTACAACTCAAAAAAAATTGCAGTACATTCCGGAACCAATATAATAAAGGCATTTATAAAAAATGCTGCACACCAAAAGACTTGTAAGCAAAAAGTTGTGTTTTTTTATCAGAAAATGCTGAAACGCGAACCGTGGAAGCTTTATAAAAAGTTCTTTGAAAAATCCACGATCAAAGTGCTACAAACAAAATTCCGCTTTAATGAAATACTCTTAGAACTCACTAAAATATTTATGTGACCATATTTTTTCACAGAGAGAAATGTCGACGAAAATGCTTCGTATTAAAGTGACATTACCTTGACAGAGCTCGGAGGTTGGGAGGTCATAAGGTTCTCGTGGAGGTCAGGGTATCCATACGTATATAATTAAATATATCATCTAAAATTAATGTCGTCTGTTTGTCCATTAGGCTATTGAAAGACGATCTTGGGGTGTTTTTCACGAATATCAATTATTTTTAAATTTTATTTTACCATTTCTGACAAATAGAGATTACATAATTCTAATTTTAAAAAGGAAATTAAAATAATTAATAAATAATCCATTAGCCCTCACATGCCGCTACACTATTAATAGGCGTAGATTTTCAAAAATTAAAACTACTTTTAACTTTAATTACCATAAGAAACATCGGTTTCAGTACGGATAGACAGAAAAATATGCTTTGAAATTCGATTTTCATTCAATCAAACTTGTAAATTTCCCATATAAAACATCTCTATTGCCGCCTTTTTTGAATCGATTTGACATTTGATTAATTTCGTTTCAAAATAAATACGCGTGAATTACTTAGTTTACCAAGTAAGAAACCAATAATATAAATAACCATAATTATTTATTTGTCTATTTATTCTTAGCAACTTTAATTTGTCTTTTATATCTATTTTATTTTTATTTCTTTTTATATTCAATAATATTATTATTCAATTTACAAAAACAGTTTATTTATAAACAAGCTCTGATATGTAATTATTATAAAGAATGACAGCTGTTTCGTCTTCTGAAGGCATTATCAAATTATTTTATTAATCAATTAAATAATTCATTTTCAATTTCCGTCATTTCACTCGGAAATCAATAAGGGCTTAGGTAATAAAAATAAAGCAGAAGTACCTGTATTTATGTGGCCTAACCACAGTTTGTAAATGCTTTCAGAAGGCGAAACAGCTGTCAAGCCTAACGAATAATTACGTAGCAGAACTTGTTTGCAAATAAGCTGTTTTTATAAATTAAATAATAAAATTATTGGTCATATAAAAGAAATAAAAAAATGAAAGAATAAATTAATTAAATCAATTTTATCGCTCGAATAAATTGGTTCAAATAAACAGATCCTATTTTGAACTTAAATTCAAAGAATATCCTAGTTCTGGAGTGAATTGAACAGTCGAAATTAGCATTTTTAACAATATTCAATTAAAGATCTTGGCTTTTGGAGAATTAAATACGTTATTTGAAAGGGATCTTGTTTATTGGTAAATATTTTATGCGAGTTAAATTAGGTATTACAAAAAAAAATCATTAAATGGATCTACAGAAAACATAGTGAAGAAAAAACTCACATGTTTCAAAATGAAAAATTATGTTTGACGAGTGACGGTCATCCTAGTGAAACATCATATTGGCGTAGCAACGCATTTTTGTACGGCGTTATCTGTTTTTAATCTCGTTTTTTTTTTTTTTTTATTTTTTTTATTTCATACAATTTTTGAAAATACACTTTTATGTTTTTTTTCTTGATTACCATACTAGGCTAATGCCTGTGTTAAGGTAATCATACATGATATAAATTATACAGTGTATGAACTAGAACAAAATATAGGTTTGAAATAGAAATTATAAGATATTAGAAACAAGAGATAGAAAAAAGATAAAAATATTTAAGGTAAAATATAACAAGATATATGTATACGTATGCACATACAAATGCATATGCACATACATACACAAATACATATAAATACATACAAACACACATATATACATATATATATATATATATATATATATATATATATATATAAATATATAAAGGATTATAAAAAAGAAAAATTTTTAAAGAAGTTAAAAATAAAATACTATATAAAATATATGTAAAAAATAAAATACTGAAATATAAACTTATAACTATATAAAATACTAAAATATAACTATATAAAATACTAAGAAGTAAGATTTAAATATGTTAATCTATAATTTTTTTTTTTTTGAGAGCTAAAATTTTTACTGGAGGTTTGTCAATGTAGGTAATCGTCTAGAAGAGTATATATTTAGGTTAGATTAGATTTCAGTGAAGTCAGGTTGGAAAAAGATGTGAAGTATGATATTTTATTTAGTTAATTTAATTATTTTCTTTTCTTTTAAAATGGTTAGGAAGTCATATATTCTTTAAAAAAATCTCGTCCCCTTTCAAATACAACATTATTGTCTGCTGCAACGAACGGGTATACCCTTTTCAAACTGAGCCCTTTGTCGTGTCATTGTTCAAATGGACCATAGACGGCTGCTCGGACTTCCGTACTTTTTTTCTTTTTACTTAAATTCTGTGTGAGTAAATAAAAACCGTTAACTTTTTATGTCAGTGATATTAAAGCCTTCTGTGGTGCGTGGTCCTGTTTATGGCTTTATTATTATTGTTTTATTTTAAGCACAGAATCAACGGCGTTTTGCTGTGGGACATTCGCATCGTTTTATTAAAAAATGCTCATTTTGTAAAAGAAAATATAGGGGTAGATACTCTGGTCAGTACCGGATTATCCCTAAGGCAGAGTAGGCAACTGCCTAGGTGCCCCGCATTGGCCAGGGGCACCGCGTCCCGATAAAAATGACTTGCTTCAATTATTGAGCAACGAAGTTTCGGAAAAAGTCAGCTTTCAAAATGTTTTAATTTGTTTTTATTAGGAACATTTACAGGTTAATAACATTAGGTACACGCATTAAAGAAACCACTAATTATAATAATTAGGTTATAACCCATTAAATAACTAATGTTCACATCATGCACAAGTAAAACATAAAAAGTTCAAAATTAAAACCAATATATAAACTAAACACAGTAAACCCCTTAACACGGGCACAGCCTAACAAGGTAGTAAAAAAAAACATAAAAGTGTACTTTCAAGAATTGCATGAAATAATAAAAAATAAAAAGTTGTATTTTACTTTTCTTTCCTTCTATTTGTTGCAAATTACTTAGTATCTGAAGTGATTGAAGGTGCCGTGTGTGGTTTATATTGGCATTTGTTTTGTTTTATTTCTAATTATATTTTAAAATATAAATGTTGTACAAGCTTCAGTATACGCTACCTATCTGCTTGCTAAAATTCTTTGAGAAAGGTTGTCTGGAAGAGATCACTTTAGGGACAATACGGCTCATTGTAATTTTTTTTTAATAATATGTATTTTTGTTTCTGTTATGTGTCCTTTTATGTGCAAAAAAGGGTTATTGTATTTTATTGTATTGTATTCGTTTTTTTATTGAATGGGGGGATGTCATACCTTTCGTAGTGTAGTAAAAGAACAAATTAATTATGAATAAAATTACGTTTTGGTAGAAAAAAAATAATTTTGGAAATTAGAAAAGGGTATTATTATTAGAAATATTCAATGAAGCTCTGCAAGAGGCTACTCAAGGACTTGTTATAAATGGGAAGATTCTGAACAACCTGCGTTATGCAGATGATACAGTACTTCTATCAAGTAACATTGAGGATTTACAACTTTTGCTGAATCAAGTAGTGAAGACTTGTGAGAATTTTGGGCTGGAACTGAATATAAATAAGACAAAATACATGCTCATAAGCAAAAATAACGCATTGGATGAAAATCTTTATATTACTGGAACAAAACTAGAGAAGGTCCAGAGTATTGTATACTTGGGCTGCAATGTAAATGATAGAAGGGATCCTTCAGTTGAAATCAAATGCCGCATTGAGCAAGCTCGTGCAACCTTTATCCGCATGAAAAAAATGTTCTGCAGTCATGATCTCAACCTTGGATTACGAATGCGAATGGTCAGATGCTACGTTTTTTCGATATTATTTTACGGAATGGAAGCATGGGCGCTTACTGAAGAACTTATTAGGCGACTTGAGGCATTCGAGAAATGGATCTACAGAAGAATACTTAAAATAAGCTGGATGGACAGGATTACAAACGAAGATGTTATGGTTCGGATGAATAAAGAAAAGGAAGTAATTAAAATTATAAAAATCCGAAAACTTCAATATCTTGGACATGTGATGAGACATCCAGAGAAGTATGAGATCCTGCATCTCATAATGCAGGGAAAGATTGCCGGAAGACGGGGCCCTGGAAGAAGGAGAACCTCATGGTTGAAAAACCTGAGACAGTGGTATGGCCAGTCTACCGTGGAGCTGTTCCGGGCTGCAGTAAACAAAGTCCGCATAGCCAACATGATAGCCAACGTTCGTTGAACGGACAGGGCACAAGAAGAAGAAGAAAAGGGTAAAGTGCAGTGGCGGACTAAGCCCGTCAGAAGCCCGTGGCGGCAAATTTTAATAAATATCGGTGAATCGAGCATGATGGCAAATTAGGGAAATTTTGACACATTACTCAATGTACTGACATTTTTTACATTCAGAATTTTTTTTTTTAAGTTTTAAAACCTTAACCCCTCCCCCCCGCCCCCTCCCTAAAGCCTTGTTAAGGATTTGATCAAGGAAACAAGTGGCCCCTTCAACCCTATATGTTCCTATTCCTGAATTTTGAAAAATGCTAATTCTGAATTATTTTCAACATTTACGAGTACTTACGAGTATCACATTGTTGATACGTTTGTTATATGTCGTTATATGTGTATGTTGTTTCTACGCTAATGCGTTTATGATTATTTAATTTGTTGTTGTAACTTATCAGTGGAACTAAACTCCTGCTGACAAGCTACTTGCAATAGCTTAGCGGGTAATAAATACCAATTGTATGCAATTTTCATAAAATATTAAAAAAATAAATTTAAAAAACGTAATATGATTATCATCAGGAGAACATCGAATTCCTGAAATCCACACTCCTGGAATTCATCGCAATATCTACAATGTTATTCCCAGTTATTTTAAATTGTGTGCTCATAGCTTGACAATTATTCACCAAGCAAACAGGCAATAACCGTCTCATTATAATCTGGTATCCACCCAACGTCATACTTAACTTTTCCCTTACTGTGCTAAAAAAATACGCGCGCTCCGGTGCTGTGTAATCAATTCACGTGTTAAAATCATTGATTTTATATCGGAAATATAAGAACATTCATAGCTAATCGCTTTTGTTTTTCATAATTTGTGTTACAAGTGATAATAATTGTAATTTAATTGCTGAAAACATGAAAAAACCATCGTCCGTTGCTCAAAAAACGGGCGAGGAGACCATCTCAAAGGATTGCCCGCGAACGACTGAGGCGCTGGGCCGGCTGGGCGGCGACGCTGGGCTGCTACCCAATACATACATACATCTATGTATGTTTAGCTACTACGCGGTCGTAGGTATCGACGGTCGAAACACAACACGGCGGTCTCTGTTTCTCGTGTTCCCGTATAGCAAAGTAGAGCGAGACGTCACATAGCGTGTCATCTCCCCCCGCACACTCCTCGCGTATCACGGTCCACACTGGCACACGGTTGATTGTATTTGTGGTTTATTCCCGATATTTAACCTTTCCTGGTCTGTAATGCGTAAATACTACACATTGCTTCTAATAACTTTTATATCTCTATAAATATAATGAATTCTGGGTTCAGATTTTAGGTATTCCTCCGTTATACATTTACACACTGAATTACAAAATAATATTTTAAATAATTAGCAAATTTAATTCAAAATCAGAGATATTTTGTTAAATATCGGGAATAAACCACAATACAATCAACCGTTCGCCAGTGTGGACCGTGATACGCGAAGAGTGTGCGGGGGGAGATGACACGCTATGTGACGTCTCGCTCTACTTTGCTATACGGGAACACGAGAAACAGAGACCGCCGTGTTGTGTTTCGACCGTCGATACCTACGACCGCGTAGTACCTAACATACATAGCTGTATATATGTATTGGGTAGCAGCCCAGCGCCCAGCGCCTCAGTCGCTCGCGGGCAATCCTTTGAGATGGTCTCCTCGCCCGTTTCTTGAGCAACGGACTATGGTTTTTTCATGTTTTCAGCAATTAAATTACAATTATTATCACTTGTAATACAAATTTCGAAAAACAAAAGCGATTAGCTATGAATGTTCATATATTTCCGACATAAAATCGATGATTTTAACACGTGAATTGAATACACAGCACCGGAGCGCGCGTATTTTTTTAGCACAGTAAGGGAAAGGTTAACAAAATATCTCTGATTTTGAATTAAATTTGCTAATTATTTAAAATATTATTTTTTAATTCAGTGTGTAAATGTATAACGGAGGAATACCTAAAATCTGAATCCAGAATTCATTATATTTATAGAGATATAAAAGTTATTAGAAGCAATGTGTAGTATTTACGCTTTACAGACCAGGAAAGGTTAACTCCATTTATAGCGGGCGTAATGTCTTCACTGTTTTAGTAATTACCGTTTTCGTTTCTCGTCTCCTGGTAGAATTCAGAGTACAGGTGAGGGAGTGAGCTCGCGAGACCGTGCATCATGCGTGCCTTAGAAACATTATTTGACCTTTGACATTTAGAAAATAGCTTCTCCATATATTCCAGCCAATACATCCATCAATTGAGCGCCTTTGAGACGCCCAGGAGATAAATCTACTGTTTCGCAAACACCTCGGTAATTTGGAGCGTCACGATTCTGAAATTATCGGCTGCTCTTCGTATCCATTTATATAACGATCGTTTTTTTTAATCACGAGAATAAATTCAGCTAACCCGATACCATATTGTACCGGGTTATATATTATTTCAGCTGCATCTAAGAGCCATTATGGTAGAGGCAGATTAACTGTTTTTTCTTGTCTAATAAATTATTATCCATACACTGTCTAGAATGATTTATCGAGCTATTTTTTTTTCAGAAACGTTATTTAATGTAAATCAATATTCTTTATTATTGTATTCAGTTTTTGCTAGGCGGGGAAAATTTCTATTACACCATAATATTTTGCATGTTATGAAAAATTAATAGGTTTGTGACGAGAGTATAGATTTTAAGTATAATTGAAATGTTCTTTAATCTTTTTACTTTACTTGAATTATGTTCGGAAACTTCCAAATAAGATCAAGGTTCGTTTAGATTCCTTTTATTTAAGTTTATCGTAAAGTTAACAATGAATATTTAACTGGAGCAAACGTCCTTTTTATAGGGGGCTCAAAGTTATTCTGCAATTATGAAGCCCTTTACCTTCTATTACCGTAACCGTTACCGTATTATTGGATAACCAACATCTCTGCCATAGGTCACCCCAAGGGGTTCGCTACTTTTGGTGACTTAGCAGGGGTGCCCGGGTTCATGGGGATCAGGTTTGTCTGGATCTTGGCGGCGGATGCATCTGCTCACCAACTGCATGGCAGACCGGATCGAGAGAGACTAGTTGAGAGAGATTTTTTTACCTCTCCATTGTCCTGCTCAGCAGGATTTGGACCGCACTGAAAAGGTTGAATTCATTCGTCCGTCACTTTCGAACACACTGACCCCAAGATTCCTACCCATCCCTCTTACCTTTTTCCTTCCTAGCACTTCCTCTCCTTCCCTTTCCTAAAAAGACCCTCCACACATCATCCCTAAAGATGACATAGGCCCTGAGGGGAATCATTTTCCTCGGGACCTCCTGTGTGGAGGTAATGTAAAAAAAACTGTTCGTACAATAGGCACGAACGACGATAGATGATACTCTTCTAAGGTACTAATCAACTGACATCTATTGAGACGCCACAAAACTACATACAACCAATTATACCAACGACATCTGTTGAAGAATATCGAAACTACATGATTGATCGTATAATAATTGTCGAAAAAAATTGTCGAATATTTTAAACTGGGGATAATTTTATGACTGATATCATGAATAGTAAGTTATTAGTTTAACCCAGTTGCAAGACTTCATCAATCTTTCCACTATTTTGTAAACATTATTTCTAGTGACCACCCGAAGCTTCGGTTCCGGTTTCGGCAGAAAATCTGCCGAACCTTCGGCCGCACCGAAACTCTGCGTTCGTGAATTATCGCGCGTCGTTCGGCTGACTTCGGGTGAGTTCGTGGCTCGTGTGTCACCCGCCATCATCAGCTGAGTTCGTATCAGCCGGTTAAAATACTGCATCAGCCGGTTAAAATACTCAGTTAATGAGGTCCTACCTTTATAATGTAAGTGTTGATTATTGACAATTTTTTGTTCCAGGAGGTAAAGTAGTTACCATATTTGTTAATTTTTGTTTGTTTGACAGATATTTATAAAATAAATAATTATTTTTTCACACTCCAATTATTGCTTTTTTAATTCACTTAACACGTCTAATAAGAATGTTGTGATTGTAAATGCAATTAAAATTTAAAAAAAAACTCAATTAATGAGGTCCTTCCTTTATAATGTAAGTTTATTGAGAGATTTTTATTAATTGTTTCTTTGTTTAATGACAAATTTTTGTTCCAAGATGTAGTTAATATGTTTTGTTAATTTTTATAATTTTGGTTGCTTTATAGCAGAAATGTTATTTTTTTTACATAAGTACTTCAATTATTATTTTTTTAAATTTTATTTAAAATCTGTTAACTTTATGTATAAGTACAAAAAATAACCCAAATAGATTAGAACAATAGATTTTTAACATTACTAAAAAAAGTTTCGGTTTCGGTTTTGGCCGAAACTGAGACAGATACCGAAGATTCGGTTTCGGTTTCGGTTTCGGTTTCGTTAGAAATTCCGATTCCGGTCGGACACTAATTATTTCCCTGCCAAAAATTGCTTATTGTGAGAAACATCACAAAAACTTCCCTAAATGCTGCCCACGCTTAATGTAAATACTTTTGCATGTAGAATCATGACTTATAGACTACGATGGTTATAATCCATGTCGGTGAACGGAAGCCGCAGTCGTGATGATGTATCGAGACTTCAGGGCGAATAAACTAGAGTTCGTTGAATGTGAATTTAACACAAGATTCCATCATCCGGTAAACATAACCTATGTAGCACCTCACTCGATACTTCTAATACTTGTAAACTTACCCAGCATTACTCGGTTTGGACACATTTTCATTAAAAAATTAGAGTTTGTAATCCACACGTGATAGAAGTGAAACTAGAAAGGAGCTAGATGTCGCTTTCTTTTGCCTGTTTATTGTGGTTTGAAGATTTGGCATTGATTTACAAAAACAAAAATGTTTATTTTTTCAGGATTCGAACTTCTTTTCGAACGATTTCTCTGGCCGCTGAGATTTGCGACGCACTATGCCACTGCCCTATGAAATGCGCTTGGCGAGGCGCGAATTTACGCATTATATTCCGACGACCCGTATAAAACAAAGCGGCCAATGTTTCATATTTCAAACAATCGGAGCCTTGAGCGCAGTTTGATGTTTCGCAGGTGCTGAATTCAAAATCACTCTAACGGGGCTAAGGAAGTTTCATTTCAAAAAACATTTCTTCTACGTATTGTCAATAATCTCGAAATTAAAAAAATCATATTTCATAACTGTTTTCTTCTGGAAATTAAATTATGCTCGTACTTCATTGTGAATTTCCGGTTAAACCTGGCAATGGTCTACTTTACAAATGAACGAGTCCCCACGGTGTATTTATTCAGGAAAAGCACAACATTTTCATAGAATATGTATCCCTTTTTCTCATAACTTACCTGTGATTTTACGAGAATTAATCGACATGGTAAAATTTTTAATCGACATAAGTGTATTGACAAATACGTTTTTTAATACCTGAGGAACATTACAAAAGTTTTAATAATAAAGTAGTATTTATATAGCGCAGTTTTGTGTGATTTCACTTCAAATGCGCTTAACTATTATAAACTTAAAAGTAATCCTACAGTGTTCCCTACGAGTCCTTATAAAAATTGACTAAATAATATGAACCAAAAAATATACAGAATACACCCATAGAACAAAGTTTACAACAGCAGTTCTGTTTTGGCACAGGAAAATTTGTTTTTATTTTTTTTTTAGCGACTATATAAAATAATTCTATAAGTATTCAAAATATAATGGTTATGTTAGGTAAAGATATTGTATTTCTTAGTCCTCCTCACTAGGGGTTCCTGTGCCGAGGCGGAATAAAATTGTTTTTATAGTTATTTGTCTTCTATGTCGTTTTTAGTGTCTTCATTAGAGTGTTTTCATTGACCTGTTTCAGCCATGTTTTTATTCTTGATTTGTACTCATTAAATTTTCTTATTAGTTTTATGTCTTGGGAAAGAATATTACGAATTAAGTGTAGTTTCTTTGTCCGAATGTTTTTTTATTTCATTTTTTTTTTTTTACATTAACTCCACACAGGAGGCCATGAGGAAAATAATTTCCCTCAGAGCCTATGTCATCTGGGATGCTGTGTGGAGGGTCTTTTTGAGGAGAGGAAGGAATGAACATTGGTCTTGAAGAGACCCATGTTATAGGAAGGAGGAAACACAGAGGCCGGCAAATCATTCCATAGCCGAGCTGTTGAACACAAGAACGAGTCGAAGAAACGACCCGTTCTCATGTGACAAATGTCAACCGTGTACACATGTTGGGCACGCGTTTGGCGTGTTTCCCGACCATGCACCGGTGGCAAAGGAATCAATGATGCTAGTTCCTCGGAGCATCTTCCATTGTAATACTGGTAGAACAAGGATAGCATTCCCACCCGACGCCTGTGCTCTAAAGATTGCAATCCGTCTGTTAAGATGGGAGAAACTATTAAGCGGACCGCCCGTTTCTGCACAGAGTCGAGGGTATTTTTAGGTATTTTGGAGCTCCAGACCAGAGGTGGCTGCCAAATTCAACCGTGGGGCGCACTTGTGATTTGTACAGGGTTATCTGCGGGTATCTGCGGGCCCTGTACAGTTGTACAGTACGCCCAGTTTTTGGGAGGCTAACTTTACTCTGGCTTCGATGGAGCCCCCACACCTGAGCTGGTCACTTAGGGTTACACTAAGCATATTAATGGAGGGCCTGTTCGGAAGATTGCTTCCGTTGAAGGATACTAGATATTCATTTCGATCCCTTTTAGACGTAATCATAATAGATAATGATAATGATAAACAATAACGGTGCCGTTAAACAAGAATCATTAAAACTTAAATATAATATAGATCAGGAGGCAGTTTATGTTTAGAAATAAGAAAAATTCGGACTGCTCATTAAACATAAAAGTATACTAAGAAGGTAATCGAAACCAAACAATTATGGAAACTTGATGAACATGGCTAATTGGAGAGTACTGAAAAGGATTTAAGATTGATGACAGATATGATTTTTTTTTAAAGTTTGTTTTTAAAGCCCGTTTAAATTCAGACAAGTTCTGGATATTAGTAAGATTTGAGGGAAGTTTATTCCAAATGAGCGGGCCAGTTACACGAAAAGATCGATCATAGTAAACGGCTCGATTTGACTTAGAAAGTTCGATTAAACGAGTAGCCGATTAGACGAATCTAGCTAGATCTGCTGACCTTACAATAAGCTGTTTATCGCTTAAGTTTTGCCGGACATATATTGCAATGCTTTGAAGATCAGCCGTCATAAAAAATCAAATCATTTCTAGAACCTTTTCTAGACAATTTTAAAATCATGTTTAGAACCTACACACACACTTCTAAAGCTTCACGAAATGCCTTCACTGAATTAAGCTCGACATTTCACTTTAAAATCACGCCTGGTTTCTTTATCAGACGTATATTGTCACGTTCAAAACATCGCTTTTACGTTTTTCCGTGTCCATAAAATTTGAACCTTCGTTTATATGTTTTTATTACTAAATTCTCTGATCGCTTTGATAGCGGGGAGATAATTGCAGGTATTTCTGTTCATGTTTGATCTACGGCAGAACAATAATTTTAGTATTCACGACCTTGCTCGGAATTGAAACATTGTTTTAAATCATCTTTAGAGTCGAGGAATGCTTTCTCAGAAATGGTTGATGTTAGAACTTACTGAATTATGAATCTTAACGATGAGATGAAACTTATAATATTTAAATACGTTCAAAATAACAGTAAGAAAATAAACCAAAGAACTCAGTCAGGAATCCAGAACTGTAGAAACATGAAATTTAAATACTAGCCTTTCCCTCATTCAGAATTATTTCGATCTCAATAAAGTTCATAGTTCTTTCATAGCTCTGGTCCATGGTTCTAAGTTCTTTCATAGATCATAGTTCGTTCTTCCACAACTGAAAGTGGCAGAAATAAATCAATAAACTAATACGAATTTTTTTTTTTTTTTTTTAAATGAAAACCGCACAAGAGTCCCAACTGCTCCCGTCTGGAGCCAGTGGGACAATGGCATCCCCAATTGGGGTATGTTGTGAGGCTGAAGGTAGTGGGGAGGGAAAGGAGATAGGGAAGAGGAAGGTGGGGAAGTACCTGGCTATTCAGATCTGGTCACCAAACACGGCAGAAGCCATTTCAGGCAACGTTTCAATTCTGAATGGTGGTCTTACACCAGGGCGATACTGAGAGTATCTTCCACTCTGGAACGTGCCGCAAATATACTATATATTATTTTAAATGAATAAATTGTGAAATACACAAAATAATCAAATAAAATTTATTTGCCACGCCGGGATTCGATCCCGCGACCTTCGGAATGCTAGTCAAGCGCCTTACCGCTGCACTACGCCGGCCGCCATTTAAATGAAAGATTGAGTCCTAACTAGCCAGAGGCATTTCCATTGGGATATGTTGGGTGGCCAATGGGCAAGATGCAGATCTATTTACTCGACTGCTTAGTTAGATCTGGCCACTAAATGCGATAAAAACTATTTGAAGTAAATATTCGATTCCGAATGAGATATACTGAGAGTATGTAAAGGGTGTAAATTTAAACGTTAATGGAAGATACTGAGAGTTCCTAAATGCCTAAACCAATACTCTGACTGCTTCCAATATATGAGATTCCGACACATTTAAATTAGCAGGCGATTAGTCGATTCAATTTGGGAGGTGGTATGCGTACTGCCACCCCGGGAACCATTTGTTGGCTAACCACCATCAGTTTTGTTTAGGTCTTGGCGGCATCTCCTGCGTGGTGGGCCGGATGGGGACAGACTTGTTGAGGCATACCTAACCCAGACCTCTCCAGACAACTCACACAACCCATCGCCTTGCATCGCTATGGGAGAGATGTATTCAGACGTGCGTCACTCCTGGAGGCCCTCTACCCACCCCTCACAAATTTCTTTCTAGAACTTCCACTCCTTCCTTTCCCTAAAAGTACGCTCCAGACACCATCCCCAGAGATGATGAGAAACATCCCCGAAGAAAACATTTCTCGAGGAATGAGCGAAATATTTTTTAAAACCTTAAAATTTTTTCATGCCAATAACAGTAAAATGTTTTTAAAACTGTAGCTACAACAGTTTTACAAATGGATTTAAGCGGCCTACACACGACACTGCATGTAGTGACTGCGGCAGTGACTGCAAAGAGGGTGGAGTTGAACGAATTAGCGCTGTCTCGTTCTAGCGGCCCTTTAACAAACGAGACAGCGCTAGTTTGCTCAACTCCACGCTCTCTGCAGTCACTGCCGCAGTCACTACATGCAGTGTCGTGTTGAGAGCCCATTATACGTGTAATGTAGGTAGGTACGTGACACACATTGAATTTTATATTTTGTATTTTTGTTGAGGTACCAACATTTACCTAGTATTTCCTTGGTATACCAGGTGAAATACTTGGTCGTAGTGAACCAACCTACTTGTTGCAGAGTTTACCTTATAATACTTTGGCGTGGTAGATACCCATTTTGGTAGTTGCACTACCGCAGTTCCATAATATGACCTTTTCAAGATGCAGCGTCATGCACTGGGTATACAGGGTAGAATAGGTACATTCAGTACAGTATACCCGAGAGAGACGCACGCTGCGCCCCGTTGGCGAGTGAGGAGCTAAGCGGCTTGCAAATCGCGGCAGACGGGGTGGGTTGGTACCAACTCAGACAGACTACTCAGCGGAAAAAGGCTTTGTTTTTTGCAAGCCTATCACGATTTTCCGTTACCGATACTACTTGTTATATTAAGGGTGCTTTAAATGTTTTAAATTCGTATATACGATTAGTTATTATTAACCATTTATTTACCGTCAACTAAATACGTATTGCCATCCATTATTCCAAACTTCGTGGTCGAGCGGTTAAGATCCTCGAATATGAATTCAGGTAGCGCGGGTTCTGGTCCCAGCGTACCAATTTTCATTAATTTCATTTGTATCATTATCATTTAAACAAAATAAAGTGATGTATTTTTTGCACTCTTCCACGGTGGTAGGAACTGTCAGTATAGCACTGGTGAAAACACCAACTTCAGAATCTAAGCTCTCATTGAAATGGCTTCAGCCTAGTCTGTAGTGTTGTAGGGTTAGGTGTGAGGTAATCAACTACTGAAACGAGGTGTTGAGGTGTCTCACCTCAAATGAGGTGAGTTGTAAGGAGTGAAAGAGCCAAAAAAGTGCTGAAATCTTGTATACGACGTGGATAAATATATTTTGCGAGATGGCGGGACATTTTCGTTTTTGTGCGGGACATTTGTAGTTAGTGGTATATCTTATATCTGGTGACCAGCTCTGAAAAACCAAGTAGGTACCAAATCTGCCTCTTTCCCATCTTCTTCCCTTACCACTCCCTTCGACCTCAAAACATACCGTAATTGATGATGCCATAGCCCCTCTGGTTCCAGTGATTTGAAAGCATGTGCGGTATTCACATAAAGAAACGCGTCAATGATTTGTAAGCTTTCCACTTTGTGAGGCGGGTATAGGTACCGTCACCCCGGAAAAGATTGATTGTATATCCATACCCCTGCCATAAGTCACCCGAGTGTTTCGCTACATTTGGTGGCTGAGCAGGGGTGCCCGGATTTGTGGGGTGTGATTTATCTAGGTCTTTGCGGCGGATGCGTTTAACCATCCACGTACTGCGTGACGGCCGGATTGGGAGAGGCTGGTTGAAGGAGACCATTTGACACCCTTCTCTCTCGACCCATTGCCTTGCACCACAGCGGGGAGGGACGGATTCATAAGTTCGTATCTCTTTTGATTGTCCGTCATTGACCCCCGAATTCCTACCCACCCCTCATAAATATTTCTTTCCTTCTTCCTTTCCCTAAAAAGACCCTATATACACTATCCCCAAAGATGACCTAGGCACTGAGGAATTATTTTCAGGGCATCCTGTGTGGAGATAACGTACAAAAAACTTGCATTACTAATTTTAATAAGATAATTATTAATTTGAAGATAATTAATTAGTAAATACAACTAGCTCTTATTTCTATGAACATATTATTGATCCCAAATTAACTCTGAAACTAGAAATAAATTATACCGTGTTGTCAAGGGTTTAGATTCTAGTCCGAATTCCATCCTCAAGGTTAGAATGTATGCGGAATAATTTTAGAATCCTTTAAAGTTGTACCACGAACCACCTTCTGTTTCTTTACGGGACATAAACCGAGCTCCTAAACACATCATAAACCAGTGGCGTGGTAACTTGGTGACACGTTATCAGCTCGTCGTTACTTTCAAATTTTGATATGTATGTATTTTACAGCGGGATTTGGTACGCTCTTCCCTACACCAGCGACATACGCGAAAATAAGTGTTTTTTGCCGGGTCATTAAAGAGAAGTAAAAATTTTACTTGCGTGTTTAACTTCCGAATATCAAAACAGGTCATTACTTCTAAATAATAAGTAGCTGTGAATTTTATATATTGGTATCAAATTCATCATATATCTACCTACCTAACTGTAGTCAACTTCTACCTATAATTTTGTCTACTTCATATTTACTTTTATTTACTTATTAATTGGTGGGTTGACGACATCAAAGTCATAGCAGGTGGTACATGGACAAGAGTAGCTAATTATAGAGAGAAATGGCGACAGTTGGAGGAGGCCTTTATCAACTATGTGACATACAGATAGGGAGTCGATGCATGATAAGTGTTATAAATATTATAAATAATGTAATGTAATTTACTGTCTGTATATATTTAAGGCTATTATTATTAATATTATTATTATTACTTATTAATTGCACTTTGTGACTAAAACTTATAATTACTCCTCTTTCCCCTTCCCAATTCTTCCAGCCTTACAGTACTCAGAAATTGTTTCGGCTTAATAAGATAGTTCGTAAAGCTTTGTCTTGATTTTTTTTTTTGGTTATTATGCCGTATTAGGCATCTTCCGTCTTTAGCCGTTTAACGTTTTTTGGAAAGTGTTGCAGTATCCATCTTCAGGGTA
Organism: Limnephilus rhombicus; assembly: GCA_929108145.2. Taxonomy (NCBI): domain Eukaryota; kingdom Metazoa; phylum Arthropoda; class Insecta; order Trichoptera; family Limnephilidae; genus Limnephilus; species Limnephilus rhombicus. The sequence goes on from OV815283.1 coordinate 47,458,010, forward strand.
GATATCTATTGTGGTGAAGTGTGTGTTTACGTATACAGAAGTTATACCGTGACGTGAGCTTCGATCCTCTTAGGTTCGATATTTCAGCAAAATAATAGGCCACTTGGATCACATTCGTTTTAAACGTTTTAGGCAAATATTCTAAGACATTCCATATTTTTTATCGTATTTTTGAAACCATCTTTCCATTCCATATAATTTTATGGGTGCGAAAAAACGTTAATAGCCGAAAATCATTTAAAAAAAACAGATAACGTATTATAAAACGTATTCTACACGAATGGCACAGGAGAATAACGAGACGTACCAAAAATATTACTTCTCATATTTTTTTTTCCTTTTATCATCTTATTGATCATTTATCATTGTAATGTTCAACGTTCATATACGACTAAATCCAATGTAATAAGCTTGTACTTGTAAATTATAATATTATTTAGTAGTAAAATATTATAAAATTTGATTTTTTAAAAATCAGCACCATCATTACGCTTCTAAGACAAAAGGCATAATATGTACGATGTTCACTTCGTAACATACGTCAAACCAAACGATAAGTTCGCAAGTACAAACAATAAAGCTAGTGAATTTCATAAGTGTTAAATTAATAAATTCTCCGGAAACCAAAGTGTTGCCATATAAAAAAATGAGTGTGGAATTTTACAAAATTAATTGAATATTAAAGGATACGGAACATTTTCATATAGTGACGACACGAGCCCAAAAAACGGATTTATTTATTTAAAAAAAAACTGATAATATCTTAAAATTTAGTTAAAATTACGAAAATTACAACTAAAAGTAAGTAACTAAAATACTTGGAAAAAAACACGTTTTTTTCCAAGTCATTATGAAATCTATGCAAGTGGCCTATTAATTAAATTAAAATAGTTTTCGGCGTTTAGATATGGTTTGGCCATCAATTACCGAATACTAAGTACTACTAACCTCAGCCTGGTCGTCTCTATTAATGGAGATATTGCGAATTTTTAATTATAAGGAATAAGGTGTGCGTTTTCAGAGCAATTTTAAATTTTTTATCAAACATTGCCCTTAAGATCGCAACCCCAGGCCTTGTGGCATTAAATTTTGAAAATTAAATAACGAAATTTAGACAACAGGAATCGAATCCACAAACTCCAAACTCATGGTCAAATTCATACACTAAAACTCTGTGACTACGGGCAGTGGCTCAATTGTATTAAAACCTATCTGCCTGGTAAAACCTATCTGCCTGGTATAAACGCAATAATTCAACATATTATATTCAACGAAGAGATAACAGGACATTTCCAAAAACTACTTCAAGTGAAATAATACAACATATGAACATATCGCAAACACAATTCCTCAACATAATAATACAACATAGGGCCGGTATATCAGTTTACGAATATTATAAGTTCGGCTTAGTTGGAATGTCGAGCTTAGAACAATTTAATTTGGGAGACGGGTATGGGTACAGCCACCCCGGGAACCATTTATTGGATAACCAACACCTCTGCCACAGGTCACCCCAAGTGGTTCGCTGCGTTTGGTGACTCAACAGGGGTGCCTGGGTTCACGGGGTGAGGTTTGTCGTCTGCCCACGAGCTGCCTGGTAGGCCGGATCAAGGGAGAATGTTTGGGGGAGTCCCTACAGCCGTACTCTCTAAGAACATCGCCTTGCACCTTAATGGGAGGGATGGTTTCATACGAACGTCACTCCTGGACACACTGAACCTCAGATTTCTACTCACCCCTCACACCTCACCCTCCATACAGCATCCCCAAAGATGTCATAAGCCCTGGGGGGAATTATTTTCCTCAGGGTCTCCTATGTGGAGCTAATGTAAAAAAAAGAAGAACAGTTTGGAACGTATCCGTACGCAGGCGCAGGTCGAAACCCTATATTATAATTTCTAATTTTTCCAATTTGTCCATAATTCACGTACAAAATTATTTACGTAAAATTATTTACGTAACTACATATTTTTTGGCGTGTGACTGCTATCGCCTCGGCATCTAAAATAGGAACTATTCTGCGTCAGATTGAGCCCGCTTAAAATTGAGCGAGGGATGATATACTTACATATTTAGCATTGTTATGGTCTGGCTGATGTACCGGGCCATAGGAGTTTAATTAGTAATAGTTAGTTTTAGAGTTTTGCTTAGAGCATCCTGTAAGTCTAGTCTGTTGTATGCACAATTCATCACTCTCCGGCGCCTGATTGATGCGCCCTGTCCTCCGGCGCGGGGAGGTGTCTTAAATCTATCTTGTTTTTCAAAATCCGTTAAGAAAACACGAATAAATAAACAACACAATCTGTCAATGTTCATCAATTTTCAAGTAAGTGGAAATTTGAGAAAACATTGTAAATGCATCCAAGCATTGCGATGTTATTAATCAAAAGTGGATTACGCAGAAACAGGAACGAGGGAGGCATGATTATTTTGTTTTCCAACCCTGTTTAAAAACAAAACAGCAATCACAATCGAGTGGAGAATGAAATGAAGCATTGAAAAAAGTAGGGGGGAATAAATGGTGTGGTGTTTTCTGAGTGGAGTCTGGCAAAAGATATTTCCATATTATTATGATGAAAATGTTTGTAATACACAAATTACTTTGTAACCTAATATTGATTTGGACCGTTTGGAATATGCGAGACACGTGAATATCTCATTTGAAAGATAAACACCGTCATTATTTAAACATCACTTTTCCGATTTGTAAAAAGATAAGAAAGAAAAACTTATTTTCGTTCTCTGTACTACAAACGCCATTATTCTTGATTACAGCAGAAATGGCTTATACCAACTGATTTAGATTTTCTCAGCGAAATTCACCCTTAATTTTTAAGGACGACCATACGGCGGACGAGTTATAGTATGACTTTAAAATTAGTGTATAAATATGCATGGGTAACTATTATTTTATTTTACGCCCAGAGGGCTTTTACCTAAATAAATAAAGGCAGTATATCTTTAATATGAAAAAGAAATAATAAAAATACAAGCAAAAAAAAATAAAGTACAGTGAGATATAATAGCAATAAGTTACAATAAAAAAATTACATTCATGATATGAAAATATAAAAAAAAAATTAAAAGTCCGGTGATCAGAGGTTTACAAAATTGCAACATTAAGCATGTGTAACAACACCTTAGTATTGGTTTCGCAAAGCGCCAAACCGCTGTATCTATGGTACCTCCTATACCTCTGCAAGTTGCAGGAGTTCGGAACTGTTCATTTGGATTTTAATTTTTTAGATAAGAATTTTTTTTTTAAATAACTAAATAATACTACAGGTCATGATGCTTTATAATATTTCAATAAATTTACGAAAACATTACATTTAATTACATTAGTTAGATGGGTAGAGATTACTAAATTTGTCGTTGTACGAGTAGTTTAATAAATTTACCAAAGAATTTCTTTTCAAAGAATATATTTTCTCTTCCCTTTACACACGAGTGGTTACACTCTCGTAAAGGTATATTATATACATATATATGTTTATACTGTTTCTAATCAATGTTGCATGTTAGTATTTAATGATTTGAGTTACATCCGATTGTAACCTGAAAATGTAATATATATGATTATATTACATGTATACGTATATAAAAACAAATAAATAAAAAAACCTTAGTGAGTGCTTGTATCATGGAAAAATGATTTCATTATTTCATATTTAAATTGTGTTAGCGAAATATTCCATACATCTATGTGCGAATACATATTGCCCAAGTGTTGAATTCTGTGTAGTGGTATATTGAAATGTGCCCTGGTCGTAGTATTACCGCAGTAAAATGGTTATACGGGATATGTGGGATTGTACTACCGTCTCCACAACCTGGAATACATCACTATGATTATTATTCATGAGGTGAGGTTTGTATGGTTCTTGGCGGAGGATGCGTCTGCCCACCAGTTGCATGATGAAAGAGAGGGGTTGTGGGAGTCCCCTTTGACTCCTCCAGCTGTACTCTCTCAGAACATCGCCTTGCACCGCAATGGGAAGGATGGAGTCATACGTCCGTCACTCCTGGAAACACTGACCCCAGATTCCTACCCAAACCTGCTACCCTTTTCCTTCCTAGAACTTCCTCTCCTTTCCTAAAAAGACCTTCCACACAGCATCCCCAAATGACATATGCCCTGAGGGGAATTATTATCCTCAGGGCCTCCTGTGTGGAGCTAATGTAAAAAAATATTATTACGTTTCAACTATAACTTTACCGGTTCTACCGGTATTACAACGGAAGATGCTCCGAGGAACTAGCGTCATTGATCCCCTCGGCACCGGTGCATAGTCGGGAAACATGCCAAACACGCGCCCAACATTTGTACACGGTTGACATTAGTCACATGAGAACTGATCGATTCTATGACTCGTTCTTGAGTTCAACTCTGTGTTTCCTCCCTCCTACAACATGGGTCTATTCAAGACCCATATTCACTCCTTCCTATATTGTGTGTTCTTAGGCTCTGTCTAATTTTATTATTTACAAACAGATTCAGAAAAATACGACTTCAACGCAGAGGACAATATATTCAAAACACTGGACATGATTTAATATTTTTAGCTGACATTACATTTACGAGAAGATTTTTGCCAAAAGTAAACATATTTATTTTAAAAGACTGGAGGATTTGGGACTTGAAGAATTTTTAATGAAATAACCTTAAAAAGCTTAAAAGTTCTACTTATTTAAATTTTACAGATACCTCACTGACTACAACCCAATCAAGCAGCGTACCACCATCATTACCTAGCTCCAGTTCCGGTAAGCAACTATAAAAAGTGTTTTTCATTGCCAATGTTCTGTTTTCTCTAAACTGGATTAAATTCGTAAGCACAGGCAGGGTTTTTAATCTCTTAGGTATATCGTAACTATTAGAACTTAAAAGGGCATCGCAAAGTCAGTGCCGATCTGTAAACATAGACCTGTAAGGTTTTTTTAATGTCTATTAAACTAAAATACACAAATCAACTATTTTAAGAATGGTTTATGTTTTTCGAATTGCAAATTTCTTTAGCACCATGATTTGAAACCCGATGAACAAGAGACAAACACGTACATCTATAGAATTTAGCCTGCGAGGGAATGAGATAGTATAACCGGCCTTCTTTTTGTGCAGTGATTCGTAGCCTCCCCACTCTTATTCACCTTAGTTTATGAAGGTTTCAATTTTACCGCGTGTAAATTGCACATTTTGATTATTTTTTCATTAACGTAATTCCTTATTCAGAGGCAAGGTGGGCCGAGATAAAATACATCGCGTCTGTTTAGAGAAGGATCAATTTGTTATCTGTTTTTATTAGTGGTTAATATTACTAGCTAAAAACGTATCTATTGCTAGTCGGTTTCCGGCACGCGTTGCAATGCCATATTCAAAGAAATACATTGTTTCTCCCTGCATGTCCTTTCCCGTGCGTCCCCGTTCCCCTCCCGCATCCCCTTTCCTTCCCATGTTCCCTTTCTACCACCTCTCCCGCTCTCCGTCCCGCCAACCCCCCTCCCGCGTTCCATATACTCAGTCTCAATACACTCAGTTTTCAAACAACTCGCGTGCCACCGATTACTATTTTTTTTTTTAATTTTCATTTTTCGTATATTAATACGAGTAACTACATCAAATAAATTCATCAATTTAAAAAGTTAAATTTGAATTTTGATTCAATCATTGTTTTCCAAAATGCCATTCCCAAATTTTGACAGTTTTGCAAGAGTTTTTGTAATGATTAAAAAAACTTTTCAGTTGTATTGCCATACGTTTGTAATAATCCGGAAACCTTCGCGGAGGTTTAATGAAGGTATTTTGAAAGTTTCAAACATTTCCTATGCTATAACAATACACAGACACCTCACATACTCGTTTATATACACCCAAGCATTTGTACGTACATACATATAAAATACCAATTTGTATTCAAATTCAACGGGTGCATAATATCAATAAGTCGCAGTAGTGAGTCCATAGAAACCCTTATATTTCCGAATATTCGCCCTAAAGATCCGATAACGATCCCATTAAGAATCGGACTACGTGGCAAAGCCTCGCGTTTTTTTATTATTTGCTAAAATTTTCCGGTTTTTTCGCTAATGAAGGGCGACTGGCAGCCGGGGAGGGGGGAGGGATGGCGGTGGAGGCTTCAATAAAGCTGGTGGTGTATATTCGGATTTTATTACAGCGGATCGTGTTTCGAGTTTCCTTGCTCGAGTCTCATTTATTTGGAAGTTTTATGCTCTTTTTCTTTATCCTTACTGGTCTGCATTCATTATTCGAGTGCAATGCAGCGCTTCTGAGCTTTGGATTTGGACGCAAACATTTATTTAGTTCGTTTTTGCGATATTTTGGTGCTCGTACGTACTATTAAAAGAAGACCTACCAAATATTATAAACCCTTAATTATTTTAGATGTTTCTAATTGTTCCCACGCCTCTTGATATTTTCGCATTTCTTTTTCATGTTTATAGGTAGGTTTGTTTAATTGTATTTATTGAACAACAACTTTCTTATAGGTACCAATTGTTTTTTATCCGACTTCTGAAAATAAGTGCCTTTCTGACCCCAATTATTATATTAAATTTAAAAAACTTGATTAAATATCATTATGGTATCTTTATGTGTGTTGCGGCGGGTAGCAAATGTTACCTCTCAATGGATCGAGGGATCAAATGCTGCGGTATTTTGGACTTATGGACTGTATGCGGTATTATGGACTGTATTATGGACTGTATGCGGTTCTTTGAAAGGGAATGGCGATTGGGAATGAACGATTAATCGCGAAATAATAAGCGAGAATAGGTGACGCGTGGCGATGGTTCTTGCGAAAAGCTGCGGTTTAAGAGTTCTGTTTGCGGTTTGATTACTAAAAAGCGGTGCGGTTTTTAGGACTTGTGTCCCTTGCGGCGAGGCGAATTCAACTGAACTCATTATGGCAGAGGGCACACAATACGTATTTTAGAAAGAACCACATGTAACAATAAAGGCGCGAACATGCCCCCCCGCCTTGACCTAGTGGTCAAAAGAAAAAGATAAATACAAAAAAAGGAAACTCGATGCGATAGGATTCAATGAACAATTGACGTTTGAAAATAAAACAAATTGAGCGTAAGCATCCAAAATATAAGAAATAAAATAACAACAATAGAATGAAATGATGAAAATCCCAATGGTCGCCAAGAAAAAAAAAAAAATTGAAATAGAATAAGTATTTCTATTTTAGATATACCCCTGTATATCAGTTTAGACATACACGTGGTAAATCAGCAATTAACATAGGTGGTAATGCTGAAGATGTTATCTTATGGCAAACAATGCATTCCGAAAGTTGTGAAGGAATCTTATTTCGTGCCGCCATTATCCAAAACTTGCGATGAATAGTGAATTGAAGGCTTCGCGGGCTAACATGAAAATATAGTTTATGATTATAATATTTAATTAAATAAGCTAAACGACAGCTTTTCGGTAATAAGATGGGAAATTTGGTTCCGTATGACAGATTTGAGTACTTGAGTCGACCGCGCACCTTGATAATACCGTGACTATCAAGAAACGGTTTGAAGTTTAGAATGTCCGTTGAACATGGAACGTTATTTCGCATGTTACGTATATCGACAGAAAAATATGTTTCCTGTTCGATGCGTGTGATTTTCAAAATCGAGTCATTTAATTCACGAGAGCTAAGATAAGTTGAATTTGTATTACCCGTACCATAAAATTTACGACAATTATTAACGAAACGCACTATCCATGCGACATGGCGTCGCAATTTATTAAATTTTATTAATTAATTATTTGCTAATAATTGAATTAGGTACAATGTGAGGTGGTACAAGCGCTTCAAGGTTGCGAGATTTGATTTCTGGTGGATCAGCTACGCGAGAACACAAGCCAAAAGTAATTGGCGGTTCATACCGATTGGTTTTCAATTCCGGTAACTGTTCTGAATTTGCGTGCTTAAATGGCGCAATAGGCCACTCGGAACGCAGCTCGCAAAGCCATTTTGGACCATTCCACCAAATATCATTTGCCATCAATTGTGATGGTAGCATACCTCTCGACAGACAGTCGCTAGGGTTCTCTGCACCTGCGAAATGATAAAAATGACTACTATGCAAATTTTCGTGTATTTTTGTTACACGATTGGCAACAAAGGTTTGCCAGCGGTGAGGTGATAAATGAATCCAACTTAAAGTTACAGTCGAATCAGAAAAGGCAAATATTGAATTAACAATAAACCTCGCGGAGTAATTATCAATTACCCTTTTCAACAGTTGCGATAACAATAATGCTGCGCATAATTCTAAGCGTGCTAAGGAGACGACCTTTAACGGTGCTACCCTTGATTTGGCGCAAACTAATTGAACCTCAATTCGGTTATCAGGAGTGGTCACCTGAGCGTATATCACTGCTCCGTATGCCTTTTCGCTCGCATCCGCAAACCCAACGAGTTTTAACGTGCATCCTTCAGCGACTCCTACATGACGTGGAATACGAATTGACGATATTGACGGCAACTCCGCGTTAAACTGCTGCCACTGGCGTGATATACTCGTGGGTGGGATTTCGTCCCAATCGATTTTCAAAATCCACAGCTCCTTTATCAGAAGCTTTGCAATTATAGGCGCTACCAGACCCATCACGTCAAAGAATCTAGCGACAGATGATAAAATATTGCGTTTTGTACAAGTTTGATTGTCTGGAGTGACTTCAAATGCGAAAATGTCATCCAAAGGATGCCAGCATAGCCCAAGGATTTTTAGCGATGCATCACTATCGAAAGTTACACTTTGCGACAAGCGAAGTTCCAATGGAATGTTTTCTAATACTTTGCTTGAATTGGATGCCCACTTAGCGAGCTGGAATCCTCCTGACTGGAAGAGCTCAATCAACTCTCCAGCCGCGCGAATAGCTTCTTGCTCATTTAAAGCAGAGCTAGCGATGTCGTCTACATAAACGTCGCGATTGATAATATCCCTTGCCATAGGGAAGCGAGCGCCTTCATCTAACGTTAACTGTTTGATTGCTCGAAGGGCTAAGAACGGGTTGCACTTAAGGCCAAATGCCACGCGATTGTATTGGTAAGCCTGAAGCGGCTTTTGGGGATCGAATCTATATAAAATTCGTTGATAACGACGATCTTCTTTGCGAACATTTATACATAAATACATTTGACGAACGTCGGCGGAAATGGCGATAGGAAAAAGGCGTAAATTGAGAAAAATGCAAAATAAATCATTTTGTAGGCTTGGTCCCGTGTGTAAAATGTCATTTAAAGATAAATCATTTTTTGTTTTTTGTTCGTGCGTTAAGAACCACTCTCACTCTCGTTGTCATTTTATCCTCACGCCTAACTGCGTGATGCGAATGTAGTACGCGTTTTCTGACGGTAAAGCTTCTACCTGGGATAGATAACCTTTGTGAATATGTTCTCTGATCACTTCATCATATAGCGGTTTTAATTCTGGCAAATGCTTAAATTTTCTCTCTAGTGCATAAAACCGATTTTGCGCAGCTTGCAATGAATCACCTAAGTCACACGGGTTGCCTTTGAATGGCAAAGCCACTTCATAAGAACCGTCCTCAAGGCGAGTTGTGGTACTTTTAAAAATGTTCTCAGTTTCCTTTTCTTCGAGGCTGTGAACCGGTTCCGAACCGATATCTTCGATTTCCCAGAATTTTTGAATTAAATTCTCAATTTCGTGTGTAGCGCAGAAAGTTAAAGTGGTGTTTGATTGAGAATTTACTGGAGCATCACCCATGAAGACATAGCCTAATGTGGTTTGAATTGCGACTGGAAAACCGGGAGTGATTACCTTATTTGGTAACAACAGTTGAGAGAACAGACTAACGCCAATTAGCAAATCAATTGGACCAGGCATTGCCCAGGTGTTGTCTGCCAGCGGAATATTTATGAACTTATATGACGTCAAGTCCACTTTGCAAGTAGGTAAATGAGCGGTAATTTTATCTAAAACTAGAGCGGTTATGGAGTATTTCAAATAGGGATCAATCCTAGATTGAATCGTCAATGTGACACTTCCTTTTATTAATTGCGTTTTGCCACCTAAGCCCTGGACTGCGAGGCGCGTTCCTGGTCAAACCGCCAGGCCTAATTGTTCACAACATTGTGATGTTATGTAATGCTTTTGTGAGCCTGGGTCTAAAAGACAGCGAACGGTATTCTCTTCACCGTTTCGATCAACAGTGTGAACCTTGGCTGTAGCAAGTACTTCAGTAGTTGCACCTTGTCGAGTGGTTGCTGACATGATACATACCGAGGGTTCTGACTCGTTATGTTGAGTTTCTACATTGGATGTGTTGGTGTTTGCGTGACTGGATTTCTCATAATGAAGAAGCGTATGGTGCTTGCCATGGCACTTATGACAAGTGCCTTTTGATTTACATCTTGTAGACGTGTTTTGCGGGCTTAAACAATTAAAACACAAAGATTTTTCCGTTACGAAGGAAAACCTTTCCTTTGGCGATAATTTTAAAAATTGTGTACAAGTGTACAGTTGCGTATGGCTCTCATTTTGACAATAAAAGCATTTCGATTGCGTACTTATGTAAGTATGATGTGTGCGGGGTTGAGTTGTGCGTGCAGTTCCACCGGAACTGGTTGTATTTATATTATCGGTGTTAGGTCCACGAGTTGTTGATGTTCGTTGCAGAATTTTAACCTGATCTTGTACAAACGATACCAATTGCTTGCAGGTGGGAATTTCAATTTCTCAAGCTGACTGCTCAAATGCTTGTGCAGTTTGCGACTCTAATTTTTGTAAAGCGAATTGCAGTAATATAAAATCCGAAAGATCCTCTATTCCTAATTGTTTTAGCACGGCGATGGATGCTGAATATTTTTCTATAAAAACTGTCAAACTATTTGCATTGTGTGCTGCGGTTTTGGAATGAAATATGTTATTCAGGTAGTGAGTGGCAAGTGATCGCTTATCTTGATATTTATTAACTAGCGTATCCCAGATTATTTTGTAGGTATCTCCAGTTGGCACTAAACCTGACGTAACATTTTTTGCGGTTCCAGTTAATTTTCCAATCAAATATTGAACGCGTTGGGAATCAGATAGTTGTTGATTTAAATGAACATTTGTTCTAAATATTTCATAGAACAGAGGCCAATTATCGACCCGACCGTCAAAGGTAGGTATATCGATACAAGGTAACTTAATAGAATTATTATTATTAGCAGCACATGCACTTGTAGAAGCTTTCGGCTCCGTAGCTAAATTTGTTTTTAAATTTTTTCTTGTGCGTAGAATACGTGTGTATAATTCTTCAAATTGTTCCCAAATCGAATAATCTGGTTCAGAATTTGGGTTTAACGTAACCGTATTCTCGTTAATTTGATCAATAATTAATTCAAACGTATTTTTAATTTCCGTTATACTCTCAGATTCTGACATAAAAAATTCAAATGAACGCGATGCTTCGAAACTGGCTGGCAAGTTTTTTGCAAGCACAGCTATATTTTTAACCCTTTTTAGAATAATTTCGCTTTTACTTTTTAGTAAAACTAATTGTTTTTTTAATTGATCCTCCATTTTTACAAGTATTTGTAAACTAAAAAGTTTTAATTATTTATAAAATCATGTGCAACAGTCACAAGTGCACTGTGCGGTTTTTGCCTTCGGACCAAAGTATACTGAACGGTGGTAAAACACAGTGGACAAGTTATTTACGAAAAAATTAATTATATTGTGAATATTTTAATGTCTCAAATACGCGATGTTCATAAGTACATACCTATGTTGGTATCAATATAGATATATGTGACTATTCCAGTATTTAGCAAGTAGTTACCAGTTAGCATAACACAATGAAATCGAAAGGATTATGTTTGTGACAATTTTATGACAAGCGGGCAAGTAAATAAATTCAAGTTGCGGGTAGATATGACAACATGACACTGCCAATCTCAAATTGCGGGTAGTAATGATTTCAAACGAATATTGCTCATTGAATCCTTCCGTAAATATAATAAAATAAATACATCGATGTTATGCGGCTCGAATGGCCAAATGTTGCGGCAGGTAGCAAATGTTACCTCTCAATGGATCGAGGGATCAAATGCTGCGGTATGTTGTGCACTGTATGCGGTTCTTATCTATTTTATTATATTTTAATCGCACTTACCCAGACTGCTTCCCTCTTCGTTCAGTGTTCACTGGAAAGGTAGGTATGTTAGTTTGGAGAGATTTTGGAACGGAATGGCGATTGGGAATGAACGATTAATCGCGAAATAATAAGCGAGAATAGGTGACGCGTGGCGATGGTATTTTGTGCGGACCTTGTGTTAACAATACAAAATATTTTGATTAAGGATCTTAAATCGGAATTTGAAAACAGATTCACGGATTTTAAGAAAATTGAGAACGTCGTCGATATCCTCAGTAACATTTACTCCCTGCATCCTAGTGATGAATGGAGCAATGAAGCTGCAAATAGTTTCGGGAGTAATAAAGCTGATCTCCAGATGGAAATGATCGATTTCCAAGAAAATTCAGTTTTAAAACACCAAAAACAGGAAGTTTCTTGTCAGGAGTTTTGGGTAAAATTTGTTTGTGCCAATAAATACCCAGAATTAAAAAAAATTGCATTGAAACTTTCTCATAAATAAAAATTAAATATTATTATCTCATAAATTCCGGAGCAGATTTACCGATGAACATCTCCAAGATTTAATAACAATAGCCTGCACAAACTGTAGTCCAAACTTCGGACGGATAGTCCAAGGCAAAAATGACATTTTTCTATTAATATTGTAAAAAGTTTTATTCATAACATTTGCTCACTATTTAATAAAATAAAATAATATTCCGGAACCCGTACGTTTTATTGTTCATTGATATTGTTCAGCCCGGGGGAGGAGGAAGGGGGGGTAGGCTTTTTCCCTTCCGGACCGCGACGGTCATGTTATTTTAAAAACGGACCCCTAATGAAAGTAATTGGTGACCCCTGGGTTATAGTATGGATTTAGCTTCATTAAGCGCCTTTAAGGTGATATATTTCACAATGCCACTACGAAAATTCATCACATTTATTATTACTTTGAAGCATTTATGTTTACTTATCTGCGCAGTGCGCGTACAACCCTTACTGTGCTTTTAACATTTAATTTTATCTAGATTAAATAAAGTTTACAATTCATTATCTGAAATCAGGCTGCTTGTCTTTTTTTTCTTTTCTTTATTCATCATATTACTTTTTATACAGTTTTTACAGGTGATTCGACTACAACGCTAGGCACATGCCCGTATTATGGTGGACCAATTATGAATATGTAATTATATAAATGTAAGAATGGTTATTGGTTAAACTATAGTTTAGTTAGATACAATGTTTTTGTAAAACAACGAATTCTATAAGTGGTTTCTCAATTATGTAGATAATATTTATATAAGTAGTTTAGGCTGCTGTTTCGTTTAAATAAAATAGGTACATAAATACATGATAGGTAAATAAATAAATTAATGACTCTTCTTGTGGAGATGTTGAAAATAGGTCATCTAAATAAAAATATTATTATGATAATTATCAAAAGATTTTTAAAAATTTTAATGTAAAAAAATAAAAATAATAATAATAAAGCAAATTAACTTAATTTGTTGACATCAGGCATTCTTTAAAATAGTTCTTCCCCTTTGTAAATAACCAATCCTGTGCACTTATGATATAAAGCTTATCAGTTTTCGATTTCCTAGTATCAATACTCAGTGAGTTTAACATTTTGGGGGCAATATAGGAGAACTGTGGCTGTGCGAAAGTTGTTTTCGTTGTAAGAATTATGCATTTTAGGTGTGACGAGTAACGAGTGTGAATTTTTTTTGTGTTTTTTTTTTATCAAATCGTTTTTCCATAAGAATATGAGAATTGTCTTTATGTATAATTGTCGAATGTCTAACACTGTGAATTTTTTTAAAAGTGGCTCTGATTGGTTTGATGGGTTACATTTGAATATTATCCTTAGCAGAAGTTTTTGAATTAAGACCATGGTATATAGAATTGACATTGCACATTAATGTTTACGTTCACACACCGTAACATAAGAGCACTCGTTGATTACCTTCACAAATGCTTTCGAATTTAAACAAAGATGTAAATGTCACAAAACTAATATACAATTAATTAAACGTTGTTATAACCAAGAAAACGCAAGCTGTATTTTCTTTTAATTTTGATTTTGGCTCCAATCTTTGGTCTTTTATTTATAGTCCTACTCTCAAATCGTTCTCCGCCTACCACCGTAATCCAGTTCAGTCCACGATAATATATTTACAGAGGAAATGTGATGAAACACTTCAGTCGTCAGTCTCCGGCTTCTCACTATTATTCTGACGAGCTTAATGATTACTGATTCAAACAGCTAAGCCCGTTTCCTTTCATCTCAAACAAAGGGCAAAATAAACATTTAACTCTCCGGCGAAGTTTCCAAGTGAAGTAACCATAATAATCACACGTGTGGCCGACCCTTTATACTTTATACTTTATGTGCAACTGACAGCATATGTGTGCTGAAGAAGTTTAAGTCGTAACGACGCGTCGTTGCGACGTGTCAACGAACCAGTTAAATCACAACAGTTCAAAGTTCCGATACTTCTGGACGTAATTGACATCCGGAAAAAATGGGAAGTTGATAGAAAAAATTGTGAAGTCTTCCATGTTTTGACGGCTGATGAAAAGAGCTGTTTGATTAATTGTGTGAATGCGATAAAAATGTCACACTATAACAAACTGGTGGGACCACAAATAGTTGAAATGATAGAAAAGATGAGGTAAAACTAAGTTAATTAGTGTAGTAATAGCCATTTCAAGCAGCTATTCGGTTTATACAGCAGACTTAATTGACTTTAATTCACCAGAACATATACCCGTTGAAGTATTTTCTACTCTGGAACAAATACTCTCATTTTTTTTTAATTTTTGCACTTGAATACTTTTCTGGTTCTGATAATATTACTTATACTTTATTTACTTAACGACGTTTTTTTAACGCACTATCTTGATCTCAGTGTCCAAAGCTAAGCGTATTACCTTGCTTTGCTTTGATGATTAAATAATAGAACAGATGTGTTCCGCGTATTAGACAATAATAAGGGAGGCATTAAACATCGCCCCTGTTGTATTCCCTTGGTTTGGTATTAACGCAAACATAAACACAGGCTTATATTGGTTGACTTCTAAGGCTGTTTATGTTTATCTTTCTTCTACATTTCGAACCTGAATAACAATCACAGGGGTAATGAGTTACACTTCTCAGTGCTCGACTCCGGCTCCAAGAAGTGACTGGTAGGTACAACTATTAGTGCTACACAGTTGTCCTATTGATGAAATAGTGACTCAAAAAGTAAGAAATATAATATTGCTCAAGATACTACATTGCGCTACATCCAGGGTGTAATTTGACCTCTTCCGCAAAGGCTTTCCACTTGCTACGGTCGCTTACCATTTCTCTACGGTCCTCAGACTTTCTTGTTCTGCTCCTGTCTTCTTCCACAAAGTACGTCCACCTCTTCCTCACTTTGCCTGTAGACCGCTTTCACTGGGGGGACGCTTATTTGGTCACCGTTATTGGTGTCCGGTTATTTGGCATTCTTTCAACATGTCTAACACGTGGCAATATTTGGCATCTACATAATCCTGCAATAGTATGGTGTCCAGTAGAGAAGCATCATACGATATCGAAAGCTTTTAGATTAGCACCCGCAAAGGCACCGTAAATACTACCTGCCGTCCAATAAAATGGAAAAGGATTTGTGAAATTAATCGCTGGTCAATCATAAGTCATCCGCTGGATTTTGAAAGCCATTCTGGGAAATTCCTTCGTTAACGGTAATGACCCGGTCCCAGCGTGGCGGGGAAACTTTATGGCCCAATCGTAAACGTTTGTCAAATGTTAATCCTGTTTGTTGTTCGATTCCTTTTACCTTCCTGGGGACATATGTCATCGGACTCCCCGGTAGCGAGAGACGAGAGGCGAGGAGAGGTCCCTGCCTGCCATTGGTCGGCCCACAGTTAAAATGGCATATCACAAAAACTCGGTGAGTATTCTCATAATGCGCGCTAGTTTATCGCCGCCGTGAAATATGAACTCTGGGGGCGATTCCAGAGATGACAGGCAAAAGCTTAACTATTCAACAACACTTTCTACTGTTATTATGTAAGTCATCGCCATTACTGTTATTATTAATAATATTAATAATTAGATAATTTGTACAGCGTCAATTCTGTGAAAAATCACGCCAATGGCGCTGTCGTTATCAATACTCACTGAACAACTCTTAGTTTACCGTATGGGGATGGGAAATTAGAAGGACAGGAAATGTGGTAAAAAGACAATACGGCTTCCAAAGAAATGTTGAAACAATGAACCCACATTCTTTTCCTTTTTAATTATTTTCACAAACGGGGTGGTTAGTTAGTTATAAAAAAATTAAAAGTTTAATTAAAGGAAAACAATCACTTTGTTCGTAACCATGATTTATTGATTTAATTTTTATTTACCGACCGGTTTCGCTTAATACAAGCTTCTTCAGGGTATAAATTAAAACTGATGAAAAAATACATTGTGTGAGCTTATATATACATACAGACAGAGACAAAACATAATATAAAGTAAGAGTGAGAGAGTGTAATTAACATCCTACATAGTGATAGAGAGAAAGAGACGGGTATATCTAATGAATAATTACATTATATCTACCGGGACAAAACGTCATTTGAACAGGTGTCCCAGTAGATATAATGTAATTATTCATTAGATATACCCGTCTCTTTCTCTCTATCACTATGTAGGATGTTAATTACACTCTCTCACTCTTACTTTATATTATGTTTTGTCTCTGTCTGTATGTATATATAAGCTCACACAATGTATTTTTTCATCAGTTTTAATTTATACCCTGAAGATGCTTGTATTAAGCGAAACCGGTCGGTAAATAAAAATTAAATCAATAAATCGTGGTTACAAACAAAGTGATTGTTTTCCATTAATTAATATGTCAAACCACAAAGTGACTGCTTTCTACCAAAAAATTAAAAATTAAAAAATTTATTTTACATTTTTCTCTGCGATGTAAATAGTATATTTTGGCAATCAATGTAAGACCTGTTTTAACTCGACCACTTTGCTTGTTTCTCTGTGAATTTGTTCATGTTTTGAGGGTGCGGTCAAACCTGTCAAGATGGTAGCCGTGTTTGATAGTAACTTTTAATTCCGCCAGAGCGTGCTCATGCGCTATGACAAAAGAACTGCCAATCGAGATGTTCAAGATTACTCACGCGAAGTCTACTATTCAAAGAACTATTAGTATGATATTTAGTACTTACAAAAAAATTATAATTTATACATTTTATTGAATTCCGATATAGGACCATATAGGCTTATAGGCGATGTAGGCTTGGTGATGCATTTACTCAAAAAATAGATGTGATAGTTATATATAGAAGATACGTGACGTATTTTATTGGTTCTCTCGTACGTAAAAATTATCCAACTAAATTGAAAAATATACCAAAAAAATATTTTAATTTTGAAGTGTAGTTTTCTTTGATTCACCAAATAATAATAATCAATAAGTACATTAACGCATTGAATCACAGGAGACCATATAATTTGTTCGAGCTCATATACATCTCATAGAAATTGACGTGTCTCTTTTACTATCATAGTGAGAAGTATGATCCAAACGGTACACTAAATAATAATAGGTAAATAATCATAATCAGTAGGTACTCATACATTAACCCACAGGAGACCATATTTGTCCTAGCTCATATAGGTCTCATACAAGTCATTGTCTCCCAAAATATCATATATCCATAGTTATAAGCCAAAGGTTCTCAACCTCATTTTGCCCACCGCCCGCTTTGAGAATTTTTTTTTTTCTAGAGCCCCCAATTTTTACTTACCATCTGTCGCGAATCTGAAACAGCTACCACGATAATATTTACCAAAAAATGGTTATGGGGGAGGGGGGGGCACTCAACTGTGTATTTTAAGTACCGGGTTGCTACCTCCTTCCATTTTGTATTCATGATATGGTGTCAATTCTTGATAATTAGTGTTCTTTTTGTATTTTCAGACAAAATATTTTTTTTACCTGTTTACGCCCTCACTGTGCCATCTAAACGCCCCCTAATTTTCTCTGGGTCTTCTACTGCCCCCCTTAAAGTCTCAAGCGCCTACAAGGGAGTGTTATCGCCCACGTTGAGAATTTATGATCTAAACTATACACTAAATAATAATAATAATAGAAAATTGTAGATGGAGACGAGGGTATATTTAGAAATTTCAAAATTAAAAGTATGAAAGGGGATAAGGTTTATAAATATTTAGGATACCCGCAATCGAATAGATTAGATCATACAAGTATTAAAAATGATATTAGGATTAAATTTCAAACTAGGATCAGATTTTTTTTTTAAATGTAATCTATCTGATAAAAATTTAGTAAAAGCAATAAATACTTGGGCAATACCTAACGTACTCATTTGGCATAATTAAATGGTCCAATACAGATTTAGATAGTTTAGAACGATTAATTTAATTGCCATCATCCAAATTCAGCTATTGGAAGAATTAATTTACCTAGAAATTTAGGAGGTAGAGGTGTAGTCAAAATAACATCTTTGAAATACAATTGCTTAGAAATTTTTTCATACGAAAGCTAATAGCTCAGAAATGCACAAAATAATTTGCAAGGCAGATAGAAACATTACACCTTTAAATTTATATGACGAGAATGCCAACATTCTTATAAATACTAACCAGGAATTATTAGATTCCTGGTCAAATAAATTCACGCTAAACACTTCAATTATATCACCTAAACGTATGTTGACAAACTTTCGTCAAACAAATGGTTGAGTATTGGATAGTTGAGCGCAGAAATAGAAGGATTTATGCTTGCCATTCAAGATAGAGTCATTAATACTAAAAATTATAGGAAGATATAAATCAAATTGATGATTTATGTAGAAAATGTTTGGCTTTTCCGGAATACCTAGCTCTCTCATTCAAAACTTAGGCATATTAGATTTGTCAAAGAATTTATATATAAAAATGCAAAAATCAGTCATTTTAAATACATGTAAGATTACATAAGATTTTTTAAACATTTATTTTGGGGGATCAGTAGGATTTATAGGTCCAATTAGGAGTTCCACCGAGCCGAACCCTCTGATATAAAAATATCTGGAGTCGGTGAATTATTTTCCCATTTGGTCTCTTTGGCATATTGTTCTTGTATTATTTTGTATTTATTATACTTATATAGTGCAATTGCGTAACGTGGATTGACTAGGTGATAATTTGTGGAAAAGTGTGTGAAAGGGTTAAGTTTTTCCTGTGGGAACGATTTAACCTGGACATAAAATCTGAAGCCATTAAATATTTAAATAATAATAATCAGTAGATAACAACCTACATTAAAAAATCATTATAAATAAGATTTGTTTAGGATCGAATAAAAGCCCCCATGTAAGGAATTGGAGTTCTGAGATTACGCCACATAGTGGCAATAAATTTACCCCATATTATTACCAACTCTTTACTGTTCAGTGGTAATCATATATGTACATACTTACGTACAGTTGCTTCTGTGAAGTTTGAATAGGGAATGCAATAAGAATTTAATGATTCTTTTAAGTTCTCCTCATTGATCACCGATGACGTGTATTGTATTTATGTATCTGTTAAGTGTTCTAAATTACATTTTTATATCTAGTAAGCAACCATAGAAGGAAGATAAATCCATTTCGGTAAGAACCTTTGTTCTACAGATTTGAATAGTTGAATAGTAAATTAAAAATTAAGCCGAAGTCAATTACGGATTTTTTTAATGAATTAATTTAATGAATAGGTACAAAATTTACCAACATGTTGCTCTTCTTCCATTAAATAAGAATTTTGAAGTATTTTGCGATAAAGAACGTAAGCCTATTTCAAAGACACAGTTATGTCTAAAGTCAATAATGTCAAAGAAAAATAAAGGGTTCGAAATGAAAACCTAGTCTCATTCTTCTTCTTCTTCTTGTGCTCTGTCCGTTCAACGGACGTTGGCTATCACGTTGGCTATGCGGACTTTGTTTACTGGGGCCCGAAACAGCTCTGCAGTAGATTGGCCAAACCACTGTCTCAGGTTTTTCAGGCATGAGGTTCTCCTTCTTCCAGGGTTCTGTTCTCCGGCAATCTTTCCCTGCATTATGAGATGAAATATCTCATACTTCTCTGGATATGTCATCACAAGTCCAAGATATTGAAGTTTTCGGATTTGTATAGTTTTAATAACTTTTTTTTCTTTATTTATCCGAACCATAACATCTTCATTCGTAACCCTGTCCATCCAGCTTATTTTAAGCATTCTTCTGCAGATTTACATCTCGAATGCCTCAGGTCTTATAAAACAGAATCAATTTTCTCACTGAGAAGGTCTCAGAAGACTGAGAAGTTCTTCTTCCATTGATGTGCTTGGTATAACTTCCAGTGACCAGCTCAGGCACGGGGGCTCCATCGAAGCCAGAGTTAAGTTAGCTTCTCAGAAGCTGGGCGTACTGTGCAGAACCCGCAGATACACAACTGCTAACCCTGTACAAATCGCAAGTACGCCGCGCCGCGCCCCACCGTTGAAATTGGCAGCCATCTCTGCTCTGGGGCACCAAAACATTTGAAAAAACCCTCGTCTATGCAGAAACTGGTGGTCCGTTAGATAGATGTTATGAGTACCTTTTAATGAATAAGGTAAAATATATTATTCTACAACAATAATTCTGAACAAACTACCACACGCACCTGTTCCCAGCCTTCATACACATGGAAACAAATGCACTCCAAATATCGACATACTTACTAAAATTTAACATAATTTTCTGAATAATATTTTAACGTGCCTGAATAATATTTTTATGTACCATATTTTTATATCTAACGATCTTCGCATTGGAGATATTGTATATATTTTTCTATCCCTTGTGTTTATAATGTACAAACTCATTCTCATTATTTTTCTATTTCTGTAACATGCACTTAGTCACGTATTATTTATTAATTACAGTCGATCAGACTGTCATAAGTCACCTGTAAATTTATTATTATTATTTCTACGCCACCTACAATTTAAAAACTTTATCTTTTACTGTAATACATTATTTCACGTAAATTTACCTATGTACCCACCATTTATATTATCTTTGTCATTTTTAGATAAAAACCGTGTTTCAGTATCATACACTAATCTCGTAAAAACCCATCTGGATCCAGAACATTAACTTAAATAAATAGAGAAAATAATTAAATGAATAGGTATTAAAACGAACTAGAAATCATTACATTTTATAATTATAAATAAATACTTCGACTTTGTACGACTATGTATCCCTGATGTATGGCAGTGAGGCATGGAACTGGCAGAGGAAGGATGAAAGCAAACTGAATGCTGTTGAAATGAGATCCCTGAGACGTATGTGTGGTAAAACAATGTATGATCGTGTGAGAAATGTGGATATCCGAATGAATGTAAGGCTGATGTAAGCATAATAAGTAAGATTAAGAAAGGGACCCTCAGATGGTTTGGGCATGTAGAGCGAATGAACGAAGGAAGTAGTGTAAGAAGAATATACGACGTGAATGTGAATGGTAGAAGAAGTCGGGGACGCCCGAGGAAGACATGGCACGATCAAGTGAATCAGATACTTGAGTCGGGTCATGTCAAAAGTCAGAATAATAGAAGAGAATGTATGAGACGATGTATGAATGTGAGTGAGGCAAAGAGTGTGTGCCAAGACCGAGTTGTTTGGCGGTCCGTCCTCTCTGCCTACCCCTGCGGGGAAACGGCGTGATGGTTAGTTAGTTAGTTAGTTAGTTACTTCGACTACTATAATACGGGCATATGCCTAGTGTGGCAGTCGAAAAACTGTATACCTGAAAAAATATATGTTTATATGTTTATGAAAAAATAAATAATAATAAAAAAATAAAAAATAAATAAAAAATTCTCCTATCTTAACAAATGAATTGCAATCTTTAAAGCACAGTCGTCGCGTCGGTGGGAATGCTGTCCTTGTTCTATTGGTATTTCAATGGAAGATGCTCCGTGAAATTAGTGTCATTGATTCCGTCGGCACCGGTGCACAGTCGGGAAACAAGCCAAACGCATGCCAGATTTGTCACATGAGATCAGGTCGCTTCTACGACTCGTTTTTGAGTTCAAAAGCTCGGCTAAGGAACGATTTGCCGGCCTCTGTGTTTCCCGCCTCCGACAGGGGTCGCAATTCCTTCCTTCCTGTTCACAAAAAGACCCTCCACAGAGCATCCCCAAGATGATATAGACCCTGAGGGAAATCATTCTAATGAGGGCCTGAGTGGATTAAATAATTGTCCTAAATAATAGTAAGCTTATATTACTTAGATTAGATTTAGTAAGCTGTGCGTGTAGTAAAAAAATCTGTCACTAAACTCGGAACACTGAGACCTTTCTAATAATAAATTGAATATTGGAGACAGGATCCAATACATTTGAAGCGAACCCGTCCGAAAACACATAAATGTGTTTTTTGCACATTAAATTTCTCCCGTACAAAATATTAGATCCCGGCGATGTTCCTTTGCAACAATGTTGCTTTCGTTTCCGAAATGTAATAAAGCTCTACATTGTTTGGCGGCAAATTGAAAACAGTCATAAGGAGAACAGTGCTAACGTTTTTTCGTAAAAAAAAACGCTAATAACATTGTAAATTCCAATATTGCTAAAACTTTTTAGCTGGATTGTAACAATTTTTTGTTGAAAATTAATCGATCTTACTGCGATTGCTTCCTTAAAATAATTTATTTTTATCTTGTATTATAACTATTCCAAGGTGTTCATGCCTTTATTGTTACATGTTGCCTTTTGGAACTACCTATTGGGTGCCCTCTGCCTCAGTTCAAATAAAACCACCCCACGGGGCACAAGTCCTAACAATCGCATCGCTTTGTAATTAATAATCACGCCGCAGAACTCATAAACCGCAGTTTAATACGCAAAAATATCGCTTGCTTACCATTAACTCCACGAAGCAAATATTACCAATTTCCCTTCCTCATGTTTCCAAACTAACAATTACCTTCCCGGTGACATAAACTTAGTGCTTGGAAGGTGTACAGCAGTTTGGAGATATTGGTAAGTCAACTCCAGAAATATAATAAAATAAATAAGAACCGCAATCCGCAATTTTACAGTCCACAAAACGCAGTATTTGATCCCTCGATTTCTTGAGGGGGAACACATGCTAACCGCCGCAACATTTGGCCATTCGAGCCGCATAACATCGATGTATTTATTTTATTATATTTACGGAAGGATTCAATGAGCAATATTCGTTTGAAATCATTATTACAATACCTAGCCGCAATTTGAGATTGGCAGTGTCAAAGGAAAGTTTTTCCTTCGTAAAGGAAAAATCTTTGTGTTTTAATTGTTTAAGCCCGCAACATGCGTCTACAAGATGTAAATCAAAAGGCACTTGTCATAAGTGCCATGGCAAGCGCCATACGCTTCTTCATTTTGAGAAAACCAGTCACGCAAACACCAACACATCCAATGTAGAAACTCAACCTAACGAGTCAGAACCCTCGGTATGTACCATGTCAGCAACCACTCGACAAGGTGCAACTACTGAAGTACTTGCTACAGCCAAGGTTCACACTGTTGATCGAAAGGTGAAGAGAATACCATTAGCTGTCTTTTAGACCCAGACTCACAAAAGCATTACATAACATCACATTGTTGTGAACAATTAGGCCTGGCGGTTTGACCAGGAACGCGCCTCGCAGTCCAGGGCTTAGGTGGCAAAACGCAATTAATAAAAGGAAGTGTCACATTGACAATTCAATCTAGGATTGATCCCTATTTCAAATACTCCATAACCGCTCTAGTTTTTACCGCTCATTTACCTACTTGCAAAGTGGACGTGACGTCATATAAGTTCATAAATATTCCGCTGGCAGACGACACCTGGGCAATGCCTGGTCCAATTGATTTGCTAATTGGCGTAAGTCTGTTCTCTCAACTGTTGTTACCAAATAAGGTAATCACCCCCAGTTTTCCAGTCGCAATTCAAACCACATTAGGCTGTGTCTTCATGGGTGACGCTCCAGTAAATTCTCAATCAAACACCACTTTAAATTTCTGCGCTACACACGAAATTGAGAATTTAATTTAACGATTCTGGGAAATCGAAGATATCGATTCGAAACCGGTTCACAGTCTCGAAGAAAAGGAAACTGAGAACATTTTTAAAAGCACCACAACTCGCCTTGAGGACGGTTCTTATGAAGTGGCTTTGCCATTCAAAGGCAACCCGTGTGACTTAGGTGATTCATTGCAAGCTGCGCAAAATCGGTTTTATGCATTAGAGAGAAAATTTAAGCATTTGCCAGAATTAAAACCGCTCTATGATGAAGTGATCAGAGAACATATTACCAAGGTTATCTGTCCCAGGTAGAAGCTTTACCGTCAGAAAACGCGTACTACAATCCGTATCATGCAGTTAGGCGTGAAGATAAAATGATAACGAAAGTGAGAGTGGTTCTTGACGCAAGCGCAAAAACAAAAAATGATTTATCTTTAAATGACATTTTACACACGGGACCAAGCCTACAAAATGATTTATTTTGCATTCTTCTGAATTTACGCCTTTTTTCTATCGCAATTTCAGCCGACGTTCGTCAAACGTATTTATATATAAATGTTCGCAAAGAAGATCGTCGTTATCAACGAATTTTATAAAGATTCGATCCGCAAAAGCCGCTTTAGGCTTATCAAAACAATCGCGTGACCTTCGACCTTAAGTGCAGCCCGTTCTTAGCCCTTCGAGCAATCAAACATTTAACGTTAGATGAAGGCCCTCGCTCCCGTATGGCGAAGGATATTATCAATCGCGACGTTTATGTAGACGACATCGCTAGCTCTGCTTTAAATGAGCAAGAAGCTATCCGCGTGGCTGGAGATTTGATTGAGCTCTTCCAGTCAGGAGGATTCCAACTCGCTAAGTGGGCATCCATTTCAGCAAAGTATTAGAAAACATTCCATTGGAACATCGCTTGTCGCAAAGTGTAACGCATCGCTAAAAATCCTTGGGCTACGCTGGCATCCTTTGGATGACATTTTCGCATTTGAAGTCACTCCAGACAATCGAACTTGTACAAAACTCAATATATTATCATCTGTCGCTAGACTCTTTGACGTGATGGGTCTGGTGGCACCTATAATTGTACAAGCTAAGCTTCTGATAAAGGAGCTGTGGATTTTAAAAATCGATTGGGATGAAGTCCCACCCGAGAGTATATCACGACAGTGGCAGCAGTTCAACGCGGAATTGCCGTCAATATCGTCAATTCGTATTCCACGTCATGTAGGAGTCGCTGATGCACGTTAAAACTTGTTGGGTTTGCGGATGCGAGCGAAAAGGCATACGGAGCAGTGATATACGCTCAGGTGACCACGCCTGATAACCGAATTGAGGTTCAATTAGTTTGCACCAAATCAAGAGTAGCACCGTTAAAGGTCGTCTCCTTAGCACGCTTAGAATTATGCGCAGCATTATTGTTATCGCAACTGTTGAAAAGGGTAATTGATAATTACTCCGCGAGGTTTATTGTTCATTCAATATTTGCCTTTTCTGAATCGACTGTAACTTTAAGTTTGATTCATTCATCACCTCACCGCTGGCAAACCTTTGTTGCCAATCGTGTAGCAAAAATACATGAAAATTTGCATAAAAGTCATTTTTATTATGCCGCGGGTGCTGAGAACCCTAGCGACTGTCTGTCGAGAGGTATGCTACCATCACAATTGATGGCAAATGATATTTGGTGGAATGGTCCAAAATGGCTTTGCCAGCCGCATTCCGAGAGTGGCCCGTTGCGCCATTTAAGCACGCAAATTCAGAACAGTTACCAGAATTGCAAACTAATCAGTATGAACCGCCAATTACTTTTGGCTTGTGTTCTCGCACAGCTGATCCACCAGAAATGAAAACTCGCAACCTTGAAGCGCTTGTAGCATCTCAAATTGTACCTAATTCAATTATTAGCAAATATTCTTCGTTTAATAAATTGCAACGCGTAGTCGCATGAATAATGCGTTTCGTTAATAATTGTCGTAAACTTCCTGGTACGGGTAATACAAACTCAACTTATCTTAGCTCTCGTGAATTAAATGACTCGCTTTTGAAAATCATACGCATCGAACAGGAAACATATTTTTCTATCGATATACGCAACATGCGAAATAATGTTCCATGTTCAACGCGCATTCTAAACTTGAAACCGTTTCTTGATAGCCGCGGTATTACCAGGGTGCGCGGTCGACTCAAGTATTTAGCTTATTATTTTATTATAGATTATAATCATAAACTATGTTCTCATGTTGACCCGCGAAGCCTTTAATTCACTATTCAGCGAAAGTTTTGGATAATAGCGGCACGAAATAAGATTCCTTCACAACTTTCTAAATCTATTGTTTACCAGAAGATAAAATCTTCAGCATTACCACCTCCGTTAATGGTTGATTTACCACATGTATATCTAAACAGATATACAGATATATATCCAAAATAGATATACCTATTCCAATTCTTTTTTGTTGTTTTTCTTTTTGTTTTTCTTGGCGACCATTGGGGTCTATGCCTTCTATTGTTGTTATTTAATTTCTTTATATAATTGAATGCTTATGCCCAATTTGTTTTATTTTCAAATGTCAATTGTTCATTCAATCCTATCGCATCGCGTTTCTTTTTTTTGTATTTGTCTTTTTTGACCACTTGGTCAAGGCGGGGGGGCATGTTCACGCCATTTTTGTTACATGTTACCTTTTGAAACTACTCATTGGGTGCCCTCTGCCTCAGTTCAAATAAAACCACCCCACGGGGCACAAGTCCTAACAATCGCATCGCTTTGTAATTAATAATCACGCCGCATAACTCATAAACCGCATTTTAATACGCAAAAATATCGCTTGCTTACCATTAACTCCACAAAGCAAATATGTATCACCAATTTCCCTTCCTCATGTTTCCAAACTAACAATTTCCTACCCGGTGACATAAACTTAGTGTATGGAGGGTGTACAGCAGTTTGGAGATATTGGTAAGTCAACTCCAGAAATATAATAAAGTAGATAAGAACCGCAATCCGCAATTTTACAGTCCACAATACAGGATGCAGAATTTGATCCCCCGATTTCTTGAGAGGGAACACTTGCTCCCCGCCGCAACACAAGGTATCATAAAATATTGATTATTAGTCAGCCTGAAACCCTCATTTACATTGAAAAATGTTCCGAGAAAAGATACTTGCCGCCAACGGGACTTGAACCAGTGTCCTTCTGATTGCCGGTTGGATGCTCTGACCACTGAGCTATGGCGGCTTATCTAATACCCGTCAAATAATTCAATATATACTGTTGTTTCATTCAACAAACATTAGTTTATAAATTAAAAATAATAATTAATTAGACATAATTTGTCTCGACGCCACCTAGCGAGAGATTTAGTACTTACAATACCTCCCTCACAAAAATAAAGTTGGTTGTTTTCAGGTGGAAAAATATAATAATCAAAAAGAAAATACAATAAGAAAAAAGGAAATGCTTATACTCCTACCCTTTTCTTCAACTCAAAACCTTATACTTCTACCTTATACTTACAAGGATATCCTTCAGTTTTATGAATACGGCCCATTGTTTGCTGTAAGTCACCCACATTTAATAGTAATTGTTGAATGAAACACAAGTATATATTGAATTATTTGGCGGGTATTAGATAAGCCGCCATAGCTCAGTGGTCAGAGCATCTGACCGGCAATCAGAAGGACACGGGTTCAAGTCCCGTTGGCGGCAAGTATCTTTTCTCGGAAGATTTTTCAATGTAAATGAGGGTTTCAGGCTGACAATTATTGCTTATAATAATTATTACCCTTTGTGCTATGCATAAAAATCTTGTCTTAAATATTAGTTTATAAATTAAAAATAATAATAAAATATTGACTTCTCAAATATCCTAAAAATGTTTTGCATCGGTTCAAAAATTGAGGTAAATGTAATTAAACGTACCTAATAAAACAAGATATATCGTAAGACTGAGAATGTCTGTCTATGGGAACAATCGGGGTATTTTGTACACTTTTACTTAGAAATTTTCTTTCACACCGTTATGCAAAGAGCGCTCGTAAATGTCACCATAATTATTACACTTTCCCCTACAGCTTTGGTTCCCTTTCAAACAGTAGAAAGAGCCCATTCAAACCAAGTCTAAACTACCTACTTCTGTAAACATTGGCCGCGCGTTTCTAATCTTCTCTTTATTTAATATATCAAAATCAATTTTTTTTCTGAAATCATAGGATTTGTAAGTAAGTTCTTAAATACCTACCTACGTAATTATAAACCATATTTAATATTTTGGAACGTTTTGGATTTCAAATAAGGAAGTATACAATGTTTAAAGAAATGTCAAAATCTGAATGACAACTATTTTTTCAAACAATGCGATTTCACATGACATGATAATTTCTTTACTGAGCCATTAAAACGGTCAATGCTTTGAAACGGAAAAGGAGCGTACAATAAAATTACAGTCATGGTAAATATGCAGTTAGTCCACCTCACGGATAATACGGAACTTTCGTGTTGTCGAAGTTTGATGCACGGATAATACGGAACGTTCCTTTTTTAATCAAATATGACATTTGTCGGAAGTACCAATATTATAAAATAAATTCTCTAAAATAAACTCGCATTTCATCATAATTTTAAAAAACATCCCAGATTTCAGGTTTTGTCTAGCGGGTTTGTGTAATTATTCTAATACATTTCTTTCCATGTTCTACTGTTATAAATACAGGTACGAACTTGTCAATAATGCATTCACTTTGTTTTACGCAAAAACATTTTTTCTATGATTGGCAGCATTGTCTATGAAATGTTCAACTAAAAATTATGAATAAACGATGGCTTTACCGCGTGAGCGAATTAATTTTAACAAAATAAAAATTTTAAATGCTTATTTTTTGCGTGTTTTTTGGTCTCCCCCGACATAAATTCTCACTTTTATAAAAATAAAGCTAAATCTAACTGTTTGAATAAAAAATATTCCGTATTAACGAGTAAGCGGTTTAATGCATAAATAATGAAAAAGCTTTCGATAATATCGTTGCGAACTTTTCTTGAACGCATTATTGTCAACGCATTCTAATGGGCGTTTTCCTCGATACTTTTTTCATGCCGATCACCATAATTTGGGAACTATCTATGCTTTAAACGATGATTATTTTCATACAGATGATTCATACTTTTTAGATGAGAAAGAATATTTTTGGGATCTCTTAGTAGGTAGTTACCTAATATAGCAAAATATGGCAAAACTTTGAAGATAACCATTGCTTTCGTGTGATGTGTCATTTCCATTTGCCACCAACAAATCACCAAAAATATAAGCGAAATTCTCATTAAGCGTAATTCATTTTCTCAGTCTGTAATAAAAAATATATTTTTAACATTTTTTTTATCAATATTTTAAATATGAATCGAAAAAAAATTTTCAACGTAATAATAGTTACGTAAAACAGTGACAAACGTCAATGTCAGATATCTTTTAAATTGTACGAAAATAGGTGCGAAAATAGGACACACGGACGCATGCTTTATTTTCATCTCGAATCCATATGGACTCTGTACGAAAGGCGTATTATAAAACGCCCATAAGAGCGTTTAACCAGCCAGCGGACGAAAATCCACATTTCGTCGAAAGTTGTTCTTCCGATCGTGCAGGACGGTTACAATGAGAAAGATTAATTATTCTCCGTACCAGCTTTTTAAAATTATAACTCAATATCGAATTTATTTCAATCCAAATTAGCTTTAATTTATACCTTCATCCAAAAATGCTGAAAGGCGTGATGATAAAACTATTAAAATAGTGTACTTTTTGTAGTTATTTTTTGATTATAAGTATTTATTATTTTTCAATAATGTCTAAATTTAATAAGAATGTTAAAAAAATCTGAAATATATTAGTTTGTAAGTGCGCAAATAAATACACAAATGGACCAATTTTCGTCAAGAAACACATGTGCGTACATATTTTTTAATGATTTTATTGAAACTAAAATTAAAATTCTAATACATAACTTTGCTAGATAATGTATTGATTTATTTTACTGCATGATTACATTATTTGAAATGGGTGTGGTATAATACAAAAACTTTTTTGAAAATTTAACAAATCTGCCAACGACCTATGGAATAACCTTATTATACTAAAAATTAAAAAAAATTCTAAAAATTTATTACATACGAATGCTAGATAAAAGAACAATCTTTCGAAATCCATTTATAATTTTTTGTGGAAAAGAGTCAATACGTCTAAAAACTTTTTTGAAAATGACGTATTTCAGACTTTCTCTGGTAATGCCCTCATAAGAATAACGAAAATATTTTTACAACGCTTTCCTACATAATACGTTTATTAAATTTGATGGTGTCCTACCCGATCGCCAATTCGAGTGTGTCTACCTGTATGATTTTGTTACTATATTAAAAAATATATATTTTTGTTGGCACGTAGTGGGTAAGTGTGTTAATAATATTTCTGTATTAACTTTCTCCTAGACCTAGAGACAAAGCAATGTTCTTTTATATACGAGTTACGCATTAATACAATAAAAACTATTAGTTTTAGCACGAAGCAAAGAAGGGATTCTCTGATGACGCGCTCGCCAAGCCTCGGCAAACGTTCACGTGAGGTGGGCGTTTTAGTTCTTTCTTAAAAAAAGAAACGAAATGTTTTTTTATAAAACGATAAAAGTGTTTACACTAACTGTTGGCAAAAAATTGGCTGCTTGGAGGCAAGTTTGTGTGAAATAAATTTATGCACTCCACTCTTCCCAGTATACAGTACTAACCCATTTCTACTCGGTAAAAGTAGCAGTGCTCTGTCGTCTTGCATTGCCTTGCACCACAGTGGAAATGATGGATTCGTTAGTCCGTCACTCCTGGGCACACTGACCCCCAAATTCCTACCCACCCATCACACATTTTTCCTTCCCAGTCTTCCTCTCCTTCCTTATCCTAAATAGACCCTCTACACACATCCCCAAAGATGACATAGGCCCTGAGTGTAATTATGTTCCTTGGGGCCTCCTGTGTGAAGCTAATGTAAAAAAAACCGCCTCAAAACAGCCCAACCGTTTTGGAAAACAGTTGGCGTTTTATAAAAAAAAAACTGTTTTCTTTTTTAAATAGAACAAAAACGCCCACCTTTAGTGAACGCTTGCCGAGGTTTGGCAAGCGTATGGAACTAGAATGATAGATTACGTACCTACTGTAGAACCATTCTAAAAAAACGGTTTTACAATATTTATTCTAAGTTCTCTCCGCATTTCTAAGCAGGTACCAGGTTAAACATTGTCCCATAAAATATCTAACCCCAAATTGCAATAAAGTATTTTAATATCCCGCTTTTATTTTATTTCACCTTTCAATCTTTCATTCATTTGCTGGGGCGATGGTCGATGGGCGGTGCGACGTCAGCTAAATGTATCACCGCATTACGAAGAAAGGAATTTGTTTTATCACCACGTAGCTCAGATGTTCACACAAAGTATTGTTCTTCTAAGGTTTATGACCTGACGAGGAAGAATACGAATCCCCAAGGGTTCAAAATATTAGAAGATTGCACGCCATAAAAGTTACCTTGTTGTAATCATGTACCTAAATGATTCTACGAGTATTTCTTCGTTTGTTGTACCTACAGAATCTCTGGTCATATAATTGTTGTCAAAGTGCAAAATGTCGTGACGTGCATTTAGCAAGTTAGAAAGACATCCCGGAAGATCAATTTCTTCACAAGTAAATGATAAAGTAATAATTTTGTAATTATTCCATCTATTCCTGGGACTTATAACAACTAAGTTGTTTGTCCGCAAACATGTATTCCTCAGAAGGATTTCTTTGATTTGTTGAGAAAGCTCTAAAATTTTGCGAGGAATTTCAATGAACATTTCAAAATATGATGTTTATCTAATTAGCTGCAAAATGTTTCGTCTATTACACGATTCGTTATTTATTACTATTGAATTCCGTGGTGGTCTTCGTTTTTTTAATTGTTTCATTGTATAGTAGTTGGATGGATGTGGTGTGGTTTGTATCAGGCTGAATGCAATTTATATTTTTTATTGGTACTTGCCAAATAATTTGAGACTTATTTATCATATTATGTTCTCTATCTATTTATACAGGTGCTTACAGGGTCTTTACATGATTCTACGCTGCCTCGCGAGCTTCTTGAAAGAGTTTTATTTTGATTATTATTTTTAATTGTTAAACTAACGTTTAAGACAAGATTTTTATGCATAGCACAAAGGGTAACAATTATTATAAGCAATAATTATCAGCCTGAAACACTCATCCACATTGAAAAAACTTCCGAGAAAAGATACATGACGCCAACGGGACTTGAACCCGTGCCCTTCTGATTGCCGGTCAGCTGCTCTCCCAATTGAGCTATGGCGGCTTATCTTATACCCGTCCAAATGATTTAATATATACAGTATATATTTAATCATTTGGCGATTGATCGACCCGGTGAGTACTTCATTGAGACTATAAAATGTGTATGTAAGATATCTTAATTTCGATATGGTTTTATTAATTTATGATTTCCAATTTAGATGTGTATCAATAGAACACCTAATTTTTTAATATTTTCTACTTTGACGAGTTCCTTGATCAGTAAACATGTTTATTGATTGCAACTTGTTTTATGGATTCTAATTTTAAGGTTATCATGAGGTTTGTTTTCAATGTTTTTATAAAAAAAAAATTTTAAAATGTGTTGCTGTAGTTTCAAACGAGTTGGTTAGATTTTAGCCACGTGGAAACACATGGCCATGTTGATACATTATTTTGCCTTAGAAAATTTTTCGATCCAAGTATTTCCGTTTTCTATTTATTACCATATCATCGGCGTAAGAAATAATTTGTCCAGGGACAAAATTACATAAATCATTTATATACATCAAAAACAGAAACAGTCAAAGTGCTATTCCTTGCGGAACTCCATTTTTTTATCTGTGCTTCTGAACTATACATATTTCCAATTTTTGTTTTTTAGTGTTCTGTCTTTAAGATAGTTTATGAGTATTTAAAATTTTGAAACCTTGTTGAGTTATTTTTTACTAAACAAGTTATCAGTTATGATTTACAGTATTGAAAGCTAATTGTATTGATGTAGGGTTTCATAGATCTCTAGTTTGATGTAGGCTTTTGTAGATCGTCCATCCCAGATCTCCTGGGATTACTACATGACTCTTCATTACAAATATTGTTCGACGAAAGGGCGTTTTTCAGCTTGTCTTTCATTTTTAGCCTCTAAATCGTCTAGCCATCATAGAATTAGTACTTTGTAGTGCCATTATTGGTTTTCTGAGATAAACTGTACCTTCAACGTCCTTTACTTGATTTAACTTGTTTGAATTATATACCTTCAACTGTTGTATTTTATATTGTAAAAAATAAATTGTTATAGGCCATTATCGTCAGCCATCAAAGTTAATTTTGCATGGCATTAAAATGAATCAAGAAATTGTTGAATAATAATTTTGAATTTATGTTCACATTCATTCGACTTGGTAGTTTGTCTGCAACGGGACTTACTTAATTTACGGCGCAGCGTAGGCTGTATTGATTGCACATTAAATGCACAAGTTTAATTATATCATTACCAGTGAGTTCCCGGCATGCATTGCAATGCAGGTAATAAAGAAATTGTTTCTCCCTGCGTGTCTTTTCCCATTCTCCTTCCGTCTCCCCTGTTCCTCCCATTTCCCCTTCCCCTCACGCGTTCCCCTCCACCTTCCCTGTCTTCCCCTTCCACTCACCCTTCTCCTGTGAACCCCCCTCCCGTGATCCCCTACCTCTCCGGCGTTCAATATATTCAGTCCCGGGACATTCAGATTTCAGGCACACCAATTTTTTTTTACAAATTTTCATTTTTCATGTATATTACAAACATTTATTTTTGTATATTATAAGAACCATCAATCAAATTCGGTTCCTAACATAGGTTTCAAATTTGATTGATATTTAAAATAAATATAATTTTTGATTAGATCCAAAGTATTCGATTTTGTTTAGTACCGTAAGGTGAGTACTTCGATTAAATTCATCAATTTAAAGAGTTGATTCGAAAATAGAATTTTGATTTAACAATCGATGTTTGTTTTCGGGGTGTTATGCCGTGTTGCGCTACCTCCTTCTTTAGTCAACGTTTCGGACAGCGTTACATCTGTCGCATCTACCCTGATGGTGGACACTGCAGATGTAAGGCTGTCCGAAACGTTGGCTAAAGAAGGAGGTGGCGCAATACGGCATAACACCCCAAAAACAAATAACGAAAATACTTTTGGCGTGAAAATCTAAAAACGTATTTAACAATCGATGGTTTGCAAAATGTCATTCTCAAATTGTCACATTTTTGACAGTTTCGCAACAGTTTTTGAAATGATTAAAAAACTTTTCAGATGTATTGTCATGTGGTTGTAATAATCCAGAAACCTTTCCGAGGATGGAAAGAAGGTATTTTGAAAATTTCACACATTTCCTATGCTTAATATAGCAGTGTATAGACAACTCAAATACATAGAAACATAGATTGATGTTTATGTGTACACAGATTAACTGAATAGTACTGCGATTTTGCTAACATGAATATGAAATGACCCCATGCATCGAATCCAAAATGCCGGCTCGCAACAGCTGTTCCCGCGTGTTTTTTTCTCTTCAAAGGCAATAAAACTTTGTCAAAAGGGAGACGGTTGACGAATGCATAAAAACTTCACAATGATCAGTGCATAAAATGTCGTAAAGTTTATTTATGAAAAGAAACGCTGCATTTGACGGCCTGCGTGTGTATGCATTGCGAATGTATGGAAGCAATAAAATAATTACTACAATGTATTATTTGTTTAGGTATTGTATTAAAATATGAACACATCCCAATTCGCCAACAACGGCTGTGCGTAGGTACCACGTTTAACAGGGCTCGGGGAGAATGGAAAAAAGCCTGCCTCATGGTATCATTTGTTATATGATTCATAAATGTTGTTTATTTGATAACAAAACCGATTACAGTGAATTTATAAGCGGCATTAAAAATGCTACGTGTGAAATAATACCGCGATGAAACGGCTCGTACGAGTTGGACAAATAATAATACACCAATATTTATTGAAGAAACGTTTTTATAATCAATTTACGTACGTACTTTACGTTGAAACATACGAGTATGTGTTAAATAAAACGGCTTGTAGATAAACGTCATTTTAACAAATAAAAATAATTTAAGTAATTTATGTAATAGTAATATTATTTGGATGATTTTCGTTGGGTTATAGTTTGAATTTCAAACCGTTGTGGTTTGAAACTCGATGAAACGAAAATTGTGACACTAAAAAAAGACAAACACATATATGCCTACATCTATCATCGATATGATTTGGCCGGAGAGAATGAGGTAGTATAACCGCTCTCCTCTTTGTGCGGTGCTTGGTAGCCTATCTGTCCCCTGTTTGTGCGTGCTTTGTAGTCTCCCCACTTTCTAATTTAGTCCTCTGAAGGTTGCACTTCCACCGCGTGTAAATTGCACACTCTGGTTTTTGTATTTATTTGATTACCTCACAAGAGCCCCAGCTGCTCCCGTCTGGAGCCAATGATACTATGGCATCCCC
This sequence comes from Limnephilus rhombicus, assembly GCA_929108145.2. Classification (NCBI taxonomy): domain Eukaryota; kingdom Metazoa; phylum Arthropoda; class Insecta; order Trichoptera; family Limnephilidae; genus Limnephilus; species Limnephilus rhombicus. Next base: position 47,493,784 of record OV815283.1, read on the forward strand.
AGATCTGGTAACCACGGCCAAAGCTATTTCAAGCAACTTTTCAATTCTGAATGGTGGTCTTACAGCAGGGTGATATCTAGTATCTTCCACCGCGGAACATGCCGCAAATATACTTTATATTATTTTTAATTAATTAAAAGTGATGTTACACAAATTATTCTAATAAAATTTATTTTCCCACTCCGAAATTCGATCCCGCGACCTTTTTTTTACATGAGCTCCACACAGGAGGCCCTGAGGAAAATAATTTCCCACAGGGCCTATGACATCTTTGGGGATGCTGTGTGGAGGTTTTTTCTTAAGGAAAGAAAGGAGAGGAAGGTACTGGGAAGGAAAAGGGTTTAAGGGGTGGGTAGGAATCTGGGGGTTCAGTGTGTCCTGGTCATCCGCCTCCAAGACCTAGACAAACCTCACCCCATGAACCCAGGCACCCCTGCTAAATCACCAAACATAACGAACCACTTGGGGTGACCTATGGCAGAGGTGTTGGTTATCCAATAAAGGTTCCCGGGGCGGAGGTACCCATTCCCGCCACCCAACCTTCCTGTTGACCATGAACTATCAACATTATCTTCAATCAATCATGCAATCATACATAAAGAAACAGCCAATGAAAATATGTGTTAAGAAAATGAAGTTAATGTTGGTAGTTCTTGCTCGAAGAATGATTCAGTTAAATACCGAATCGGATAGGGACACATTTGGGAGGCGGGAATGGGTACCGCCGCCCCGGGAACCTTTATTGGATAACCAACACCTCTGCCATAAGCCACCCCAAGTGGTTCGCTACGTTTGGTGATTTAGCAGGGGTGCCCGGGTTCATGGGATGAGTGTTTAGGTCTGATGATCAAGACACACTGAACCCCAGATTCCTACCCACCCCTTAAACCCTTTTCCTTCCCAGAACCCTCCTCTCCTTCCTTTCCCTAAAAAACCCTCCACACAGCATCCCCAAAGATGGCATAGGCCCTATGGGAAATTATTTTCCTCAGGGCCTCCTGTGTGGGGCTCATGTGACCCGGCAAGTCATAGGTTATGGGTCGAGTCCCAGATGTGACCGTATATTTTTCTGATTTTTTTTTTCTGTTTCAGATTTTCGATTGATATTTTATAAATTATTTAAATATTTCAATTTTTGGCTTTACTCATTAAGTTAAAAATAGATAATAGAAGTTTATTATTTACTTAGTGAAATTTAGATACAATTTGCACGACGTAATTGGGAACACATGCCACTTTTTAATCCCGGTATATATTTTAGTAATAAGTAATATGCATTATAATATGTTCTAATGAAAGTGTTCGGGACAGCAAAAGCAAAATTTTGTAACGGGCGGTGCAATAGTACATCGATTTTATTATTTATGTAAAAGCCCTCTGGGCGTAAAATGAAAGAAATAAATAAACAACTAAATAAATTAATGTTCTCCAAAACGAGCTTGAAAAAAAATCATTTGTCATATACCTATTTCGTTTATAATAGAGAACTCCAGTCCAATTTTTTTTATTTTTTTTAATGAATAAAGACCTTCAAACTTAAATAACTGCATTTTTATTTTTATAGTTAGTTTTAATAGTTAAAATAATTGTCAAAGTTTTAATTTTTAAAGACTCCCAGAAACGCACCGTATCTATGGTGGTCTTCACCCACCGATAGTTTTTTTACTTTTTAAGTTGTCATTTTGAATCAGTGATGTTATGTCGAGGGAAATTTCCCTAGATCTAGGGGAGAAAAATATTTTTTAGGGATAAGGGAAATCAGGACAAAATCTAGGGAAATTTCGAACTCTGGCAAAATTTTTATTACATATGACAATATTACTGGTATTATTTATATATATATATATACGTATATATATTTTTTGGAATTCCTATGAATCTTAATTATTGTTCATGTACTTACATGCCATGTTATTTTTAACACTGACAACTCAAAATGATATTAGGGAACGTACCCATACTACGTGACACGTTCGGGGGGGGGGGGGTCTTCAAAATACCACGCTTGGTACAAATGAGCGGCGGGTTGCTTATGATTTTTATTTTGCAAAGTGTTTATTTTTTAATTTGGAATTCAGTTTCTAATTCAGTGGTGAGTGTATTCGTACTTTTAAATTATTACTTCACGTAGCAAAAAGTGTTTTATTTGGAAAATCACGGTATTATTAGTATATTTACCAAGTTCCCATATCTTTCAAATTAATTATCATATTAATTAACATATAACAGGATTAGTGTTACACAATCAGGTGGCTACGTAGGTAATTGCGTAAATGTGAAATTCTAGGGAAATTTCACTTCAAAATCTAGGGAAATAATTTTATTGGGCAGAACATCCCTGTTTGAATGAAGAATCATGGCGGTCATGGCGGAATGCTTTGTAATGACTTTTAGGTGTGAGGTGTGTTTTTTATTCAAGATTAACTGCTTTTAATATAGAAAAATATTGGTAAAATGTCCACATTTCACCGCTACTGTTATTGTATTTAATCAAAGTGCAATATAAAAACAATAAATCATCTCTTTCATTGCAAATACATGTGACATCTTGTTTTGTGTCAGGCGTTACTTTGTAAGTACATTGTTTTATGTATAATACATACAGAAACACTGGTATTTATAATACACTGATCATGACGAGTGTGTAACAACTTGTATAAAAAGCCCTATACTAAAAACAATTTGAAAATACATAACCAAATGTCAAAACATGACAAACAAAATATGACAAGACTTTAACCTCAAATAGACAAAATTTATTGCAGATTGTCCGCAAATATAGCCCTTTTCGTAAATTGTTGAGGGCCTAAATTATGTTTCAATAAACACAATAACTATTATTTATCTAAATCTCTATAAACAGTATGAAAATAAACCAAAAACACGAAATGTTGAATTGCATAGGTACGTGTGCACTTCAAGTCATTTCAAATGTCAATACAATACACACTATCACCAGGTGACAGGTTAACAGTGACGTCACCGTTAACCATTTCAGTAATGCCAACTTAACGCTGTGTTTTGAGAAGAGGTTTAAAAATGCAGTTTTTAATAATTTTTTAAAAACTCTGCGTTTAATATTATGAAATAAAACTTATATATTCAGAATCAGCGTTTCTTGGTCTATATGAACATATTTTTTTAAAGCCATAATATTTTTCACTGGAGTTCCTTATTGTGTAATTTATACTATTTAAGAAATGCTAAAAATTATAGTACTTTATTCAAATTAAAGAGTCATAAATACATTGGGAATTCATATGTCAAATATTGGCTTATAAATATGTAAATTCTAATTATGCAATTGTATCAATTATTATAAGCAATAATTGTCAGCCTGAAACACTCATTTACATTGAAAAATCTTCCGAGAAAAGATACTTGCCACCCCGTCCCGTTGGCGGCCGTTTCAATGTAAATGAGTGTTTCGGGCTGACAATTATTATTGCTTATAATTTTTTATTTTTTTTTTATTCCTTTATTTTTCCCACATTTTACAATTTGTATTTACATATTTTGAAAATCATGAACAATAATGTGGGAACCCACTAAGGGGCAGCCTGTGCGTGGGTAATATAGTTAATATAAGTTTTATTTAGTACCTAGAAAAAAACAAACAGGGGTATATAAAGCAAAAACAAAAATTCTTTAAACAGTTACCCTTTGTGCTATGCATAAAAATCTTGTCTTAAACGTTAGTTTATAAATTAAAAATAATAATTTATGCAATTGTACATGAATGTTCTCTTAAATGGCCTGGAAAGAATCTCCTACTTGTGATCTCACTAAAGAAACCACTCATTCATTCCTTCTGAATGCAATTATTAATGTTCTCCAAAATGACCTTAAAAAAAATCACATCTTTGCGATTCTTTCAAAGACATAAAGAAACCATCCCTTCATTCAATTAATACAATTTTTAATGTTCTCAAAAGTTGTCTTGACAGAAGCAAATTCCTGTGAAATCTTGAACGAAACCATTCCTTTGTTAAGAATATTATGAACTAAATATACAATTTGGCTGTCTTGAAACGGGTATCCTTCCCAGTTGGACAGACAAAGTATCATTTTGTAGTGTATTGTAATATATATGCATATATAAATGAATAAATTTGATTATACCTGGTAATGTGTTATTTATGTTCCTATCTACATTTTCCACTACTGGGAAGGAAATTAATAAATAAAGCGAATTACAAAAAAGTAGAAATCAGCTGAGTATTTGTTTTTTTAAATATTTCATGTGATTCTTATGGATTAACACCAATCCATACGGATGGAATCTTCAACAGCAATTATTGCTTCATTTTTTTGTGTTCTAAATAAAAAAAATGTTTATTAGCTATAGCTAATAAACATTTTTATTATTTTTTATTATTAAGTTAAAAGAAACATAGTATTTCGCTTTCTTAACTTAAATACAGAGCATATATATATAGTACAGTAGTAAGAATAATATTTTTAATTTTGTTCCAACATTTTGAGTTTAAAAAGTTTTTTTTTTAAAGGTTTTTATGTTATTTTCCGTTTTTAGGCTATCTGGAAGGAGATTATATATATGAACTCTCTCGTGACCAATACTTCTCTTGCCACTTTCAGTCTTGACAGTATTTGTGTACAATTTATTGTGTTGTCTAGTATAATGTTCGTGTACTTGTGATGTTTTTATAAATGTTGTGTTTGTGTGTATAAGTCCATTTTGTTTTTTGTAGATTAAGAGATATATGTTATATTCGTACAATGTTCTTATTTTCAAAAGGTTCATTTCCTGGTATAGTTTTTTTGTGGGAGTGTCTGGGTTATAGTTGAAGAGTTTTTTAATAACTTTGTTCTGTATTATTTGTAAGTCGTTTAAGTACGTAATGTATGTGTTTCCCCATATTTCTATTAAATAATTTAGGTGGGACTGGATTAAGCTAAAGTATAAGCCCCTCTTTACCTCTGTTGGTAGAAGATGAGCAATTCTACAAAATACACCAATTAATGGGATGATTTTTGTTTTTAGTTTTTCTACGTGTTGTTTAAATGTTAAATGTTTATCAATATATAAGCCCAGGTATTTTTCGCTATCTAGGATATGTAGGTCTCTTTCTTCTATTTGTAATGGTTTATGCGATGGTATTATTCTTTTAGGTGAGCTTAAGATCATGTAACCGGTTTTATTAATATTTATTGTTAATATATTTTGTATTAGCCAATCGTTTAGTGCATTAAGATCCGTTTGAGATTGTTCTAATAGACTTTCTAAGTTTCTGCCGAAGTAAAAAATTGCTGTGTCATCTGCGTATAAGAAAATTTCACCATGTAGTTTTAGCTGACAGATGTCATTTATGTATATTTGGAATAAAAGTGGCCCCAGTATTGATCCTTGTGGAACTCCGTAGTTTATACTCTCGAGTTGACTGTTTTTATCTCCTACGTTAACACATTGTTTTCTGTTGGACAGATAGGATTTTATTAGTTTGATAGCTGGACCGGTTACACCTGTTTTTTCTATTTTTTTAATCAGTATTTCATGACTTACGGTGTCAAAGGCTTTTTGAAGGTCTACGAGAATTGCTATGACATAGTTTTTATTATCTATGCTAGTTCTAAGTTTATTTATGAGATCATTAGTTGCAGAGAGAGTATTACATTTTTTTCTGAAACCGTATTGTTTGGCATATAGAAATGATTTTTTTTTCAGATAGTTGTCTAGCCTATCGTATATTACTCTTTCATATATTTTTGATAGAATCGGTAGGACAGAAATGGGCCCATAGTTAGATGTTTGAGTTTTCAAGCTCCCTTTATATATTTTTTTATTTTTTTTATTTTTTTATTAGCAAAGTTTTTTTGGTACATTTACATATGGGTAAATACATAATAACAAAAAAAGTAAGTAACAAAAAAAAATCCCACAAAGGCGAAGCCTGTGTGTGGGTATTATATTATGTGGATAACAGTGGTAGTTAAAATAAAATTATAAAAAAATAAAAAAAAATATATATAAGCATAGAGTCTACAGTGATCAACATGAATGACTTCGTAGGAGTTTAAAAATTTAAAAATATATGTAAGATAAACTCACAAATTAAAATATATATATATATATGCATAATGTCTACAGTGATCAACATGATTGACTGGATAGGAGCATAAAAATTTAAAAATATATCTAAGATAAACACACATTTACACCCATACTTAAATACACATGTACATACGAGTATAAATATATATACACATATATATTTCCTGTTTTTATTCTAAATATTCAGAAAGACTCCACATTTTAGAAGCTGATTGAATTACAGAAAAAACTTATTCAGTTCCAAATTATTTTTTACCCAGATTTTAACATTTTTTTAAAGTACGTTCAGATTTTGATCCTTGCTGATGGAGTGGGGTATGGAATTGAATAGTTTTGGGGCAATGTAGGTAATGTGTCTTTGGGCCAGTCTGGTTTTGCAGTGAGGCACTGTGTACACGCACGTGTTATGTCTCTGGCTAGAACGATATGTGTTTTTACTGAAATTGTTTGGACGTGTAAAAATATATTTGAGACATTGGATACAGTAGATCCGCCTTAGTTCTAGTATTTCAGTTTCTTGAAATAACTGATTGGTAGGATACATCTTGGACTTCTGGTACATTATCTTAATGATGGACTTCTGAGCAATTTCCAATGGTTTTATATGGTTATTGTATGTTCCTCCCCAGGCGATTATTCCATAGGAAATGGACGAAAGCACCAATGCATCATAAACAAGTTTCATGGTTCTTGTATTGACGATATTGCTCATACGTTTGAATATGTAATTTAAGTATCTCAGTTTATTTACAGTTTTTTCTACATGGTAAGTCCATTTGAGTTGGCTGTCTATAGTTACACCTAAGTACTTGATATATTTTCCTAATTTTACATCTTCGCAGTTTGTGCATGTCGCAAAGTTACAATTAACATTATGGAACTTCAAGTTAAGATTATTTTTAGGGGATGACTTTTGGGAATTATAAAAGGGAATAAAAATAGTTTTATCATAATTTAGGCTAAGAAGATTTCTATCTAGCCAATCTTTGACTATTGCAATGCATTTGTTGGTTTTACTGATTGTTTCTTCCCAAGTTTTACCTTGTACTGTGATTGCAGTGTCATCGGCAAAAGAGAGAATTTTACCTGGTATTACAATATTGCAAAGGTCATTGATGTAGATTAGAAAGAGAAGTGGTCCTAAGACAGTTCCTTGAGGAATACCATGTTTTGCTAGACCGTAAGTGCTTAAGCTTGATCCTATTTTTGTGCGTTGTTGGCGATTTAATATATAGCTTTTTAATAACATGAGACTTTTGTTTTTAATTCCAATGTTAAAGATTTTCTTTAATAGAATTCTATGGTTGACTGTGTCGAACGCTTTCTTAAGGTCCAAGAAGATGGTTAGAGATTTAGTGTTAGAGTCTAGATTAGAATATATGTTTTTGGTTAAACTAAATACAGCGTCGTCGGTGCACAGGTTAGTTCTAAAACCATATTGATTAGCTGAGAGGATTGCCTTGGATTCTAAAAAGTTCATAATTTGTCGTTTTAAACACTTTTCGAAGATCTTGGATAATTGTGAAGTTAAAGTTATTGGTCTGTAGTTGTCTGTTTTACATTGGGATCCGGATTTATGTATTGGAATAATGTGAGCGAGTTTAAAATTATTGGGGTAAATGCTGTGTTTGATGCAGTTATTGAAAATGTGATGTAATGGAATGATAATATGTTTTTTAATTGATTTGATGGTGGTATTGCTTATGTTATCTGGGCCATTTGCAGACTTCTCTTTAAGGTTGTCAATTTGTCTTGAGATTTCAAGTTCTGTTATTTCTTTGAAAGTAGAAAGCTCAGAGGTAGTATCATTAGACTCTGAAAGGTCGGGAGGAATTTGATTCGAGTAAATACTAAGACTCGGGTTATTATCTATTAGGGTTGAGGCAATGTTTGTAAAGAAGTGATTGAAATTATTTGCGATGCTCTCAGCGTCTTCAATGGTGGTGTTATTATCAGTAATGATTTTTTGGGGAATTTTGTCAACCTTTTGAGTCCTATTTGAAATTTCATTTATTACGTGCCATGTTTTTTTTGAGTCGTTGTGAGCATTATGTAGTTGTGTGGAGTAGTATTGTTGTTTTCGTTTTTTTATGATTGTGTTTAGGTAGTTTCTAAATAAAATGTATTCATTCCGTTTGGTGTGGATCTGTGCTTCGTTTTTGGTTGTGCAATGATTTTCAAGATTTTTGTAGATTTTGAAAAGTTTTTTTCTGTGTTGTATTGAAATTATCAGTCCACGTGTAATCCACGGCTTTATGTGCTTGTGTTTACTTTTTGGTGGTGTTATTTGTTCTTGACTTTTTAGAATATGTTTTTGAAGTACTTCGAAAAAGGTATTCAAAGTTAAATTTGGGTCATCATTAGATAGTACCGCGATCCACGATTCTTCGTTCAGTAAGTTATTTAGAGTTGAGTAGTTGATTTTAGTAATTGTTTTGTTAAAATTATTTGGATCAGCAGAGATCCATGAGATCGATGAGGGCAAGGTTGGAGTATGGTGGCCGTAGAAGGTAGGATAGTGGTCAGTTATGTCAATTTTTAGTGTAGCGGATTTATATTGGTAATTTTTGATTGATTTTAGGAATATATGATCAAGGCATGTATCATTAGGATGATTAGGTCTGGTGGTGTTATTTATGTACGATAGATATCCTGTGGAATGCATAACATTTAGATATTCGTTCGCGGCCGGATTTAGTAAGGCGTTTTGAATATTTATATTAATATCACCCAAAAAAAAAATGCAAAATCGAAATGGTTAGAGTTATTGTTTTTAATAAAAGTTTAAATTTCTTGAGTAAACAGGTTTGTAGATAAAGAGGGTGAGCGGTATGCCGTCAAAATTGAGTATTTTTTCCCTTTGGAGGTAAAAGTTGCGTGGGCAGCATTGGAATATTTGATGTTTGGGTTTTCTATATTGATGTTGGATATGGAGTGTACATTGTAAAATATGGTTATGCCATCGTGAGAGGTATGTCTAGTCGGAATTGAAAAGGTAGTATAGTTCGGTAAGTTGAACGGAACGCATTCGCGCATTTGTGTTTCAGTGAGTGCTATAAAATCTATTTGGAAGGATAAAGAATTTAAAAGGATACAGAAGTCATCAAAATGTTTCCTAATACTTCTAATGTTCATGTTTAGTATGTTGAACGATGTATTGTTGAATAATGTGTTGACATCTTCGAAAGTGTCACATTCATGAGTTTCAGGGATGGTGTTTTCTTCAGAAGGGGCCATTTTTATTGAGTCCGGATGGTCATCTTTGAAGATACAAAAGGGAGTCCAGGTTATTGAAGTGGTATGTCGCTTGCGTCTCTGACATGTATAATTGGAGTATCCTTGTTTTTGCGTAGAAGGACATTGCCGTTCTTCGTCCAAGCATATTGGTAACCCATCGCCTTTGTTGCTCTCGCTAGCCAGAGCAGTTGTTTGTTTTGTGGCGTTAACTTTTCGTTAATGTAGATGGGGTTTTCAGAATTGGAGTGGTTAATGTCTTTGGCGGAGAAATATCCAGCCTTCTTTTTTTGAAAGATGATCCTGTCTTTTGCTTCTTTGGTGGCCATCTTTATTGTTATACATTTTTTTAGGGCGTTAGTGTAGGAATTTATTATGGTATTGTTTTCAAGTAGGTCTTCACACCCTATTTTTTTAAAGATGCGTTCTATCGCGATTTTAGGATTTTCTTCTTTCTTTAATTCAATTCCATTGATTTCAAGTGATGTATCAAGGGAATTTTGCAGAGATTGGTTTACAACATATTTTAAATTTTTATTTTCTTTTTCAACTTCTTTAATTTTTTTGTGGAGTTTAATTCTCTCCACCTCATAATCGTCGATTTTTAATGAAAGAAAGTCGATGGTCTTGGTGAGTTCGCTCAATTGGTGCTTGATGTTTTTTACGTCTTTAAATTCAGTAGAGAATTTTTTTTCTATGATTTCTGACATTTCTTTCTTTATGCTGTCGATGTTTTTTTGGTTTTCAATACTTTGATTTTTTATTTGAGATATTATTTCTTTTTTTATTATGTCCATTTTTTTTTCTAGGAAATGGATGATTTTGTCTTCATTTTCCAAAGAAGTTGTCTTGCCTCTGGTGCTTGCCATTGTGGATTTTTTGGTGTTAATTTATTGTCAAATTTGATTATTTGTAATTTTCAGACGGGTTTCCCAAATATCACACTTTATAATACAGTTAAAATGAGATTTTGTTTACGTTTGGTTAATAGTACTGGAAAGTATTGATAGATGGCGCTAATTGGTATTATTAATGTTCGCTTGGTGTTTATGCTAAGAGATGGCACTGCAGTGTTTTATAAATCGTTTTTGGTTTTCAATAATAATTTAGAACTTAATTAATGGAATAAATAATTATTAATTTTGAGGGAGCTCACTTAATTAATGGATTAAATAATAATTAATTTTGAGGGAGTTCACTTTCGTTTCCTTTGGCTTTTTTGTTAGTAATGATTTGACAACTTAACGTCGCAAAATATCACAGAACCACGGCGATTAACGGCGATTAAATTGTGTTTATTTTATTTTTAATCACTTTTTGGGCACTGTATTTAGTCAAAGGATATTGTTAAATTATATATTTTAATTAGGATTTCCCAAATATGACACGTTATGCTTAGTTTTCTATATTGTTTTGTTACATTCTCTACACATACAAATAAACATGTTTTACGTATCCTGGTACGTTGCAGACATTTTTGACGACAAAAAATGATAAAACTATTAAAACACAAATTACTCCCCAGTTCTGATTTACGCATGGGTATCTTTTTTAGATTAGCTCGACACAGGAGACCCTCAGGAAAATATCTGTTATAGGGCATGTATGTCATATTTGGGGATTCTTTGTGGAGGGTCTTTTTTGAGGTTTGTTTTTTACGTTAACTCTACACAGGAGGCCCTGAGGAAAATAATTTCCCGCAGGGCCTATGTCATCTTTGAAGATGCTGTGTGGAGGGTCTTTTTGAGTAGAGGAAGGAGTGAACATGAGTATTGAAGAGACCCATGTTCTAGGAGGGAGGAAACACAGAGGCCGGCAAATCGTTCCACAGCCGAGCTGTTGAACTCAAGAACGAGTCGTAGAAACGACCTGTACCCATGTGACTAATGTCAACCGTGTACAAATGTAAGGTGCGTTTTTGGCGTGTTTCCAGACTCCGCACCGGTGCCGAGGGGATCGATAATGCTAGTTCCTTGGAGAATCCTCCATTGTAATACCGGTAGAACAAGGATAGCATTCCCACCTGACGCCTGTGCTCTAAAGATTGCAATCCGTTTGTTAAGTTAGGAGAGTCTATCAAACGAAACGCCCGTTTCTGCACGTAGTCGAGGTATCAGACCAGAGGTGGCTGCCAACTTCAACCATGGGGCGTACTTGCGATTTGTTCAGGGTTAGCAGTTGTGTACCATTAAAGTACAGTACTGTAGGTACAGTGCGCCCAGTTTCTGAGACGCTGGGTAGTTGGACACGCAGGGTCAGTGTGTCTAGGAATTCCCGGGCGGCAGTACCTACTCGTATCTGCCTGCCAAATTGTTAAGTAACTTTGTAATGGTAGTAATAACAAATGGGTTTGTGTTATGCAGAAATTTTCACCAGAAAAACTGCTCATGCCTAATGACGTATAAGTAGCAAGTAGGCTCCTACTTTACAAATAAAAATTCTCAAATAATACAGGGTTGGAATGTGAAGGGTGACTGCACTAGTACTCAACATTAGCGATTCAATCAAATACTTACTGCTACAATATACTTTTTCGTACAGGAAACAGGAGTTAGTCCAACGCAACACGTGTAACTTTTTACGACATCCCTAAAAGCAACCGGAATCAATAAACAGGAAGTGAGACTGTTCCTGTACCGGCGGGTTTGAAGCTTGTACCTAATGACTCGTGGGGCTATAATTCCTATTGTATTTAAAAAGGGTGGAATTTAAAATGTTCATAATTATTGTTTTAACCCTCTTGCAAATAGATCGACAGGGTGCGGTTTTTTTCATCAATTCGTGAGAAAGTGTCTGGAATTTACAGATTCTGGAAATAATAATAATTACTTAAAATCATTTAAAGTTGTCGTACAAATATGTCTTCCTACCCTCTATCTAATTATTTACAGATACAGAAAACATGCTTACATGTCAGGTCACTTCAGATAAATACACTTTTATCAGAAAGTTTAAACTTGGAGAAGATACGACATGCATTCAGAGGCACAATATTAAAATACTGCATATTGCATATTTTGCATATGCTATTTTATCTCCCATTAATATTAACATTACATTTATCAGAATATTACTAACAAAAGTACCTACATTTGAAGTTGGTTTAAAAAAATTATATTTTTATTGTGTAATTTTAGGACTGGAAAATTTTTGACCATATTATCTTAGGGTGCATACATTAATTACGTGAGCTCAAAATGGGGCTGTTTAAATGACCTTTTGTGGAGGGGCCCGGGCCCAATCACCAAATGTCATTTAAACTGAGAAAATTAAATTGATTTCAAGTAAGGGAAAGTAGTTCCGTTGTCTATTTTTTACTTTTAATTTGATTAATTTTGCCAATATATAAATGTTATAATTAACAACTATAGTGTAAATCTCATGTGATGGGGAGAGGGGTCCCACAAAAACTCATTAAACCTCCTGCCCTTGCCCCCTTAGCGTACTTAAAAATTAACAAAAAGTAGCAATTATTTTTACTGTTACTTTTACTCTAGCAACCGTTGTAACAGACGGCCCTCAAGTAACGAAAAAAAAAATTGTGTTATATGACCATTTTTTTTCTAAATAACCCTTCTTGGTTCAAATTATTTAATATTATCTACTCAAATGTTACAGCGTACATTATGTACGGTGTATCTATTATGATCATTTCAGTAACGATAAATTATCGCTTATTCAAAATTGATTAATCATATTTCTTCGCGGTAATTTTTCGGTTTAAGTTACAATACCATAAATCTTTATATTACGTGTAACTACCTACATAGTGACAAAGCCTCTCTAAATACCATCGATATTGTGGAATACAAACCTCCATAAATATAATTTATTATCCTAAGAAATAAACAATAATACAAGCTACTTACTTGTTGATTGTGTGCCGATATGTCTGGCGTAATGATGATTAATGGAGTCATTATTCCTAGGTAGGAAATAGTTACTTTCGGTCAACTGAATAATTTAGTAATAATGATACAACGAGGAGATAGTACAAGTCGCTAGGTTACAAGTAACTAATTTTGCGTTTTTGTATTTCCGAAATTGTGTAAGCGTGTTTATTTTTATGAAAGTATGGGGGATATGTTTACCTGTGTGTGTGATGTGTAGTAAATCAAATAAGTAGATCGTAGATATAGTAGTTACAGGTTTAGTTAACAAATTACATACGAACATAACGCACCATAATTTAATATTTAATATGAACAATTGTGTAGGAAAGTGGAGAGCAGGTCACTTCAACAAGTACGATTTACAAGACAGTGGATGATCTTCGTCGCTGCGCGAGTGACTTGTGATAAAGATTGATTCCTATTGGTGTATGGGGGACCAATCGGATTGCCGTGCGACTGCAGATCGGTGTCCTTGTCCGTCTTCCACAAAATAATAATATTATTTCCAAGTATGTATGTGAAACCCAAATAAGGTAAAGTGGGTTTATTATTAAGAGCGTTTAACCAGCCAGCGGACGAAAATCCACATTTCGTCGAAAGTTGTTCTTACGATCATGCAGGGCGGTTACAATGTGAAAGATTAATTATTCTCCGTACCAGCTTTTTTAAATAATTTATTTTATTTATTTATTAATCATTAACGCCCTTATGGGCTTTTACACACATTTACATTTTTTATGTTTTAGTGCATACAGGTGTGTTTAGAATACAAAGAAAACATAAATAGTTTTTACACATGGTACATAGAAATAAAGCTGGTAAGTAAAAAGTATAGCATTATACAATAAAGAGAAAAAAAACTGTTTTTTATGTATATACGTATATAACAAATAATAATAATGGTGAGTTTTTAATATATGTGCAATTTATGTGTCGAATACATAGCGAAGTTGATTTTAAACAAAAATACGTACTACCGACTTGCACCGCACTAAAATTAATATACAAAACAATTCCATTTTGACCAATTACTTTATCGTCAGAATTTCTGTTAAAGAATTCAATTTCCGAAGACTAACTAACTAACTAACTAACCATCACGCCGTTTCCCCGCAGGGGTAGGCAGAGAGTACGGACCGCCAAACAACTCGGTCTTGGCACACACTCTTTGCCTCACTCACATTCATACATCGTCTCATACATTCTCTTCTATTATTCTGACTTTTGACATGACCCGACTCAAGTATCTGATTCACTTGATCGTGCCATGTCTTCCTCGGGCGTCCCCGACTTCTTCTACCATTCACATTCGCGTCGTATATTCTTCTTACACTACTTCCTTCGTTTATTCGCTCTACATGCCCAAACCATCTGAGGGTCCCTTTCTTAATCTTACTCATTATGCTTACATCAGCCTTACATTCTTTGCGGATATCCACATTTCTCACACGATCATACATTGTTTTACCACACATACGTCTCAGGGATCTCATTTCAACAGCATTCAGTTTACTTTCATCCTTCCTCTGCCAGTTCCATGCCTCACTGCCATACATCAGGGTTGGTACCAGGACTCCATTGTGGACTGCTAGCTTCGCTTTTTTTGACAGTTTTTTATTAGCGCCAACGGCATTCAGTCCACGGCGAAATACTTTATACTGATACCATGGAACATTTCAGGTTTAAACAAATAATGTCAGATACTACAGTAAACTATCACGGAGAGGACAAATGTGTACGATAATATAATATAACAGAGTATCTAATTACAATCAAATTAAAATGTTAATCAAAGTATAAGTCGTTAAAGTAATTTTGTTATTATTACCTATTACAACGATAAACAAGAACAGTTTTTATAAGGTTTGTTTATAAATTATAAATTACTAACATTTATTACGCCCTACATGTAGGTGTTTTTAACGGAACTTAACTATGAGGGTTTACAATAAACTGTGCACACCAAATTTCAAGATTGGGATTTATAGTTCTATTGTAAATATTCCAACATACTGAATTTAAATTTGGTCACTGACAGATGACGATAAACATCGATTGAGTTATATTTATTTCCTAGTCGATGAAGCCTTTCGATAGGCGAGTTTTCGAAGTAATTATTTGTAGGCGCGTTAACAAAATAAGGCGCATTCAATCTTGTATTACGGGTAGGTACTCGCAGTTGGATTAGTTTGGTTAAATCAAGGGCGTCCAGTCTGCCATTTGAAATATTGAAAAGACAAATTAAATCACTAATTGTTCGTCTTGAAGTTAATTAATTTAATTTTACTAAGTCCATTAAAAATGTGTAGTTAAGTTCTTCGATTGGAATTCCTAATTTATAGTTTATAAATCTCAGAAACTTATGTTGCACTCTCTCAATTTTTTGTTGATGAATCTTATAAAAAGGATCCCAGATTGTTGAATTGTACTCTAAATGGCTTCTCACTAACCCAGTGAACAGCAACTTAAATGAATTAATTATTTTAAAATCTTTTACCGTCCTCAATATAAACCCTAAGCTTTTCATGGCCTTGTTAGTTATTTCGTTTATATGAGAAACAAAAGATAATTGATTGTCAAAAATAATACCTAGGTCCTTGATTTGTTCAACTCTTTTTAGAAAGATGTTGTTGATGCTGTATTCATATTTAATAGTTAATAGGATACTTAATTCGGGCAAAAGTTATTGTTTGACATTTTTCAATATTGAGGAAGAGTTCATTATGGATACACCGTTATAACTCAATATCGAATTTATTTCAATCCAAATTAGCTTTAATTTATAGTATAAATTAAAGCTAATTTATACCTTCATCCAAAAATGCTGAAAGGCGTGATGATGAAACTATTAAAATAATGTACTTTTTGTAATTATTTTTTTAATTATAAGTATTTATCATTTTTCAATAATGTCTAAATTTAATAAGAATATTAAAAAATCTGAAATATATTAGTTTGTAAGTGCGCAAATAAATACACAAATGGACCAATTTTCGTCAAGAAACACATGTACGAACATATTTTTTAATGATTTTATTGAAACTAAAATTAAAATGATAATACATGCGTTTGCTAGATAATGTAATGATTTATTTTACTGCATGATTATATTATTTGAAATGGGTGTGGTATAATACAATTTTTTTTTACAAATTTAACAAATCTGCCAACGACCTATGAAGTAACCTTATTATATTAAAAATTTAAAAAATTCTCAAAATTTATTACATGCGAATGCTAGATAAAAGAACAATCTTTCGAAATCCATTTATAATTTTTTGTGGAAAAGAGTCAATACGTCTAAAATCTGATTTGAAAATGACCTGGTTTTCTCTGGTAATGCCCTCTTAAGTGAAAACCTTCGGCAGGTTATGCTCATACATTTTGAATGATTTTTAAAATAACATTACATGCCTACATTAAGTACACTATAAAGCTTGATAAGGTTACATTCACAGAAAGCTGAATTTGAGCAATTCAATTGCTAACTATAATTGGATGGTATCTGAATAGCGCCGATTTTGTGAAACATCACCTCAAGGACTAAACTCAAAGACTAAATTCTTTAGATACAAATTAGAAATTTTCGTTTGTTGAAATCGGAGTAGGTATGGCTAGCAAATAGTGAATAAATTAATTGATAGATTATGTCCGGATCTTCCCTGGAAGACATGGTATGGCAGATTAAAAAAAAATTAGAGTGTTCGATTCACACTAGGTAGAAGTGAAACTTTCATGAAACTAAAGTAAGATGAGACCGAAAGGCCACGAAGCACCTCACAAAGAGGAGACCGATTGTAATGAACCGAAATCTTGAAGATGTTTGTGTTTGTCTCTTTTCATCGAGTTTCATATCACAACGGTGCTAAATAAGTTTTCACTTCAAAAATAAAAGAAGAGTAAGTTATGTATTTGTGAGAAGATGTAGGATGTAAGTATGTAAATGAAACAGGAAATGTGTGGTAAGTTAGGACAGAGGTGCATCGCAGTCGATTTATCTGCCCAACCCTGCGTGGAAATGATGCACGGTTTGTTTATGAGCTGAGAGGGTAAACATTACTGACAACAGTCGACAATAACATCAATAATAACAATAGTATCAAGGGTTCAGTGTGATGCTATCTAACCTCCGATAGGAATAAAACGTGAACGGTTACAATGAAGAAAAGCATGGTAACATTGTGTTATTCCTTCCAGAAATCTTAGGTTCCTATTATTTATGTTTCAAGACTTCATGAATTGGTTTTGAAACAACTACGTAGCCATGTTTAATTAAGTAAACAAAAACATCAAACAGAACGGAGTCTACGGAAATATCCATCATATAATATAAATCACTGGATATTATAATAAATTTAGGTGAGATTTGTGAATCTCCATTGCCTTTCAATTATATTTTTTGTAGACAAATTATAAAAATCTAATTTAATTAATTTAAAAACACTGCGGATTGCTTGAGCGGCCTATACACGACACTGCATGCAGTGACTGCAGGAGACAGCGCTAGTTCGCTCAAACCCACGCTCTCTGCAGTCACTGCATGCAGTGTAGTGTGTAGGCCGCTCAGGCAATCCGCAGTGTTTTTCATATAGTTTCCCATTATCTTCTCTAAGCTCAAGAGGAAACCCGGTTGTCGAAAAACTGTTGCTGTCACTGTCGCTCTTACTTTCACGAATACTGAGCGAAAGGGACAGCTGCACCTCTGGCTGATAATACTTAAATCTGTACCCGAGAAGCATACGGGTGCAAGTCCAAAATTTTAAGAAATGAGTTTTTGATGCAGACTTGAAGTAAATTATCATGTTTATCAGTGGCAGAAAGATACAGGTCCTATCATGAAGAAAAACACGATTTTCAAAAATGTATACGTATGCAACTACCTTTGATGCAACAACTATCTTAGAAACAAGATGTACATGGACTTGCATCTTTATGGTTTATTTGCACTTTGAGTATTGCGACTCAAATCCTACGTATTATGCAGTATTACGACTCAAATTATTGGGCTCTCCACACGACACTGCATGTAGTGACTGCGGCAGAGACTGCAGAGAGCGTGGAGTTGAGCGAACTAGCGCTGTCTCGTTCTAGCGGCCCTTTAACAAACGAGACAGCGCTAGTTTGCTCAACTCCACGCTCTCTGCAGTCTCTGCCGCAGTCACTGCCGCAGTCACTACATGCAGTGTTTTAAAAACGAGCAAAAAAAATAAAATTTTATATGTAAAGTCTTTAAAAATATTGTTTAAAAAAACGCTGACTTGAGTCAAACAAAAACATGAACTTGAGTTCTTCTGCTTCAAAATGAAGTGGAATATTTTGTTATGACAGGTGGTGTATTATGAAAGGATCAATGTTTGAAAATGGTTTTCTTCCATAGAAAGCGTAGTAATGTATAAGCGGCCTACACACGACACTGCATGTAGTGACTGCGGCAGTGACTGCAGAGAGCGTGGAGTTGAGCAAACTAGCGCCGTCTCGTTTGTTAAAGGGCCGCTAGAACGAGACAGCGCTAGTTCGCTCAACTCCACCCTCTTTGCAGTCACTGCCGCAGTCACTACATGCAGTGTCGTGTGTAGGCCGCTTATACATTACTACGCTTTCTATGGAAGAAAACCATTTTCGAACATTGATCCTTTCATAATACACCACCTGTCATAACAAAATATTCCACTTCATTTTGAAGCA
The DNA here is from genome assembly GCA_929108145.2 of Limnephilus rhombicus. NCBI lineage: Eukaryota > Metazoa > Arthropoda > Insecta > Trichoptera > Limnephilidae > Limnephilus > Limnephilus rhombicus. The sequence goes on from OV815283.1 coordinate 47,512,669, forward strand.
GAAGAACTCAAGTTCATGTTTTTGTTTGACTCAAGTCAGCGTTTTTTTAAACAATATTTTTAAAGACTTTACATATAAAATTTTATTTTTTTTGCTCGTTTTTAAAACAAAATGTAATTGATTTAATAATTACTTTTTTTGTTATCTATCAGCATGGATATCCGAAGAAGTTTATATAAGACCATGGTTACAGAAAAAAATAGTTTTTTGGCTCTCCTGAACATTTACCTTTTTTGACTTTTTGTACCCGAGAAGCATCCGTATGCTTCTCAGGTACAAAAATAAAATCATGAAAATCGAGGTGGTGTATTCCCCATTTTTCTACCGATTTCTAGTACCGATTTATTTATTTTTATTTTTTGGTTAATAACATCATGGTTTAATATTAACCCATCAATCTATAGACACAAACTCGAGATCACAACCAATAATCACCCAGTTAAAAAAAATCCGTAAATTATAGTATCTAGTTATTACGCAAACAGATTAATAATTAAATGCTTTGGAAGATCATCATCACACGCTTCACAATTATAATAATTCATCTTCAAACCATGACGCAGGCGAGATGAAAATATTAGACCTAACCCATTTATATTTTAGACGGCAATAATCGTTTGCTCTCCGCGTCTAAACCAATCAGTGCGCATATTAACCATGTGTCAGCCATAAAATAAATATGTCCAAATAAAAGGGAAACTAGCGAACATCTCATAATAATCTGGCAACATCACACCAACATCGAGATGATATTATCATAAACAGTTCTGTGCATAAATTAGTCGGCAGCGTGTACGGCGCGGTGTTAGTGCCATCGTACATGGAGCTACTTACAAGCGACTCGAGCTTCATGCCCGTAGCATACGCACCGCTCGTGAGTACCCGCCGTACGATTTTGCTAGTATTCGTGCACGATACTACGCGACGGCGCCGGCTGCGGGTTTGATGTCAGTTTCACGTTACCAACCAATTTATGTTACCGACGCCGATGTTGCTGGTAGCACGCTATCTACTACTATTTGTCTGACGTTTTTCTTTTACTAACACTATTATCTCTTTTTGATGTTACCTATTTCAGAAGAATTATTCCACGGGCTGCTACTTCTATTTATCTTTTGTATAATGTTAATGTAAGTACTTGCATACTGCTTACTAACCCCGTATGCATGGACATTGGAGGGTCTAGAGTCGTTCAAATAAATGTAGCTTCGTTCAAAAAAAAAGTAGAGTCTTGACGTGTGCGGTGAAGGAGGAAACCATATGTTTCCTTATAACGCCGTTGGGAAAGTGGTGGGTCCCCTCCAATGTCTGACGTTTCACAGAAATGACGTCTGAACATGAAAGTAATATTAGATTTGTTCTGAAAGTGGAAAAAATGTGTGTTTATATAACTATACTTTACCAGAATACATAAGAATGGATTTAGTGGAGAAGGCATGGATTGGAAAAGAAGTCAATTTGACATCGTGTTAACTCCAAGGCAGCAAGTTTAGTATATTTCGGGTAGCGCCGTGTACAGAAACCAGCGTTAAAGAGTAGTATATCTGTAGGCTACTTGTGGTTGCGTCACAATCACGTAGTTTGTAAGTATATCGATGAACGGAGGACTTAAGACTTGTACAGATGCGTTGTTTGCTTTATCTTCTTATCTGAGTATCATTTATATTAAGCGAGTTATGTACTGATATATTATTTTTAATTCGAAAACCACTGTTGGTTCACACTGAGGAAGGCGTGGTAAGAAAACAACAGCAGAAGCCCTTGTGTATAACAGATAGATGAAGAAATGAGTGTAAGTCAGAAATTCAGAAATTATTTTGTTAGGCGGTTCCTCAACGTGCAGTGGTATTGGAAATGTTGGATTTCTGTGAACTCTGCCACTAAAATGACAATTAATTTTTTATAAAAAAAGGCTTTTGAAATGCCTTATTTTTTTATCTTTCATTTCGTAAATGTCAATGTTATTTAAGGCCGAACGAGGAAGAGGAATAGAGAGTTGGCGTACCAACGATGAAATGTATCGTAAAATGGTCCATGTTAAATGCAATTAACATCGTAATTTGAAGTTACTTCATTTGAAATGCGACGATTAGACGTGGCGTGATTGACTAAGGGCCAGTTGCATCGAAAATAGTTTAAGTTGCTTTTTAGTTAAAGTTAAATAAAAGTAACTTTTTGATCATTTCTTACAAAAATGGGTTGTTTCAACTTCGTTTAAATAAAAGTTAACTAAATAGTTACTTTTATTTAACCCAGCAATGTGGAGAGTTTAAAGTTACATTTTGGTTAAAGATTCTAGCTGTCATCCGTCACCAAGGAACGAAATACTGTTTGAATGGAAAATAATAATAAAACTGTCTTGATAACCCGGGGTTTGATCGTTTGATAATTAATTGATTAGAATATGTACGAAATAGGTAAAATAAGGAATTAAACCACGAACGAATCATTTTCCGTAGGAAGAGATGGATTTTATTGTCAGGTTTCGGATGTCCAAAAGAATGGTCAGGCAAATAACTTTTCTCGTTGCCAACGACAAACTACATTATTTACAAACTACATTGTTTATTCAAATTTATATATCTACACTTCTCTTGATACTTTATACTAGCTTTTTTATATTTCAATTAACGCAACTGAAACAAAATAAAAATTTTGTCAAATCAGAAATCATGCTGCTTGTGTTGTGGAACTGTGAACTAGGTTCTAATAACATTGCATTTTTATGCAACGGGAACGTTGCAAAGATATACAGGAGACATCTCCGGAGTGCATAAAAGTATTGTCTCGTACGTGTATAATAGACACATAGACAGGGTTAGCAGAACAATAATAGCTCGCCTTCGGCCACAATATAATAATATCATCAAACGTTGTTCACTTTTCTAAACTGCAAATGTGGCATAACAAATAACCATAAATAAAACAATTCCCAAATAACATAACCTTCACAAACTTCATAAACGTCAAAGAAATTCAATCGAAAATCGGTGTTGACACCCGTAAAAATAATTGTGTGATTATTTTTACAGAAATATATCAAATCCAAGGAAAATTCGAAGCCATTTCAATGGCAACACTTGTAACTTTAAACTAACTATTTAAATGTTGATGCAACTCAATTGTGTTGAAATGCAGCTTAACTTAAGTTAGGGCTTAAACTCAGAGTTAATATTTAACTTTAAACCTTACTTTAACTTTTTTCGATGCAATTAGCCCCAAATCACTTGCATGCACAGCATGAAAGTGGCTTCATTTCAAGTTTCAGAATAGTTTGCAAGGCTTTCGATAACTCGATGGGTTAGCATTGGGTTAGGTGTGTGACTAAATTCTCAGAAGTTCGGAAGAGGGATTGCGGGTTCCGAATTTTTCTACTCACCATCAGATTTAAAGCCTGCATGCAGTCCTGCAAGCAGTGCTTTAAGTCGAATGGTGAGTAGGCCGTTTTAACAAACATAACCAAGAGGACCTTGGGGGTGGGGAGTTCAAAAATTCTATTTTGATTGTGATTTTTATGCCGAAAATTTCACTTTAGAGAAACTGTAGCGCAACCTGTTTCAAACAAAACTTAATTTTTGATTTGAGGCGAAAATGCCCTTGGATGTACCAGATTTAAGGGCACATTCAGAAAGCCATAAGCCTACAGGAAAACAGTAAACCTCATAAAATGTTTCCTTTGTTTTATCGAAGGGGTTCAAGCAAGAGGTGCTGTGACTAGTAGTAATTACTAATAAGCCTTTAGAAATTTAACATATTTTTCAAAATTCGTAATACCGCTATTATTATTTTGAATTGAGTCATGAAAATGTAATTTTCATATTGCAAGGTGGAATAAAAATTCATTGTATATATATATATATTTACGTATACATTTTTTTTGATATGTAGCCAGTCATCTTGTGTCGAGATATAAAACTGCAAACACCGCTTATTAGTTCCAGTTCCTCAATAATCTCGGAGCCTATGGAAATATGGCATCCGCAACCGTAATTTTTTTTACATGGTATCCCAAACTGAGTCACCTGTGTGTTGTGGGAGAAGGGATTGGAATATTATTAATCACCATTATTATTAATCAGTTTTCCCCCGAGGTTTGGGTCCTAGACCGGGGCCCCTAGGCCCTGAGCAATCCGGCTCTGTTACATCTGTATCTGGCACTAAACTTGGCGAATTTATTTCATACATAAACGTAAAGCACAGTCGTGCTTTATTTTTGTGATGAAATTTTATGTTTAGGCATTTCCTGAAATGCTGACCGTTAGATTCGTCTTTGATGGTCAGCGAAATATTCTATAATTGATATAAATAAAAGTTTCGATTAATAATTCTTCATCTCTTCAAATCCAATTCCCATGCCACTAATCACTACATCCATATTAAAAATAATAAAAACATTTACTTGTCAGTAGATTTTTATAAATTTGTACACCTAGTTTTTTTTATAACATTGATTCTATTGACAAAAAGGTCACTGCTCAGCTATACATACATTCAGGATTTTTCAGTTCCAATCAACTTAACTTGTATCGCTATTTTTTTGTGAAATATCATACGAAGTGTGCGATGTACAATTGAGAAAAACTTCATTTTTAAAAATCTGCTTTTAACTAGTTTTTTAAAATTACCATTTTAAAATACAAAGCAACAGTCCTCCTCACTAGGGATTCCTGTTTCGAGGCTGTGCGGGTATTGCGTCACGATTTTTTCTTCTCCATATGTTGATTTCCACAAAATAATGAATAAATAAATTATGTTTGTTGACTGTACACAGGTGTTGGTATTACTTTATAATTTGAATTTCTCATCTTCATGTTTAGTTAGCTATGTTTTTGTTTCGTTTTTTTTTATCTCCGTGATGTTTTTAATTTCATTTGGAAGGGTATTTAATAATTTCGAACCATGAAAATGAACGATTTACTGGTCAAAAGATGAATTTAATTTTGAGATGGTCAGTAGGTTTCAGATTTTCATCTTTGTGGTACAGGTATGTTGGTCAACAATATTCTAATTTTTTTCCATTAAATTAGAGTAGAGAATTTTTGGGTATACTTTCATAATACTGAAAACATCAAAGTTTAAAAAAAAATCTTATTTCGAAATTCTTATGGGTACTTTCGAGATTATTTTAATTTTTGATTTTTGTATTTTAGCTTATTAGAGACCTTAATTTTTTTCGGGTTATGAAATCCACATAACAACCTATGCAGAACTGCAGAATTCTAGATACTAATAAAAGTATATAACAGACTGGAAGGCGTTAGGCGACCCAATATATTGATGAAGATATCAAGCTTGTAAATGAAAAGTACTCCCACTTTTGCTGAACACATCTTGAAAACAAAGATAATATATTTTATTATTATTACCCTTGCGTCTGCGTACATACGCTATTCACAAATAGATACAAACGGAAGTGCTGCCATCTATCATCAAACAGTAAATTATCTCTAATCTTTGTAGGTATGCGTAATATAATAATGTTCCCGCGAGTTTTTTCTGACGTTATATTAGTACGGATAAATTACAAAACTCGCGTATAGACAGCGCCACTTTCATCTGCGTCTCGCAAACTAATAGTTCCAACAACCTGATTTATACCAAAAATTTGCTTGGTTCCGGTACCCTGGTTTCCGTTTAAAGAGTGATGGTAGTACTTAGTTGTGTATCACGCGGCTGTATATTACGTATGACGTCATTGCCCGTCCCGGTTACTTTGTTCCTGTGACTAACTTTCATTGGATGACAGTGGATCCGAGAAGAGGGCCATTTTTGGAACAACTTCCTATTAGATTTATAAAATAGACGTGGGTTGTTACGCCGTTTTCAAGAAACGTAACGAAACTAGTTTCTTGGTCGGCGTAACCTGTTTCAAAACAGATTATTTTTGTAACTAGTTATTTTTATTCAGCTTCAGTTACACACGAAGCTGTATACCCCCACCAACTATAAAGTTACACACGAAACGAAACTAAATTAAAGCACTCTCTAGTCCTAGTATCTAAGTGTTTGTAGCTATACAGTGAAATCAACGTATATGAAATTAACTTCCCTTCATACTTTATTCAGGCTTAGGACTGACTGCATTAAATCTATTTATGATTAATTTTAATAAAATTTAAAATGATAAAATTTCACTTTAGGCAATTGAAATTTAAAATGCATTATTTTCCGCCACCCCAAATGCAAAAAGTTTCCTTTTATAGTAATTAAGGTGAACCAAAATGTTTTTTTCTAAAAATTGTTCGTAATAAGGGTTGACAGTGCGATCGAAAATTTACCGAAAGTGCTCAATATTATACACAAGTATAATGATGAACTAAAACAAACTGAATTATTTTACTTTAAATTCAAAAAATGGTCGCTCGCTTCCCAGAAACGGAACCCACTCCCGCTTACTCGAAAAGGTTCGATTCAAAATTTGCACGCTCGGCCGGCCGGTAAACGCAACTATGCGAAACGCGAAACGCGGCGAAACTACTCTGCAATCAGTTACTCACATCACACCCAACACAGAAATAACGCATTTACAAAAATAACTACTTGCAATTTTATCGAAACTAGTTATTTCCGTTACATACCGTGTAACTAGTTATTGTATCTAGTTACGTTAAATAACGCCCACGCCTATTATAAAATGGTCCACTAACTGGGCGAAGCCGAACCAAAAGCTGCCGCAGGGCCTAGCGGAGCGGTTTTAACTGCTAGTATTTATTATATCTGTACGAATTATTTCGTTAAATAAAATTAACGTCTCCTCCATCTTAAAAGTGCGCCTCATGAGAGAAGAAAAATCGAATCGCACTCATTAAAATATCTCATTCTCACTGGAGCCTTGAGCTTAACATTACGAAATTGGAAATGTCAGATTATCCTTGTAAAATAAAGCAAACATTCCGAGATATTTGTCTTCGAAATAACTGGGATTACGGGTCTATAATAAGACTATGACGATCGCGGTGTGACAGCCTGACTTATCTGCTGCAATTTGTATCAGCGATATTTTTCCTCGAGTTGCGGCAGGAATGCGAGGTAGGTGCCAGAAGGATGTTAGAAAGAAAGTTATGTTTAATTATGTCCAAAGGTAAACACACTGCTAGTGATTGAATGAATTATCAAGGAAGGAAGAAATGCGTATTTTTTAATAATATCGTGAAAATTATAAAAAAACAAAAATTCATACTTTTAAAATAATATTGGTCGTTATTTACAACCGTCCCTTCATTCCCTCCTGAAAATTTACAGCTATGACATCATGAATTGGCTCCATTGCTTGAAAATGGGGCCCTGCCAGAAGTGGGGTGCTGCCATCACAAGAGCGTTTTCGCTAAATATCATCATCACTCTTAGCTCTACAACCCCTGGTGAGTCTTGGCCTCCTCAAGAGTCTTCCTCCACTCATCTCGGTTTTGTGCCAGCTCTCTCCAGTTTAGAAGCTCCAAGGTAGATATATCATTGAGGACGTTGTCGCTCCATCTTAAAGGTTCCTTCGCCCTATCGGTCTTGAGTTCTGCAGGGACTTTGGTGCTTGATGCTTGGTCATTCTCTCCACATGACCCAGCCACCGAAGTCTTCCCAGTTTTATAAATTTTGTGACGTTTAGCTCCTTAAACAGAGTAGCTCATTGTTGTAACGTCTGCGCCAAAATCCATTTTCTCAAACCGGTCCGAAGATACGCCTCAAAATTTCGCTAAATATAGTGTTGTATATTAATTTTTACGTCGTGTAAGAGTAGTATTTTAACACCGAGATCGGGAGGGCAAAGGACCAACTATCACTGTTGTGACATTTTTCTACATGTCTCAAGAGATTGTCAAAATTATTGAAGTTGAAGAAAGTATCCAGATTTCGTAAGAAATTCGTCATAGATGACAAAAAATTCACGTGATCATGGCTTTTACCTGATCTGAATATTGTGATTAGGTCAAATAAGTGCGTGAGTTGTGTAGAATCAAATGCAGCACACATCTCCACTTTTTTCTAAAGTGACCTGTAAATGATGCAACTTTGTAAATGATTCACCCTTATGTTAAAACCAGCTCTCTATGCTTTTTATCTCTTTGTGAATATGATTATTAAATTATGAACGCGTGAGAATTTTTGAAATGAAAATTTCTTTTTGGTTTTCTCAAAATAACACATTTTGGAGGTTGCTACATTTGATACTACAAACCTCAAGTTGGGGGGAGGTTTAGGGGGTATAAACCTCCCTGTCAGCATCCGTATTTCGTAGGAAAAAAAGAGAATAGTACCTACTCGTTGATTACATTCCTGAAAAGAATAAAACTATTATTTTTTTTAAAGTTTTAAATTAAAGTATTTGCGGTCCCTATACAGTCTTAAACCCCCCTCTAAGACCCCGCCGGAAGAGAGGGGGGGGGGGGGTTTCGACCCCGTGGAGATGTGCATGCCGTAGCTACGCCGTTTGATGAGGCATCCCATGAACCAAAACCCAATGGATAGATAATTGTTGCTATATTCTAGCAACCTCCTTTAGCCCATGACTCCCGGGTAGGTACGCCAATGGAGAGAGAGGTATTTGTATTGAAATTGAGTGCGTAACAAATGATGATTTCTAGCCGCTGTATTGCAATATCGAGGCGGGTTAACAAACTAACCATTGGTGGCGCGTACTCGCAAATAACATCTTAATTAAATTAACTACAGCTTTTATTAAAAAAATTCAATAGATAATAATTAATTATGTCTGTGAAATTGCATGAAATCACGATGAGCAGCTTGCACAATATTGATGGAAGACGAGGCAGAGAAAAGCACCATTCAGGCTCATGGCTGTTGATCACACTATAGTTGATCCCCCTTCATTAGGTGCCCTGAAATTATAAATATTATGACATAAATTTTTTTTTGCGTATTATTTAGTTCCTTTAATAATAAGTTTTTTTATTTTTTTATTATAGCGACAATATAAAAAAAATTTACATACAAAATGCAATGTGAAATTAAGTATAAAATATTGTATTTCTTTGTCCTCCTCACTAGGGGGTCCTGTGCCGAGGCGGACTAAAGTTCTTTAAATATAGTTCATTTGTCTTCTATGTCGTTTTTAGCGTCTTTGCTGGGTTTTCTCATTGACTTCTTTAAGCCATATTTTTATTCTTGATTTGTATTCAATTGGATTTTTTATTAGTTTTATGTCTTGGGAAAGGATGTTATGGAGTTTTATTGCAAAGTATGTATAGTTTCTTTGTCTAAATGTGGTTTTATAACTTGGAATATTTTTAATATAATTTTTATCCGATCTAGTGTTATGTATACACGGTCTAGTAGAGGATTCATTATTTTTTAAGAGCTTCAATAATATATTTTTGGCATATATTTGTTGTACATTTGGTCGTTATGGACATGAATTTATTTACAGTTTCGATTTTGTGATCTTAAATTTTTTTTTTCACACGAATACCGCACAAGAGTCCCAAATGCTCCCGTCTGGAGCGAGTGGGACTATGGCATCCGCAATTGGGGTATGTTGTGAGGCTGAAGGTAGTGGGGAGGAGAAGGAGATAGCGAAGAGTAAGGTGGGGAGGTACCTGGCTATTCAGATCTGGTCACCAAACACGGCTAAAGCCATTTCAAGCAACGTTTCAATTCGGAATGGTGGTCTTACACCAGAGCGATACTGATAGTATCTTCCACTCTGGAACGTGCCTTAAATATACTATATGTATATTATTTTAAATGAATAAATTGTGAAATAGCACAAATTAATCAAATAAAATTTATTTGTCACGCCGGGATTCGATCCCGCGACCTTCGGAGTGCGAGTCAAGAGCCTTACCGCTGCACTAAGCCGGCCGTTATATGTATTTGAATGAAAATGTGTTTTATGTTTTTGTCATTCGGCGGTACAAACTCTCTGCACACCCCTTCGGGGACACTTAACTATATTTTGTTTAAATAGATATAGGTATCTCATTTTCCCTAAGCCGACTGCATATTGTATGTAAGTACGCCGGTAGGCAACTGTCGGGGGATTAACTGTTATGGAATTAACGTCAATAGTTCCACCGAGTTAGTTACCAGTTGACGCATGTGGGTTGAATTTGTCACGATGATAGGAGAGCCCTTTTTTATTTATTTCTTACATTAGCTCCACACAGAAGGCCCTGAAGAAAATAATTTCCCTCAGGGCCTACGTCATCTTAGGGGATGCAGTGTTGCCGTTTTTTTAAGGAAAGGAAAAAGAAGACGTTCTGGGAAGGAAATAGGTATGAGGGTTGGTAGGAATCTGGAGGTCAGTTTGTCCAGGAGTGACGGACGTATGAATCCATCCCTTCAACTGCGGTGCTAGGCGATGGGTCGAGGGATTCTGGCTGGAGACCTCCTCAACCAGTCTCTCTCGCTCCGGCCTACCACATGTGGCCAGTTACATCTGCCGCCAAGACCTTGACAAAACTCACCACATGAACCCGGGCACCCCTGCTAAGTCACCAACGTAGCGAACCACTTGCGGTGACCTACGGCAAAGGTGTTGGTTATCCAATAAATGGTTCCGTCGGAACCCATACCAGCCACCCAAAATGCTTAGCAGGTAAAAATCAAATTTTACCCAGATCTTTTGATCGATTGACTTTTGAATTGTTCGATAAAAGTATGTTCACCGATCGAATCCTTGACACATTTTTCCGGCTGTCCTTAAGTAAAGCAAAAGCGAGATTCCTGAGTCATTTCTTTCGCTTAACAAATTCACGTACCGTTTTACATTCCGGCTTTGAGCGCCGCATTTCCCCGGAGATCGAATCTCGCAAATGTTTCCGGGACAATGTAGGCAGCTTCCCGTCACATTGTATCAAAATGAAAATCTTGCATCTGACCACCCTCCATGATTCGATTCGATCCGAACATTGCCCGCCATTCAGGCTGGCAGGAAAGGAGAGGAAACACTACAAGTCCTAGTAGCTACGTAGGTACCCCAACTTACCATGGAACAGCAACCTTGGCAGTAAACAAAATGTATATTTTTTAATAAAACAAATCTCCCGGAATATTATTTTCAATGTTTATAAAATTAGTACAAGTACTTTCAGCTAACAAAGCATCCATCATTTCCATCATAAACAAGGACCTGTGTTATAAAGCCGATTGAATCTTCACTTGGTTTGTTCTGCTTCACATGGCATGGCTATCATTCAAAGATGTTGGTTGAATTCGCACATAGGGTACCAAACACTGTCCAATAGCCTCTAGCCGATAGTCGTCGTTGACTGTCAAGTCTGAAAGTGTTTATGGTTCCCATCCCAACGCTATTGTCTATTTCTTATCGTTTTTACCGTGACAAGCTCCTCGACTCACAAATTCAGTAATTCGAGTAAATCATACACTTACATGTGCCTGTGGTTCATCCAGAAGATAGTCAAAATCGACGACGGAGGATCCCAACTTACCGGAAGAAACATAACCTACCATAAGTGCTCTTGTGAAATACCTTGCCATTTGGTTCAGGAAAACATACCACGTTGAGATTCACAAGCATTGCGCGTTGAGATTCACAAGCATTGCGCGTTGAGATTCACAAGCATTGCGCGTTGAGATTCACAAGCATTGCGCGTTGAGATTCACAAGCATTGCGCGTTGAGATTCACAAGCATTGCGCGTTGAGATTCACAAGCATTGCGCGTTGAGATTCACAAGCATTGCGCGTTGAGATTCACAAGCATTGCGCGTTGAGATTCACAAGCATTGCGCGTTGAGTGGACATTCAGTTCTCATTCTAAATTCTAACCCCTGTTAGGTGGTGCCAAAAGCGCGCTTACCTTACAGTACTTATCCATTTATTATATATTAATATATTATTTACATTCATATTTTTAAAAATTACAAAGAAACAATAAATTCATTCATAAATTGTTCAGCAACGGTGTGCAACAAGATGAAAACATAAAACAATGAATATGTAAACCAATAACAACTTCAACAAAATGATCAGGTTTGAACCAAGTGAAGTAGTGATAATACAGGAGATTCAAGAAATTTTGTAAATTTATGGGGTCACTCAGCTCTCTCCAAGTATGTCCAGAATTTTACCACTACAGTGGATGTTATATTATATATATAGTCAACACATTCATACACGATGTAGGGGTAAGATTAAGTCGGTTCTTTGGAAAGAATATCGAAAGTTTTGTGGTTTCTTAGAAGACGGTGATTGATTATGATATTGTACTTAATAAAATTTAAATTCCTGAAAAACACATATTTGCTCAGCCCCCGTGGGGTGTTTTTTCATTAAATCATCAAAATGTTATTAAATATTTTTTGTTTTATCGTGACGAAGGAACCAGGGATTTCAAAACATATTGATAATTTTGATCAAATGAGTGGTGTATATATATTATTTGTTTTCATTTAATTAACCACAATAAATCGCCCATCTTTCGACCCGGACCGTCGGGGATTCTGTTCATCTAATAAATATCTTAATATATTTGACTTTATAGCAGAACATACATAATTATTAATTATGTATTGGTGTGAGAAATTTCCACCGTTATGTTAGCTGGTACAATTAAATCATTTAAAAGGGACACCCTACTGTATAGTGGTGCATTGGATGGATAAAAAATATTTAATTTAAAAACATCATTTTCACATTGAATCGCTAGACTCCATTTTAGCAATATATAAACACCACTAAGCACCCTAGTATCCATGGGCATATGCGGAGTGAGGGGTCGGCTTTGTCTTTCCGAACAAGTTAGTTTTTTTTTAACTTTCAATGCTATGTTCTCCTTAAAATTTATTTGCCTGTACCTAATGTTAAACAGAATATCATATAAAAATAGACATTTAACAGGATTTCAATAGTGAAATAGTAAAAATTTTATTTAAATAGTTTGGCCCAACTGATTTCTTTAACTTTAATATATATATAGATTTCTTTAATATAAGTATCTTGGGAGGTAGTTTTCATGCACTTTTTATCATTAGCCAAATAATGTGTTAAATAAAGTTAAGAAGTGATGTTTTTTTGAGAATTGAAGAATCAATGATTCGATCAACAACTCAATAATTCGCTCGCCGCTCTTAATTAAATATGTTTAAGACAATTTCAAATACTTAATTATGCTGGATAATAAACGCATGAGTCATCATTTTGGAAAAATTAGACTAGAATAACGACCTTCAGTTAAACTTAATCAGTAGAATAATTGGGGAAACTTAAAAATAATGATAACCCTTAATAATTTCAGTCATTTTACTCGGAAATTATTAAGGGCCTAGGTAATAAAAATAAAAGCAAAAAAGTTTTCATCGTAAACACCTATAGAAATAATGTAAATACGTCGTCTATAAGAGGTATAACCACAGTTTGATTTTGCCTTCAGAAGGCGAAACAGCTAGCACGCGTAATAATATTTACATAGCAAAACTTGTTTACAAATATTTTTTATAAATTGAATAATGGTATCATTGAAAACTAGCTGGTTCCCGGCATGCGTTGCTATGTTATTTATTATATAAATTGTTTCTCCCTGCGTGTTCTTTCCCAATCGTGCCGTTCCCCTTCCGCGTCCCCTTCCTCTCCCGCGTCCCCTTCCCCACTCGCGTTCCCACTCCGATTCCTCCACCTTCCCTCTCCCCACTCTACTCCCCCCCTTCCCCCGTACCGTGAACCCCTCTCCCGAGTTCCCCTCCCCCCACCCATATTCGCCTCCCTCCTCCCGCGAATCCCCCTCCCGAGTTACCCTCCCGCATTCCATATATTTATTCCCGGTACATTCAGTTTTCAAACAGTTCGCGTGCCACCTATTTTAATTTTTTATACAAATTTCATAATTCCAAAGCTCGCATATGTTATCGTGGTGTATGAGCTATATTATTATAAAGTTTCATTAAAATCCATTCAGTAGTTTTTGCGTGAAAGAGTAACAAACATACATCTATACAAACTTTCGCCTATAATATTAGTAAGATATAAAAGAAGACTCAATGGTTGGCGGCCACTGTCTCGCCGTCGGGTATCGGCGGGATTATCAGGCTCGGTGACAATTCTCTGTTGGAGACGATTTGTAGGCATCACACGCCACCGATAGCAATGCCGCGATGCCTTGCGGATCACCGTATTTATCTATCGGCTTGACACAAATGTATTTCAGTTTGTCAGCAATCGTCAAAGCGGGGAATTGGATGTTTTCGCCTGCTGTTATTTATTCTCCCGCTGCAGTAAAACCATAATGAAGGGCCGGCCCCTTCTTCCCTTCCTCCTTCCTTCTGCTTCCTTCCTTCCTTCCCTCCTCCCACAACACTATCGCGCTTCCGCCCCTCCTACTGCCGCTCGCTGATTTGTTTGTTTGTTGGTATACAAATCTATTACAGAGGCAGTCTTTAGGCTTTTTATAAAGGGTAAGAAGTTGTCGCCTGCGACGCAGACCGTCAGATGTACGATGTTATGGTGTTTGAGGGTAGACTGATGGCTACGAATAAGTGACAGATTTCGTGGAAGATCAAAGAAACGATTCCCCAGAGACGCTGCTTTAGAAATAGCCAGGTAAAAAAGGTTGCAATAACTGATTTGAAATCCCCTGAAGACAGCTGTACGAGAATTATGATAGAAATGTCCATTTAAACCAATTGAATGAAGACAAAACTAAGATTTTACAATTTATCAAATACTATCTGACCCGGCCACGCATTGCTGTGGCTAATAAAACACAACATCATCTACTGGATGGTTATCCAACCTTTATAACCACCGCCGTCTTTGAGTTTATCGCGAAGAGACAGACAGATGCCGCGGAGGAATTTAATTTATAACTATTTAATTTAATTACGTATTTAAGTTAATGAGGATTAATACTGTTTCCGTCTAAATGACTTTTCAATTACCGCAATGTACGTGACCATTTTGTTTAGAAGATAGGGTGGGTATAGTAAGTTATCCATAAAAGATTGATATATGCCTTCGCGGACTTTTTTGTAGATCTATAAAAGAGGAATATCCCACCATGCATTGTTTTGTTATATCCCGAAAGGATTAGGCAGCGTTTTATATGAAAGCTACCAGGCGGCTTGACTTTTTCCGACACTTCTAACAATTATCGTTATGTTTCAACCAATTTACACAAATCCTTGACAAATTACATACCTAAATATTCCTCACGAAATACTCTATCTAATGGTGAAAACCGCATGACAATCCGTTCAGTAGTTTTCGAGTTTATCGCGAACAGACAGTCAGACGATACGGGGGACTTTAATTTATAAAATGAAGAGATGTAGAGATAGAACCGAATTAAAGAATGTTGTTTATTATTATTTTTAATTGTTAAACTAACGTTTAAGACAAGATTTTTATGCATAGCACAAAGGGTAACAATTATTATAAGCAATAATTATCAGCCTGAAACACTCATCCACATTGAAAAAATCTTCCGAGAAAAAATACATGACGCCAACGGGACATGAACCCGTCCCGTTGCAGATAATTATTGCTTATAATAATGTTGTTTATGATTTTCTATTATTTCGATGCTAGACATTAACGAGCAAATTTTGATAATCTTTCTTTGACCGATATGTGTTGTTGTCTACTACCAACTGCATTACTTCTACTTCTCCAATAATTATATTACCTTCCTTATCCTTTGTAAGCCTTCTCGTCATTCAATCGTTTCAAATGGAATCTCTGTAAATGAATATTACTTCCACCATTTTTCTAAAAGTTTCTTGGTTTATTGTACCTACTCACTCCTATCTTTCCTTAGTAACATTTAAATAAATTAGTGGATTATTTTTTGTCAAATGTTTATTTCCAAGAAATTCGTTCATGTTCCCTCTAATGCTGCTCAATTTCCTATTTAATTTCTTCTCGAACGCAAAAGAATGAGGAATATTAATATCGTGGAATAATGAATTCTCAGTTTCCTTCTCCTCTCCAATTACATTATCAATCAGAATCCTTATAACTACCTATCATACATTTCATCGTACCAAACTAATTACTTCCTTTATATGTGATTATATCATGGTAAATAGAAAATGTCTACTTTGAAATACTGAAAAAAAAATCCTCGTATTCATTGCGAGATACTTTGATGTAACTACTTGCTTTATATTTGATATAAATGTTCCTTTTGGGAAATCATCTGTTCGAATGAACATTAAGAAGATTTTCTTAAATTTCTCAAATTTTCCATCGACGCCAATGAAATATTGGTGACTTAAACATGACGTAGTATTTCGTTCCCAAATTAAATTGGAGATTTTTCTTGTATTACGCCACACAAAAGTGTTGTCATGTTCATTAGTTGAAATAACGCTCAGTGCTACTTGCTTGATACTTTTTAGTTATCACGGATCGATGGTTCGCGTAAAAGACAAATTAATTATTTTATTGTTTTCTTAACAATAGACAAAACTACTTGGTGTGTAATCTAGGTCAAGACTTTGTTGGCATATACTTAAATAAACATGTTAGTACCTAGATTTGATTTTAGATTTTTACGGCCACAAGTATTTTCGTTATTTATTTTTGGGGGTGTTACACCTTGTTGCGCTACCTACTTCTTTCCAACATTTCGGACAGCGTCAAAGTTTCCGTCATCAGGGCAGATGTGTCATCATCTGCCAACTGCCTTCGACTTGGACAGATCGGGGTGAGTGATTGGACTGATACTTCGCTGAATGACTAGTGTTAAAATGTGAAAGGTTTTTTTTTTTGTTTGGATTTGAAGAAAATAAAATAATTAGGGGGCATACATTAATTACGTGAGCCGTTTTTCTTCCAGTCTAGACCCCCCCCCCTTGGTGAGATAAATTTGGGCCACTTCGTATATTCTTTTCAAGTAACGTAAGATTTTGCTGGACCCCCCCCCCCCTCCCCTCCCCCTCCTTTATAGCTCACGTAATTAATGAATGCCCTCTAACGAAAAAGTCATTAAAAAAGTCATCGGAACAAAATTTCATTTTAATTTCCAAGTGATGTCAGGAATCACTGGTTAAAAAAGTCAAGTACGACCCCTATACACAAAAATATAAAGAAAAAATTATTGAGTGTAAAAAAAGTAAAAGGTTTGTAAAAAATGATGGTGTAAAATGAAAACATCATATAAAAAATGTTTTATTGTTTTATCGGAAAAACAAAACAATATTTGATACGAAGGTTTTAAAATGATCAATGAACTCCCTTAGAATAAGGAAGCCCAAGTATTGCAATTGTTGGGCCTCAATATTGTGAAGTTCAAATTATGGTACTTGTTTTAGAAAAGATATGTACTGGACTTAAAATGCCGAAACTTTATAACTGAGCATTATATACAAAAAACAAATAATAAAAAAGTTACTAAGCAAAACCAAAATTATAAAAACTATCTTTAAAACTCTTAGGTAAATTGCACGGTGTGCAGAAGTTTTATATAACATGGTTGTTATACAATTTCCATTGAATATCTAAACGGTTGTGTCCCCCACCAGAATACAGAACAGAGGAGTAGGTAGACCAACCTCTCCACAGTCTCAGGATCCCATTCAAGTCTGGAGGATTACCTCATCGATGGCCCAGATGGAGTATTTATGGACTCGAGAAAGGAATAACTACACTGGTGATGGTGAAATCTCAAATATCCATCTGCTTATACGGTATGGAGTTGGGAGGGTTGTCGCCGACAGAAATAGTGGGACTTAGATCATCGACAAGGTGGAAATCGATGGCGAACTATAGTAAGAAATGTGGGGTCGACGGATGACACTGCGGGAAGAGAATACAGAGCATCGAGACAAAACAGTGTAAGCACGAATGCAAGAAAACTCTTTTATCTTTGATACAGAATCCGATACAACACTTAATGTATTCTGTTCATTTGGTATTTATTCCAGAATGTGGGAAGGTAAGTGCAATTCCACAGAACCCATACACTATACATGATAATAATTTGGTGTAGGGATTCAAGTAAGAACATAATCATAAATATGAATAATAATTGATACGAGCATGAAGAGTGACCCAACACCCCGTCACTAAAAAATAAACGCAAAAGGGAATCAGTCACGGCTCGAATCGAGCTACCCAGTGTAGTCTAGGTACTTTCGTACGGTGGTTACACAAATCCATTTTTTTAAACGCACCAGAATTTGAATTGAATTGTTTTGTTTCATTTTTCTTTTTTTGACAGATAAGAGTTTTTTTTTCAGAAGCGTGATGTGAGACTGTAAAAAAAAACATACTGATATTCTGTGAACTTGTAAAATAAACTATCGTACCGAGATACTTGTATTTTGTTTCTGAGCCCACTAAATTGATACTTGACCCTATCATAATAAAACACATAACAAATGGAAAAGATAGAAACTAACTAAATTAGTATAATAAAAGAATAAATGCGCAAGGTATAATAAGTAAATGAAAAAATAATATTCAATTCAATTTTTATAAGAAAAACTCTCTTTTTATAGCTTTTGAAGGTCAGCATCCTGTAATATATCAATGAAGAAGAAGATAACATAATAATCTAAACGAAAATATGAAAGAGAACACGATACAGAAAAACAGAAAAAGATAAAATTTGAAATATGAAATCAATGGCAATGACGAAATTGGTAAGCGCACGTCCCGGATAGACGAGAGGTTCTGGGTTCCAGTCCCAGTTGCGACTTTTATCTTTTGCTGTTTTTCTGTGTCTTGTTTTCTTTCATATTTTCGTTTAGATTATTGTTGTTATCGTCTTCTTCAATGAAAAAATAATAATAATAAAAAAACAACAAAACAAATAAACAAATAAACGGGAAACGGGAATTTACATCTTATAGCCATCTACGTAAGAAGTGTTAGTAAATTTTGGGGATCGCTGGCAACGGATAATACGCACTTTTTTTGAAAAAATCTTTTGATTCACCTTAATTACATTAAAAGACAACTATTTGCATTGGGGGGAATGGAAAATATTTTTGTTTAACATGGTTTGTGATACAAAAGAAAGTGCCCCTTTATAACGCCTACTCGCGTCAAGGCAAGAAAAACATCCCAGTTTTCAAGTAGTTTAGCGGTTACGCTAGGTTTGTGTAGTGTAACATGGTTTGTGATTCTGGCGTACAATCTCACAAGACGAAAGCTAATTTTAATTTTACGTAATGAAATTTAGAATGAAATATTTTCCACTTCCTCCAATGCAAATAGTTGCCTTTTAACGTAATTAAGGTGAATCAAAAGTTTTTTTTTTTTTAAAAGTGCATATTAACCGTTTCCAGCGATCCCCAAAAATTAATGAAGTGTTATTGTTGACGGCCTAATCCCGAATTTTACACGACGTATTGCACCACCTCACAACCCCAGTCGGATTAATTGTGTAAGTGCTACTGAAAGCTTAAGGTGTGGTTATTAAATAAAGAAAGTTATCTAAAATTTTGATCAGCAGGAACAACAGAAAACATAAAAATTCAGATTCTCTAAACGAATACATGGTCAAAGCTTATTTAAACTTGATAATCAATGTTGATTTTGTTGGGATAAATCCTCCAATTGATTGTCTAGGACTTCAACAAACCCAACTTAGCTCTCAGGAATTACTCGTGCATGACTCTCTAGGCACTAACTTCCCAAAACAAAGAAGAATAAACTCCACCTTTCACAAAATCAAGACAAATCGAAGACTAATAATGGAAAATCAAATGTTGTAGCCTAGTTTCAAAGTAATGATGAGTGAAATTTCAGAAATTCAAATGAAATCTTTGACGGTTTGATTGATGTCTGTGAAATATATGATCAAATTATGTTTATTAGAGATACAAAAGTTTTCCAGTGATTGGACCTATTCAGGTTACAACAATATTGTGATTTTATCTAATATCCGAAACGATGAATCGTCGACTATGAATCCAGAAATCGCGGGTTCGAATCTCGGCCTGCGCAAAACAATTCATTTAATTTAAATATTTTATTTTACATAACATCACCTTACCATTTACATATCATAGTGGTAGATATGTACTCTCAGTATCGCTCTGGTGAAACACCATCATCCATATTCGACAAGTGACCAGATTTGAATAGCCTGGTACTAATGAACATTTCTCGTTTCCCCATTCCCTTTCTCTCACCTCTCCGTTCTCCGTTCAATAATTGAATTAGGGATGTCATAGTCCTTCTGGTGTCAGACAAATGGTGCTGAAAAAAGATACTGTATCAATAAAATTATTGACCATTCTCTGATGTACTCGTATATATATTTTTTGTAATCTTGCTTCTCCTTTTTCTGATAGGTGCTTCATGCTTTAATTATTTTTTTAAACTCACTTCTTTAGGATATTGATAAAACTGATCCAAGGTAAAAATAATTAAACTGGTGATACCTACCTGGCAAGATTTGTACTGAATGTAATTTATTTATTTAACTAAAACTTTTTTAATTAATAATTTTTGTTACGTATAATTCAAATTTTCATTACATTTTTATTAAGCTGTAGGATGGTATGTTTTTACATTTAATTTCTATGGTCTTATAAAGTGCATTATACATTTTTGTGTACTGAAAAGGGGATGTCTCTGCGCAAGCATAGTTTTGCCCATAGGAACCTCTAGTACATTATTTACTCTAATGCGATTTTCATTCTTTGTAAAAATAATATTTCTAGAAAATATATTTTAGGTAACAATAAATTTATCTTATGTTAAGGAGTTCTACTTCTTGGAATAATTGCAGGGGGTATGTAGTGTCTACATTCCACCAATTTTTTAAAATTAATTTTTGAGTTGTTTCTAGTGGCTTTATGTGAGTATTATAAATATCCCTCTATCCAATTATTACATTGCACCAATGCATGAAAACACCAATTTCATTCCTTTGATATCAAATATGTTATAATGTTTTAAAAATCTAGGTAAAAACCTAAGTTTCTTTACAAGCTTTCTATGTGATTTGTTCATTTGAGTTGGCTATCTATTATAATACGGCATATTATTATAATATATTACAAGCATTTAGCATAATTCGGCCTGTATTATAATATTTTTTTCCTTCTGCATATATTATAATATTTAGGAATATTGTAAAAATACACGACGATCAATGAGGTTTGTGTCGGGAAAATCAACAATAGATGCTATTCAAACAGTCATAATAATAGTTGAAAAACATCGAGATGCAAAAAAAGATTTGCACATGGTATTTATAGACTTGGAAAAAGCATTTGACAGGGTTCCCCGAAGCCTGATATGGGCGGCATTGAGAGCCCACAATGTGCCAGAAGGATATGTGCTCTCCATGCAAGATATGTATACAAACGTTGAAACTCAAGTAAGATGCATATCAGGGACATCACCAAAATTTCCAATTAAAGTGGGGGTACACCAAGGATCTGTCCTCAGCCCACTGCTATTCATAATGGTCATGAATTATCTAACAAGCCAATAAATGAACAGTATTCTCAAGACTATGCTTTTTGCAGATGATGTAGTACTGATGGCAGATAATCATTGTGACTTACAGAATAGCCTGGAAAGGTGGAGAAAGATCCTGGAGGATAATGGCCTAAAAATTAGCAGGAAAAATACTGAATATTTGTATTTACCATTTGAAGACACAAATGCTGTAACTCCTTCGATGCAACTGGATGGAGTAACATTAGCCAACTGTGATTCATTTAAGTATCTGGGCTCACTAATCCACAGAGACGGAGGATGTGCAGCGGATGTCATCCATAGAATAGTTGTGGGATGGATTAAATTTAGATCCGTAACAGGAATATTGTGTGACTCCAAAATGCCTATAAAACTGAAAGGAAAGGTATACCAGACTATTGTAAGACCCGCAATAATGTATGGCTCCGAATGCTGGACTATGTACAACTCCTACACAAATGCGAATGCTTAGATGGTCGGCAGGAGTATCACTAAAAGATAAGATCAAAAGTTCACGCATTCGTGGTAGCCTGGGTGTCACAGACATAAATAGTAAGCTGGAAGAACGACAGATGAGATGGTATGGACACATAAGACGGAGACCATCAGACTACATCGTGAGGCAAGCAATGTCTATGGAGCTTCACCGACAGTCATCCAGAGGAAGACCGAAGAACTCCTGGATGACTCAATGTTCCAAAATTCTTCAGAGAAACGGCTTGGATGAAGGCAATACCCAGAACAGAAGATATTACAACCTGAGAACGAGAAGAGCCGACCACAACAGCCTACCTAGGCAATGAGTTGGGACAGCGCAGGGAAGAAGAAGAAATACATTATAATATTTATTTACAAGCATTTCTACGAGATTTGTCCATTTGACTTGGATGTCTACTGTAACTCTGCGAACATTTTAATATTATAACGTTATAATTTTGTTTGTCCTATAATATTATAATGTTCTTCATACTTTATAATATTTATTTACAAACTTGTATGTAATTTGTCCATTTTAGTTGGCTGTCTATTATAATTCTGGGCGTACTATAAACTATAATATTATAACGTTCTGCCTACTTTTAAATATTTATTTACAAGCTTTTCTATCTGATATGTTCATTTGACTTGCATGTCTACGAGTATTATAATTCTGCGAACATTATAATATTATAACGTTCTGCATACATTATAATATGTGTCCATTTGAGTTGGCTTTCTATTATATTTCTGTAATATAATATGATAATGTGTGTAATATAATGTTATGTGTAATATAATAGTGTAGTAAGTGTAGATGTGTAATATAATATTACAAAGTTCTACATAATATATTATAAAATTTATTTTCAAGCTTTCCTAAGTGATTTGTCCATTTGATTTGGCTGTCTATTATAATTCTGCGAACATTATAATATTATAACATTCTGCATACATTTTAATATTTAGGGTTAGTTTGTTTTGCGGTACCTCCCTAAGAGTAAGTAGATTGATGATGTTGTTTTGACTCCTTCTTCTTTGAATGAATGACGAAAATCGGTGACAGTGTATTATTTGTGGAGCATTCTCCATTGGTAGCATTTCTGGAGACATAATTATATCGGAAACTGAAAGTGGATTCTGCGTCTAACCATATTTCTCCATCTACTGTTTTTGTGTTGCAGAATATGAAGATCCATACAATATCGATTAAATTGCTTTTAATTTTAACTGAAGAAGTTCATTGATTTCACCAAATTCCTTTCTTTTGCCTGACGTTGTTCAAAATAGAAAATGTTTTTTTTTATGTATATGTTTAGTTCCATCTTATGTTTCGCTTTTAACAGATCGAATTTTTGATCTCACGTTTTGTAAAATGAAAGTTGCTTAACATACGAGTATTGTGAAATAAATAAAATATTTTTTTCAAACACAGTAAACTTATTTTGCGCAAAATCTTTAAAATAATCTTGTTTTTTAAATTGCAACTATAGGAAGCATTGATCATTATCATTACCAAAATCAATACTTCCATAAGTGTGTCACTGGATTTTAGTAAATGATAAGATGGCTTAATTTAACAGATTCACTTTTATTTAAAGATAGTTATTAAATATTAAACGTGACACTATTATACGAGTATCTCAGAAAGTGCGAGAATAAAATCATGACGGAATAAATTTGCGGTAGCAATCGGAACTACAGTTCGCTTGTCTCCGGTGTGGAAAGCCCTTGGAAAGTTTGAGTAGTATTTTGACTCTCAGTATCGCACTGGTGACCACCACTATTGAGTTTCGAAATGTTGCTTGAGACGGCTTTAGTCGGGTTTATTTATTGATTTTTGGTTTTTGAACAGATACACATTAACCAGTGACCCAATAAAATTCATATTTATTTATTGTTGTTATACGTCCGTAGGGGCTTTTACATAGATTATAAAATAATATTTAAGATATCGAGGATTACACATACATAGAATTTATACCAAAAGTTATAAAGTGAAAAACTTTTAAGAATATACAAGTAGTTTTTAAAGAAAAAAACACTTGTATATTCTTGCGTAAAACCGTGAAATATTTTAAACAATGTAATATTTAACAATAACATAGAAATTATTATTTTTAAATTTATAAACTAACGTTTAGACAAGATTTTTATGCATAGCACAAAGGGTAACAATTATTACATGCAATAATTGTCAGCCTGAAACACTCATTTACATTGAAAAATCTTGTTGGTTGTTTTCAGGTGGGAAAAATATAACAAGCAGTAATTGTTGAATGAAACACTAGTATATATTGAATTATTTGGCGGGTATTTGATAAGCCCCCATAGCTCAGTGGTCAGAGCATTCGACCGGCAATCGGAAGGACACGGGTTCATGTCCCGTTGGGGGCAAGTATCTTTTCTCGGAAGATTTTTCAATGTAAATGAGTGTTTCAGGCTGACAATTATTGCTTGTAATAATTAATAACATAGAACAACATATCATTCGTCCATATATATCATTCGTCCTGTTGTTTAGTCGGATATCTCCAAAAATACGAGATTTGAGTTGAGTACGCAGTTAGAGGTAAAAATGTACCCTATATCAGGTACAATACTCATAAACACCACAAAATCAAATATAATGAAGTAAAGCTTGTAATGAAATAAACAAACATTAAAATTATATGTTCTTGGTTAATAGTAGGAAATTACAAACCGTCACACTAATGTACCGGACCGTTATGCCCGCCGGTGTTATTTTATAGCATACTAGCTGGTTCCCGGCATGCATTGCTATGCCACTTAATAAAAAAAATTGTTTCTCCCTGCGTGTCCTTTCCCAATAGTTCCGTTCCCCTTCCGCCTACCTTTCCTTTCCCGTGGCCCCTTCCCCTCTCGCGTTCCCACTCCACCTCCTTCACCTTCCTCTCCCCACTCCACTTCCCACCTACCCCCTGCCAGATTCCCTTCCCCCTCCCGGTTTTCCCTTCTCCCCCCTCCCGCGAACTCCCTACCGCATTTCATATATTCGTTCCTGGTACATTCAGTTTTGAAACAGCTCGCGTGCCTCCTATTCCATTTTTTTATACAAATTTCATAATGCCAGAGCTCACTAGTAGTATTATAAAAACCTCGTCCTGACAATAACGAACACAAAAAAAATAATTATCCAATTTGGTGCAGTCGTTCGGAAGTTATGCGCGTACATACATTTCGGCGATTCATTTTTATTTATATAGATTAAAATGTAAAACACGAGTAAATAATGTTTGATTTACGGTGAGCATTCGAATATTGCTTTCCTCATTATCTCTAATTAACTAAAAACCATCACGCCGTTTTCCGCAGGGGTAGGCAGAGAGGACGGACCGCCAAACAACTCGATCTTGGCACACACTCCTTGCCTCATTCATATTCATACATCGTCTCATACATGCTCTTCTATTATTCCGACTCTTCACATGGCCCGACTCAAGTATCTGATTCACTTGGTCGTGCCATGTCTTCCTCGGGCGTCCCCGATTTCTTCTTCCATTCACATTTGCGTCATATATTATCCTTACACTCCTTTCCTCGTTCATACGCTCTACATGCCCAAACCATCTGAGCGTTCCTTTCTTAATCTTACTCATCACGCTTACATCAGCCTTGCATTCTTCGCGGATCTCCACATTTCTATCGTACATGGTTTTACCACACATACGCCTCAGGGATCTCATTTCTACAGCATTCAGTCTACTTTCATCCTTCCTCTGCCAGTTCCATGCCTCACTGCCATACATCAGGGTAGGTACCAGCACTCCATTATGGACGGCTAACTTCGCTTCTGTGGACAGCTTTTTGTTGGCGCCAACGGCGTTCAATCATCCATTAATAGAGTTGCCTGCATTTACCCTTCTTTCAATATCTCTGTCAGCCCTTCCATCTCTCGTAAACATACTTCCCAAGTACACAAACTCATCCACCTGCTCCAAATACTCATCATTCACAACTATTTGCACATTGTTTTATAATCTCTCTTTCAAATACCATGACTTTAGACTTACTTTAGACATTATCTCAAAACTTGGTATTTGGAGATGCATGACTGAATAGCTGAACAATACTACATTTTATTGTATTTATCGTACGTATATTTTTAGTATAAATTAATCACATGTATTATGGATTAAATTTTAATTTGTTTATATTTTCTACTAATTTAAGTTCATCTGGTTCAACTCAAACGACTTTTTTGTATGATTTATATTCCTTGTCACATGTGTCCATGGGTGTATTTGTGCTGCAGGTTTACAATTTTTCAGAAAACCAGTGGTCATTATTCATTATGTGTGGCCGTCAATTATTATTTTGTAGATTAAAAATAAAGTAACTAATTTGCTTAACCCGTTCAATCACAATATAGGTACCATATTTGTCCCAGCTCACATAGGTCTCAAAGAAATCGTTATGTCTTCCTTACTATCGTAATGATAAGTTTGATCTAAGGGAACGTACCCATACTACGTGACACGTTTAGGGGGGGGGTCTTCAAAATGTCACGCTTGGTACAAATGAGCGGCGGCGGGCTTAGGTTTTTGGTCACCGGGGGGGGGGGGGGGGATTAAAAATTGCAAAAAGTTGGTCACGTAGTATGGGTACGTTCCCTAAGCGGAATTGTAAAAAGAAAACAACACGCTACACTATATTCAAATCTAAAAAAATAACCAGAAAATAATTTTAATGTACACCTTTATGAAAACAAAGCTTCAAAAACAAATTTTCAAAATTGTTGACATCTCTACATATTATAAATTAAAGTCCCCCGCGTCGTCTGCCTGTCTGTTCGCGATAAACTCGAAAACTACTGAACGGATTTTCATGCGGTTTTCACCAAAAGATAGAGTGTTTCGTATATAATTGGAAGGTTTAGGTATATAATTTGTCAAGGATTTGTGTAAATTGGTTGAAACATAACGGTAATTGTTAAAAGTGTCGGAAAAAGTCAAGCCGCCTGGTAGCTTTCATCGAAAACTCTGCCTAATCCTTTTGGGATATAACAAAATAATGCATAGTGGGGTATTCCTCTTTTATAGATCTACAAAAAAGTCCGAGAAGGCATATATCTATCTTTTACGGATAGCTTACTATACCCATTCTATCTTCTAAAAAAATGGTCACGTACATTGCGGTAATTGAAAAGTTATTTATACGGATACAGTATTAATCCTTATTAACTTAAATACGTTAGTTACCCCAAGCATTTCATGCACATTATTATAATCTTTCACACCATCTCTACGTATTATAAATGCGATAAACTCAAAGACAGCGGTGGTTATAAAGGTTGGATAACCATCCAGTAGATGACGTTGTGTTTTATTAGCCACAGCAACGCGTGGCCGTTCAGCTAGTTTTAAATAAAAAGACAAAAAACCGAGGTGTCGGTAATGGTTAGAATTCATTTGTCTAATAACATAAGTACGTTCTTTTATTTTTTTTTCGTTAACAGAAGGTAATTTTAGTTTGAAAAAACTTACGTTGAGCCACTTTTAAAACTTTTAAAATTTTACATCAAAAAAATTTCTGATCCCGGTTTCAAGACGACGGCCATTTTAATCTGTTGTTAAAAAAATATCTCCGAATGTAAGATTTTATCCAAATTGTAAGTAGCTACTTTGTGGAAAATAATTACGAAAATAGATATCGTTGGGGACAGTTCAAATGTTAAATCGTCATGATTACCAATTAATCAGGAAGGTATTTAAGTACAAACTTGTAATATTGTGATTTCAGATAAATTTTTGGTTTGGACGCGAGGTCTACTGTTCTCAACTAGATTAGTTATAAGTTCTAAAAATGTCCTTCTGCCTAATTAAGTGATTTATAAATTCTGAAAAGACTTTTTGTAAACCAATGACATTATACATTTTTCAATTCATCCAAGTCTTAAACATATTTGTAAAGATGTCAAGAAACTCAATTATTGTGCTGAAAACAATCCATCGAGTTTTCTCCAAGCGATTTCGGAAGAAAAGAAATCTCACGATACCACAGCGTGGTGTGCTTTATGCTTGTGGAAATTTCCAGAGAAACATCCATCTTGAAACAGTTGTTTATTTGTGTTGTGTATTCTATTGGCTCTTGTAAATATCTCCTGCAGAGTTCTCAGTCGAGCAGATCCATCTCACCAAATCCATATTTGATTACCGCCACCGTTGCCAAATTGATCAAACTGATGATTATTTGAGAGGAAAACACTATTTGGAAGCGATTGCTGCAGTCGAATCTATTTCGGAGCCTGTTAACATGAATTGCTATGATGTGTTCTGTATTTTACTTTCGTTTTGATATCACCAGCTGGAGAATTATTCTAAGATATATCTTCAGATATGACTTCGTCAGAATATTCGTTTTATTATTTATTTATTTATTTACTGACGCCCTATTGGACTTTTACGTATAAAATACAAATTTCATTTATAACAACAGTATAACACAATATAAAAAAAGATTACAAAATATACAAATAAAGCATAAACTCAATGTAAAATAATAGGAATACATCTAATGCTAATTCCACATGGATGACTTTAGAGAACTCGTATGTACATATACCTACGAGCAATAAAAACATTAAAAATATTCAAAACACATTAATTTTTACTTAATTAATCGTTGTATGCTTTTGAAATAAGAACAATAAAAAAACAATAAACATAAGAAAATTGAAATAAAATAAAATGATTTCTCATTCATTATTTACATCTAAAAAGTGGCGGACTAATTTGGCTTTAAATGAATCGAAATTTATATTAAAAATGTCAGCGACATCAGTTAGTTCATTGCTCAACCTGTATATATATATTATAATATATTAGAAGATTGATAAGTTTTAAGATTTTCACGGCCAAAAGCATTTTCGTTATTTGTTTTTGGGGTGTTATGCCGTGTGCCGTACCTCCTTCTTTAGCCAACGTTTCGGACATCGTTGCAGATCCGGTAGATGTGTCGGATCTGCCCTGATGATGGACACTGCAACGATGTCCGAAACGTTGGCTAAAGAAGGAGGTAGCGCAACACGGCATAACACCCCAAAAACAAAAACGAAAATATTAGAAGATTGTTTTGATATTGTCGCACAATAATCAGCGCCCTCAATATAATATGAGACAATTGGTTTATGTTGGGTATTATTGGTACAGTTTCATGAATTTAACTTGTAAAAAAAAAACAGTCGAATTTTACAAATTAAACATAATAATAATAAAGAAAGAAAATTAACTCTATTCAAAAATACATAGCATGAAATTATTCACTTCAATGAGCTCAAATTGCTCATGAGCTCAAATTGAGAGCTGCAAAAGATTTCAATGATTTAGACACATTTATTATGTAATATAAAACCCTTGTCAGATGCCAACTTGAATATAACTCGACGTTATGGTCTCCCTTTTACAACATTCATTCAGAAAACATTGAAAAGATTCAACGGAAGTTTCTAAGGTTTATAAACTATAAATTGCATATTCCTATACTAAACATTGATTACAATTATCTCCTGGATAAAACGTCTCTATTGAAACTTTCAGAAAAAGCACAGATTTAATACTATTACATAAAATACTCAATACAAAATTGGCTGTTCTGAATTACTTCAATTTATCAATATCCATGTTCCCCAAAAATCATGTCGACATTTATTACCCTTCTAGTTCAATAACGCCAGGACCAGACTTCGCAGTCTCGGAAATAAATATTCTAATCCAGGTGATATATTTCATCTTAAAACTAATCAGTATAAACGTTGTATATTCTATCACTTTTATTCTTCTAGGCACAAAGATGTACATAATTTCTTCAATTTTTGTTTATATTGAATATGAGACTGCTTATCATTTTTACATAATATGTATTTTTATTTTATTATTTGTTTTGTTTTTACACTGTTTTGTGTATTTTTTTTTTTCATTGTATTATATTTTCTTCATTGTTTGTTACTCAACTTATAAATTATAATGTAAAAGCCCATCAGGGCGTGTAATAAATAAATAAATAAATAAAATTTACTTTGAATTTAAATGTCGTTTTTTTTGAATTGAGACTGCTTGCGAGAAGAATATTTCATTAAGTAGGTATATTATAACCTAACTAACTAACTAACTAACCATCGCGCCATTTTCTGCAGGGGTAGGCAGAGAGTACGGACCGCCAAACAACTAGGTCTTGGCAGACACGCTTTGCCAAACTCACATTTATACGTCGTCTCATACATACTCTTATATTATTCTGACTCTAGACATGGCCCGTCTCAAGTATCTGATTCACTTGATCCTGCCTTTTCTTCCTCGGGCGTCCCCGACTTCTACCATTCACATTTGCGTCATATATTCTTCTTACGCTATTTTCTTCATTCATTCGCTCTGTGACACAAATGTGAATTTTAGAAGAAGTCGGGGACACCCGAGGAAGACATGTCAAGAGTCAGAATACTACTCGTAGACGTGTATGGATGAGACGATGTATGAATGTAAACGATACAAGGAATGTGTCAAGACCGAGTTGTTTGGTGGTCCATTCTCTCTGCCTACCCCTGCGGAGAAACGGCGTGATGGCTAGTTCGTTTTATAATTCACTTATTTCTTCTCATGCAAATGTATTCACCATATACTATATTATTCGCATTCACGATAAAGTTATTTGTAATTATAATATTTTCCTCATTGAGTACATTTTGAACTGACCTAAATCATTAGCAATAAAAACACTCATTATATTTTCTAGAAAGCCCAAGATATGATAAGAATAATATAATCATCACCTGTTGTTTTTCATTATGAAATTTACTACTGAGAATAAAATATAAATATTAATTTTATATCAATGACAACATAATGCGACTGTAAACACCTGTCATTTTAGTATTCATAGTTCAAGGAATTAATTTGACTGATTTGAATAAAGCGACTCGAAAACAGGTAGGTATTAAAAAATTGTATTTTTTTTAAACTGATGATTAATTTGATTAAAAAAGATGTGGGTCTTTTTGAGGAGGGTAAGGAATGAAGTTGAAAATAAAGAGTTGGTCTTGAAGAAACCATGTTGTAGGAAGGCGAAAACACATAGGCCGGCAAATTATTCCACAGCCGAGCTGTTGAACACAAGAACGAGTCGAAGACGCGACCCGTTCTCATGTGACAAATGTCAACCGTGTACATATGTTGGGCACGCGTTTGGCGTGTTTACCGACTTTGCACCGGTGCCGAAGGGATCAATGATGCTAGTTCCTCGTAGCGTCTTCCATTGAAATACCGGTAAAACAAGAGCAGCATTCCCACTCAACGCCTGTGCTCTAAAGATTGTAATCCGTCTGTTAAGATGGGAAAATCTATCAAACGTAAAATGTTTGACAGATACCGTAATTTTTCAAGTTTACTAAAAATTCGAAAATTTTAGATCGTCTCCAAAATTGACAGTGTTTGCTTTTGAAAAACATAATTTTTTATAAAAAACTTTCAGCTTCACGAATCCTACAATTATAATATACGCGTAAGACCACCATTCAGAAATGAAACGTTGCTTGAAATGGGTTCAGCCATGTTTGGTGATAATATCTAGGATAGGAAATATTTTTAAAAGGTTCATCACCAATAGCTGTTAATAGCTGTTTCCCTATTATGAACAAAACAACCCAAGAAAGCTAAAAGGACACCCTCACACTGTCCTCTAAAGCAAATGTGTAAAAGTAGATATTGTTCCTCAAAGCTCAATGAGTGTTTATAAATTAATTTCTTGATATTAGTACTTAATTTCAAAAATACGTAAAGTATAAGAACTTACGATTTTCTTGATACGAGGATGTGCTTTTAATTTCTAAAATACAGCAGAGCAGAATAGATATAGGCCTAGAATCATCATAGAATACTAAATGTTCTGAAGCATAGGCGCAAGAAAAGTTGTTTAAAGTGCATTTCTTGTGGTTCATATGGATTTAAAAATAGTATATTAAAATATAAGTGGATAAACAGGTCTTTAAAACACGCGCGATTTTTCGAGCACGACGGCGTAGCCGAGTGCTCGAAATAAAGCAAGTGTTTTAAAGACCAGTTATCCACGAATACTTTACGCTATTTTTTTTATTGGTACACTTTGAAAACATAAATATTGATATTATTATTAAAAATTCGGAAATAATAACTATTAATGAATTCGTGATGTGACATCACAATATCTTGTTGTCCTGGAAATGAAAAACACAAACATTAATTTGCAATCTGTCACATAAGATTAATAGTTCACATCACAGTTTTTACTAGTTATTTGTGTGTTGTAAAATGAGTTCTAACATTGATAATTTAAATACCAAAGCAGAATCGCGGTTAATACCTGAAAAATCCAAAGATGTTTATAAAAAAGAATATGAAAGGTTCATAACATGGATGGAGGAGCAAAACGTAGTAGATGTAGATGAACGAGTTGTGCTTGCTTACCTTCAGAAAATGTCGGAACAGTACAAAGCATAGACTATGTGGGCCATACATTCGAAATTGCAATGTCTGTTGAGGATAAATAAAGGGGTTGGTTTAAAATCATTTGTGAAAGTGCATGCATTCATGAAGGCAATTAGCAAGGATGACGTTGCTAAGAAGGCGTATGTATTCAAAGTGTTTGTTTTATTTGACGTTTAAAATATTCCTGTCAGATTTATAGTTAAAAGTTGACATTTAGACTTCACATTTTGTTGATTTGTTGATGTTGCCATGGTAACTTTAAAAGACGCACGTTCTTTAAATGAGTAAAAAAGGACACCAATAAAAAATATATATATTTTACGTGCCTACTTATAGTTTTTCCTTTCTATAAATCCAGCTCTAGTACAATCCGAAAACAACTGTATTTAGGTTCATATGCAGAACGTAAGAAATCTGTCAAATTATTGGACAAAACAAAAAGCATGTCATATATACAATTAATTAAAATTAAATTTAATAATAATCAGTTATTATCAAGTTCTGAAAGTATTTTACATTTTGTTACATTTTCAAACTGTGCTAATACTTGCAAGTACTGTAACTATACTAATACCTGCAAGTACTGTGCACTTGAAAGTAGTGAATATATAGTAAGAAGAATATATGACGCAAATGTGAATGGTAGAAGAAGTCAGGGATGCCCGAGGAAGACATGGCACGATCAAGTGAATCAGATACTTGAGACGGGCCATGTCAAGAGTCAGAATAATATAAGAGTATGTATGAGACGATGTATGAATGTGAATGCGGCAAAGAGTGTGTGCCAAGACCGACTTTGGCGGTCCGTCCTCTCTGCCTACCCCTGCGGAGAAACGGCGTGATGGTTAGTTAGAAACAAAAAGTCATTAAAAGTTATGAAAAAAATTGAAAAATAACCCAATTTAATTTTTTTTTAAATCATCACTTTTAAAGATTTTTCAAAGAGGTGTTGAAGTTGCATGATTCTGAGTTGTCCGGTCACCAAAATATTATAACAATAACCTTATTATTAACAATCATCATTTTAAAAATTCCATTTGAATAAATATGCGACATTCAAAAGACTCCAATTCTAACGAGAGTCGAGAGTAATTTTCAGGTAGGTACTAGGTATATATAAAGTAGTTTAAAAAACGTAATGCATCTATAGTTTTTTAGACTACAAACGTGACAACTCGTTGAAGACAGGAATTTTTTCGTAATAATTGATAGTATATAATATGTATTGTGTCAATTTCGCAATTCGTTAACAGAATTTTTTATTTGGTCCACCGTGCCTACAGCTGTTCACCTGCCCAAGGTGCAATTGAAATATTCCATTGCAGGCTGCTCTCCTCGTAGTGGCTGTCGGAAGTAATGAGTGTGACAAAAAGTGGAGTACTTGGAGCCTTGCAGATAACAATTGAAGGTAATAATAAAAAACCATTATTATTTTTATTTTCAATTTCTGAGCAACTGTTGCAAGCTGTTAAGATCTTAAAAATGTCGAAATGTTAATGTTTATGAATACAGTCGACTGACAAAATGAAGACGGGATAAATGCCATTTTGTTCATGACATCACACGTCCCGCGTGCCTTTTATTTTTTCATAGTTATAATAATATTTGGATGTCTTACTTCTAACTACAAACTAGACAAACCTACACTAACTCTAGTGTAACTCGTAGTGAAGTTAAAGGCCCGCACCCCTAATTTCTACCGATTTCTTACATATCTCCCTTAAACACGTTAAGTTTTAAAGCTCTTAAAAAATATATGTTATTCTTGAAGATAATATCTAGACATTGCCCGTGCCGACACGCAAATTATATAAAATTCCCTCGATAGAAAAAAACCGCAAAGTATGCTCCAAAAATTATTATAAACACGTTTGTTTCAGTTATTTTACAAGTTACATGTATGATAAAAAAATCACAGTGTTTCTTTAAATTCGACCACCACAACACAGGCATGTGCCTAGTATGGTGGTC
Organism: Limnephilus rhombicus; assembly: GCA_929108145.2. Taxonomy (NCBI): domain Eukaryota; kingdom Metazoa; phylum Arthropoda; class Insecta; order Trichoptera; family Limnephilidae; genus Limnephilus; species Limnephilus rhombicus. Next base: position 47,546,944 of record OV815283.1, read on the forward strand.
GAAAAATCCCCGATTCATGTAATGAACAATTCAAAGAAAAAAGAAACTTAAAAAAAAAAAAAAAAAATGCTGTTTAAGATAATGCTCGCGAGATTTTTGCTCTATTTTAAACGAGTCGTGTTTTATTAAACATTTCCGCAATTTTTGCATCGATTTTGTCGCTGTAGATGTTAGCGCTCTCCTCTGACATTCGTATTTTCGTATCTCTCCATCTTCTTCTTTTCGGGCCCGGTTGCGGAGCCTTAATAGATGGCTGATACAAGTACCATGTTTGCTTTTGTCCTAGTTGTTTTTTTATGTTCGGTCGTCGAATTCAGAATCAAAACGTTATTTGAGTTGGCTTAGTGACATGATCTGTATAACCAGGTTCTTACCAACCTTCTTATATCCTTGTCTCTTTCTGTCTTCCCTTCTCTCCAGCTTCAAAACGCATCACTAATTCTTAGTCTCACGTGCACCTGGGTCACTGGGTCCTGTCGACATAATATTAATTATTTCTTCAATAAATTTTAAATAACTACAAAGTAACTAATTAAATTAAATGGTAATAAATAACTTTTTTTTAAACCACTCAATAATACCTGAACTTCATGCCTACATTACGGTATCTTGGTTGAATAGGGTTCTAACATCGCCTTACCGTGGTGAGGATAATAAGTGGTCACGTCTTTATTGTTACATGTTGCCTTTTGAAACTACCTATTTGGTGCCCTCTGCCTCAGTTGAATTCACCTTTCGAAGGACACATGTCCTAAAAACCGCACCGCATATCCAGTTGTAATAATCAAACCGCAAACAGAATTTTAAATCTCGCAGCTATTCGCAAGTACCATCGCCACGCGTCATCCATTCTCGCTTATTATTTTGCGATCAAACGTTCATTCCCAATCGCCATTCCCTTCCAAAATCTCTCCCAAACTAACATACCTACCTTTCCAGTGAACACTGAACGAAGAGGGAAGCAGTCTGGGTAAGTGCGATTAAAATATAATAAAATAGGTAAATAAGAACCGCATACAGTATACAGTCCACAACATCCACGCAGCATTTGATCCCTCGATCTTGAGAGGGATCATTTGTTACCCGCCGCAACAATAAGGATTAATGGCAGTACACCAAAGAACCTGTTCTTATTGGTAAGGTGAAGTTAGAATTAGAACCCTATCCAACCAAGTTGACAATTAGATTACAAAGATATTTATTGTACACTTTTTTTGTTGATTTACGAGCTAGTTACAATCTCTTATTAAAAAAAAACGTGGAAAAAATGTGCTAATCAATCATCTTTGAGAAAAAAACTTCAGACGACGAATTGACTCCAATTTGGGAATGGCAAAGTACCACTAGTTCTGGACAGTTGGGACACTGGTGCGGTGTTCATAAAGATAAAAAATGTATATATTTGACTGCTTGTTGATTTGCGATGGTTATTCCAGGCAGACCATAAAAGCTTAATAGAAGAAATATGTCATTCGTCTTTGAGAAAAATGTTAACCGCAGACATTAACGATTTGATGAAATTAAACATTGCCATCGTCTTGCATCAATAAATTAACAGCATTTAAAAACGGCAAATTTCGTGGAATTCAATAAGGATAATTACTTGAGAATATATTTATGGTTGTTAAAACATTTAAAATTAATTAAAACTAACAGCGTGGGATTATTAAGCAATTAATTACTATCAAAAACATCGATTGATTGAAACAACACAGAATAAATTTGTCTCAGCACGTTAGGGAGACTAATTATTTTAATGGATTTCAGGGCTGCCAACAACATTTGTGAAAAAAAAAATAATAATTTAATATTTTTTCCATTTTATTCAGCTAAAACTATGCGGTGGTACATTAAAAAAAAAAAAAAAAAAAAACAAAATAATTTTTCTTTGTAAAACAACATTTTATTATTCGAGTATTTTTTTTTACTGTCAAATATGTGTCTATAATATTTTTACTAACTTTTTGAAGGAATGGTGGTTCCAATACCGGTCGGAAATACTAAAAAAAAATGGTGTTTTATCAAGGGATATTCTATTATTATAAAAATTTATTGTAATTCGGGCAGTGAATAAATAATGGGCCTGGGTGTCCTGATTAAAATTAATCATTAATAAATTTATTTATTAAGTTATTCATAAATTAGTAATGCTTTATTATTTGATGTACAAATTAATTAATTTAATTCACGATTAAATCTGCATAAAAAAAATTTTTTTGAATTTATTTTAATTTTTATCTTATTTTTATAATAAATATACTTATGCCCTTATTTTAATACTATTTAAAAAAACTTTTTTTCTTCCAATACCTCTTTTAGTAAATTAATTTAATTTAATGATTTATGTATGTATTTTATTATTTCTTGGTGCCACTATTGTTTTATTATTATTTCATTAATTTTATCGAATTTGCTGATATATTTTGATCAGACTTTTTTTAAAACATTTTGATCATAAATTATCGCGTAAATTCTTCTCCGTTCCGAAGACTCCTATAGTCGCAATATTTATATACAACGAGTCATGCTCCATTTAATGTAGTCATATCTCGCTCTATCAAAAAAGGAACGCTCCGATGGTTTGGGCATGTAGAGCGAATGAACAAGGAAAGGAGTATAAGGAATGGTAGAAGAAGTCGAGGACGCCCAAGAAAGACATTACACGACCAAGTGAATCAGATACTTGAGTCGGGCCATGTCAAGAGTCAGAATAATAGAAGAGCATGTATGAGACGTTGTATGAATGTAAACGAGGCAACGAATGTGTGCCAAGATCGAGTTGTTTGGCGGTCCGTCCTCTCCGCCTACCCCTGCGGGGAAACGGCGTGATTGTTAGTTAGTTAGTATCTCGCTCTAATTTTATGTAAAATTCTTTAAGTTTTAAAATCCAGAGATTGCATCTTGTGGTGAATAAAATTTGTTGTCTTCGTATTTAATTTTAATATCATTGCTTGCTTTAATAACAAATTTACATGATTATATGCAATATCGTCCTTTTGGAATAACAACATCCGTCGCGGTAAGGTCATGCGATAATGATCTCTAAAGTTGCTTACTATAGAGTCCATTATCGCGTGACGTTACCGCGACAGATGGAACTATGTTATCCCAAATTGTCGATATGTAATCCCACCGTATCAGTTCGTTTTTATGTTATGTTTTACATAACCTCCCCACATGAGGCCCTGAGGAAAAGAATTTCCCTCAGGGCCTATGTCATCTCAGGAGATTCTGTGAGGAGGGTTTCTTTAAGGAAAGAATGAAGAGGAAAATCTGGGAAGGCTATGGGTATGAAGGACGGATTGGAATATGGGGTCAGTGTGTCTAGGAGTTACGGACATGTGAATCCATCCCTTCAACTGGGGTGCCGATCCTAGACCCACTGACCCCCAGATTCCTACCCATCGTTTTTCAATAATACCCTTTTCCTTCCCAGAACTTCTTCTCCTTCCTTTCTTAAAAAAGACCCTCCACACAGCATCCCCAAAGATGACATAGGCCCTGATTATTTTCCTTAGGACCTTCCGTGTAGAGCTCATGTGAAAAAAGTCCACTCAGGCTTTAGGTCCTAACACTCCTAAAGCACGCTCACCTAACTTAGTATCTGATGTGCGCTTTGGTTCCTTTAATCTTCCGATAGCTGATGATGCTGCCGACCTGAGGACTGACTGTTGAGAATTGGAATGTGATTTTGTTATTATGATAATAAGATTATTATAACTATTAGGTATATTGTGTACTTATTTTTTTTTTAATTTTGTTTTTATATATTAAAAAGACCCAATCAATAAAAATTTAATTTAGCTTGTTTTGTGAACCCTGTAACCAGATTCCTAAGAGCTACCAGGTAACAGGTTACAGGTACCAGACAACAGCAGCGCACCTTTAGTCGGAAGCGATTATCTTGTTCCATTTGTCAATGCTTCCTCCTCCGTCTTGAATGAGAATATCAGCTGTTCAGCTGTTCAGTGTTCAGTAGCTCAGCTGTTTCTACAGCCTTTCCCTTCAGAGGCGTCAGCTGAATTCCGAGAATGTGACTGGAAGGACGACTACGTGCTTATTGTAGAAGGAGGGACGCCCAACATTTTGCTAAGCAAAACAGATGTACAATTTACATATTACTTACTTTTTTTAAATTTTTAAAGTGACTCGCCTTGCTTTTTAAGTACAAACCTTTGGTTTTCAACTGATTTACTTATTTATTTATTTAAACGCCTTAAAATGGCTTTTAAATTACAGTTGATACACAATATTATAAGTATACATACAGTGATAGAGTCTGTCAAATACGAGTAGAAAATATAAAAAATGGAACTACAAAATTTGTAGGCTGGCAACACGAATTTATCTGTCATATATTCTTTTAAAGTGCAATGAAACTGATACACATTTAAAAATACATTTTTTGTTCTTTAAAAAAAATCGAAGAAGCACTGTTGTTAAGTTACCTACTTTATTCATTTCTTTATTATTATAGATAGATACAAAAGAAATTACAAATTACATATTAGGAAGCTTTGCCCGTCCAACTAGGAAAGTTTACCGTTCCAGGACAGACAAATTGACAGGTTTAGTTCATATTATTCCTTAAATACATAAATTTGATTAAATTGTGTTTTACAAAGTGATTGGCTTTCATTTAATTTAACATAAATTTGAATTCAAAAGTAGGTAGAAAGGAAAAATCATTAATGGTGAGTTTAGTTACACTACTATTAGATCTGAATGAGTGAAATATATTCAGATCTAAAATTAGAGACATGATCTAAAGCCTGGACAACGCTAGTAGGTACGTAATCTAATATTAAATAAATTTGAGCAATTTCGAAAGTGTGCTTTATATTTTATTACAATTTCGTTATTCTTCATTATGTTAACACAAAATTGTAAAGATATAATAATAATATACCTATTGTGCAATTCTAATTTTGAGATCAGTGGAACTAATTTTTTTTACTCCCTTTTATGCCTTTTTAATTTTTATTAAAAATGTAGATTACACAGCTATAGATTTTATTTATTCATATATGCATATATATTACAATACATTACAAAATGATACTTTTTCTGTCCAACTGGAAAGGATACCCGTTTCAGGATAGTCAAATTGTATATTCTTAATATTCTTAACAAAGGAATGGTTTCGTTCAAGATTTCACAGGAATTTGCTTCTGTCAAGACAACTTTTGAGAACATTAAAAATTGTATTCTGAACGAAGGGATGGTTTCTTTATGTCTTTGAAAGAATCGCAAAGATGTTATTTTTTTCAAGGTCATTTTGGAGAACATTAATAATTGAATTCAGAGTGAATGAGTGAATGAGATTACCACCGTGATAATATTTTTGGTATTGCCATTTGAACAACTGTGGCCCCCTCCTATCTTTTCTACTCTTATTTGACAAACTGTACACAGGAGGATATCAATATTATATGAACAAAAGAAGAATGTATGAGTACACAAAAATAATATCGCTGAAGTGATGCAGTTGTTATTAGAAGTACAATGAGATAATATTGTAAGGAGATACAAAAGAAATAATTAGGTACGTGTGTAATAAATAGTTAAATAATATACTAGCTTCAATTATAACATTGATTTATTAAGGTGTGTTATGGCTTTTTGAAACTACATTCCGTGCAGTTGAACACATCTCTACTAATTCTGAAAAAGCATTTCCAACTGCATGCAATCAAGGTATAAGCGAGTATCTAAGTAATATCTAAGAAATACCAGCAACAACGAAAAATCAACCGAGGAAATTTTTTGATCTAATTAAGACAATTTAAGTAGCGGGAATAGATACCGCCGCTCCACAAAAAATTCCACACAGCATCCCCAAAGATGACGTAGGCCCTGAGGGATATTATTTCCCTCAGGGCCTCCTGTGTGGAGCAAATGTAAAAAAAATATTAGAGTGTGTAATTCACACGCGATTGCAATGAAACTAGAAAGTCGCTAGATATCGCTTTCTTTTGCCTGTTTATTTTATTGTGGTTTGAAGATTGGATATTGATTTACAAAAACAAAAATGTTAATTTTTTTGCATTTCGTAGGATTCTAACCTCCGTCCGCTGGATTTCTCTGGCCGCTGAGATTTGCGACGCACTATACTGCTGGGCTAAGGGACGCGCGCGGCGAGGCGCAAATTTACGCATTATATTCCTCCAACCTGTAAAAAAACAAAGCGGCCAATGAGCGCAGACCTACCGTCGTACGTCGTTTCCGTTTTATATTTATTTATTTATTTATATTTTATTAACGCCCTAGTGGGCTTTTACAAGAAAAGAAGCAAATATATAATTAACAATATTAATTACAAGTATTACATAAACAATAAAACAGAATAAATATGAATGCAATCGACTCGTTAGGTAAAGAATATTACAACATAAAAAAGAAATGAAATGAAATAGTACAAGTTGTACTTATAAAAAACTAAAACAATTCAGCTTTAAATATTTATACATATTATTAACAATAATAATAAGACCTGACAGAACAAAGTGTAAATAGAACTGCAAAAATATTATAAAGTAAGTATACATTTTACTGGTGAGGTTTAGATGAGAAAATATTTTATGAGAAAAACAAAAAAAAAATAAAAGTTAATTATTAGCAGATAGAATCGAGATTAGTTGATTTTTGAAACATTCAAAACTGTCAATACTAAATATATCTATAGATTCGCAGTATTTATTCGCAAGGTTATGGATTCTTGGAATTGGTGAGTATATAGAGTAATTAGTGTTGAGTTTATTGTTGCATTTAAAAATATCTTTACTACGAGTTTGTCTAGCGGGTATGCTAATGCAAATTATTTTCAACAAATTAGGGCTGTCAATTAAAGATTTTATAATTTTGTATAAAATTAATAAATCAATTAACACTCTTCTATCTGATAATTTAAGAAGTCTGGTTTCAGCGCGTAAGTAATTATAATTTATAAATTCGATTGGAAATTTCATTTTAAAATTGATGTACCGAAGAAATTTGTTTTGTACCTTTTCCAATGATTGAGAATGAACATTGTAGTATGGTGACCATACAGAGGAATTGTATTCTAATCTGCTTCGTACTAGTGAGCAATACAGATGTTTTAATGTTAACATACTTTTAAAATTTGCCCCCATTCTCAAGATAAAACCTAGTATTCTCATTGCATCGCTTGTTATTTCATCGATGTGTACATTGAACTGTAGACTCTCGTGGAATATAACACCAAGATCACAAATCTGCGATACCCGAAGAAGATTAACACCATTCATATCATAAGAAAAGATAAAAGGATTTTTACCTCTGTAAAAACTAATAATCTGGCATTTACCAATATTTAGTTGTAAATCATTGACAGAACACCACGCGCATAGTTTGTTCAGGTTTAACTGCAGAATGGCGCGATCGTCATCGTTTCTAATTGTTCTGTAAATCTTCAGATCATCCGCAAATAATAGGACTTTGACATTACTAAAAATATTATCAATATCATTATGAATAAGCAAAATAATATCGGGCCCAAATAAGATGTATAAGAAGTAAACGAATCAACTTTGACCGCTAAGTACCTTCCCAATAGATAACTCTTAAACCATTCCAATATACTCCCTCTCATTCCCAACAACTTCAGTTTTCGTAATAAGAGTCTGTGGTTAACCTTATCAAATTCCTTACTGAAATCAGTATATATGGAATCAGTTTGATGTGATGAAGTCAAGGCATTAACAATGTCATTCGTGTATAATATTAAATTGGACAGGGTTGATCTTCCTTTGATAAATCCATGTTGAAGCAGTGAGATGGTTTGATTGATTTGGGATATCAATTTGTCTAGTACCAGGCTTTCAAAGAGTTTGGGTAATGTAGACATGGTGCATATTGGCCTATAGTTTGTTACGTCGCTCTTATTTCCTTTTTTAAAAATGCGTGTCAAAAGACTAAACTTCCAAAGGTCAGGGAACACACCTGATGAGAGTGACTTTGTAAATAACTTATGTATGGGATACGATAATGTATGCATACAATTAACTAAGAATCTGGGTGGAACTTTGTTAGGTCCTGCGAATTTGCGGGAATTGAGACTCTTCAGCTTGGATATAATATCATCTATGGTTAGAGTACAATCAGATATATCAAGAGTCTCAACTAAATTAGAGCAAGAGATATTGCTATCTACATTTGCATTAACATATACACCGCTAAAGAAATCGGCGAACAGATTAACAGTTTCCTGAAGATTTTGGGATAGTTTAGAATCGAATGACATAATACTAGGTATACAAGTACCGTTTTCTTTTTGGGATTTAACATATTTCTAAAAGAAATTTGAGTCGTTCATGATAGAGCCTTCAACATGACGTATGAAAGTTTTGTAACATTCTGCAGAGAGCTTATTGCAGTCTCCCCTAAATTTTTGAAACACGAAATAATCGATAGCCAGGCGACTTTGTTTGAATTTCTTATGAGATATTTTTTTGAGGTATATTAAGTCGGTCAGTTCTTTTGAGAACCAATTTGGGTATTGAGTTTCCCTGTAAGCCGTAAAAGGTACAAATTTTTCAATTGCAGAATTAATAATGGAGTAAAAAAAGTTAAGGTGTGCATTAATATCAGCCTCGCTATCCAAATATGACCAGTCAATCTGGTTGAGATAGTTGGAAATTTGTACATAGTCTGCTTTTTTGAAATTTCTAGTTTTTACTACCCTTTTTTCAATAGGAATTGGTTTGAGGTTAGACATGCATATTTCTAGTGGTGGATGGTAAACATCAACAGGTAATAGTATTTCGGTACTTCTCGCAACACAGATGTCAGACACATTTGACAATGCCAAATCCAATGTACGACCACCAATATTATGAATACTATTACACTGAGTTAGTCCTAAGAAGAGAGCCATATCTCTAATTACACGAATATTAACATTAGAACAATAATTGTCAGAATTCATATTACACAAATCGTATTGAGGCATGTTGTAGTCACCAACTAGAAGTAATTTAGTGTTAGGGTTTTTAGTACAGATTGATTCAACCTCGTCACAGTGATTGCTGTAGCTTTGGACGTCAGAATTTGGAGGTAAATATGCACATCCCACTATTAATTTACCACTAGAAGTGTTCACTTTAACAAAAAGTTGCTCTATGGATGGGTTCTTCGTGGATATTTTTAAGGAGCTGAAATTTTTTGAGATCTCAACCAATAGGAGCCTTGAGCGCAGTTTGTTGCTTCGCAAGTGCCGTAGTGCGTCATTTCCGTTTCATCCGAATTTCAAATCACTCTAACGGAACTAAGGAAGTTTCACTTTAAAAAAAGACCAATCGCGACGGTCGATGTTAGGATCGTCGTGTCCCCGCCATGGTATTAATTTGTTTGGAAGCTTCTTCGTGCAATCAGCTTTCAGTGATGGTTTATACAAGTAAGAGCAGTTAAATAATATTACGAAATATTAAATTCCGTCGATAATATTATAATACGGGTACATTGATTGCTCTATTCGAAGACAGGTGGACCATAAGAGTTCTCGAGTAGAGACTAGTAATAGACCGCAGAGACGCTGGTAGCCCCCGTTGGCCTGACGACATCGGACAAACAGCTGGTGGGTACAAAGTACAAGGTGGTTTAGAAGCTGCTGCTGGTAGTAAGGAAACCGAATCTAAAGGGATAGAGGCCAATGTCCAACGTGCTGGTAAAGTTGGCGATGATTAATAATTTGAAATAAATCACGCAGTAACGATCTAAATTTAACACAAGATCGGGACACATAGGTGGTTAAAAAAAATCCATCAAATTTCCAACCTAGTGCCGAAATTACTTTTGAAACAGTAACAATATTATTCGATTTTTTTAAGTAAAATTTCTTTACGCACGCTTGAATTGGGGAGTAAGTTGGTGAAAGCGTGACGAGAGCGTTACGAAAAGCGAGGTAAACGGTAGTTGAGAAGGAGATATAGGTTAGTGAAGATAGAAAGAGAGAGAGTTACGTTTCGTATACTACTGTAGGGGAAAGAGAGAGATGTGCGAGCACACATTTTCTTTCTCTCTTTCTCCTTAGTAGGCAGATGTATCCACTTCCAAGACCCGGACAAACCTCAACCCATGAAGCCGGGCACCCCTGCTAAGTCACCAAACAAAGCAAACCACTTGGGAGGGGCGGTATCCATACCCGCCACCCAAATTGAGATTTTGTCCTTTTCCTTCTCACGCGTAATGTTTGAAAACGAAAAAGACAGAGCTTACTAGAACGTTGACGTCACGTACGATCTCTTGCTGGGACTAGTATAGAATAACCACCTAATAACTGCGACCGGGGTGGGCAGAGTACTTTTGTGGGTAGAATTCTGTAAAAAATAACTTAATTAACTTTACTCAAAATTTCAATTATTATTACACCTGTTACAATTAAAGTTATTGTTGAGAACCACCCATTTAGCACCCCATAACGCTTAAGCTGAATTCATCTGTATTCAAGAACATTGGTATATAATACTAAAAAAATGATCATTATTACGTCTTTTTCATTATTAACATATTTATGGTTTTGTGTTTCATTTGTAGAACTTTGCAAAATATGTATTATTATTGATATTAAATTCGATAGATATATTAACTTATTCTAGTTTGCATGACAGATGTTCGCGTTGCTAAGTCACCAAAACAGCTGTCTTAGCGATCACAACAGAATTTTTAGCCCCTCCAGACTCACGGCGAGAAGCCCCGAGAACACCCGAGAAGCGTGAATGTGATGAGTTTCTCGCATTCTCTTTCTCGGGCTCGCCTGTTCTCGGATAGCTGTCGGTAAATTTGGCCGCTTCAGAGGATTTCTCGGGCGAGAAGCGAGAAGACTACTACACTCACGTTTTGTCTCAGTGTTGTTTAGTGAGCGGTTGAGAGTAGACGTGCGTCATATTTATGTTTTTGTTTCGAAAATTTTGTTTCCTTGTGTTAAAAATGTGGAACAATCAACAAGAGTTGCAATTTATCGCACAGAGCCAAACCTGCAGCATTTTGAATATCGTCTGTAATGTCGTCCATACCGGATGGGAAACAGATCACGAGTGAGAAAATGAGAGTGTGGATAAGTGCTTATTCTTGCGAGAAGTCTGGAATCGCCTTAGAAAATATTTTGTAAAATTTGACCAATACCTTTGAAATTAATAATAGAAAAAAATATTGCTTTTAATTTTGGTGTAGGTAAAATAAATTCGTGGTAGATAATAAGTACAAAGGTAATAAGTCATATCTACTCTGAAGGTGAGCAATAATAAGAAAGTCAAAGTGGTACTCGTACCTACCCTGAAGGTGATTAATAGTAAGAAAGTCGAAGTCATACCTTTCTTGATGGGGTGACTTTGATAACTTTCCTTAGTAATAATTAATGATAAGAAAGTCAATGACTTTGACTTCTTTATTTTTTATCAGGGTAGGTATGACTTTGACTTTCTTATTATCACTAAGGTAAGTTTTACCCACCTTTAAAATGAGCAATAATAAGACAGTCATATCTACCCTGAATGAGAGTAATAATTTAACTAATAAGTACAGAGTCGTATGTACCATGTAGGTGACAGGTGATTTGTTATAATTATGCAAAGTATGGTCTTGAAGCCAAGCACTGTATTTCTGCCGGGTGAATCCAATTCATTGATAACAGAGCTCTTCAAATTCAAAGGTGTGTAATAAGTAAGGATAATGAGTTAACGAGGTACAGCAATTATTACAGGCCTTACATTAATGGCACAAAAAAAACTTTTCTGCGCAATCAGGGTGAAAATTATCAGGTGATAGTCTCTAATTATTGACTTTTATTTATTGATTATTTGACTTACGTCCAATTTACAAAATAATTCATGCAAACTTAGAAGAAACGTGTAAATTATAAGCAAAGGTTGAAATATTATGAAACCAAAGACAAAAGACTGAGATAAATATAAGAAAACACAAGTGACAAGTGAAGTCAAAACCTGAAAAATAGACGACATTATAATTATAATAATTATAATATTATAAGGATTTTCAATTACTAACACACGAAAATCATTCAGACTTACCAACTCAGATGTACCAAAATAATCAAGGACCTGCCATGAGTGGATTTTTGTTACTTTAATACAACACGATCTGTGAATTCTGGTAGCCTTTTGTACAATTATAAATTCGGAGCTCCACTGTTGCGAGTGAGGGTTGTCAACTTAAGAGTACCTAATCGACTCGCCAGGCCTAAGGAATGTATCCTATTTCAATGTCACTAACAAATTATGTAGCAAACTCGCTAATTCCTGGCTTACACAGTTTTGCAAATGAATTTACCTGCAATGAAATCGACATTTTCATTGAAATAATTTCAGTGTTTAAAACAAAAAAAAAATTAAACAATTTTTTTTAAATTTCAAGATATTGCTTCTAAAAGTTTCAATTTATAATTATTACTTTTTTAAATTTGATCCACTGTAATGTAAGAAATTAGTTTTTGCAACCATATTATTATTTATTACTAACTGTGTTTGGTATTGAAACTGCTTTGGGACGAATTTATATATCCCAAGGTCCTTGTTCAATGTATTGTCATCTCCCATTGTTCCTCTCCTTCCTTACAAAGCCCTACTTGGGAATCAGAAGAAAGAAGAAGATGACTAACACTATCTACCAATGCCAATTCAAAATATTTTTTGTACAATCATTTTCAAGTACCCACATTAATCAATCGAAATATCGCCTCGATCGTGAATTCACAAACTATGAAACTCTCGCAAAACCGCTTGCATGTACGTTTTATATGATACTTTCTACTTGGGCATTGAACAAACCCATTTGTGGTAAATTGTATATATTAAGTACCAAATCGTCGCCTTAGTTCTTAATTGTCCAAACGACCATTAGAAAATTTTACAGGTGGAGAAGATTTTCTTTCATCATTTAAATGAAACATTATAACTATTATGTGTTTACGATTACGGGATACGTGTTGACGTGTGTATGATGTGTGGTAAATCAAATAAGCAGATCGTAGATACAACGCTTTCAAGTTTATTTATCAAATTACATACGAACATAACGCACCATAATTTAATATTTAATGAACAATAAGGTACTCCAGTGAAAAATATTCTGGCTTTAAAAAAATATGTTCATTTAGACCAATAAACGCTAATTCTGAATACATAAGTTTTATTTAATAAAATTAAACGCAGAGTTTTTAAAAAATATTAAAAAGTCCATTTTTTAATCGGGTCGTAAAAACACGCCGTCAAGGTGACGTCACTGTTCGAAGTGTCGTGACGTCACCGTAAAGTCATTGTATGGGAATGTATGATATGACACAAGCCATCGTATTAATTTATTCGTTTATTTACATACTGTTTATAGTGATTTAGTTGTTGTGTTTATTGAAACATTATTTAGGCCTAAATAATGTTTCAAAAATAAAGGTATCTCTTATTAGTTTATCTCTATTATTGAAAATATTCAAAAACTATTGCACAAAAAAATAGTAATGCTATTTCTAGGGAGAAAACTTCGAACAACGGAATTCAAAATGGCGGCAGTAGATCAGCTGATTGCCCGATCCTATACTATTTTTTCAGGAGTGATGACGTCACACGATTCACCGTATATACCCGTGGTCGTCAAACTGCGGCCCGCACAAATATTCAGCGTTTTCTTTTTAAATATTTTTTTTTCAAGTAAAATTATACTATCCATTCCTCACAAATATCTGCCGTTTTCTTTATAAATATATTTTTTTCATGTACAATTAATTACACTATCCGTTTTTTTGCGGCCCGCACAAATATCTGCCGTTTTCTTTTTAATTATATTTTTTTTCATGTACAATTATACTAACCATTTTTTTGCGGCCCGCACAATTATCTGCCTTTCATTTATTTATTTTTTATTTAAGTACATAAAACAGGCATTATGCCCAAAAATTTATATACATGGATGATTTAAATTACAAAAATTATAACAAAAAAAATATCAGTAATAATCTCGACACAGGTATACCCTAGTGAGACAGGCATACAAATAGAACCATTGTAAATATATTTTATTATAGATAAATAAATAAAACAAAAAATAAAAAAAATTAGCTACTCGTAAATATGCAAAAGTGAATGACGATAATATATTAAATAAATATATAAAAATATATTTAATTTTCTTTTTAAATATATTTTTTTCATATACAATTAATTACACTATCCGTTTTTTTGCGGCGCGCACAAATATCTGCCGTTTTCTTTTAAAATATATTTTGTTTCATGTACAATTATACTATCCGTTTTTTTGCAGCCCTTACAAATATCTGCCGTTTTCTTTTTAAATATATTTTTTTCATGTACTATCCGTTTTTTTTGCGGCCCTCACAAATATATGCGTTTTCTTTTTAAATATTTTTTTCATGTACAATTATACTATCGAATATCGGCGTTTTCTTTTTAAATACATTTTTTTCATGTACAATTATGGTGACCAGATCTGAATAGCCAGGTACTTTCCCACCTTCCTCTTCCGTATCTCCTTCCCCTCCCTACTACCTTCAGCCTCACAACTCACAACATACCCCAATTGGGGATGCCATAGTCTCACTGGCTCCAGACGGGAGCAGTTGGGACTCTTGTGCGGTATTCATGTAAAAAAAAATACTGTCCAATTTTTTGCGGCCCGCCCAAATATCTGCGTTTTCTTTTTAATTTTATTTTTTTTCATGTACGAGTACAATTATACTATATCCGCCATTTTGCGGACCGCATAAATAAATATCTGCCGTTTTATTTTTAAATATGTTCTTTTTTTCGTGTACAATTATACTATCTGGTTTTTTGCGGCCCGCACAAATATCTGCCGTTTTCTTTTTAAATATTTTTTTTTTCATGTCCAATTAACAATATTATCCGTTTTTTTTAACAGTTAATTATATTGTCGTTTGAGACTTACAGGGGGGCAGTAGAAGACCCAGAGAAAATTAGAGGGCGTAGAGATGGCACAGTGAGGGTGTAGCTAGGTAAAAAAATGGTAAAAAAATACCCAAAAACACGTACGAATAAAGCAAAATAAAATTTAATATTGGTGAAATAAATGAACAGTACACTAACCACCACAGCACAATAATGCACTAATTAAAAAAAGTTAAACAAATTATGATTATTCATATCAGTAAACTTTATGCCTGCAATGTTTATCAAAGTATGCTGAGATTTTTTCCAAATTATTTATTTCAGTATATGCCCCCAACGCAACGTTTAGATCCAAGCATCTCAGATCCAATAAGGCATATCCATCGTTCAGTTGATTAAGCAGACATCTCCAAAAGCTAAGTTTCGAGATAACGAGGAAAGTATCTAATATTCGAATGCTCATCTCATCTTCTCTTCTTCCTTGCGCTGTTAGGTAGGCTGTTGGGGTCGGCTCTTCTCGTTCTCAGGTTGTAATTTCTTCTGTTCTGGGTATCGCCTTCATCCAGGCCGTTTCTCTGAAGAATTTTGGAGCATTGAGTCATCCAGGAGTTCTTCGGTCTTCCTCTGGATGACTGTCGATGAAGCTCCATATACATTGCCTGCCTCACTGTGTGGTCTGATGGTCTCCGTCTTACGTGTCCATACCATCTCAATTGTCGTTCCTCCAGCTTACTACGAATGCTCATCTCATCGTAAGTCAATTTGGGAGGCGGTAATGGGTACCGCCGCCCCGGGAACCTTTATTGGATAACCAACACCTCTGCCATAGGTCACCCCAAGTGGTTCGCTACGTTTGGTGACTTAGCAGGGGTGCCCGGGTTCATGGGGCGAGGTTTGTCTAGGTCTTGGAGGCGGATGACCAGCACACACTGAACCCCAGATTCCTACACACCCCTTAAACCCTTTTCCTTCCCAGAACTCTCCTCTCCCTCCTTTCCTTAAAAAAACCCTCCACACAGCATCCCAAAAGATGACATAGGCCCTGAGGGAATTTTTTTCCTCAGGGCCTCCTGTGTGGAGCTCATGTAAAAAAAAAAAAAAAAAAGTCAAATATTATTTTTAAGTGTTTGTGTTTTACATAATATTAAAAATGTTGTAATAAACTCGGTCCGGTACATTAGTATGACATATTGAAACATCCCACTAATGACCCAGAAGACATTAAGATTTTGTATAATTCACTATAATTTTTTCTGCATTATAATTGATTTGGTGGTTTATGAGTAATCTGAGTGGTGAATCAGATAGAGAAGGATATACGTGCGATACCTTGATATAACTGCAAACTCATGTCAAATTTCGATTTTTCGGAGATGTTTGACTAATCAACTAGAAACTAGACGATCGATACGCTAGCTAAGTCCTCCATAATTTGCAATTTACAATTTTCATTCACAAACAACATTTTCGTCTTATAATGATGGTACTCGGCGGAACTCAAATTGTCATTTTTTTTTTGCAATATGAGACTGATTGTCATTCATAAAGAAGGAAACGTCGGTGTCTAATTACCGATTTTCACTGTTCATTGAAATGCATGGTCTATGAGATACTCTGTACAGTTAAAATGTCATTAAATCAATTTTAAAAACAATGAAACTAGGTAATGCAACCAAGGGTAATATACTGTATTACACATATTAGTATGGTATTAAGTAACCTTGCAAGCAATGTATCGCTGAGCACGTCATGACACTCAAAAATGATTGCCTACATTTTGTAATCAGCTTTTCAGCGGCCCCCATATTATACTCGTGTAATCAGTAACAACAAATTGACTTACTTCATCAGAAAACGTACTAAATGTCGTAAGTCGTAAATAACGACAAAATAGTTTTATTTACTCTTGATTTACAAAAGAAGTGATAGGTGGGGTACGGCACGCGCTTGCCTCATAATAGATTATTATTACTACTAGGTGTGTACTGTGGGTAGGCACAGTAAGTTTTTCTTTGCACATTTAATTAATGGAACCATAAAGTACTCGAGATGGTTATCAAAATATGCGTCTTAACCTACATAATACGAAGGGCTGAAAGAAAATTTGAGCAGTTAGCTCCTAGACCCCTTTTTGCTAGATAAGGCTCAGTTGGTTTTCCAAATAAATTAAATAAAACAATTAACGCCTTAAGCCGGGCGATTGGAGTGGCTCAGTAGCAGGAGGACAAAATTGAGCGGTAAACTCGCGGGGTCATTTTAAGAGTGTCGGCGACTAAAGTGCTTAGTGGTAATAGGGTGATTTCATTATCGCGGGTGCAACATTTAGACGCATGTAAAGCTTCTTAATAATAAAACAAAAAAAAACATTTATAATGAAATTATTATTGGAAGAGCTACATTTTAATATTTACTTTTTATTAGTTTATAAGAATTTCATTGAAATATTTAAATAATCAGGAGGGAGGTTCAAAGTGCGATCGCGGGTGCAACCAATTTGGCCCACCCTTTCCAGATCATAAGACAAAAACACAAAAGTCTGTTTATTGTGATACATTTATTATGTTATTACTTGATATTTCGTAAGGCGTTAAACTAATCAACTAAAAAAATAAACAAATACATAGAAAACAAAAATAAATTATTTGCTTTTCAAGCAATCGCGGGTGCAACATCAAATTATTGCGGGTGCAACTCGTCTAGTTTAAGTGTATATAAACATCAATAAACCCTGATAAGAAGAACGAAATAAGAAATCCAAAAATGCTTATTACTAATAAGTACACTTCTTGGTCAATTATGTTAATTATTTCTTTTCGGTTACGTCAATATTCGCCAAAAATTCTAAATCCATAGTCCCATCCATCAATCCTTTTCAAAAACAAAAAATAGTTTTTTTCTTATTTTGAAGAATTTCTTTTTATATTTTGTAATTTGTAAAAGGTTCCGAATTGTTATCATCCCAATCACTTTCTGTTTCAGTGGTGGTTTTCGGAGATTTCAAAGCTAATATGCATTTGAGACGAGACAGTGAGGTTCGCTCCACGGAAATGATATGGCCGTCTTCAGATTAAAAGAAGTGTTTTGATTGAATGCCTGATTTATTTTTCCGCCCTTCCCATTTATCATCCAACGTGACCATCTTTTTTTTTACTGCTTTTTTTATATAAAGAAGATGTTTCAGAGAGATTGCATGCCAAATCACAGAATTTCTATAAAAAAAGCTGAATATAATATTAACACACCTGTTACATATAAAAAACAATAAAATATGTGATGAATCACACAATAAGGGTAGTTGTCAAAGAGTTGCACCCGCAATTCTAACAACACAATCGCGGGTGCAACCAATTTGAGTCAATATTTATTTCAATTCAGCTAACATTATACTCTTGAAAACGTTTTATTCAAGTTTGCCTGTGATTTCTTCTTACTTTTACAAAGTTTCAAAACGTTAGCACTTTATTTCTGTGTAAACACACAAACTTTTATATCTTTTGTATCGCGGGTGCAACAAGCTAACAGTGACTTCTTGCAGTCGATGATGCTTAAAAAATAACAACAAGTATTTACATCTTTCGGCACATAAGAATAAATTAATATGGTCACTACACGTTTAGCAGTAAAATATAACTTCAAACTATCGGTATCAGCTGTTTCGCGCCAGTGTTGCACGGTGTGATGTTGCAGTTTATATACCGATTCTTCGAATGATAATGTTTCCAAGCGCGCCAAAAATTTCAATATGAAGTAAAAATCCAAGTTTTTTTATTGTTAAATATTGACCTTCTTCTTTGCACTGATATAAAAAAAGTAACAAATACTGAGATTTAAAAATTACTGTTGAGAACCGTCTGTAGCGGAATCGCCCAAGAGTCTACGTTGGAACAGGAAAGTAGGCGATATGGGTACCAAACTACGCATATCTACCTACACAATCCGAGTGGCACAGTGAAAAATTGAGCAGTAAGCTCCTTGGCACCTTTCTGCGAAAAAAGGCTCATACTGAACGCCTTGACCCGGGCGACCGAAGTGGTTCAGAAGCAGGTGTACAAAATTGAGCGATTAATTCCCCGTACAGGTTGTTTGTGCAGGCAAATACTTCTTGCTTTATCCACATTCAAAATTAAAATCTCTTATTACTTTTACCAATTAGTTGCCTGCAACGGGCAAGAGCTAGTTATTATTACTTCTTGTAACTTTTATTGTTAAACGACCTAATGTATGTCTTACCAGGATTCAATATATTTTTAAAGGGGACTCGTGTTTGTGACCAGTGAGTCCATGTCTGTTCGGTTTAGGGTTGCCATCCGTCCGGGTTTCCCCGGATTTGTCCTAGTTTAGAGGGCGTCCGGGGAGCGTCCGGGCGGGGTTTTTTTTTGATGTCCGGGTTTAAAAAAAAATTTAAGGTGTTAAAATTTAAAGTCAAACGTATACGTTTGCCCTAATATATAAGAACTTAAAATAGTCTCAGTGCTTTTAAGATTTTTGTTTCAAAATTTAATTGAATTTTGTTAAGCTTAATATTTTAATAAGGTTTTGTTTTCATAACAGAGGATATTAATAATTTGTCTTTTATTTTAAGAATAATTTTTTTTTAACTGATTATTAAAACAATTTGCAACAAACTGTATTAAGATTCTGTTTTGTTAGGTACATTTATAATGATGATAAAATATGACTAAATTTAGATACGTTTTAAGATTTTCACGGCCAAAAGCATTTTCGTTATTTGTTTTTGGGGTGTTATGCCGTGTTGCGCTACCTCCTTCTTTAGCCAACGTTTCGGACATCGTTGCAGTGTCCATCATAAGGTCAGATCCGGTAGATGTGACATCCGGTAGATGTGACATCCGGTAGATGTAACATCTACCGGACCTGCCGTATCTGCCCTGATGATGAACACTGCAACGATGTCCGAAACGTTGGCTAAAGAAGGAGGTAGCGCAACACGGCATAACACCCCAAAAATAAATAACGAAAATGACTAAATTTAATCTGTAAATAAATAAATAGGTTATTTATGACACTTTCAACTGTTTTTTATTACACTGACTATTTTTAAAAAAACCTGTTGAAATGTCCGGGTTCTGGGCCCTAAAATCCGGGGTTTTCACGCGTCTTGTCTTGGTTGCCAAATTTAAGAGATGGCAACCCTAGTTCGGTTGTACTTTTTTGTTCCAGACAACTGCATAAAGCAAGAATACATTTCGGTCTGGCACACATAATACAATCTTGCACGTTGCCCAATAAGTTATTCGAGAATATCTACAATTCTCGAACTTTCGCAAGCCGGATGCGTTCTGATAATATGAAATAAGGGCGATCGTAAAAATCACAATGAGGTATAATTCAGGTGATTTAATACCCGGTGTCCCATAAAAAGATTCTCCTTCCTTTGTGCAGCATTCGAAGAGTAGGTATAACGAGTGCAACAGGACTCGCGGATTGAGTTTCTCTTATTTGTTTTTGGATAACCAATACTTTTAGTAATATAATAATAATAATAACGTAGTATTTATATAGCGCAGTTTTGTGATATTTCACTTCAAGTGCGCTTAATTATAATAAACCTAAAATTAATCCTATAGTGTTCCTTACGAGTCCTTACAAAATACAAAATTGATTAAATTATGTGAAACAAAGAATATACAGTATATACAAAGCAATTCCTAAAGACAAAAAGAATTCATTAAAACTAAATTATAATAAAGAATAAGAGGCAGTTTACGTTTAGAAATAATAATAACAGAGTGCACATAAAACATAAGGAGGTAATCGAAACCAAACAATTACCAGAAACTTGAGGAACGTGGCTTATTATAGTAGATTGAAAACGAGTTAAAATTCATGAAAAGTACGATTTTTTAAATAAGTTTGTTTTTAAAGCTCTTTTGAATTCAGCCAAGTTCTGGATATTAGTAAGAGCTGAGGGAAGTTTGTTCCAAATGAGCGGGCCAGTTACACGAAAAGATCGATCATAATAAACGGCTCGATTTGACCTAGAAAGTTCGATTAAACGATTAGTAACATCTAGATCTGCTGACCTTAGAGTAAGCTGCCTATCGCTTAAGTTTTGTCGGACACAGAGTTCCGATATATAGGCTGGCGCCATTCCTTGCAATGCTTTAAAGGTCATTAAGCAGATCTTGAACTCTATTCTTTCAGGGAAGGCGATCCCTTAGAAGCGGGGTAATACGGCAATACTTAGATTCACCAAAAATCATTCTCGCCGCAGCATTGAAAACGGACTGGATTCTATTGAAAAATAAGAAAATGCAGCAACATCAACTTTACATTTTTTTAAATTGAAACGGTTTTTGGCGTCTCTATCGTTCAACCCATATCATTACAAATACCTTAAATAAACTGACCCTGCAACGTCTTTTGAATGAAACTATTTTTTGGATAGCAGGGCAGGTGATGAGGTGTGAAAGTCTTACACGTGTCGAAAACCGTTAAATTGTAAATAAATAACAGGTGTACCTGCGTTTTTGATGTAGAAGTTCCCTAAAGGATATAATATAATCAATATCATGTTCTGTGACCTTCCTTTTTGCCGTTAGTCCATTTGACAAAATGGACAGATGGGTGTCAATACTTAATTAATGATACCGAAAAAAGCTCGCAAAAAACTCATAATCGGCTTTTTAATAGCTCTCATCTTTAACGTGTTCGCGATTCTTCTACCTAAGAATACACCTGTCTTACTCAACATCTATACAGTTGCATAAGAGTCGCGAAACTGAGCACTAACGAAAAGTAATGAAAAAAAATCGAGTGCAGTTCACACGCGGTAGAAGCGAAACTTCGCGACAACAATCTGTATTTCTGTTTTTTCTGTTTCATAACCCAAACAATAGGAGACTTGAAAAGTGATATCATAATCAAAGCGGCCAACTAGCGCAGTCTGACGCTTCGTAGATACTGAGGCATCATTTCCGTTTCATCCGAATTTAAAATCACAATGGAGCTAAAGAAGTTTTACTTCAAATACTGATGTAACCTTACCTATTCTAACCTAACCTTACCTATTATTTTATCATGTTTTGTTTTGTCCCTGATCATTTTTTTTTCGGTTAGGGCGCCAGATGATTGTAATTTAATTCGAAGGAAAATGATGAGAATAACCATGTCAATCTTTAATATTAATGATGCTTACGTGTACGTCAAGGTTAGGTTAGGTTACGTTACATAAAAAACAGAGATTTTCTACCTAAAAAATTCAAACAATCAAAATTGCTATCCACGTCAGCACTACTGCATTTACATTCGGGTTATTATAAACAGCATTATCACAACAGCAAACCAATTCAAAATTAGAATACACATTAAAATAAAATCGCATTGAGAAATTAAAAGAGCCTTCAGAGATAATGGTAGCTACCCAACCTCGCTTGCAACTTCACTTCATAACGGACAGCATAATGCCAACCCGCGTTTGGCACAAAGCGAGCATCCAGACCTCAGCCTTGGCCCCTAATAATAATGTAATGAGTAATGACTAACCCGCACCCGCATGCCCAAGGAGCATCCTTCAGCTAACTGGAATTTCGCTAATTTATGAAGGTCATTTAATAATGCATCGGTTCACCTGCGCGTTTTATTTTTTGGTTTTTGTGGCTTTTCAAGTCATTTATCAAATCTTTTAAAATTTCATTGGCTGTAATGGGAGCCTATATTTTTTATTTCATCGAGTCATCAGTACTAATATTATAAATGCGAAAGTGGGAGTTTGTTTGTTACGCTTTCACGCCTAAACCACTAAACCGATTTTAAAAATTATTTCACCAATAGATAGCTACATTATCAGCGAGTAATACAGGCTGTGTGTAATGGTAAGCACTGGTGTTATGAAATTTGTATAAATGAAAATTATTGTAATTATTCCATTATTTGATGGGCGCTGTCATTTTTTTATTTGTTAGAAAATTTGGGTTACTATGGAGATCCCCTTGATAGTTAAAACTCAAATATCTATACTAATATTATGCTCGTAAATGCGAAAGTGGATGTGTTCGTTTGTTACGCTTTCACGCCTAAACCACTAAACTGATTTTAAAATTCTTTCACCAATAGAAAGCTACATTATCAGCGAAAAACATAGGCTGTATATAATGGCGTTATTAAATTTGTATAAATGAAAATGTGTGTATTTCATATATTTCAGCGGCAGGGGGGAAAGGCAGGAGGAAGGCTCAATTTGGGAGGCGGGAATGGGTACCGCCGCCCCGGGAACCTTTATTGGATAACCAACACCTCTGCCATAGGTCACCCCAAGTGGTTCGCTACGTTTGGTGATTTAGCAGGGGTGCCCGGGTTCATGGGATGAGGTTTGTCTAGGTCTTGGAGGCGGATGACCAAGACACACTGAACCCCAGATTTCTACCCACCCCTTAAACCCTTTTCCTTCCCAGAACTCTCCTCTCCTTCCTTTTCCTAAAAAAACCCTCCACACAGCATCCCCAAAGATGACATAGGCCCTGAGGAAAATTATTTTCCTCAGCGCCTCCTGTGTGGAGCTCATGTAAAAAAAAAAAAGTTGGGGTTCGCGGAGAGGGAAGAGACGTGGAGGAGGAAGGCGGGGAAGGTGGAATGGAACGGGGACGCATAGGAAAGGACATGCAGGGAGAATCAATTTGTTTCTTTGAATGGCATTGCAATGCATGCCGTGTGCCAGCTAGTGTAGGATAAATCAGTGCAGAAGACCACTAATAAAAGATGTTGTACAAAGCTTCATATCGCTGCCCCGAGATCCATTTATTGGATAACCAGCACCTCTCAGACATGCCTAAGGTAATTAATTGATTGTATACCTAAATGGTGAAAGCCAAGAAAAATTGAATTAAGAAAGTAATTCCGACATTGCGCAAAAATTAAATAAATCGTGCATAATGTAGTAACAGCTATATCCGTTAATTTACAGCAGTGTTTAACGTCGCCGCTAATAAATTGAGCCCCCGGAATTAGTTTGTAACAAATCGATTTTGTAATTTCACCTTAAATATTACCAGGTATGTATTATTCATGCCGTAATGCCGGGGCAGCAACAGATGATAGAAGGAGAGTGGATTCATCTTTTTAAAATGCACTTATAATTGTTTTGTTTTTTATTTATTGTGGGTGACTTACAGCATACAATGGGCCGTATTCATAAAACTGAAGGATATCCTTGTAAGTATAAGGTAGAAGTATAAGGTTTTGAGTTGAAGAAAGGGGTAGGAGTATAAGCATTTCCTTTTTTTCTTATTCATAATGATTATCTTATACTTGCAAGAATATCCTCCAAGAATAAGTAAAAAGTTGTTGGCGTGTTGGCTCGCGCCTGTGCCGCGGCAGGTTCTGACCTGTGTTCGATGGTTTGTTTATTTACGGCATTTCTTTCTTATTGGTGTTATTTGAGTACAGTATTTCGATCATAGAAGATGTATTCGTCAAGCAGCGATAGTGAAAGTACAGAAAAAGATACCGAACTGCAGTTCATAACGGATGAAATTGCCAATGCCCCCGTGATTTTGGAAAAATTAGTTTAATCTCTCTCAGTTCCACAACATCTGCCATCGCTACAACTGATCACTACACGCATACTGCACGACTTAGTCTGCTATTGACCACACTCGAAATTATTGAAGGATATCCTTTTTATTTAGAGTAAAGGGTAACATTTATGAATAACCAAAAAAAAATTGTGAAGGATATGATCATACTCTATAAGCATAAGGTTTTACTCGGAATATTATGAATGCGAGCTGAAGGATTTCCTTTATATTCTGCAAGTATAAGCATTACAATTTGGGAGGCGGGAATGGGTACCGCCGCCCGGGGAACCTTTATTGGATAACCAACACCTCTGCCATAGGTCACCCCCAGTGGTTCGCTACGTTTGGTGATTTAGCATGGGTGCCCGGGTTCATGAACCACACACACCGGACACACTGAACCACAGATTCCTACCCACCCCTTAAACCCCCTTCCTTCCCAGAACTCTCCTCTCCTTCCTTTCCTTAAAAAAACCCTACACACAGCATGCCCAAAGATGGCATAGGCTCTGAAGGAAATTACTTTCCTAAGGGCCTCCAGTAAAAAAAAATACCTTTTTTTATGAATACGGCCCAATGAATCAATTGTCGACCGATCAACTGTCATGGAACCGGCCAATCCATAGTATGTAAAAGAGATAATGGGCATCACTTTGTCTCTAGGATCAGCATGTCCTAGATATTGTGTTTAAACTAAATGTTTCACTTCTATTATGGGACAATTAATGCTGCTACAATTACATATGAATGTCTACATAAAATAAGTCAAACAAACCTCTGAAACTCTCGTCTACCGGTTTTCTTGACTCAATGCATGTTAACCTTTACTGAATTATGTCATTAATGTTTTATGGCACCGATTGGGCATAAAACATTAAACAGAAACTAAAGCGGAGATACAGTTATTTTACTTGCTCTAAGTTCACTAGATCTTTACTGTTGTGAAATTTAAACGTAGTGCCTACCTTTCTTGTTTTATGTGATTCTATGTGATTTTGTCCAGGAATTGTGTACCGTCCAAAATTTATTCCGCTATATATACATTTTGTTCAGAGAGATTTATGAGCATTGTAGAGCTAGGTTCACACGTTTTATCTATGCTTCAATTTTTCTGACCTTATTATTTCGTGGCAATAAACACGAGAATAAATTATCATAACTTTTGAATATTTTTTTGTGAAGTGCGTATTTTTGGGTAAAAGAGACTACATTGAAAAGATAAATAATGTGTTTGAAGATATCGAGGTACGAGCATCTTTTGGATGGATGTTATTGTTTTCGTGAAAAGAGGCGTGAAATATATCAATTATGAACATTGATAATATTATACAACAACAAATAAATTAATGTATGTAAGGGAACGTACCCATACTTCGTGACCCACTTTTTGAAATTACAGTTTTCACGTAGTAATTCATAAAAATGATTTTAAATCATTTCTTGCTAATAAAAAGTTTTTTTTTTTTGAATTGGCTTATGTTTGTCTTTATTAATACGGCGCTTGCTGCG
Organism: Limnephilus rhombicus; assembly: GCA_929108145.2. Lineage (NCBI taxonomy): Eukaryota > Metazoa > Arthropoda > Insecta > Trichoptera > Limnephilidae > Limnephilus > Limnephilus rhombicus. The sequence continues at coordinate 47,572,883 of OV815283.1, forward strand.
TGACGGCAAGAGTGCAGGCATACTTATAATTTCAAGTGGAAAAAATATTAAAAAGTTAGTGGAAAAATATTTAAAAAATTCTATATTGACTACGTGATAAAAACCTAAGCCCCCCGTCCCTCATTGTAACCGAGCGTAGTATTTTGAAGATCCCCCTCCCCCCCCCCTGAACGGGTCACGTAGTATGGGTACGTTCCCTAAGTGCCTTTGTTACGACTTTAGAACATGAATAATACAAATCATCATATCTCGCATTCTCATTATTTACATATATATATCAATGCCAATCCTTAGAATAAATCGTAAAGCATCGGTAATCTGTTGTTTGCAGTATATTTTGTGGTGGTCTACCAATTTTGAAGGGGAGTATGGGTACCGCCGCCCAGGGAATCATTTGTTGGATTACTAACCCTATAATAATAATAATAATAATATTTGGATGATTTATATAGCGCCGTTTTTGTGAAAAATCACCTCAAGGGCGCTGTACAAACTTATAATACATTTCTAAAATCTAAAAAACTACAAGCTAGGCAAACAATTATAAACAACTTATGGCTAAAAATTGCATACATCGGTTCATTGATCACCGATACGAAAATATGTGTACAATATTTTGACCAATGAACGCGATGCTGCCTAAAATTTAATGAAAACAGGACCATACTTACCTGGGAGGTCGCTTGAAATTAACACTGTATATTGTCCATTTAAAGAAATTTAGATAGAGTTCGCACGCAGAGGACATTATTGTGAACACATGTTATCATGGGTCACCCCAATTTGTTTGCTTCTAGGTGACTCAGCAGGGGTGCCCGGGATCATGGGGTAAGGTTTTGCCTAGATCTTGGTGGCGAATGCGTTTGTCCATCTACTGCGTGGCCAGCCGGATCCGGAGAGATTGGTTGAGGGAGACCTAACCTAGACCTCTCCAACCGGATTCCCTCGAGCCTTGCACCGCAGTGGGAGGGATGGATTCATACTTCCGTCATACTGCCCAAAGATTACTATCACACCTATTACCTTTTATTTTCCTCTCCCTAAATGGACACCAATTTTCCCAAAGGCCATGAGGCATTTTATTCTCCTCAGGGCCTCCCGTATGGAGCCATTGTAAAAAAACAGCTTCCCACCGGGATTCACCAATCACCAATCACCAATATCACCAATGCAGGTCTGTTAAACTAAAAAAATGTTGTAAGTACCTACTACTAAAACTGTGTACAAGAATAAACGTTTTGAATAACTCCTCTGTGTGTACACATAAGGGTTCATATTACGTACGTTACAACACAGTACGCGTATGTATTATAGTGCTGCTATTTTTACATTTTTTCGAACTTCCGTGATTCTTGTGTTTTTGATTTTCTTTGTGAATTTCGTTATTTGTTTTTGGGGTGTTATGCCGTGTTGCGCTACCTCCTTCTTTAGCCAACGTTTCGGAAATCGTTGCAGTGTCCATCATCAGGGCAGATCCGGTAGATGTGTAATTTTTTGTCGTGAAGTGTGTGCTTATTTACTTCGAAACGATACCGTGTCACCAGCACCACGGCATAACACCCCAAAAACAAATAACGAAAATGCTTTTGGTCGTGAAAATCTTAAAACTTATCTTCTTTGTGATTCTTCATGTGGCATTTTATTTGTCTGTAAGTTTGTTTCATGCATGGTGGCTTTGTTGTATACTGTATTTTTACCCATCAAAATTCATATAATCGTGATACTACGAGCAGTTAAATCTGAATAATAAATATTGTGGTACCTACCGGCCTGAAGAATGTTTGAAAAATTATTGACATTGAGATGGTTATATTTCTTTGTAAAAATTTTATGATTCCTTATTTGAAGTAAAATGAAAATTACCATAGTTATTTAACTACCTACAAGTCTTGTGATTTTTGAGGTCATTCTGATTTTGATTTTTCAATAATATAAAATTATTAACAAACTTTTTTGCTGTTCACTATATAGCAACTAGTTATTTTCCTTATTTATTACTCATTAACTGGTACCCGGCATGCGTTGCAATGCCATTCAGAGAAATAAATTGATTCTCCCTGCATGTCCTTTGCGTCCCCGTTCCCTTCCACCATCCCCGCCTTCCCCCTCCCTCGTCTCCGCGAACCCCACCTTCCCCCTGCCTTTCCTCCCTGCCGCTAAAATATATGAATTCTCACATTTTCATTTGTACAAATTTCATAACGCCAGAGCTTACCATTAAACAACAAAAAACAAACACACGCACTTTCACATTTATAATATTAATATGGATGGTCTTACTGCGGTTCTTTTTCTTGTTTTCCAAGTCGTTTTTCTCGTTAACCGATTTATCCTTTACTTCATCTTAACCATTCGAGCGATTTATGGCATATTACAGCACTTTGCAAAACGACTTGAGCGATTCGTTATCATACTACGCCAAAATTACCTAAAAAAAAACTAAACATCACTCCGTTACTCCGCAGGAGTAGACAGAGAGGATGAACCGCCAAACAACTCGGTCTTGGCACACACTCCTTGCTTCGTTCACATTCATGCGTCATCTCATACGTGCTTTTCTAGTATTCTGACTCTTGACATGTCACGACTTAAGTATCTGATTGAGTAGGTCGTGCCATGTCTTCCTCGAGCGTCCCCGAAATATTCTTCCATTCACATTTGCGTCATATATACTCCTTACACTCCTTTCCTCGATCATTCGCTCCACAAGCCCAAAAGATCTGAGCGTCCCTTTGTTAATCTTATTCATCACATCAGCCTTGCATTCTCTGCGGATCTCCACGTTTCTCACACGATCATACATGGTTTCACCACACACACGCCTCAGGGATCTCGTTTCTACAGCATTCAGTTTACTTTTATCCTTCCTCTGCCAGTTCTACACCTCACTGCCATACATCAGGCCTTTAAAATTTAATATAATTTTCCAAATTTACGTAACATTTAAAAACAAAAAAAAATTAACCTTCATTCTGCAGTCCGGGTTTGAATATAGTTGTACAAAAACACAGTCTGAAAATGGCCTTGTAAGCCGAATCAGCTATCACTATAATAAAAAACTAAAATACTTGCAGAACTTAATAAAAAATTATTAAATTTGATTTTAATTAAATTTATAAAAAATAATTTAATGGAGTTAATACGAATTAAACGCAAATACAATTAATAAGTATGATAATATCTACTTTCACATTGTATTGATAGGTGTCGCAAGCGGTTCTGGAAACGTATAAAATTTAATATGTAGGAAGTATATTTCAGATGAAAAAGTGTTTCTTTCGAACGCGGAATTGTTAAATGACGAGAGTGTTTGTTTTATTTGATTTTTAAGACATATTTATGTTTAAGCGTATTCGTAATTGCTTATTTGTTCGATTACTTGTGCTGTGATTTGAATTATCAATTGAAAATGGTTCGTTGTGATTTATCCGATTTATCTTTCGTAACCATTTTAGGCGAGAACCTACCTAAATGCTAAGCAATAAATCTAATGAACGGTTTACTTGTGCCGCAAATTATATTTATAAATAGAACGAACACATTGCGCACTTAAATGGCTTGGTGAAACGCAAGATTTCTATCTGAGTCAATCGACACTACATAATGAATACGCTTTTTATCCTGACCTATATTATAATGATAATTACCCAACATCCTGAAAGATATTATGCTAGTCTACGTCAAACCCACTGTCTAGTACAGTAGACATGGTAAAAAGGTCTTAACCATTTAGTCATAATTCATAGAATGATAGTAAACTGTTTTACTGATAAGTGAATTCTAGTGGAGTTGTCTACGTTGGTTGATACAAATTGACCTCTGGGTTTATGGAAATAGAAAATGTCACCAGCCATGTGCGCTAAAACTAATGGAAAGACGTTGTTTATGATATTATGGAGTCTGTTAATTACCCTGATAAGGATGTGAACGATATACGCATGCTGATAAAGATGTACTGAACATTCCTCTCGATGAAATATGAACGGTGACCTCATAAAACTGAAAGTGTTCATAAATCTATGCGACAAAGAATATTGGAAAAGATTCCCCTCGTTCGAATTATTTGCGTAACGCATCGTATATTTTATAAAATTTTGTTTTGATTCCACACAGACCCTAATGTTCCCCTAAGGGTCTAAGATAAGATGAGGTCTTTGATCCTTAAGGGACGTAGATAGTACTTTCATTATCGCCTTGGGGAAAGACCACAATTCAGAATCGAAGCGTTGCTTGAATTAAGTTGGGTTTGGAGACCAGGTGTGAATAGCCAGTGTGATAGATCGAGATACTTAGATGTCTCTAGTGCTAGAATCTCATAATGTCTATGGAGTCATCCAATAGATGTCTGGTGAGGTGAGCTACTAGTCGGTGTTCTACCAACACAGAGATTTTGAATACATAAGAAATTGATTAGTCTCCTGACTGCCCTACACGCAATTCGTTCTTGATTACCGATAAAAATTTTAAGTCTAAATAAAGAGAAAGTGTTTGTTGTGAAGGAGTTATTTATTTCAAAATACTTCCCACCTCAGTTTCGTTTCTCCACTCCTTTCAGCATCAAAACATACCCCAATAATTGGGGATGCCGTCGACCCACCGGTTGCGGACAGTTGGGCGCAGTTGGAACTCTTGTGTTTTTGTAAGTGAAACTTCTATAGCCCCGCTATGATTTGGATTTCGGATGAAACGGAAATGACGATTACTGCACCTGCGACGCATCAACTGCGTTCATTGACCGCATTAATTATGATATCGCTTTTAAAGGCTCTTATTGATTGAGATATGAAACGGAAATTACACTGGTCAGCGCTCATTGGTCGCTTTGATTATGACCTCACTTTTCAAGTATTGGTTGAGATTGTTTTGGTAAAGTTTCGCTTCCACCGCGTGTAAACTGTATGTATGTTAATACCGCTCTGGATTTTCCCCAATTGGGGTACGATGTGAGGCTGAAGGTAGTGGGGAGGGAAAAGAGACGGGAAAGAGGAAGATAAGGAAGTTCCTGGTTATTCAAATCTAATCTCTAAATAAAGCTTAAGTCATTTCAAGCAACATTTCAATTCTGAATGATAGCCTTACACCTAGGGTTCCCAGATCAAAAAATCAAAATACCGGAGAAAATTCCTGACATTTGATAAAAATTCCGGACTTTCTTGTAAACAATTGCCACCCGGCCGAGCATCCCCAAGAGCACACTTCTCTAGCCCCCCCCCCCCCCCCCCCAGGAAGCAGCTGGACCAGGAAAAGTTACGGAATCAACAAACATATGCTCTTATATATTTCATTAATGGGAAAACAATTTACTTTAACCTTCCTAACACAGTATAATTTAAAAAATATGACTTGCGAAATGTTCTACAAAAGTATTATTATCAGAAGTGATAATAATAATTTGGTTTATTTCGTTTTTTATATCAATCTTCACTTAATTGTAGAAATTCCGGACTGTTTACGATTCCTCCCGCATTCCGGACAAAGACCTATATTTCCGGACATGTCCGGAACATTCCGAACGTATGGCAACCCTACTTATACCAGGGTGAAACTGAACGCAAATATTCCTTATATTTTTTAATAAATATTACATTGTGAAATAACACAAATCAATCAAATGAAATTTACATGCGCCCTCTGGGATTTGAAGCCGCAGTCTTCGGTTTACTTCTCGAGAGTTTTATATATTTTTTAAATGATTACATGGTGAAATAACACAAATTAATCAAATAAAGTTTACTTGCGCCCTCCGGGATTTGAACCCGCAATCTTATGATTGCTAGTGGAGAGTCTTACCCTTCGATCACGGAGGCCATCAAACGGTTAACGTCCGTGTAGTTTACACTTTTTTTTAATCCTTTCTCTTGTTTAAACTATTGTTTTTAACAGAAAAATTGTGTTTTATTCGTAGATTGAAGAAGAACGAATCCATGCTTGGTTAGTAACAGAACGGAGTTGAACATAATGCTGTTGTTATTGCCAAATGTAGGATACCGCTAGAAGACCAAACAATCCGATCCTTTATTTATTTTCTCTATGGTGACCACGTCGCGAGAACACAATTCAATTGGGATCAAATCAATATACAGGGTGTCCCAAAAGAAAGTTGATATTTAGTTGATCGATTTTTAAAAAATAGTAAGGGTTCTATCGAAAAAATGTTTATTAAATACTAAAATACACAATTTGGTAATGTAAATGTAAACCATCACGTTCGCGGCATTCATTTAATCGAAGAATAAAATTTCTTATGACGGCTCGCCAGGTAGGCTTCGTGATTGCTGCCATTTTGTGATGGATATTTTCTTTTAATTGCAACAGGGAAGTCAGATTTTTGGCGTACACTTTAGATTTGAGATAACCCCACAGGAAAAAGTTCATAAGGGTTAGGTCAGGACCACGAGGAGGCCAATTTATGTCACCTCTCCTGGAGATCAATTTGCCAGGGAAAATTTGACGAACTCATGTCAGAGACGTATTGGACGTGTGTAATGTTACTGGAACCATGTTCTTTGGTTATAGCCAGTAAGTTTGTAGGGGTGCAGCATTAGGTATTTGTGCAAAATGCTGTGTAACGATGATTTATGCACATTTAAAGTACTTGCGCGCTTCCGAATCGAAAAGTTTGAGTCGTCACGAAAAGACTGATAAACACTCTCTACGTTTTCTACCGTTCTCGATGACCTTTGCCTGGATTTTGGTTTTGCCAGCATTGTACCGATCTCTTAAAACTTTTTGACCCATTTTCGAATGAGAGGAATGCTTGGCGCATCATTAAATTGACGAAAACCTCAAATATTGCAGAATCTTCTACGCGCTACAATCGCCGAATCACCATTTTTGTAAAACTCACGCACGCACAACGCGCGGTCGCTCCCGAGAAATGCTTCATAGCAACTAAATTCCCAAAAGCCAGACTACGGATTGACTTACCCCCCGCGCCCCTCGGAAAAGTTGCGTTTACACAGAAAGCAAAACAAATATCAACGTTCTTTTGGGACACCCTGTATTTATACAATGTACGCTTTTATAAATACCGTGACGGTTACGGTACCGTGGCGGAAAAAAGGCAATAAACATACATTCCTTATCGCTGTACTACTACTGCAGCTCTTTCTTACACATAAAATAATGGTGATGCGCACAAAATGCATGTGACTGTTTCAACCAAAGTACTATTTTATTTGCGACGGGAACTTGGTTTCACTTTCTTTATACGTGTGAGGGAGATGTATGATAATGATAAAGTTTACTTTGGGGAGGGGGGGGGGGGGAGCAGACATACGTTCACCGTTTGTCTATTTTTCGACTGTTGTTATTTAGAGCTGCTTTACATGTTTAAGAACAAAAGCAAAATCATTAGCGCATTGACATTTAAGTTCTTGTATTTTTTGGAATTCACCCACACTTCAATATTGTCTTGTAACTATATTCTATACTTTCAAAACTATCGTCACGGCAGTATTGGTGGGGGTCTATGGAGACGTCACGGTGCAGTGTGTGAGAGAGATACAAGAAAATAATGTATTTTTTCTTTTGGAGAAAACAGACCTACGTACATTGTGTATCTCATCTTTTAAAAGAGCAGCAGCATTATAGCCGTAAGGAACGTATGTTTAGTGCCATTTTTTGCCCTCACAGTACTGGAACCGCGAATCGTCATGGTAAACAAGAATAGCTCACATTCACGTTATTAAAAGTTTTCTATTCTATCATTATTTACCTCACAGAGGCATGACCCAATTTAATATTATTATTATTCTAACAGTTTCGGCAATCCTCCGCTTTTTACACTTTGTATTCTGCTCAGGTAAGGGTGATATCTTTCTAAGGGTAGCAATTAATATAATTGGCTGCAGGTGTATAAGCCCAGCCTCTCCGAGCGATCCCTTAAATAGCACCCTCGTAACGTTAAATTAGGAGAAAATATTTACGACTTCAGATCGACATGACGCGGACGGTTGAAAAATGTTTTAATTCCTTGTTTTATGCTAATTTTGATATGGGTGTTGATCAGCGAGCCTAATAAAAGGTTATGAAATGAAGGTTGAATATTCATTTTATATAATTATTGTAAAAATGTTTAAGACTCTTTAACATAATATTAATAATGTTTTGACGTTTAATAGCGACGTCTTCACGAGAAAATCTCCTCAAGGGCGCTTTACAACTTAAATTATATCACTAATCTATCCCCAATCACTTAGGGTGTATTTCACCATTCTCTTGATAGCTTATTCATAGGAAAAAGTATATTCTAAATAAAATAAAAAAATACTCACAGTAGGAAGAAAACTCTTCTAACTTATCCGATATATACACGGTGTCCGGAAACTCGTAGTACAAGCGGTAAACTGGTAAATCTACATCACATTCGGAGTCGAATTGTGATATAACTTTTTTGATTTGAGCTTTCGTTTTCGAGTAAATCGGGTCCGAAGTTGGAATTTTTTTGGTTAAATTTGAAAAAATTTTTCACTAGGGGGTTGATTTCAGCTGTGTAATGCCTTATAAAATGCATCGAAGGGTAAACAGAACTCAAAAAAATGTTTAACCCTTTAGTTGCCGAAAAAATGGAAAAATAGAAAAAAAATAATATTAAAATCGAAATGCTCAGATCGAAAAAAATAAGTTTTTTGGGTTTCACCAGTTTCCCGCTTTTACTACGAGTTTCCGGCCACGTTGTATAGCTACTATTAATAGGTAGTACCGAATAGTGAACGTGAACATATATACAAAATCTCGTGTCCGTTGTTTGTGGTCGCACTCCTCCGAAACGGCTCAACCGATTCTTATGAAATTTTTTATGTATACTTGGTAGGTACGAGAATAGGTCGTAAAGTATTTTTCATGCCGCATATTTCAATGCAGAAAAAAAATCTATTTCTTTTTACCATATATATATATTTATTTTTTTCGGCTTCAAAATATACCTATAAACCCAAATTTTCCCCTCCCATTTTTTAATCACGATTTTAGTATTTTTTGTATGAACAAATTTAACCGTCGTTCGTATTTCAAACAGAACGAAATTATTGTTGAATGACAGATGGCGCTACGTCCGTCTCATTGAACTTTCATCTACACATGCGCAAGACATTCACGAGAAGCGTTGCGTCATTTTGATATTTCATTCGGCATCAGGTTCTCGTGTGGGCAAACCATCGAGGTTATTTGCGTTGGCTAAAGACAGACTGACAAAAAATATCGAACACTCTTCGAAATTCATATTGATTTTCTTTATTTCATTTTCCTACTTAAGTTGTGTTTATTTGTTTTTATCGGCGGTCATCGTCTACAGCGCTCCATTTCTCTTTCTGTCACAGATCCCATCCCCACACACTTTCAATACATTCTTTATTTTTTATTTAACAACCAAAATATTCACTACAAATAACTTATATGGCAGAACAACGTTTGTCGGGTCAGCTAGTTTCTAAATTCCCCCCCCCCCCCCAAAACTGGTCCCATTTTAACGATTTTTTTTACTAACTGCATTCCAACTAATTGTATTTTTGAAGGCGGATATGTGTAACGCTGCCCCGGGAAGCATTTAATGGATAACCATCACCTCTGCCATCACGCCGAGTAGTTCACTACATATGGTGACTTAGCAGGGGTGCACGGGTTCATGGCGTGAGGTTTGTCAAGGTCTTGGCGGCCGATGTGTCTGCCCACCAGCTGCGTGGCGGGCCGGATCGAGAGAGTCTGGTCGAGGAGGTCTTTTGACCTCTCCAGTCAGAATCCCTCAACCCATCGCCTTGCGCCGCAGTTAAAGGGATGGATTCATATTATGTCCGTCACTCCTGGACACACTGAACCCCAGATTCCTACCCATCCCTCGTACCTATTTCCTTCCCAGAACTTACTCTTATTTCTTTCGTTTAAAAACCTAAAACACAGCATCCTCTAAGATGACACGGGGCCTCCCGTGTGGAGCTAATGTAAAAAAATACGAAAATATTCTGTCTGTAAGTTTTGCTGTTTTTTTAAAATACATTATCTAGTTTATATAATGAACGTCCGTTGATGGTGTTCAAATCAGGCAATTTTAACAATTTTTGGAGGGTCCTAACTCCTACAAGAAGTAAATTATCAAAAATTCAAAATGTACCGATACTCCAGAAGTCGATATCTATATTATGTTAAAAAATATTTGCACTGGTATCAAAATTCTGAGAGGAAATCGAGGATATGTTTGTGTGGAAAAAAAATCGAGTGCAGTTTACACGCGGTGGAAGCGAAACTTTACCAAAACAATCTCAACTAATACTTGAAAAGTAAAGTCATAATTCATAATCAAAGCGAATAATGAGCCTAAGAATAGAAGCCTTTAAAAGTGACATCATAATCTATATATAAAATTATAATTTATTTTACACTATAACAAGTGTAAAATAAATAAACATGTCTATCAAGAATTTACAAACTATTCATATGTACATATAATATTATACATATATACCTTATATATATTTTTTTTTCTTCTAAGTAATCTATGTACAATTACCATTAAAATGTAAAAAAAAAGAAAAAAAAACTAACTTTCTACTACAACACATAAATACCTGTACCTGTCACACTTAATCATAAAAACGTAAACACCTCAGTACAGGTTCTCCTAGTGAGGTGTTCACGAAACATACAATATTACCAACCAACAGTTTCACCTTCTCAAACCTACCTAACACACAACATAATGAAATGTAATATTAATATGTAAAAATGTTTTCAAAATATATTACATGTGTAAAAATGTTAACAATAAGGTGTAAACTGTAATATATAGATATAAATAAATCAAAGCGGCCAATGAGCGCAGTTGATGCGTCGCAGGTGCAGTAATCGTCATTTCCGATTCATCCGAAATCCAAATCACAGCGGGGCTATAGAAGTTTCACTTCAAAACGCCGCCTTAAAATTCTCTTCAAATTCATTATATTCCTCTTTGAAAACTTAACACCAAGCATCTTATTTTCACTGGTATTTTAATAATAATTAACCCTGGTATTAAAATCCCATAAAACAGAATTTCCAGTTGTGTTTCTAATTTTATTATTGTTCTAAGGTTCTAAATTGATAATACTATTATTTAGTTATGCAACTGGGTCCGCCTTGTTCGTAGTTTTGCTTTGTGAACCGACCAAATACTTATCTTAATCTCCAGTCGAGTTTACATATTAAACCGCGTTTAAAGTTAACCAGACAATTCTACAAAACACATTAATAATGTGGTATTACACTACGTGTTCTGAACTCTATTCCAGCGCTTCATAATGTGTTTTAATTTCAACACCTACGCGCCAACAAATGAACAGACCTAGTTTAGTTGTGGATCGTAGGATTGTATATTTTACTACTAAAACCATTGTTAGTTTTGTTCATTTTAATTTTATCCTACCGCCTCCTGAATTCCCGTAAGTAATTGTAAAAGTAAGAAAATCACATAAATATAAATCCGTACACAACGCCATCTCTGATACTGACAAAAACAAAATACGGACAGTTGCGCATTGATAATTGCTTCATTGCGTAATTTTTAACTTAATAAAAAAACTGAATTTAATTCAACAACTATTGATTCTGAGGCGGTACGAAGTTCGCTGGGTCAGCTAGTAATAAATATAATTAAAAGTATATACACGACAATGAAAGTATACCTACACCACTAATCAATCGAACACCTAATATGTTTTTCTAAAATTCTGTTCGAATGTGTTTAGGGCTTTAGGAATATAAATTTTTAAAAATGTAATGTAAAAGAAAATAATATTTTTATGAACCCATGGAATTTATACTAAACTTTAATTTCTCAAAACCTCGTGAAGGAACCCGGCCACATTATTATTAAGTAGGTACTGCTTACTAACCCATAATGTCTTAATGCTTGAAACTAATATTTAATACTTAACTTACTTCGTAAAAGTAAACCAACCTTGTATTTGTAATAATTGAAATATTTGCTGTAAACGCAATAACCTATTTCTTCTGTTAAACGTTATTTTTTCACGTTCCGAGCCATACTGAAAATTAATTTAACGACCCGTATCGAATTGACGCGAAAGCTCCAAAGGCTCCAATTATATTTCCTTTAAAACGACTTGCCCAATGGTCCCACAATGTGCATGTTCCGTTTCTATGAAATATTGCTTTATTTTTAATAAATTGGTCAATTTTCTTCCTGTGAACTAGTTAGTAGGTGTACCACAACATTGCATTCGGAGATTTGTAGATAAAATAATATTATAAAATCAATATTTCCGTTCAATGTTTGATGATAATTAATTCCGTACTTACATAGAATGTATAAGTTTATTGTTTGAAGCGCATTTCCAAAACCCATAAAGAAAAGTAAAAGAGTAATACATGCTCCCAATAACATCTTGGGTACACAGCATGGACGATCGATAAAATCCTACATCAATCCGGTATTGACCAATTCCATCATCTATGGTCAGTTATCAATATTTGCGATGACGGTCAACAATTGATAAGAGATTTTCCGACCGTCGATAGATAACTTTTATCCCGGCCTCCGTATCAGATAAATTTCGCTGTCAATGTCGGTTCGCTATCAATATCAACTGTGCTAGGAATATCGATATAAAATCATCGGAAGTTACGCCTATCGACCCAATATTGTAAAATTATTGATTTCACCACGCTAGAGCTCCACGCGAGAGACCACAAATGATTTTGGCCATTTTCAGGGTGCATCTCTGTTCTTATCCACTTCTTTCAGATAACTTCTTAACATATATCATTTTAGGGACACCATAGTTCTACTGTTTCAGGCACAGTAGAGACGCGAGTTACAGCTAAAATATGAAAAATTAATAATTTCAGACGGAACTTCATGTCTGCTCTTATGAACTCCAATCAATTATGGTCAATAGTTGTAAAGTAGATGCATAAAATTATAATTTCTTTTTATTACAGTATGCCAAGTTTTTGTCATCGATGGATCCCCATGCCCGAGTTTATTTTTCAGTAAATATTTCAGTAGTTTTCTTTGTAAATACCTCACAAAAGTCAACAGCTCCCAACCTCCAACCATCCGGAGCCAGGAGGGTTATGGGTTCCACAATAGGAGTATCTTTACATCAAACGAGTGGAGAGAAGGATTGTTGTTAAGGTTCATACCTTTGAAGGACACCAGATTGTTTTATTTTTATTTATCTATAAAAAAGTATGTGTGCAATTGCGTTCAGGTATATAAATGAATATCGTAGTTACAAGAGCATTTAAGATAAAATACATATTAATTTGAATCGAAATTAAAACAGAAAGGTGATTGGAAGGGTGGATAAATCTTTTAAAGAGAGTTATCTTATAATTGTTAGAGGAGATGAAGTAAAGAAGTAAATTCTGTCTAATCTATTCATGGAGTTAAATTTGACCGGATTCTATTATTTTCGTTTATTTTATATGGGTTAGGTCGTACGTGAGTAGTTATTTCTGTCTATGTGTGATTTATTTTACAGATGTTTGTAATATTGTGGCGTCTAATACTTATAATCCATTTTTTTATATCTTGTTTGAATTTTTTCAAGGAGTCAGTTTATCTGATGAGGTGGTAGTGTATTGTATAGTTTGCAAGCTACGTATTTAGAGTGTATTTGTCCAAAGGAGGTTTTGGAAAAAGGAGTTTGGAGAAGTTCTTTGTTTATGGCTCGGATATTGTGTATTGTTTGCGTAGCTTGGTATAGAGTTTTGTTTTTTTTGTGTAAATTAACTAAGATGGATCTTGAGTAGAGCTGTTTTATGTCCATAACGTTGAAGGTATTGAAGATCGTATCAGTGCTGGTAGTAAGCTAGTTTGAGAATTATTTTTATGATTAATTTTTGTGCTTTAATGGTGGGGTCAAGGGCACTGGAAGATGCCCTGTGGATTCGATACCTTTTAATCGCTTTTTCCAGATCATTACAGAACAGTACAGATCATTTTTCAAAATATGCTTAACAGATCATCCCGACTCTCGTGAACAAATCCATCATATGATCTGAGAACAATGTGAAGAGATTAAACACAATATCAGAAAATTCATTTATGATTGACGAAGCGCAGGCAATTTTTCATGAAAATTCTAATTTCCAAAGAGTTGACTAACGTCAGTTAAAGGAAAGGTTTCGTATGAACGAGTCCAAGACCCTTGAATCGTGTGTGAAAGCTTCACGAAAAGAGAATGATTTACTCTATGTTCTCAAAAGCCACATTAATCAAGCTATCATTGTGCAAAATTTCAAAACAACGCTCGACATAAACTGATTATTTATGATTAGAGGAAATGAGTACATTATTTAAAACTGATTAAATCATTGCTTGTCTTGCTAAATTATGATGTGGTTCTACGCCTCTAGATAAAATAAAAACACTGGTATAGTGGACACGGGTTTTAAAATAGGTTTTTTTTTCTAAAATCTCTTTATGTTGTAAAGTACAATGTTTTGTAGAAACAATTAATTTGAATTTAAGGTGCTGGATCACTGTCACAAAATAATTAAGTCCAAATTATCATTTTAAAAAGCGAGGGTGGTTCAGGAACGAGTTGGATTTTTTATATTCATTAAAATGTAAAATAGCACACAATTAGCAAAAATTATTTGCGTATGTCGGGATTCGAACTCGTGACTCGTGACAAAAGGATTTATAGTCATGTTTTTAGATGAATTTATCGAAAAATCTCTTTTAAAATTTTCGAACTGTAAAGGTGAAAAATATGACATAACACGAAAATAATGAAGGCCCAGAAATCCATAATTTATTAGTCATTGTGTTAAACCCTATACGTTCTCTAGCTATGAGATCTACAAATAAATTTATGTACTTGATTTTCATCAAAACTACATAAAAAGGGTTATTATCCACGTACACAAAAATCCAAAAAGTTTTAATAAAATTGATCACAAACATATTACAAGAAGTCATATCAGAAAGGATCCTTGGTCACAGGAAGCAATACGGCAAAGTATCAAAAGACATATACATATATGGGACTAAAATTATCTATTAAAATCCACACACAATAAAGTACCAGAACATGAAAAATGTTCTTTTCCGTTCAATAATAAATAATAACTAAATGGTTGATTAGCTTGGGTAGGGTGGAATTTTAAAAACTATTAAATAATGTCACTTAAAATATTACATAGTAATGGCACATTTATCAAAAACTTAGAATATACTTAATTATTTTAAAAAAACATACACAAGCATTTTACAGAAAAAAAATTAGAGCTAGCTAGAGACTAATATCGACCTACATCATCATCATCATCACTCTTGGCTCTACAACCCCTGTTGGGTCTTGGCCTCCTCAAGAGTCTTCCTCCACTCATCTCGATTTTGTGCCAGCTCTCTTCAGTTTACAAACTCCAAGGAGAAATATCTTTGAGGATGTTGTTGCTCCATCTTAACCTTGGTCTTCCCAGGCTCCATAGCCCTTTCGTTCAATTCTTGAGTTCAGCAGGGACTTTGGTGCTTGATGCTCGGTCATTCTCTCCACATGACCCATCCACAGTCTTCCCAGTTTTATAAATTTTGTGAAGTTTAGCTCCTTATACAGAGTATATAGCTCATTGTTGTAACGTCTTCGCCAAAATCCATTTTCTAGAACCGGTCCGAAGATGCGCCTCAGAATTTTCCTTTCATAAACTTCCAGTGCTCGCTCATTCCTCTTAGTTAGTACCCACGTCTTAGCTGCGTGCGTGAGTACTAACTTGTCTGATAAGTATTTTGTTCACTAATATCTTCGTATTTCTGGACAGCAGTCTGGATTTTATTTGGTTTTCTGGGCGGAAATAACAGAGATTTGTGTTCACTATGCGCTTCTGGATCTCCTCTGTGGTATTATTGTCGTTTATTTTTACGCACCAGATTTAAATGTCCGGGTTAAATTTTCCCCACAGGAAAAACTAAACCCTTTCACACACTTCCCCAAATGATCATCTAGTCAATCCACGCTATTCAATTGCTCTATATAAGTACTTATGAATACAAAACAACACAAGAACAACATGTCAACCAACCAGAGACCAAATGGGAAAATAATTCACCGACTCCAGATATTTTCATATAAGAGGGTTCGGCTCTGTGGAATTCCTAATTTGACCTATAAATCCTACTGATCCCTCAATATAAATATTTAAAAAATCTTTTGTAATCTTACGTGTATTTAAAATGACTGATTTTTGCATTTTTATATATAAATTCTTTGAAAAATCTAATATGCCTAAATTTTGAATTAGAGACCTAGGTATAATGCCAGTAGCCTAAATGACAAATGGTAATATTTTTATAGTCTGAGAATGCCAAATTCTATCTTATTTCCTGAATCTGTATATTTTCTTACTTTTTCAGAAACAGATTTTTGCATATTACAGGAATTTGGAATAGATACATCAATGATATAAGTTATTTTTTTAAATTTTGTCATGTAAAACTATTTCAGATCTATTATTATTAATATCGATCTACAAGACATAATAACACAGTTGCAAACATTTTCCTATTGTTATGCAATATTGTTACTATGTTATTTTTGCTATATAAATGTATCTAATGTAATGTAATAAATACATTAAATTAAATTTTCTTCTCCGAAAACTAACCTAAGTAGAGAGACTGAACCGAGCGACATGGAACATCCAGTGTTTTCCATATCGAGGACGATAAACAACTTTACGATCAGTCCCATTTTTATTTGTATGTAAATTACTTTATGTCCAGCCCCCCTCACGCGTATAGGTAGTTTTTTAAAGTTCATTTAAAATAATTTGAATAGTGAGTTACTTACGCTTCGGAATAATAATTATTCATCGCAGTATCAGAACTATTTCCGCCAACAGTTCGCGTGTTTTGCAATCGTGTACTTAAAATTAAATCTAACCATTAAAGTTAACCGCGGTGACTTCGTTACTGGTGACTGAGTTGGTTACTCGATAGTTAAGTACAGCCTGCACCCCGACAACTGACCTGTGACAGCCGGATCGCGGATGAACCGCACTATTTTTGAAGGAAAACTTCTTTACGCACGCTTGACTTGGGGAGTGAATGCGTGCCGAGAGCGTTACGAAAAGCGAGGCGAATGGTAGTTGAGAGGGAGATATAAGTTAGTGAAGATAGAAAGCGAAAGGGTTAAGTTTCGTATAGTATTGTAGGGGCGAAAAAGAGAGGTGCGAGCACACATTTTCTTTTTCTCTTTCTCTCTTAGCCAGTTACGTTTCGTATATCTAAGACACAGGGCAGGCGCACATTTTCTTTCTCTCTTCCGATCATATAGATTATAGATGGAGCTAAAGAAGTTTTACTACTTTTTTTTTTAAAAGTCGCTAGAAGTCGCTTTCTTTTCTTTTGCCGGTTTATTTTAAAGTGGTTTGAAGATTGGATATTGGTTTTACAAAAATAAAAATGTTTTTTTTTTTGATTTGGTAGGTTTCGAACCTCCGTTCGCTGGGTGTCTCTCTGGGCGCTGAGAATCAGGCGCTTCATACCGCGGCGCCATTGGAGGCCGGCGCGTAGTCGTGAATTTACCGCATTATATTAGAATCGAGGACCGTCTAATAATATTTGTTTGAATTCTTCCGTGTTCCTGTGGAAGAAGGTCGTTCTAGTAGGTAGCACAATATCATACTCATATTTCTAAGTTAATATATGTAATATCTCATATGACTCGACTATTAAAAAGCTTTAAGAGACTCTTAATAATAGAAAATGTTCTGACCAACTGCCCTGAACTAATTGAACTATGGAATTCTTATTATGCCGTATAGCGCTACCTCCTTCTTTATCCAACGTTTTGGACATCGTTTCAGTGTCCATCACCAGGGCAGCGGCATAAAACCCCAAAAAGAAATCACGATAATGCTTTTGGCCATGAACATTTAGCAATTTCATTTCGGGAATGTTCTTCGAATCTCTAAGAAGGAAGAGAAGGGAAGGTAATGGTTAGAAAGTACTTATTTATTTAGATTTGGTTAATGAACATTTCTAAATAAATTTTGGCGTAAAGATTCGTATATAACTTTAAATAAATCATCGTGTTCCTACACGAACCACCAGACAAATATTAACAATTTATATGCATACATCTCATTCCAACTACAGTTCGCAATCTCCAATAAAGCGCTTACATAGTCTTGGTAACAAATGCATTTCGTTCTTAGCGTTTCGATCTGGTCCCCCCATTTTAAAATACATTCAGATTCAATCGAAAAAATTCAACACAAATTCTTAAGACACATTAATTTTAACCTCGGTATTCCCATTGAAAACATAAATTATAATTACTTGATGAAAGAATTAAATTTACTAAGACTGTCAGATCGAAGAATAATATCCGACTTAATATTAATGTTCAAAATTGTAAATGGTAGAATAGACAGTCCTGATCTAACTAAGCTCATTGAATTTCATATTCCCACGAGAACCACTCGTTCTAAAATCCTTTTTAAATGTAACAATAATCGGACTGAGTATACGAAACACTCACTTTTACCTAGGTTGCATGAAGTTAGGAAGTTAGCTAGGTGGGCTCGATGCAGCCGTGGCAATACTGGCAGTACCTACCACTTCCAGAGGTGGCACCGGAGCCGAGCCTATAGTATGTCCCACTCCCTCGTGTCTAATACGTGTTATAATGCAAATGTTCAACCTAAATAACACTCGACCGAACGCACTTGTATCGCATTATTCAGAATACTACTTACTGCAGGGATGACGAAAAGAGGCTTCTGCAAAATCGTAATGGTTCTATGACATAGCATGCTCTTTTGATGCAAATGAGCAAATTCTATCTAGTAGCATGGCTTCTTGATTCACGGGTGTAAGATGAAATGGGAATGCTCATTTATGAGCAGTTGTGTCGTCAGGACATTTTTTTGCCCGTGCCAGGGTATTTTTTAATAATTGAAATTTATTTGTTTTACTTAAAAGTTGCTAGCCTGAAGATGCTCTTGGAAGGAGGAAAACGGTCAGGTTTCAAATAAATTAGTCCAAAAGCTTAAAAGTTAGTTACCTTAAATATTGGACCGCCATACATTTTATTCAAAAAAAATATTTTCTAAATATCGTCAAATTTTGTACGTATGTTTATAAAGGTTTCATACGATTATCCTAGACGGTTACCTCTAAATTATCAAAAAAATTTACATTGCATTTTTATTTCCATCCACTCCTGAAGAAATATGAATTGTTCATAATATTTACATTGAACATAATAATGAAATTTATATTTTAGGCACTAAGGTAGGCAAGTTTGTACATTTAAGTATAATCGCAGGAATTTAAATGTAGTAGGGTTCATCGGATGAGGTTTGTCTAGGTCTTGGTGGCAGATACGTTTGCCCAACCACTGCGTGGCGGGCTGGTTCGGAGGAGACTGATCGAGGGAGGCCTTTTAACCTCTCCAGCCGGATTCTCCCGACCCTTCGCCTTGCACCGCAGTGAGGAGTAGATTCATACGTCCGTCACTCCTGGCCAAACTGACCACCAGATTCTTACCCACCCCTCATACCCTTTTCCTTCTCATATCTACTTCTCCTTCCTTTACCTTAAAAAAACCCTCCACAGAGCATCCTCAAAGATGACATAGGCCCCTAGGGAAATTGTTTTCCCCGGTGCATCCTGTGTGGAGCTGATGTAAAAAAAATGTTACTCGATTTTTACTTTCAGAAACCGACATTCTGCCTTTGTACTTACGCACAGCGATGAAAATGTGATAACTTCATATAATCGTAATATTAAACTCCGTTTTGGATATTTCGGTAATTAAATTACCCACTGTGTTTTTTTTAAAGTTTTATTAGAAAATCTCTTTTAACTTTGAATATTATTCCCATCGATGTAATATTTGCCCGTTCCATTTTTATTTTTGTATTTTTTGGTCGTTTCATATTTTCGTTAGATTTATTAGTATTTTAATTTTAAAGGGACGCTCAGATGGTTTAGGCATGTAGAACGAATGAACGAGGAAAGGAGTGTAAGGAGAATATTATGACGCAAATGGGAATGGTAGAAGTCGGAGACGCCCGAGGAAGACACGGCACGACCAAGTGAATCAGATACTTGAGTCGGGCCATGTGAAGAGTCGGAATAATAGAAGAGCATGTATGAGACGATGTAAGAATGTGAACGAGGCAAGGAGTGTATGCCAAGATCGAGTTGTTTGGCGGTCCGTCCTCTCTGCTACCCCTGCGGCGAAATGGCGTGATGGTTAGTTAGTTAGTTATCATTTTTTTTCAATGATATATTTCAATGAACAAAATGAATATTCATTTAGACTTTTAGTTGGTTGAGGCGCTTGACACAGTAAGACGACAGATCATGGGTTTGAGTCCCGGTGTTATCTTCTTCTTTTGGTATACTTCTGTGTTTCTCACTTGCCACGGCAGTCGTTTATTCATTGTTGAAAACTTTATGAACCAAGAAGTCACCTTTCGTTTCGACAAGCGTAATCTCGGCAGCGCGACTCGGCTCGTACCATTGTGCTTCCGAAGTTTATTGCGCTATAAAATAAAATAAAATTTGACACCTGAGAATAAATCAGGAACGTTGCTACCGTTCTCACAGCGTGTTCCCACTGTTCCCGGCTGTTGCCGCCTCAGCCCGAATTACAAGGCGACAAATCCATATTATTTATAACGGCGGAGTTCTGATCAATATTGGGCGGAGTTTACTAATAATAATATCATTGAACATTGATATTAATTGAAGTAATGCGGTCAATTTGGTTATTATTTATGTTAATATTGTGGATTACCTAGTATCCTAGTCCGTGTTGAACTTTGTTTATGGCCAGCGCAAATATGGGGTTGTGCAATGTGGATATTCTGGTAACTTAACGTAGCTATTTACACCTTTAATATCAACTGTTGACTTTCCAACCGTAGTATTAACAGGATGTAAGTTTACAAGCACGAAATTATTCGCGTAAGAATCACAAGGTCTCCGAAAATACTTTAAATCACTCGAAAGTGACCAAATTCATGAGACTATGAAATGGGCTCATTCTGAAAAACAATCAACCTGTTTTACTACCATTTTCAACTGTTTTTTTAAACACCTCCGGTGTAATAATATATAGTAGTTCCAGAGTGGAAGATACTATTACTATCGCCCTGGTGTAAGACCACCATTCAGAATTGAAACGTTGCTTGAAAATGGCTTTAGCCGTGTTTGGTGACCAGATCTGAATAGCCAGGTACTTCCCAACCTTCCTCTTCCCCACCTCCTTCCCCTCCCCACTACCTTCAGCCTCACAACATACCCCAATTGGGGATGCCATAGTCTCACTGGCTCCAGACGGGAGCAGTTGAGATTCTTGTGCGGTATTCACTGTAAAAAAAAAAAAAATTCTTTGTTTTGACTAAGAATTGAACCTACCTACCTAGGAGCTGAAGTCGATAACTACTATATCAATGGCGCTAAATCCCGAATTGATAAGACCGACATTTATCGCCTAAATTAACTGCTGTAATGTCATCGAATTTCAGAAAAACCGTGAAAATGAAACGTGTGAAAAAAGCCCACGTTTATATATATATATATATATATATATGTGATTGCCACCAAAAGTTGAAAGAATACATTGTCATTGAGATTCAGCTCGATAGGATGTCGGGAAATGGAATAATTTTTAAGATTCTTATATATTCAAAAGTGAAATTCGATTAGCCATATTTTAAAATATAGGAAAGCAATAGGATCGTGGATAGTTTTGAGAGAGCGGATACAATAAAATAATATTTTTCCTTTTTATATTGGTATCGTTGGACCCTAGCTATACCTACCAAAATTTTGAAGACCTAATTAAACATTGAAAATAATATTAACAACTACCAATATAAACATTAAAATAGAATAATACACCGAAAATAGCGCAACCGTTTGCATTGTATCACTTACGCTTCAAGCCTCCTACGGCATGGGTCTTGAAGAGTATTGCATCTTACAAAGTCTTAACCTCTCAGAGAGTGAGCTTTTTCGAACAAAACTGTGCCCCAGGAGTGAGCATTTTTGAAGTGTATGAATAAACAAAATTAAATGCAAAACAATAGTTTGCCCAAAACTAGCAATGAAAAAATATTTTTAAAAATATTATTACTTATTTAGAAAAGTTAGAGAAAAAACTAATTTAGCCTATCGAAGGGTTCGCCAACCATTGGAGATGAATCACCATAACATGAAGACAACAAAATATATATATACACACACCTACAACAAAATATTACTCACCATACAACATAGCAGGACGTTGTGAGAAAACGAATTCACTTTGGTGCATTGTATGTTTTTTCTTTTTTTTTTAATATTAGTTTTTCGTATGGTAGTTTTCAAAACATGGGTAAATAAATAGAGCCACGTTACTTTCAACGCACATGAATTAGTTAATTAATTATCTATGTTTTTTTTTTTTTTTTACAGTGAATACCTCACAAGAATCTCAACTGCTCCCGTCTGGAGCCAGTGAGACTATGGCATCCCCAATGGGGTATGTTGTGAGGCTGAAGGTAGTGGGGAGAGGAAGGAGGTGGGGAAGAGGAAGGTTGGGAAGTACCTGGCTATTCAGATCTGGTCACTAAACACGACTAAAGCCATTTTCAAGCAACGTTTCAATTCTGAATGGTGGTCTTACACCAGGGTGATACTGATAGTATCTTCCACTCTGGAACATGCCGCAAATATACTATATATTGTTTTAAATGAATTAATTGTGAAATAACACAAATTAATCAAATAAAATTTATTTCCGCATGCCGGGTTCGAACCCGCGACCTCCGGATTGTGAGTCAAGAGTCTTATCCACTGGACTACGGAGGTCGTCTAACACATATATTATCAAACGACCAAAACTATACATAAACAAATAGAAGAAACAACAAATAAAACACAAAATAAACACGTGTCACTGTTACATAAAAATATTTCGTCAAACACTTGAAAAATTATTGACAAAACGGTATTGTTGCATAATATAAGAATAAGCGAAACTCAAAACCACACAACAATACGTAAAAGTTAGATTCATAGCAAAAATAACTAAGAAATCCGCGAAAACAAACGTCAAACAAAACTTTGCATAAATATTTCACCAAACACTCAATAAATTGTTGAACAGAAGGATATTATTATATAATATAACAATAAACAAAACTCGAAACCTTATAATCAATCATACGTAATAGTTCGATTCGTGGCGAAAATAACGAGAAAACCGCAAAAAAAACACAAAACTTAGCAAACACCCACGCTCTCAAATCAATTGTTGTCAACTGAAAAAACAGGTATAATGGCGGTTGATGACGTCACATGTTTTTTTAAATTTCAAATAGCAACGTCGATAAATGTGTCTACTACTCCAAATATTCGAAACATCCTTAGAAACTGTCCATAGGTGGCAGTACACTTCACATTTCATTAATAAATCGCGTGGGGCACGATTTATACACACGGCCGTAATTTTACGGCCATACTCCTTGGAGAGTTTTTTGTTCTCGCCGTAATATTACGGCCATACTCCCCAAGAGGTTAAAGAGTCATGTTCGCTCAATCCTTTCCCTCAAGCGATCCTCCACAAAGAATCCCCAAAAAGACCCGAGGCCCGAAGGAAATTATTAAAAGTCTTCTTTTTCTATTCTTATGGCCTCCTGTGGGGAGTTATAGTAAAAAAGAAGTTTAAAAAAACATTGGTTTCCATTCTAATCTGCATGGAAGGAATTTCTATAGGGTATTTATTACCAATTCGGTGGAATCCATATTATGAGATTGAATCATAATAATATTTCTATAGACGCGTTGTAGGGATTCAATACCAATATTTGATAAAGTTATATAATTTATATTCACTCAAACAAAAAACCTTTTACGGGATCTATTTTAAAGCTGCAGCCAATATTATTCCTGCGTTGGTTTCAACTGTTTGGCTAACAATAACAGCCAATTTGAATACGCGGATTGAAAGGGAATTCTGCTTTCCACACAGTAGTCGGTACTATAGTTATTGATAAAATTCATCTAATTTTAATATTCGGTTTTACATTAATCCCCTGGGAAATGAGTAGACATTCGCCGAAATGAGGTAATTGAATAACCACAGAATAGTGAACAAGTATTGGTAATGAAAAAGATAATTGATTTTATTGAGGATGAACATTATACACACCAGTTGCAAATTGTGTTGCGCAATGCTTTCAGAACTAATAAATTATGTGTTTGCTAATTTCCATAAATAATTAAGCTGGTTTTGCAAATGTAACGCGTTTAAAGTATAGGTTTCTGGGTTGGTTGGAAGAAATTGCCACCTGGTAATAAGTCCACCTTTACACTACATACTTTGTAATTTACTGCGCATATTACGTACCTAATATATTATCTGAAGAGTGAAAGAATTGATATAATGAGGCGTTTATTAGTTCATACCATCGTGTGTACTATTAATTATCAAACATACACGCAGGAAGTTAAGGGACGTACTTGACTTACTTTATTTAACCAGTGATTCCTGATTTTATTTGGAATAAAGAAAGTAAATTAAGAATGAGGTCTTTTTTTTTAAAATTTTTTTCTTCAAAATAAAACAATTTTTTCCCTCACATGTCGTCACTGGTCATTAAGCCGAGTAAGCATTGAACCCTATACCCCAGCCCCTAACTGTCCAATACCTACTATTTTTTTAATGTTTTTGGTTGAAAAAAAACATCAAATCTGGGGAAACGCATTTGAAAGATACATAAATGAATTACAGGTAATACAAAAAAAAAGGTAATGCAAAACTATTTAACAACAAGCCCAGAACATCCACAAAAAATTATATATGGAAACAAAACGATTAACTTTAAGAAAACCACATGAATACAATACATGTCTCCTTATATACAAAATAAATAATGAACTCGTATACACAAACACAATTCGTTAAAACGTCCCAAGTACACAAACACTTTATACGAAAACACGACAACATACATTTAAACACCATCCACGCTAACTGGTTGGGCGTTTACACAATTCATAGCTACACTTACCTACATACATCTACATGTATCATAGACCCTGTGCTTGTAGCTTGATTGTCACATATTCCTTTCCTATCCATCTCTATCATATTCCTTTTCCCCATCCTATCCCATCCCTATGTACCAGTCAATTTCGTTACCATAACAATCATTGTCGTCAATCGAAACTCGCCGCGTAAGCCTATAATTTTCCGCTACCCGTATCCTCAAACGGAATCCGCATATCGCAAGTATATAAGTGCATGAATAAACCAGCCAAGATAGCAGTGTCACAAATTACCGCAGTAAGTCCCTTCCTTCCTTTCCTTTAAGTGCATTCTTTCTACTTGTACAGTGGTCTTTCACACACCTATATTTCAAAACACATACAAGGTCCTTCGATATCCGCATCCGCACTTAAACCACACATCACTAACTATGGTAAACAATCCATTGGTTATGAGGGGGGCAGCTTATATAATTCACAGCGCTCTTGAGGCGATTAATCGATAAGGCGATAAGTTGTCCAAATTTATTATTATTATTATTATTATAATTGCCTCCCAAAGGACATTAAAAACGAAAAAAAACTCGGTAAATTTAAAAAAAATGTTAATACTTATTCTTGACTAGCTGGTACCCGGCATGCGTTGCTATGCCATTTGATAAAGAAATTATTTCTCCCTGCGCGTCCTTTCCCATTCGTCCCATTCACCTTCATCCGCCCCTTCCTCTCCCGCATCCCCTTCCCCTCTCGCGTTCATACTCCTCCTCCTCCACCTTCCCTCTCATCACTCTACTCCCCCCCCTTCCCCGTCCCGCGAACCCCCCTCCCGAGTTCCCCTCTCCCCTCCCGTAATCGTCTCTGCCTTCCTGCGGATCCCCTTCCCGAGCTCCCCTCCCCCTTTCCGAGTGCCCCTGCATTCCATACATTTATTCCCGATACATTCAGTTTTCAAACAGCTCGCGTGCCACCTATTGCATTTTTTTTAAACAAATTTCATGATGCCAGAGCTCGCGTCCTTTCCCATTCCCCTTCCACCTCTCCCGCGTCCCCTTCCTCGCTCGCGTTCCCACTCCGCCTTCCCTCTCCCCACTCCCCTCGCCCGCTTCCCCTGTCCTGTTAACCCTCCTCCCGAGTTCCCCTCCCCCCTCTCGAGCTCCTCTCCCGATCCCGGGTTCCCCTCCCCACTCCACCCTTACCTTATTTGCTTCTACCGAATGGACGAACGTCAAATGTTTGACAGGAAAATAGGTGGAACAGTTTATATGACGACCTCCGTAGTCCAGTGGGTAAGACTCTTGACTCACAATCCGGAGGTCGCGGGTTCGAACCCGGCATGCGCAAATAAATTTTATTTGATTAATTTGTGTTATTTCACAATTAATTCATTTAAAATAATATATAGTATATTTGCGGCATGTTCCAGAGTGGAAGATACTATCAGTATCGCCCTGGTGTAAGACCACCATTCAGAATTGAAACGTTGCTTAAAAATGGCTTTAATAAATGTATGAATATATACTTATATGAATAGCCAGGTACTTCCCAACCTTACTCTTCCTCACCTCCTTCCCCTCCCCACTACCCTCAGTCTCACAACATACCCCAATTGGGGATGCCATAGTCTCACTGGCTCCAGACGGGAGCAGTTGAGATTCTTGTGCGGTATTCACTGTAAAAAAAAATAAAAAATATGGGAAAATGGAATTGTTGTTTTCACTATCTTCCTCGCAACTTTTCCATATTTTCTCACCGTTAAAACCTTCCCTGGACTACGACAAACATTTCAAAACCAAAATCAGCTAAATCAGCCCATCCGTTTTCGAGTTTTAGCGAGACAAACGAACAGCAATTGATTTTTAAATATAAAGATAAACAAAATAATGAAATAGAATGGCGTTTTATTGAAATGTGTAGTTTTAGTAAAATGAGTGAAAATGTAATTTTCTTTTTACTGGAATAAAAAAAACAAATAATTTTTTTTAATTATGTCACCGGAAACCAAAATTTCATCACTGGTGAAAGTAATTGAAGTACGTCCCTTAATACCCTTTATACAAAAACGGCATAAATTAGCAAACACATAATATTTGAAATTTAAGTTTATTCAATATTACATTCTTCGGGAGGTCAATAACTCCTAAAAACTTAACGACGATGATTGTAGCAGACAAATTAATATCTTCATTTTTTGTCAATCCCAATATTACTAATTTCTATTTATTCCATTGGAAGTTGTTTGATTCATGTCGTTTATATATACTTACGTGTATTTTCATCTGATCTATTAAATTACGAGGCAAGTCAAAAAACAAATTAATGTTTGAAAAGTTTCGTAAAAAATCTGGAATGTGTATTGTGATCACTGAAGAAATAAACATATTAAGTCGTTCAATCCACTATATCAACTTTCACTGATTCGGAGAAAACCGCAAAAACTGTGACATCTCTAGCGTAAATAAAAAATTTCATTTATTTTATTTTATAACGAATTGGAGTAATTTATATTCGAAGAGTGTTTATTTTCCAATGTATGTCTAGAAATATTTCAGTAATTTGGATAAATAAAATGGATATAGCGGATTTTGATACTCACTTCGTGATTTATATGGAATATAGAGGCTTTTGAAACTCAACTGACCTGAGAGGCGTGTTTCTACACCCGCCATCTTGGAAAAATAACTGCTCGTGATTGGTTGAAATCCGATATAGCGGGTTTTGATAGTAACTTCGTGAATGGTATAGCGAGTTTTGTTTCTCACTCGCATTTTTAACATGGTTTTTGGTTGTGATAAGGGAGGTTTTGAAAGTCAATTTTAGGTTAGTCTTGTTCCTCGCAAAAATGTGAACAAGACGTCATACTCAGATCATTTTGTCAAAAAATCGGATACGGCGGGTATTGAAATTATAGAAGAAATAAGTGTATTGTAGGAGTAACAGTACAGCTAATACGATTCTTGTCTTTTCTTGTCTATTCTTACCTCTGCTTGTCTTGACTTGTCTCTGATTATCTCTTCTTAAATGTTCTCGTCTCTTTTTACTTCTTCTTGGATGTTTTTGTCTCTTCTTGCCTCTTCTTGCCACTTCTTCTATATTCTTGTCTCTTTTCGGCTCTGCTGGCAACTTCTTGTCTAATATCGTCTAATACTGGTTTTTTCTTGGGTTTTCTTAACTCATATTTGTTTTTACCGCATTTTCAGTCAAATTTTCACATATTATTATCTCGTCTCGCTTTTTCTTACATTTTTTGTATCTTAGTATTTTTTTTGTTTCTTCTAGTCTGTTCTTTTATCTTCTCTCTTATTTTTATCTCTTCTCGCTCCTTCTTGACTCTTCTTTAAGTTTGTAAGAAGGCACAAAACGATGCTAATTTAACAAGTCAAAATTTATAATGTAAACTTTTTACTTTATAATGTAAAATTTTTATTTTTTACTAAATAACTATATAATTGGGTGGAATGTTACCCGAAACGCTCGTCAGATGCTTTATAACTATTTTAAAATCCCCGACAGCTTAAATTCTATATTAAATAACAACCGAGTTAGTTTATCGAGGCGAGGTAATAAAAAAACGTTTCCCATACCAACAACCAGCCTGGCGCAGTCATAAATATCGCGCTTCGTGCAACAAAAAATATAATTATTATTTATACCCGCTTAAGTTAATTTAAAGACACGCCCCCTCGTTTGAACTTAACTTGGTTTGTGATTTTTTAAATTCAAATCGACGATTAGAAACATTCATAACTGCGAAACCATGATACTTTCCGACTTACATTTATTTATAAAATAATAGATTTGACTGGGTATAATGGTAAGCAATCACATTTACAATCTACGTCGAAATGTAGGAAAGAGTGCAAAAAAATTAATTATTGTACCTTCGTGACGTTTCGGTATTATAAGAAAGCGTAATGTTTTTTTAAACTTCAATAATCATTAATTTGTACCTCCATTACAGGGAATACAAAAATAACTTTCTTTAATTTGTATAAATGTGTCATCTGTTTTGCCTTCAAGAGGCATTGTTAAACTGTGTTGGAGCAACTAGAAAATGTATTATGAAGATAAAATATTGACACATACCTACGCACAAATAGGCTGGTAGATATTTAATGTTATCCATTATAGTAATTATTATAATATTATCCAGATTATTTCTCTTCCTTCCCATCCCTTCTACCCCTCCTCCCCAATCCCCTATTACCTTTGACTAAGTATATCTAGACAGGGCGTGTAGGTCTTAAAAATGACACCGGAACCAAAAATATTGGTTAACGAAAACATTTATCAAAAAGAAAGTCCATTATCTCACAGTCAAAAGATGGCAAGAAGCATTGGTTTGTACCTTTAGTATACCAGCATTTTCCCGTAACGGAATTACTAGCTTTGTGAAGATCATTTTTAATACACAAATTTCAGGCAGTTAGAAATATTTTAGGTATGGGCTATAGCGGACTTTATTATTAACAATTTAATCAGTTATATGGATATCTAAAAAAATATGTACATAACATCTGAATTCGAGGCAGCGTATCGAGAAAAGTAACAATTGATAAAAAATGTTTAATTTCTAAAGTAAAGTAAAACAACTACGTCAAGCAAGAGATGCAACGGAATTCGATGGGTGGTTGTATTATGAACTTTCTCGCAGGTGGTGTCACTTTGGGATTGGAATTGGTTATGGGAGGGCTAATCTATAGTTAATATATCGATGCCTATTACACGCCTTTAAGGGCCCGCAACCCGAATTTCTACCGATTTCTTACATATTTCCCTTAAGGTGGTACACAACCCTAACAATTTTTGTTTGCTCAAAACTCACATTTTAATCATTTCCGGCGAATTCGTAACTATAACAACTTTTTTTTATTTCCATGTCGCACAAGGAATGCGAGTTATTTATATTTTAGATTAATAAAATTAGTACCTTACCATTAATATATTTTACGTAAAACGATTTTAAAACTTTATAACCCGTTTTTCTACTATAAAGTTAGCGGTAAGCACCAGATTTTATTTTTCTAGACGATGAATTAATAACTTCGTGAGGACAACATGTAGACACATTTTAAATATTTGTAACACGTTCTTCAGAATTAATTAAAAAGGAAGCGGCAGAAAGGTCGAATCTCCAGGCCTGCTAGGGTGAATTCGACTGTACGTTCGTACAGTACGCCGTGCTGCGGCGTATATTTGTTTACACGCTTTCATCACTTACGTCGTTAAGATTCCCACATTATTCGTCTTCTTCTTCTTTTCTTTGATAGGGCAAATTCGATAGTAGGTCCGTCCAATACACGGGTCGCGAGTTGCAATTTGTATCCACGGCTTCTTTACTTACGTCGTTAAGATTCTGAATATATTTTACGGTATATTGTCGTCTTAAACACGGTAAGTTTTAAAGCTCTTAAAAAAATATATGTTATTCTTGAAGATAATATCTAAAATTCCATAAAATAGAAAAAAATCACAAAGTGTGCTCCAAAAATTATTGTAAACACGCTTGTTTCAGTTATTTTACAAGTTATATGTATGAAAATTCACAGTGTTTCATTAAATGCTCTTTAAGACAATGCCCGCGAGATTTTTGCTCTATTTTAAACGAGTCGTGTTTTATTAAATATTTTCGCAATTTTCGTATCGATTTTGTCGCTGTAAATGTTAGCGCTCTCCTCTAACATTTGTAATTTCGTATCTCTGCATCTTCTTCTTTTCGAGGCCGGTTGCAGAGCCTTAACCTCACAACCTAAGAGTATGGATATTAATGCCTGGATCACATGCACCGAGTAAATGGGCTAGACAGTGCTCTCGGCCGAGTGGTCACAACACACCACCGAGCTAAAGGGCGAGACAGTCACTCGCTTGCCCACTCGGCAGGTATGCACTCGTTGCGTACTCGCCACTCGCCACTCGCTACTCGCCATTCGGCACACGGCATACTAAATTAAAAACTACGTTTAAACACCTACTCGTTCGCCCAACTCTCTCGGCTTAGTATCATTTTGCTGTCTCGCCCGTCTAGGTGGTACATGTGATCCAGGCATAAGGTCACAACAATCCCAAATGGGGATGCCGCAGCCGCCCCGGGAACCATTCATTGGACAACTAAAACTTCTGCCATCGGTCACCCCAAGTGTTTTGATACGTTTGGTGACTTAGCTGCGTAGCGGGTCTGATCGGGTGAAACCGGTTTGAGAAATAACCCTTGTCCTCTCCAGTTCGGACTCTCTCCTCGACGCCTTGCATCAAAGTGGGAGGGATGGATTCATTGGACACTCCTGGATACACGACCCACATATTGCTGCCCACACCCATTATTTTATTTCTATCCCAGAACTTCCTCTCCATCGTTTCCTTTTAAAGACCCTCCAACCGGCACCCCTAAATATGACCCTGAAAGAAATTATTTTCCTGATGCCTCTTGGGTGGACTAAAATAAAAACAACAACATTAACAAACTTTATTGTATTCATTTGTGATGAATTTGAATTGCCAGTACCGCCGGATTACGAAATTTTCAAGCTCTGCCTTTCCCTGGAGAGAATGCCCGTTGGTATTCAAGTAATCAATGATTGTTTTAAACGTTTAATTACTCCATAGCATTCCGTTTGAAGCTGTATGAATAAACATAAGGGCCTTAACATAAATTATTACCGTGGAAACTTTTGACACATAACCCTTCCTCCTTCCTTCAAGACGGGTACCGGGTGACATGCGTCAGATGACAAATTAATGAAGAGAGCTTTATGTTGCCAACTTCGTCATTCCACAAAATACTATATTTCTATAAAACAATGTGTGATTTTGAAACAGTTGTTTTAGGTATAAAACGGAAAAAAATATAGAGCAAAAAAATATTTAATGAAGACAAATAACTTTGTAAACACCACTATATTATTTATTTATTTATTAATTTTAAGTTAGCTCACATCTTTGTGTGTGCTAATATTTTATAAAAATATAAACATTTACATTGGTTGGCAAACATAATCATTCTTTAAATATTACACATAAATAAAGACATTAATAATTGAGGTAGACATACTTTCATAATTCTTTTTTAAACTTATTTATATTTTCTATCTCAGTAATTTCATTCGGGATGTTGTTATACAGTTGGACGGCCTGGTACATCAGAGATTTCTGGGTGCTTGATTTTTTCTTGTCGGCAGTCTAATTTGCTTTGAATTTCTTGTCCCGTGTCGGTGTTTTTCGTTATTATAATGTATTTTTCTTTTTAGTTCCTTAGACATCATCCCATGTTTATTTTATGTAAAAAAAAATAAGTACATTCAAATACACAGTTTGCTTCACCTTCAACATATTTAGCTCTTTTATCATGTCTCGTATCCGTGTGTATATATGTTGCGCTTAAGTATTATTCGCATTGCATTATTTTGCAGTATTTGCATTTTTTTTTCATTTTCTCTTTATTGCAGAGAAAAAGAGTACTTGAACAGTAATTAAAGTGTGGTGATAAATTTGTATTATATATTATCTGGCATGTTTCATTATTTACTTTGTTTCTGATTCTATCAAGAAATGGTATTTTTTGCAATTTTTTTAATGTGTAATCTGCATTTTTTGAGAAGTTCAATTTTGAGTCTATAATGACACTAAGATATTTAATTTCTTCCACTTTTTTTATGATTTCTCCTTTTTTATGATGATGTAATAATATCTAAATATTTCGACAACTATTTTTTCTTCATCACGATATGATGTCATATTTATTATATATTATATCCTGATGAAGAAAACAGAGTTTTAAACAAACCACGTCACTCACCTCACGTCACTTATGCCACGTACACAAACCACGTCACAGAAAAACTATGTTTTCTACATCAGGATATAATTATAGTGGTGTTTACAAAGAAAGTTCTTTATTTTCATTATGTCAATAATGACGCCACAAAGCGTATTTGCAAAGTTTAAAGAAAAACAAATCAGAGTGTGTAATTCACGCGCGGTAGAAGTGAAACTCAAAAGTCGCTAGATGTCGCTTTCTTTTCTTTTGCCTGTTTATTTTAAAGTTGTTTGAAGATTTGACATTGCTTTCACAAAAATAAAAACGTTTTTTAATTGATTTCGTAGGATTTGAACCTCTGTTCGCTTGATGTCTGTCTCTCCAGCCGCTGAGACTTGTCGAGCGCCTTGCCCACTGGTATTGAAGGCCCGCGCCGGAGCTCGGATTTACCGCATTATATTAGAACCGATGACCCGCCAAACAATAAATTTGTGACACAATACCGTTTCATCCGAATTTCAAATAACTAACGGGGCTAAAGAAGTTTCACATCAAAAAATATAAATTTACTTACGGTACAATTTTTTTTACATGAATACCGTACAAGAGTCCCAACTGCTCCCGTCTGGAGCCAGTGAAACTATGGCATCCCCAATTGGGGGTTAAATGAGAATTGATTACAAAACAAGGTGTAAATCAAAGATATTGAAATAATATAACCTTATATATAAAAATGAATCTCTGAATGTGTTGCTAAGCCCAAATCTCGAGAGCGGATGAACCGATTTCGCTAATTCTTTTTTAGAATATTCCTAAGTACGAGGATGGTTCTTACGGAGATAAAAATTAAGAAAATTGCGCAGAAAATTGGATAACTTCAGAAAACCTAACGAATACCGCACGTTTGACAGTTCGCGTGTTTGAGAATGACATTTTGCAAACAATGATTGTTAAATCAGGATTCTATTTTTGAAAATCTTTAAGTTACTAAATTTATTTAAAGTAGGTACTCCCCTAATAGTTTGAATCGAATCAAGAATTTTAGGTATTTTAAATAGGTACCTATGTTAGGTACCAAATTTAATATACATGAAAAATGGAAATTGGAATAAAAATTGTAAAACTGAATGTACTGGGATTGAATATATGGAAAGCGGGAGGGAGGGAGAGTTGGGTGAGGGATGGGGGGTGGGTAGGGGGAGGGGGGAGTGGGGGGGAAGGGCGAGGAGGGGGGAGGAAGGAGAGGGGAGGGAGGGCGGTGAGAGAGGCGGGGAGGTGGAGGAGGCGGAGTGGGAACCCCCCTACACCATGCGAGCGAAGCCGCGGGAAAAAGCTAGTAATATTATAAAATAATATTGTATTTCAACATCTTTGTCGTAAATCTATGATTGAAATTAACTAAAATTTACAATTTTGGAAACAAAATGTTAACTAAAAACTGTTTGTAAGTGCTTTTGATGAAGTGTATATGTGAAGCGCTTTTTTGTAATTTCTTTCGGTACCATTAAAAATATCTGCTACTTCTGCATATTGCCAGTGCTGTGTGCTGTGTGCTGTGTGCTGTGTGCTGTGTGCTGTGTGCTGTGTGCTGTGTGCTGTGTGCTGTGTGCTGTGTGCTGTGTGCACGTGGTATAAGGGAGTTCATAAACGAAATAGTATCGAAATTATTGTTGCAATGAAAGATATTTTTGGTTCGTGTGACTCTATTTTTAGGAACATGTAATGAAATAGATTGCAATGATTCAGGGCTGTCAATAAGGGAATTAATGATTTTAAAAAGAAAAATTACATCAGATACCAATCTTCTGTGGGACGCTTTATTTATTTTAGGTTATTCATTTGACAATTAACTAACTAACTAGGTAGGCAGAGAGGAAGGACCGCCAATTCACATTCATGCCTCAAAAACGTATATCGTCATATTTTCAATAGGGGTGTTAAATTTATAATTTATATGTTGAAAATTTTTAAAATTATACAAAAAGATCGGTTTTTGTATTATGTCCTTAGTACTAGGTTTAATTATAATTATTTTTGTAACTAATTATAACAATATGATAAAACTATCGGATCGGTAAAATAAGAATTGTGTCATAAAGCGTCTATGTAAAAACGATCTTAAACATTTGCCTTTACGTAAAGTTTTTTTTTTACTTAATACAAAGTTTGCAAGATATTTACAAGGGTGTTTGATTTTTTATTTTTTTTTATGTGACACCTCCCAAGAGTTCTTCTGTCTGTACAATGTTCTTACACAGGGGAACACCCAGTTGGGCAGAAAGAGGAGGGTTAAGTTAGGGGTTGTAGGAGGGGATTTATTAATGCTCGTCTTGAATAGGCCCGGATTATATGAAGGAGGAAAAACAGGTGCCGGCAGCTAATTCCACGTACACGCCGAATTAAGAAAATGACCAGATCTCGTGAAGCCAACATCAACTGTCGATTGTTTGTCGATTTTCGTTTCACGTTCACTGGTGCACAAAGGATAAACGCAGCTAGCTCATTAGAGCAGGCTCCATTGAAATGCTTCTAGAAACGACTCAGAGTGTCCACATTGCATCTGTGGATTAGAGAAGGCAATCGTCTGTTAAATTACGTTTTAAATTAGCTCAAGTCTTCGGAAAAGTACGAGATCCAATAAGGTCTAAGCAATGCACTTTACGAAAAATGTATTTTGCAGTTTTTAGATCTTGGTGATGTAAGACTTGAGATAAAAACATTAATTTTTGGAATCGAAATAAATTGTTAGATTGAAGAGGATAAATCCATGTTTCTTGGTGATTTTGAAGGAAGATTTGGCATGCGCCATCCTGTAGCACGGTAGGTAGGGCAGTTGGCACGCAGGAAATATTGCGTTCTCGGCTTTTGACGTAAGACTATGGATTGTTCTCATGATAACCGCGTCTGCATTTGCATTTCATAACGCACGCAATCACCCCTCCACCCACCACCCCAGGCCTGAACCCCTCTCCTGAACTTCCCCCAACCGCTGCCACTTGCTGCTATTCGTGGTGGCTTTTCACAATAAATTAACGCTATGTTTTCCGTTCATTAAAATTTAAAATGCTACGGAAAGCCTTATTTTTCTTCATCAAGCTTACGCCAGCGCAGTTTACGGTTGGAATTCATTTTTCTAAATACTAAATAAAACCTTCCTACAGCAAAGCATGCAGCTGGAAGCACCTTAGAATACTAAGGTACGAGTATATGCACATTATTTATCATTTACTAATGGAATTGCAATACGAAGAACTTATGAAGCACTTGTTCGCAACATCCTAGAATACAACTCTATTATTTGGGCCCCCTCTGAATAAAACCATATCCTAGAAATAGAAAGAGTACAAATAAGGTTTATGCATTACCTGTATATGAGGGAATATACATACTAACCATTTCTGTAACCAGCATTGTTCCTAACTGGAATGGTCGATCTTAATACCTTAGAAGCCCGCCGAAAAATATTTTTGGGTAAACATTATTTTAAACTGATCTCCAGTACTGTACTGAATTCACCTACGTTAACGTATGTAGGAGATTAACATATATGTCCGTAACGCGTAACGCGCGTGGGAGATCCATTCATTTTTCTTCTTTTAAATTGTGTAATCTTCTCCGTAATAATTTGGTGAATAACTGTTTTATGGAGAACCTAAAATGAACCCTGGTAATTATTTATGACTGGCTGAAGTCCTCAGCGTTGACCAGTTTTTAGTTCTGAAACAGCTTAAAAACTAAACCCATGTTCCCAAGTCGTTCATTGTTATTTTTTTTCTTTGTCTTTCTCCTTTTCTTAAAGTCTCTACTCATTAGAAGAAGTGGAAGGTGTTGCATACCTACGTGGAAAACATCTACAAAATTGCACAAAATCTAAAATTACCTACATCAAATGAGTTGAAACTTCGCAGTGATATCGTTCACATCTCACTAATAATTGTAAAAATACCCATCAATATATCAAAAAGTGTCGGTAATTGTTACCACCATTGTGCCGTTATCGTGGAGAGCAGCCAGCATGAAGATCGGTCCAGCACAGCAGATGAACCCATCAAAGGTAAGGACTTTCTCCTTCCATTTGCGGAATCCTGTGATTGAGTTTAATAAACGCCGTCAACTGTCTTGTTTCACACAAATTAGATTTACGATATTGGTCATGACACCCGGGCTTTACGCAGAGTTTTTCCAATTTTATATAAATAGTGATCTTTCACTTATTTCATAGGACAAGTGTGCAAATTTTCACCAGCATCAGAAATAAATCGTTGATTTGAATACATATTTATTCCACGGCGCCCGCCCATATTTCCTTCCTGATATAAATAGAAACTAGCTAAAATACCCGGGTTTTTCACGAAGTTTTTTGATATCAAATCGTCACCTTAGTTCTTAATTGTCCAAACGACCATTTGAAAATTTTACAAGAGGCGAAGGTTTTCGTTCATTATTTCAATGAAACATTGTGATGGTTATTTAAAATAAAGCTGTTTCCGGAAAGGTAAAGGTCTCATTAGTTTATATCATTCTTAGTTTAGCGATTAACAATCATTTTTTATACTTTATTTTTTGTTTTAAAGTGGAGATTGAACAAAAACTAAAATGGTCGTTTGGACAATTAAGAACTGAGGCGACCAAATTTTGATACTAATTCTTCTCTTATGTTGAATATCACGTGAGAAAATTTTAATCAATAAGTAAAAATTTTCTTGAGGGTTGGAAAAAAGGGAGGTGATGATTTTTTGAAAGCTCATATTAACAGTGATCTTCCGTTTGTCGTAAAAATTTTGTTGTAAAATTTCATCATTCTCGGAATAAAGCTAAATACTTGTATAAAAATAAAATCCGCGCCGAACGCCCACCGCCACAGACACGTGTATATTTATAAATAATAAAAAACAATTATAATTACAATCACAACAACCTGACAAAATTACGAATACTCACAGTAACAACACGACAAAATACACTATTCTACTGCAGCCTTCAAAAGTGGACCTCCATTGCCCACTCTCCGATACAACGATTTCCCTCTATGGAAAATCAGTACTTAGGTGATTTTGATATACATATTTAATATCAACTTGGCGAGTTTGGGGATCTTGTAAAAAATATATTCCACTATTGCTAAACATAATATCTGCATTTTTGTATTTTTGTGACATGTGTGCATTTTTTATCTAATTTTATTTTTATTATTTCTTTATCTGTCATGCATTAATTATACTACCATACATGTAAAAGCCCTCTAGGGGTTAAATAAATAAATAAAAATTTCAAATCCAAAACTGAACTGAAAAATAAATTAAAATGCTAAAAGTGGAAGGAAAATTAGGCTATGGTGACCGCTTTCATATCTCGCAACAACTGCCTTACTGTATACATAACTTACGAATATAATTAACTTATTTTAATTTGCCTTATTTATAAATAAATTATAACTATAATAATTAGCCAAATGCATAAAACAATCAGTTGAAACATTGCATGCTGCATGCAGTAGCTTGTTTCTATTTTAAAGCGATACAAAAGGCAAATAAAACATGAAATGTTTCGATGTTTTAAGTTTAGATACATTACAAAACAGTACCTACTGAAAGCCAATGACACCTAGCTTGAATTATCCTTCAACTGATTCAGTCAATTAAACTATCCTACCGCAATTGTAAATGCCTGTAAAAATGTATACAGCCTACATCAAGCTATTTCTAGC
Source organism: Limnephilus rhombicus (assembly GCA_929108145.2). Lineage (NCBI taxonomy): Eukaryota > Metazoa > Arthropoda > Insecta > Trichoptera > Limnephilidae > Limnephilus > Limnephilus rhombicus. Next base: position 47,611,334 of record OV815283.1, read on the forward strand.
TCGACATCAATATATTTCCGTTTTACAGTAAAATTCAAATAAATTGAATATTTCTGAATATATCCGAAAACTAAAAACTGTTTTGAAGAGGTGAGGAAATACACTTTCAAATTTCGTTATTCAAATTAAATTTTTGAAATATAAAATTTTTTCATGCGAACATAATAATTTTTTTTAAACGGCTCACCTTACACCTAAAATTACGGATATAAAAAAACACAACATATTTTATTAGGCAAATGTATTATAAACATAATCGTGAACTCATTTTGGGTCGGTTAATGTAAAGAATAAAAAAAATTGAAACTTTCATTTTTTTTAAATTGAGGTAGAAAACTTTGGATTCGTAAATTACGGTATATTTTGTAGACTTGCATATTTAAGACTTGAATACAAAGCGTGGTATTTTCTCTTTAGATACCGTTAAGATCGTATTATTCTAACCAAGGGAGATAATATTATTTATTTCTAAGGGAGACTCAATGATTTTTATGATACCTTTTTTTCACATTTGATTCACACCGGAGGCCCTGAAGGGAAATATTTTCATCAGGCCCTGAGGAAAACAATCCCCTTCAGTGCCTATGTCATCTTTAGGGATGCTGTGTGGAGGATTTTTTCAGGAAAGGAAACAAAGAAAAAAAAATCAATGTTCATTTAGTATTTATTACTAAAATCAATATAATATGAAAAATAGTAATTTTTCAATATTTAAGATTTTGCATGTCTTCAAAGTCACCTGTGCACATAAAAGCACATTAAGAAATATTTAAAATATATGTATTTTTATATGCATATGTGTGTTATGTCCCACCATTTAAATCTAAATATTAACAAATAAGGAATCTCAGGGGAAATTTCCCCGCGTTATAGGGAAAAATTTAAAACCCAGCGATTCACGAAAATGGCTAAGATAATATAACATGACACTTTTTAATTTGTGTTCGGGAATGATCGCTGTAACTTCGAGTTTTTACGAGCGGTTACTAGGATCAAATCCGTTGTGAGTAACAATATTATACAATAAATTTTGGTGAAATTGACTTAAAAATTCGATGAGGATGACACAAGCGACAAAAATTTAAACTATTTTGTCAAATTTAGAGAAAATCGATTGCCCTGCTTAGAAATGTGAGCCTGCTTAACTGAGCACTGGAGATCAAAATCAATCGTTCATAATGTTGCTCTCCTCTCTTCGTCAATTGTCCTCTGGCGTTCTCCTTTTTTTTAAATTTAATCGGAGTTTTAGTATTAATTAAAACCCCAATTCGCATAAGTAGGTCGTGTCAAACGGTAATAAATGAAAGCGGTAGATTCTATTTTTTTACATGCAGCCACAAATATGTTTGCTCTGTTTCGGAAAATTTTATTTTTAATGTCCGATCAGCTTTTAGCTCCATGAATTCTTCCTGCTCGTTTATCGGTAAGCGTTCAAGGGAAATGCTATCTGTGAATCGATTTCGTACCCAGTCCATGTCTATAGGTTGTAGGTCACACTAGTGTATGTGAATATAGGTGTGTTCGCATGTCTCGCCGCTCGGAAAGGTTCGGGCTTACGGAGATTGACGAGTGGGCTCTCAGTACAAAAGAACAGCTGACGTGTTCCACCATCTCAGATCTATTCTAGAAGCCTCAGTAAACAGTCGCTACCGTTGACATAAATACAATACTACTTGAATCCATTGTAATTCACAATAAACTACAGATATCGAACTTACGTTGTAATCCTCATTATTGTGGGCTAGTGAGCCACTGAATTAAAGAACATTATACTTACGATAATATGGTTCATGAATCGGCAGCCATGACATTTGGGAACATTTCATGTACTACCATTGGTATCGTGGCTGATCCACAACACCAACTTAGCGCGAAAGCTTTAAATCTTGTCCGATGACGTTGAAATATTAGAATTCCTGCCTAGCATTTTTTTGTTGAGCTCATTTAAATGAGCAATACGAGATATGCAAATTTTGCAATCCATTCCTCTTTTATAATTTTTAAACAGAGAAGCAAAATCTGATCCCGGGTCTCTAAAAAAGTTTTGTGGCTCGCTTGCAGTGAGGCACCCGACTAATGACCACCGTACACCAGTGTGCCGCGGCACACGCTTTGCGGAACACAGACCTAAGGCATCTAATAAATAGTTTCAGGGGCAGCAGTACCCATACCTGCCTCCCAAATTGCATATTGTATCGCGCCGTTTTTACGCTTGCCACTACACCATCTCTTTCCCCCGTACAGCGCCATCCTGCTCACCCAAAACTAGGCGAACCATTTCCTACTCTCAAGTCGCTACATAAACCACGCCCCGCAACAAGGAATGGCCTATATAAAGAGCTGCGAGCCCTAAATTAAACCAGTTCGTCTGCAGCTCGCTCTTGGCTAGTACGCTCTCTTAGTTGCGCTTCGTCCTTTGGCACGACCCTCTAAGGAGTATTCTACTACCATAAGTAAAGCACCAACCAGACCCCGACTGCTGCCTTAGTTGCGCTTCGTCCTATGGTACGACCCTCTAAGCAGAACCACAGTCAGTTTTGTTGTTCCCAAAGACTAAACAGCAAGGTTCCCTCCGATCCCTTGCTCAGTTGATTATTATTATTGTGAATTGATATATTGTGACTATTTTTACTATATGTGATCTGTGAACTTACTTTAAATAAATAACATTTTACCAACAATTGTGTTATAATATGAGATTTTAGACAGACCTATTTGAGTTGATCCGAAAACCGAACAAATAGACCGTGTCGGTTTAAAAAACAACCAAAAAAATCAATTCCCGGCAGTTGAATGAATTATTACAAAGCGTTTATGGTCAATATAACGATTAACCGAAATACGATTTTTTTACGAAATCCATAAATAATAAAAATAAAGTTCTATTCCTAAGTACCACGAGACCATTGGCAGAGCGTGAACAGTGACAGTAATTTATGAAGACACGAAATATAATAAATTTACTAATAATAAGGAAGGAAAGGGCAATTATTAAATGTGATCCGAATTTATAATTTATTGCTTTGTTCACCGTTCAGCATTTTATTGGGGCGATTAGGAATGCGTGTTAATGGCTGCTTCTTGCGGAGCCATTGGGATATTGAAACGCTCTGCATTTTATATTTATACAAAAATACAGCATTATTTATAAGGTCGAAGAAGACTTTAAATGCATGACATTAAAGCTTTTCTTTTCGAACTCTATTCTTGTGAACATTATTAGACTGACTGAAGAAGAAGATAATATTTTCGTTAGAATAACCATCAAAAGTTATAAAAGAGGGTTTTTCTTATAAAAAAATGATTATTAGACTCGTTTATTTTTAAGTAAAAACATGTTTAGCACTGTTTTGACAACAAAAAATAGCTAGACTCTAAAAAGAGACAAACACATGCATCTATAGGATTTATGAGTCTAGTCTAGTATATATTCGTACGGTGCTTCGTAGCCTATCGGTTTCCTCTTTTTGAGGTGCTTCGTAGCCTCCCCACTCTTGTCTACTTTAGTTATCTGAAGGTTTCACTTCTACTGCGTGTGAATTGCACAGTCTGATTTTTTTAATGTAAATACCGCATAAGCGTCCCAAATGTTCCCAATCGCATCGAGCCAGTGAAATTATGGCATTCCCAATTGCTGTATGTTGTGAGGCTGAAGGCAGTGGGGAGGGGAAGGCGATGGGGAAGAAGAACATGGGGAAATACCTGGTTATTCAGATCTGGTCACCAAATACGACTAACGCCATTTGAAGCAATGTTGTAAGAGACTGAAGATGGTGGGGAGGGGCAGGAGATGAGGAAGAGGAAGGTGGGAAGTACCTGGCCATCCAGATCTAGTTACCAAATACGGCTAAAGATATTTCAAGCAACGTTTCAATTCTTAATGGTGGTCTTACACCAGGGCGATACTGAGAGTATCTTTCAATGAAACATGACGCAAATATACATTACATGTTTTTAAATGAATGCATTGTGAAATAAGACACCACAATATAATGAAAAGTGCTTGCGCTTGCCGCAATTTGAACCCGGTACCTCCGGATCGTTACTCACCTATATTATTACCTATATTATCAGTTTGTTTTTCTTTAAATTATAAATAACACCATGAAAAACTGCCCCGGTTTAGTGGGTAAGATTAGTTTAATGAGTAAAATATTGAAAGGATATCGGTGAAGTGGACCAACCTTGTCTTTCAGACTCGGTGTCCTAAAAAAGCTAAACCATTCATTTCCAACGTTTGGAATATAAATGACATATGCACAAAAAAAAACACACAATAAAACTCTCGATGTCAACCCTTCCGAAACCAGGTGTCGGTGCATTATTATCAGATAAAATAATGAGAATAATTTCATAATTTTTTTAAATCTGAAAACATTTTGGGAGACAGGTATGGGTAAGGGCCGCCCGCGAACCATTTATTGGATAACCAACATCTCTGCCATAGGTCTTCTCAAGTTGTTCGCTATGTTCACTGCTTGGGCTGGCAGGGGTGCCCGGGTTCACCGGATGAGATGTATTCAGAACTTGGCGGCGGATGCTCCTGCCCACCAGCTGCGTCGCAGGCCAGTTCGGGAGAGACCGATTTGGGCAGACCATTGGAGTGACCTCCCCAGCTGGCCGCTCTCGACCCACCGTCTTGTATCGCAGCGGAACGGAAGGATTCATTCGTCCGTCACTCCTGGACACACTGACCCCTAAATTCCAACCTTTTTCCTTCCTAGAACATCCTATATTCCCTAAAAAAGACCCTCCACACAGCATTTCCAAAGATGGCATAGGCCCTGAGGGAACTTATTTTGTAAATTGTGTAGGGTTAATGTAAAAAAAAATTATGAAAGTTAATTTTATTGCGAAAATAATTTTTCAACTTTTGATTTCATCGTTGAAGGTTGAGTCGGCGTCAGGGACTTTCAAACTGTCACCGCATTTATAACAAACGCAGTTGCTTAATTATCCATCACTGCCACTCTAGAGCTAAATATTATACCGAAGCTTTGTCGTGTACTGAAAAATGGTTTAATAATATCAAACCCGAGAGCTTTCGCATTCTGATTCCTGTGGCCATAAAAACGACAAGTAAAAACCAACACATCAAAACGTATCATTCAGTTAATATCCAAAAAGGTGCAAACCTGTGCGGATTGGTACTTTTTTATATTATGGAAGTATTATTCAAGCATGCATGTACCTTTTTGGCCTTGATATATTCCGTTTTCCGGAGTCGTTCGCAGCCAATGTTCCGTGCATTTCCGTACCTTTTTGGGTTATAAACAAACTTGGAAACAGAAAACCGTGTCGGTATATCCGTGCTCACAAGTTACAAGACACGCTTTTCGACAAGTAAAGCTCTAGTAACCCTCTAATATAGGTTATTACCTACATAGAGAAACGAGTACATCCGGGCAAATTCTTGGCAATTAAATATACAGTGGAATCCTTTTATAATGACGTCGCAGGGAAATGATAATCATGTCATCATACTAAGCGGAAGTCACACAAAGCATTTTGTAGAAAATAAACAAACCTCCGGTTTTTTTAGGTTTTGTTTTAATAGAGAGAATCACAGCATATTAAATCGTAATAATTTTTTTACGTCAATTAATCAATCGTAAATGCCTTACGACGACGTTGAGGTGATATTTTTTTCAATAATCACTAACGAACAATGCGTGACCTTCAACTACCCCCCGAACACTGCCGAAGGTGTTAGGAATCATGTCGGTCACTATAACCGGACATAATTTATTAAAAATAGGTCATGTCACCACAAGCGAAATCATTACATGTGACTTTGTTATGAAGAATTTTATATGAAAACCAAACTTCGCTGTGTAATTAGGTACTTCATATTAAGCGGTTGGTCAATATAGGCGGAGTCTTAATAAACTGATTCTACTGTACTCAAATAACATGCAAGAAGATTCAAATAAACTCAAAATTATTATCGTGATTTATTTTTGGATACTCTTCAATTCCCAGTGTCACCTGTAGGTGACACAAGTTTGGTAATTTTTTTCTACCACGTGGAAAGTTTATTTTTAAATTCTACTACTACCATAGTAAAGGCAAGTAGTTACTCTAATCGTATTTTTTTCTGGCAACACTAGCCACACGCCATTTATCAAATTCATTCTCGTGTTTCACGCGAAATTGGAGCAGTCTGAATTTGTGTGATCTCTTGCGACATAAAGTGAAATAAAAATGCCTAAGCCGTAAGTATTATTTTTTTCTTATTGTATACAATAAATGAATAAATAAGCTAAAGTACAAATGTATTTTATGACAAAAATAATTTATGGAATGTTTGTTACAACGTTGTAAATATGCCGTGTCACCTGTAGGTGACACTGGGCATTGTAACTATTCAATTGGTATAATGACTATTGTTCGAAATTCATTCTGAGTAATAAATAACTGGACCGTTGTTTACATTTGACCTTATCGCTACGTTGTGATGGTGTTTTATAATTTGTTTACGTATTACAAGTTGACGTTAGATGAGATTGTGGAGGAAGTGCAGGCCGGGGAGGACCCAGGCGATATTATTTTATTACCTCTTGATGGATGTTGTGGTGATGGACGAAGATAGTGGAGATGAAAAAGAGGCTAATATTCTTCATCTTCCCAGTCGCATTTTTCGATTTCTATTAGAACTCCAAAATGGACCTTCCATCTCTGTAGAAAATAGTGTACATGACTTGAAGAAGAGAAAGAGGTGAAATCGATGTTCCTGCCCCGAAGAAAAAAAAGAAAAGACAGCAATATAAAAAATGGTACAACAGTCTCAGCTATACTTTTATTTCTTGTGGTAATGGAGACCGTGATGAAGAAGTATTTTCTAACTTCAAATAATTGCAAGAGCAGAATGCTGGCGGTACAGGTACTATTCGGGAAAACCGTCTGGAGAACTGCAATTTGCCACACTCAAATGACATGAAGAAAGTGTCGTCTCATAAAGTTTCTCAAGAAAATAGTATTGTCACTATTGCATCTAACTGCCATTGATTGCATCCTATCTCGAAAGTGGAACGTATTAGGTATGTGGATAAAAAACTGTCAAAAATTCAAGTAGATTCCCAGCAATTATGAAGATGTACAATAAGTACATGGGTGGGGTAGACCGTTTTAACGAAAGCGTTCACTCCAGGAGGGTAGCTCTTCGCGGCAAATAGTGGTGGTTCCCCCTGTTTGCTTTTGGATTAGATGCAGCTTGCCAAAATGCATGGCTGTTCAAAAGACAGTCAGAAAACAACTGGAACTACTGCAATTTCCGGCGAAATGTCACAACCAAATACTTGCAAACATAAGGAAAGCCTCCAATCCTCAAATCCGATTGTGGCATACTTCTGTGGAGCTCATGTAAAATAAATCTAAAAATAATCAAAACAGTAGTTAATTTTTTTTTACATGTTGCAGAGAGCTGATGACCACCCATACCCCTTGTCGAACTTCTCTACTCCGCCCCCCCCCCCCCTCCTCTTAAGGTGTGACTTAATTTATGGATGGCCACTAACGAGGAAGCGCAAACGGCATAATAACCCAAAAATAAAATTAACTAGTGTAATTTCGTTCTTAAACTTCATCAGGGTTGTTTCTCAATGTTTCTACAGATATAATAATTAAATGGAAGGGTTCTTAGGAAGTCGTGGTTAGTGTACTCGTCGCTAGTTTTAATTTTACTTCCAGCATACCTCGCTGCCTTTTTTAGAAGCAACGATACGTCAAATAAGGACAATTTATTTTAATTTAATTGCCTGTGTTGTCAATGTCGTTCCGTAGCCCCCATGTCGTTTTACTATTTTTTGTGACCGTCAAAACAATTATATCAATTAAAAAACTATTCATTAAATTACCCCAATCGTTAAAATGCCATTCACCAAAATAACCGTCAACAAAAGAACCCTTTAAAGCTTACAACACACATAAAATATTTTTATAAATACGATCCTAGGACTGAGAACAGAAGCCTACTTTATTTCGAAGTTATCTTCTAAATCCTTATTTGAAAAGTGTTTTCCTTCTTGTGTTTTTCCAATTAAATGATTTTATTCTTTTGAATAATTAAATACCTACTTTACTGACATTTCTATCTTTCTCGTATTTCATATATTATGAAATTTTTCTCACAGGAATAATCTAGAAGCTCTTATTCTGGCTAACATTACTCTTTCGTAGTAAATAAAATGAACTTTATATTTCAGCGTTTTATACAAGAAATAATATCGGTAATTTTTTGAGAAATACTAAAGATAAAGACCATAAATTGATTTATTCAGGAATATATAAACTCAAATGCAATGATTGTCCCTCATTTTATATTGGAAAAACAACTCGTAATTTTTAAATCAGAATCAAAGAACATTTAAGGTGTCTTAATAATAATAATTTTTCTGAGTTCGCTAACCATATCATTGAAAATAACCTTAGTTTTGAAAAAAATACAGGGATAAATATTCTTCATATTAATCATAAAGGAAAACGTTTAGATAACTTAGAAGCTTTGGAAATTAAAAAATCCCTTAAAAATAATGAATCTAATATCAACAAACAAAAAATATTGTCATATAGCCCAATCATGGATTTGTTCCCCTACCCACCCACTCTACACTAATACCTACCCACCCAATCTACATTATTAACTAACAACGACTCCACCCCCTACCATAATAAATCATTGTTCGAAACTGTCAAATTAGTATAAGCTTTCCCTGACGAAGGAACGTTTGTTCCGAAACCGGTCGGATTTGCACACTATGTAAGTGGATTTTACAAAGTTATATTGTTGCATTTTTTTAAAATGAACTTTAACTATATATTGTTTTGGGTTTTTTTTTCACAAATTATTTATACCATACTAATATTTTTGCGTTTAATTCGTAGAAATTGAATTTAAATTAAATTTAATAATATTATTATCAAGTTCTGCAAGTACGAGTATTTTTGTTTTCGTTTTTCTTACAGATGTTTCGGCTTACAGGACCATTTTTCAAATGTGGTTAAACCACTTTGAGACGACTTATTTATAGGAATGTAAAAGTCAACTTTTGAAGGAGTCCAAATGATTTATTACCGGTTAAACCAATTTACTGAGAAACTAATTGAGACAGTAGACACTCCATTATGTGGAAGATTTATTTTCTCCGCAATAAATGTTAAGGTTTTCTGGTTGTTCCAAAGCTAAATATCACTAATGGTAGGTAACTAGTGTTTTAATTATTATTTTGACCTCAAGACTTCTGAGTCCGGAGCAAAAGCTCATCTCTTATGATTAGTGCCTACACTTTAAATTCCTTAACCTCTGGGTCCAAAGCAAAAGCCCAGGTTAGTACCTACACATTTAATCAAAAGCTCAACTTTTTGTATGTACCTACTCATTTAATTCCTTAACGTCTGGGTCTAAAGCAAAGGCTCATCACTTATGGTTAGTACCTACTCGTGTTTTTATTTCACATTTTTTGTAAGGACTCATAAGGAACACTATAGGATTACATTTAAAGTTTATTATAATTAAGCGCACTTGATGTAAAATAACTCAAAACTGCGCTATAAATAACACAATACCACCTTATTATTATTATTATTATTACTCATTTAATACCATAACCTCTGTGATTAAAGTTAAATCTCATCAGTCTCATCACTTATGGTTAGTATATACTCATTTAATCCCACAACCTCTGCCCTCTGGGTATAAAGCTATTGCTCAACGCGCATGATGAGTCCTACTCATTTTATTCCCACAACCTCTGGGTAAAAGCAAAAGCTCAACGCTTACGGTAAGTACCTACTCATTTAATTCCTTAACTTCTGGGTCCAAAGCAAAAGCTCAACACATCACGACCTTCTTATTTAATTAGTACCTACTCATTTAATCCCACAACCTCTGGGTATAAAGCTATAGCTCAACACGCATGATGAGTCCTACTCATTTAACCCCACAACCTCTGGGTAAAATCAAAAGCTCAACGCTTACGGTAAGTACCTACTCATTTAATTCCTTAACTTCTTGGTCCAAAGCAAAAGCTCAACACATCACGACCTTCTTATTTAATTAGTACCTACTCATTTAATCCCACGACCTCTGGGTATAAAGCTATAGCTCAACACGCATGATGAGTCCTACTCATTTAACCCCACAACCTCTGGGTAAAAGCAAAAGCTCAACGCTTACGGTAAGTACCTACTCATTTAATTCCTTAACTTCTGGGTCCAAAGCAAAAGCTCAACACATCACGACCTTCTTATTTAATTAGTACCTACTCATTTAATCCCACGACCTCTGGGTATAAAGCTATAGCTCAACACGCATGATGAGTCCTACTCATTTAACCCCACAACCTCTGGGTAAAAGCAAAAGCTCAACGCTTACGGTAAGTACCTACTCATTTAATTCCTTAACTTCTTGGTCCAAAGCAAAAGCTCAACACATCACGACCTTCTTATTTAATTAGTACCTACTCATTTAATCCCACGACCTCTGGGTATAAAGCTATAGCTCAACACGCATGATGAGTCCTACTCATTTAACCCCACAACCTCTGGGTAAAAGCAAAAGCTCAACGCTTACGGTAAGTACCTACTAATTTAATTCCTTAACCTCTGGGTCCAAAGCAAAAGCTCAACACACCACTACCTACTTATTTAATTAGTACCTACTCATTTAATCCCACAACCTCTCTGATTATAGCTAAAGCTCACCACTTGCGGTAGGAACCTACTCGTTTGATAATTATTTATCCACTTTGATATTTCTATGAATTGATTACCCATAAATCATATTGCGTTTCCCGTGTCCCTTCCAATTTATGACAACACGATGGGGTAGCGCTGTGTTGTTTTTACATGGGACAACCGGCATAAATTAACCCACATCACGTCCCATAATAAATGCAGGAACAGTTCAGATTAACCAGAAACAATGATCACACGAACAAATCTTAAATCTTTTGTTAAATGGCCGTCGCTTTTTAGGTTCACCTCTACCGTGTCATCAATCATCAAGGCTTATCCACGCTAAAACATAACATTGATTTTAGTTCATGAAATTAGTCGAAAGAATCAGTTAGATACATTTACATGTATTGCAATTGATAAGTAGGTACATTTTTTTAAAATTTATTCGAATAACTTTACACGGTTATACACATCGATGTTTATCGATACTCGTAGTTTCTGTGAAAAATTATGTTCATTGAAGGAGATAATTTTAATAAACCTAAACTAAATATGAAACAGAAGAAGACGCATAAAATTTAAAACAAAGGTAACAGTCGCTACTGGGGATCTAATGTAAGATCTATGTCTAACCGGACAACACTCTAACCACTGAGCTATTGAGACCATAGACAACGAAATTTTTTTAATTATTATTTATTTATTTTTTTTCAACGCCCTGATGGGCTTTTACATGACAAGTTTATGATACAGAGACAGTTTTTTTTTAATAAAAAAGATAAACTATAAAAACATAACAAGTAAGCATCATATGAAAGGTAGGTATACAGATAAATTTAAGGAAAGATAGTGCATTACAATAAAAGAGAAAGTATCTTAGTTGTGAATGGCATAGAAAATAAATTAGTTGGTATGTTAGTAAATACAAAATTTACAGGTGACTGATTAAATGTCATAAATAATACATGACAAAATGCAAGATACATAAAAAGAAAACATTAACAAGTTTTTACAGAGAGATAGAAATACACAAATATACGCAATAGACCCTACGTGATGCTCCTTAGATATCAAAATATTCTACATAAAAATATTGTTCAGATATTTCTTGAATAACGGTAAACTTGTATTAAATACATCGATATTTGAGGTATATTTGTTCCCTAGTGTGTGTAGTCGAGGAATTGATGCGTGTGTGTGGTAGTTGGTTAGAGAATTATTGTTGCAGAATAATATATTTTGCCTTGTCGCTCGAGTTGGTACCTTAAAGTCAGAAATTGATAGACTTTCCCTAATATAAAATCTGGGTAACATTTTAGAACCATATTTTTGGCACCAGGAGAGTGTTAGAAAACTTTGAATAAACTGCGACATAATTCACACTTTGACCGACGAGACTTTTTGGGACTAAACGCAATATCACAGATTTTTTGAATTAATAATATTTGGCTGATTTTTACAGCGCCGTTTTTGTAAAAAAAAATAGCTTAAGGGCTGTGTTTATTATGTTAGAAATAAGAAAAGTTTTGGTTTTGCCAGTATATGAATTAGATCTAATAGGTATTTCCAGATATTTCTCCTATTCTTCCGCTTTTCAGTTATGTGCCTACCTACTGATAATGTATGGAGGATCGACGTAACATTAATTTCACTCCAACTACTGCTGTAGCGGCCTGATTTTATTCGAGCAAAACATGTTTCAATATCTTTAATGATAATCGAATACATGGTCAATTTTTGCAGTTATTATCTTTGAACACGAAACATTTTACAAACTATGGCAGAATTTTACGGGGAATTTATTGACATTATAACACAAACCTCGATTACTGTAAACTTTATTGGAATCCACTCTGTGATTGATAACAACTTACAATCTACTTAAATATATTGTGGCATAACTAACAAAGAGGCCGATAGCACTGTGGATAGACCCTTCAGCTCTCTAGAATGCGTAGAAACCACTGCGCAGATTCAAAAAATATATTTTTATTTCACCCAGACAACAATAACATTGTTTAAAACTACTGTCAAATTTTGCTCTTCCACTTTTTTAAATTAATATTGTGATAAAAACCGATATATAACAATGACTACACGTGCAAATTCTAAGTCCACCAATAATCCTAATCCCGAACTACTGCAAATTCTAGATAAAAAGTTCGATGAATTTAAAATTCAGTTTCTAGAAAAATCATTTGCAGACTTCAAAAATACCATAGTAGAAGTTATCAAAAAGGAGTTCAAGGAGGAAATTGAGGAGCTTAAGAAGAAAGTGAAACATTTGGAAGGACAAATAGAGCGCAATGATCAATATAATCGTGCAAATAACCTTATAATAAGTGGCGTTCCAGAAGATAGAAACGAAAATATTTATGACATTCTCTCCAAAATTGGTGCTACAGCTGGTTGTAAAATCACCCGAGAGGAAGTGGACTTCGCAAGCAGAATCTCCCCCAGAATAAACCGAAATGTGACAAATGGAAAACAGAGGAACATTATCGTAAAATTTACACGCCGACACCTGAAAGATAACCTGTTAGCTGCAATAAGGAAGAGGAAGGGAATGTTTGCCTCAGAATTGCAGCTTCCTGGTGCCAGCAGAATTTACATCAATGAACATTTAACCCCCAAAAATCAGCATCTCCTAAAACAATGTAGAGATATAAAAACGGACAGAAAAATTCTCTACTGCTGGATAAAAAATGGGAAAATCTTCATTCGTGTAAGTGATACAACACCCATAATTTTAATTGCGGACCAAGATGACGTTAACAGACTTTCAACATTGAAGACAATGCCCACACAAGATGATTCTACATCGGCCCTCCCTTTAGGAAACTAAATTTACAGAAGAATATCAAACGTATTACTATTTATATCAAATTTAACCTCTTGCAGTACCTTAACATAATATTCAATTTCTACTTAGTCATAATACACGAATCATCACTATACGTTAATTACAAATTCCCTTTAAAATCTTATCAAATAATGTTAAAACATGTTTTTATCAATTGTTTGAATTGCAATTGTATTAGTAATCTGTCCATAGATATAACAATCAATCTGTCAAAACAAAAGCCTCTTAAAACCATAGACATTTTAATTTACCACAAACAAAAACAAAAAAAGTCGTATGTTCAAAAATGCCCCCAATCACAGCATAATTATTTTTTTCCAAACTATTTTCCAAACAATTTCACGAACATAATATTTAAAAATGCTTAACATATATTTTCAAAATGTGCGAGGTCTTCGCACAAAAACTCATAGCTTCTTAAATCAGGTCCTTTTGAACAATTACGATATTTATCTTATATGTGAAACTTGGCTAAATAAATCAATCCAGGACAATGAATTGTTTGACAATAGGTATGATGTATTTAGAGAGGATCGGAACTACTTTTTGTCTGGACAGCAGCAGGGAGGGGGGGTACTAATTGCAACATCCAAATCTCTGAAGGCTCAGAGAATTCCCTGGTCTACGTGTACTGAGGAGATCTGGATATCAGTGCCAATACTAGGTAACAATAATAAACTCAAAAATGTATATATCTGCTGCACATATCATCCACAAAACACCAACTACATCCACAACCTAACTCATCACTTCAACACCACATCAGACCTGCACGCAAATCACCCGGAAGGATTGTTTTTATTAGCTGGAGACTACAATATATCCAAACTAAACTGGAAGTTAACCGAAGGGCAAAACCAATTAGAACCAAATTTTCCAGAAGACACTGCTAGCTGTGCCTTGGTAGACTTCCTTTCATTCACCCAACTACACCAATTCAATTCTATAACCAATACAAACAAACGAATTCTTGATTTAATCATGACAAATATTTCAAAATGTAGTATAACCCATTGTACCGAACCTCTGACGCCTGAAGATTCACATCACAGAGCATTAGACATAGAGTTATCACCTGTTACTGTACCGTCTCTCTCCAGCTCATCTAGGACAGTTAAAATGTTTCACCGAGGTGATTACGGTCAAATCACTGAGGAATTATCCAAAATAAATTGGAAACTCCAATTTCAAGGTAAGGATACCGAAAAAGCCGTATTAGATTTTTACAATATCATAAATGACATTATTCGCAAATATATCCCCGAAAAAAAAATTAACGGTAATTTAGAAAGGTTTCCCCCCTGGTACACTTTACCACTTATTAAAATTGTAAAAGAGAAATTAAAATATCACAAGAAATGGAAAAAATACAAGAACCTGGCTGACTACCAATCATTTTCAGTACTGAGAAATCGTCAAAAGAAGATCGCGTTAGAATGTTATGAAAACTTCATTATGACGGCAGAAGATTCAATAAAAAAGTGCAGCAAACAGTTCTGGTCATTTGTTAAATCAAAGAAATCCTCTTCCGATTTACCAAAGCAAATGTATCTTGGAGATATTTCCTGCAATGATGGACAATCCATATGCGACCATTTTAGTGATTATTTTAGATCAGTTTTTGTTGAAAATTCCAACCCTCGCCTCAATCTTATAAACTGTGAGAATGATGACGACAACTCTAATCTACATATCCACAATATTAACTTCAATCAATCATGTGTACTTAGTTATTTAAAAAAACTTGATCCGAATAAAAGTGCGGGATCTGATTTAATTCCATCCATATTTTATGTAAAATGCCGGGACCAATTGGCTTATCCTCTCTCCTTGCTATTCAAAATGTCATTTGAAGAAGGCAACTTCCCCAACGTCTGGAAACAAGCACTCATTACACCAATCCACAAAAGCGGGGACAAAACTAACATTACCAACTACAGGCCCATCTCCAAACTCCCAATTGTCAGCAAAATCATGGAAAACATAGTTCTTGATCAACTTTTTCCGGCGGTACAAACAATCATATCTAAAAATCAACACGGCTTTTTCAGAAAACGGTCGGTCGAGACAAACCTTCTGGAATACACAGATTTTATTTTAAATTCTATGGGTGGTAAAAATCAAGTAGACTCTATCTATACGGATTTTTCAAAAGCCTTTGATAAAATTAACATTGACCTGCTTCTGAAGAAACTGTTAAAAATCGGGATTAATGGTGACCTTCTCAGATGGATCAAATCATATGTAACAAACAGAAGTCAAGCAGTTAGAGCTAAGGGTTTCTCCTCGCGTTTTTACAGTATACCTTCAGGAATCCCGCAAGGATCACATCTCGGACCTCTCTTGTTTATTTTATATATCAATGATATAGGTAAATGCTTTAAAAATTCCAAATTCCAAATTTTTGCTGATGACACTAAGATTTACAAAAAAATCACTAATATTAATGACAGCCTAGAATTGCAAGATGATATCAATAGGCTTGGAATATATTGTGCTAACAACCAACTGTTCCTTAATCTGGAAAAATGTAACACAATATCATTCACCAAAAGCATAAACCCCCTAATATTCCCGTACAAAATCAATGACGTAGAGATAAAAAGATGTTGTGAAGTGAGGGACTTAGGAATAATAATGGACTCCGGAATGTCTTTCCGAACACATATAAATTCCATCTGTGACAGGGCGTACAAACTTCTAGGATTCATCATAAGAGTGACCAAACCATTTAGGTCTCCACACGTAATCAAAATACTGTACGTCTCTTTTGTTCGCTCAATATTAGAATTCGGATCAGTCATATGGAATCCCCAATACAAAGTAAATATTGAAAGGTTAGAAAGAATTCAAAAAAAGATATTGAAACACCTAGACTTTAAATCCTTTCGAACTTCAGAAAACCTAAAAGACTCATTAACATTCCATAATTTATCAACTTTAGAAGATAGAAGAAATATATCCGACCAAAAATTTTTATTCAAAATCATTAACAACGTTGTTGACAACAACTATCTTCTAGAACACATTAATTTCCACTGTCCAATAAGAAACACAAGGTCAAACCAACTATTCCACATCCCACACTCAAAAACAAATTACACACAACATTCGTTTCTCCGAAGGACGTGCACAAAATACAATGATATCTTTTACGACGCTGATATTTTCCATTTGTCCTCAGGCCAATTTATTAAATCCATAATAGAAAAAAATAAAACAAATTGTTAATTACGAACTCTCCACCCCTGCTGCATGTTATTTTTTTCATTCTCATTATGTTGGTTTTCCTTCTTTTTATTATAATAATAATATTTGGATGATTTATATATCCCATATGCTTTAATTTGTGTGTGTTTTTCTTTCTTTCATTTCTGTTGTATATATATATATTTTTCTTTTTTTTCTACCACTTTATGTTTTCTTTAATGTTTTAATCCATGTTTATATATTATAAATTGTAGCGGAAACTTCGCTGGTTAATGTAATCATGTAATATGTTACTTTCTTATAAAATATGTATAACTGTTTGTTTCCTAAATAAACTAAAATAAAACTAAAATAAAATAAAATAAAAATATTTTATAAGGCTTGTCAACAGTGATTCACATTACCTTCTGTAATAATTATTATCCTAACCTAAAAAACCTCTTGTTTCTTCCTTTTAGTGATAAGCCGATTTCTTTATTGCTGTCTCCTGGCCAGACCCCTTAGGATGGTCGATCGATATAGGTTTTATCGAAAATGTCGGTAACTTGCCATCGCTCTCGAGCACGACTGCAGGCCGCTACCGAATAAACAACAGTTTACATCAAGTATATTAGGAAACCCTAGTCATTGTGAACTATTGCTTGTTCGTTAGCGACCTGCAGTCGTGCTCGGGAGCGATGGCAAGTTACCGACATTTTCGATAAAACCTATATCGATCGACCATGCTAGGACCCCGGGTATTCTATTAATTGATCGCCTGGTATTGCTTTATCGATTGGCATTTTCGGTCATATACCCAACTTGAACTACCGCCGCGCCGGAGGGTCGACGGTGATTCGATTTGTCGCAGTTATCGGTTTTTAAATTGGTGTAATCCCTACTTTGTATTATGGGAGTTGATACCACTAAGAGTATGATCTTTAAACACGAGCCCTTGTAGATGTTCGGGCGTTATTGATAGTAAGATCGCTATCTCCACATGGCGTGTAAATTTTGCGAGAGGGCATTTAAATGGCCTTGGCCTGCGCAAAATCATCCGTATTTGAGATCGGCGGAATCTCGGGGGTTATTCATTGATGAGGGTTCATACTTGAGGTCGGCGAATTCTCGGCCAATCCTCACACGCACGACCTGGAACCTGGAAGAGGGTTTGCATCCTGCTACTCGGCAACAGGAGGGAGGCTGTTGCCCTGGAACATTTCCTGGAGTAATCCCAGTTCCCAAAGTGGAGGTCTTTCGAGTTAGCGTCTTGCTGCATTTCGGCGCGTGATGTGGTCTCCATCAAAGTGTTTGCGGGTTGTTAGTTATGAGTTATAATTTAGGATATTGCATGGTTCATCAGGTAAGTTTTGCACAACGTTAATTTGGCTGATTCTAGCTACATTTTGTTCCTTTGAACCATGTCTTTATAACAATCACAAAGTCCTATATTTAAATATACAATTAGCAGTCCAGAAGAAAATACTCCTTCATTTCAATTATATTTAAGATCCTTTTCCACAGAGCAGCAAATCTCCCGCAATCCTTAATAGGGTTAAAGTTTGCACTACAGTTTTTATTTTATTTTTTATATTTATTCAATTATCTATTTTATGTAATTATGTGTCCGGAGGTAGAGTGCACTAATTTCTGGAAGTAAAGAAAAAAAGATTAATAACTTTTTTCGAAATTTCAAAGTTTTAAACCTTCAGGGTTTTGAGCACATTCCGTCAGAAGGTCAGAATATTTTCGCTTTACAATAAAATTAAAATAAATGCAATACTTCTAAATGAATTTTGAATACAGACATAAAAAAGACAAACATTTCCGGGTTACGAAAAACCTCACAATATTTGAAAACTTCCTACTACCATCACAGTAAGCAGAAATGTTGCTTGTATCGTGATGAGGGACTTAGCCAGTCAAGGAATCAAACGCGGTGCCAACTCAGCCACTGACCGGAGACCGTACGTTTTTTCCAACTTAAATTACTGGTAACGAAAAAAAAATCCTACATACTTTATTATAAAAATGTATTACAAATTGGTTAATGTTACCTCCTTCTTTCATCGTTTCGTACAAAAATAATTAATAAAAAATTCACGAAATTTCTTTTTTTTTTCAAATTGCGGTCGGAAACTACAGTACTATGCGAATTAATGTGAACACGTGATAATTAGCACAACTACGCTTGTTCTTGCAGTTGTATGTAGCATATTGTAACAGCGGCCATTTTGTGTTTGTGTTCTATCATTCAGTGAGTTACGAGACACACCAAGCTACAGATGCGTTAAATTTTGTAAATTTTTAGAATTACCGTTTTTTTGCAGAGGTAAACTTAACCAAAGCTTTTTGTTTCTTATTTTTAAAGATTTCTCTTTAAAAACGCACAAAGATTGTTAATATTTCAAAGACAAAAAAATTAGATACGTTGAATAGCCAGGTAACTTTCCGGATCTTAATCCAATTGAAAATCGGTGGGCTATAGTTAAAGCAAGTCAAGCACAACAAAAACAAAGCTGATTGAGGCAGTAATTTAGAGACACGCAAATATCAGAAAATTGTAAAAAAAAATGTTAATTCTATGCCAAATCGTGTACAAGAAGTTATAAAAGTTAAGGTAGGATACACTTCGTATTAAAAAAAAAATTAATTGTATTTGTTTCTGTATTTTTTTCTTCAATAAAGTACATATATATATTATTTTCTTCTAATTTCTGTTCACATTAATTCGCACAGTACTGTATGGCTTCATAGAGGTAAACATTTTAATTTTTCTACGGTTTACTTCTAGATTCAAACGTAAAGCATGGTATTTTCTCTTTCAACGCCGACTAGTAAGGGAGATTCAACGAGACTTCTATAAGACCTATGTGAGCTGTTCCTAAAATCGATATAATTAGCCCGAGGTATTAAGGTATTATTTATTAATTACGATTGGCTAATACAAAATATATACAATAAATATTAATAAAACCGGTTACATGATCTTAAGCTCACCTAAAAGAATAATACCATCGCATAAACCATTACAAATAGAAGAAAGAGACCTACATATCCTAGACAGCGAAAAATACCTGGGCTTGTATATTGATAAACATTTAACATTTAAACAACACGTAGAAAAACTAAAAACAAAAATCATCCCATTAATTGGTGTATTTGGTAGAATTGCTCATCTTCTACCAACAGAGGTAAAGAGGGGCTTATACTTTAGCTTAATCCAGTCCCACCTAAATTATTTAATAGAAATATGGGGAAACACATACATTACGTACTTAAACGACTTACAAATAATACAGAACAAAGTTATTAAAAAACTCTTCAACTATAACCCAGACACTCCCACAAAAAAACTATACCAGGAAATGAACCTTTTGAAAATAAGAACATTGTACGAATATAACATATGTCTTTTAATCTACAAAATACAAAATGGACTTATACACACAAACACAACATTTATAAAAACACCACAAGTACACGAACATTATACTAGACAACACAATAAATTGTACACAAATACTGTCAAGACTGAAAGTGGCAAGAGAAGTATTGATCACGAGGGAGTTCATATATATAATCTCCTTCCAGATAACCTAAAAACGGAAAATAACATAAAAACCTTTAAAAAAAAACTATTTAAACTCAAAATGTTGGAACAAAATTAAAAATATTACTTCTTACTACTGTACTATATATGCTCTGTATTTAAGTTAAGAAAGCGAAATATTATGTTTCTTTTAACTTAATAAAAAAAAAAAAAAAAAAAGGTAGTTTTCAGGTAAAAAGCGTTGAATTATTTGCACACATTTGACTTTCACAATCGCATCACGAAGAATCCCCTCTCGAAACTACGAAGCTTTATTCCCGGCCACCATGTATCTATAGTTTATAGCTACGACTAAAAACAATCATAATAAAGTGCGATTTTAGGTCATTATAAGTGGTGAGTTCAACTGTAAAAAAGGGCATAAGTTTTTATGGATAATCCTGAAAATCACTAGCCGGTAAATGTGGAAACGCAACGTCGTTTAACCGCAAATTGTCGTTCCAATGTGCCATAACGCCACCCTAATTACGACTAATGTTAATCACGTTATGGGCATTGTTTTTCCATTTTAGGTTGCATGCTAAAAGAGTCGTTAATATTTTTGCTTTTAGTAAAATTGCGAGTTTCACCACTAACCGTTAAAATTCACCCGAAATTGCACGGTCGGAATCAGGCCGTGGAGAGGGTGATTTATTGTAGGTACTATTTTACAACATAATTAATAGTACTTTTTCGCAATTTTAAACACCAGTTTGAAAGAGTGAGCAAATATTAAAAAAGAGTGATTAATTATTATTTTTAATTGACCAAAGTTTAAGACAAGATTTTTATGCATAGCACAAAGGGTAACAATTATTATAAGCAATAATTATCAGCCTGAAACACTCATCCACATTGAAAAATCTTCCGAGAAAAGATACATGACCGTTGTTATAGTCCCGTTGAGATAATTATTGCTTATAATAAATAAAGAGTGAGTAATTTTAAGAGCAAAAAATTTAGTAGGTATAAGAGCTAAACAGTCAGCAAGCGTAATTTTTATTTATTACTAGCGAGTTCACTAATAAACTAATAAAAAAATAATTTTTCCCTGCGTGGCTTTTTTCCATTCATCCCGTTCCCCTTCCTCGTTCATGGGGTGAGGTTTGTCTAGGTCCTCGAGGCGGATGACCAGGATACACTGAACCCCAGATTTCTACCCACCCCTTAAACCCTTTTCCTTCCCAGAACTCTCCTCGCCTTCATTTCCTTGAAAAAACTTTCCACACAGCATCCCCAAAGATGACATAGGCCCTGATAGAAATTATTTTCCTCGGGGCCTCCTGTTTGGAGCTCACGTTAAAAAAAAACATGAGTACTTCAAATAAATTCATTCATTTAAAGAGTTACAAAAATTGAATTTTGATTTACAATTGATGGTTTGGAAAATATCACTCTCAAATTGTGACATTTTTGACAGTTGCGTAACAGTTTTTGTAATGATTAAAAAACTTTTCAGATCTTTCGTCGTGTGGTTGTAATAATCTAGAAATGTTCGCGAGGATGGACAGAAGGTATTTTGAAAGTTTCAAACATTTCTTATGCTTAATATAGAAATACATAAATAACTCATAACATCCCCAAGAAATGTATTAATTATTTAAATAAATATATAGATTTTAACTCGTTATTTATTTTCTGAGCAAATTACACCCTTAGATGTTTTTATTAGTTTCCTGTAGATAGCGATTTCTGTAACTAATTTATTAGTCCACTTTTATGCAAATACTACACTATAATACGATCTAACCGGAGCCATCAGAATTATGGCACTCTAGTTATTAGACAACGCTGTGAATCAGACTTTGCGGATATATTTAGTTGGCATTAAAATTAATGACAATGAGGCTTGAAACTGGCAGAGGAAGGGTGAAAGTAGACTGAATGCTGTAGAAATGAGCTCCCTGGGACATAAGTGTGGTAAAACCATCTATGATCATGTGAGAAATGTTAAAATCCGCCAAGAACGCAAGGCTGATGTAAGCGTGATGAGTAAGATTAAGAAAGGGATCCTAAGATGGTTTGGGCATGTAGTAATGTGAATGGTAGAAGAAGCCAGGGAGGCTAGAGTAAGAGATGGCACGATTTAGTGAATCTGATGCTTGAGTCGGGCCATGTCATGAGTCAGAATAATAGAAGAGTATTTACGAGAAGATGTTTGATTTAGGAGAGAAGTTTGACAGGAACAAGGAAACAGGACAGAGTGAGAGGTAGCACAATAAGGGATAAAACTAAAGTTGCCGATGTAGTTACCCGAATAGACCAACAAAAGTGGAGATGGACAGGACACATGATACGCGATCCACAAGAGAAATGGTGCAAAAATGTCACTGACTGGTATCCCAGAGATGGCAAGAGAAGTAGAGGACGTCAACACATAAGATGGGAAGATGACCTAAAACTCACTGCTGGACATCAATGGAGAAGAGTAGCGCGTGACAGGTCCCAATGGAAAATGTTAGAGGAGGCCTATGCCAAGAGGCAAACTGAGCTTCGGGATATACTATAACAAATAAGATCATGTCTAATACATACCTAACAGAAGTCCAGAATAAAAAGGCTTATTAATATATTATTATTATTATTTACGAGAAGATGTATGAATGTGAACGAGGTAAAGAGTGTGTGCCAGACCGAGTTGATTGGTGGTCCGTTATCTATGCCTGCCCCTGCGGAGAAACGACATGATGGTTAGTTCAGTTAGTTAAAATTAGCATATAAGTCTAAGAAAATTATTTTAATCTAAGTTCGAAGTCTGATTTTTCTTCTTTATAGTTACAGGTTATATTGTTTGCAGTACACCTAAGTTAGTTCTGAGTAACGTAGAAAAGAATTTAAGTAAAAGAAGCCTCGCTCTCCGGCAGTTAAAACTCGTTTGACTGATAGTTTTTTTACAACCTGCACGAAACCCTACAACCTTCAGGACATATTTTTATCAGGGGTTGTTAATGGCACTAATAAATAAACTGGACCAAATTCTAAGTCTTCAAATTGAATTGTGTAATGATTTAATTAATATGTTTTCCTTACAAGAAAATCATCGACATGCTTGTTCATTTATCAGACTGACAATAAATACCTCCTTGGTGAAACTCCATCGTATTAATTAAGTATGTATATTAAAATCGAATGATATTTATTATTCATTTGTTAATTACAAGTGTAAAGTAATTCTTGTTAAAATTTAAGTTTTTTTTTTACATGAGCTCCACACAGTAGGCCCTGAGGAAAATAATTTCCCTGAAGGCCTATTTCATCTTTGGGGATGCTGTGTGGAGGGTTTTTTAGGGAAAGGAAGGAGAGGAGAGTTCTGAGAAGGAAAAGGGTTTAAGGGGTTGGTAGAAATCTGGGGTTCAGTGTGTCCTGGTCATCCACCTCCAAGACCCAGACAAACCTCATCTCATGAAACCGAGCACCCCTGCTAAATCACCAAACGTAGCGAACCACTTGGGGTGACCTATGGCAGAGGTGTTGGTTATCCAATAAAGGTTCCCGCGGCGGCGGTACCCATTCCCGCCTCCCAAATTGTGGTACTGTTAAATAAGTAAGTAAACATAAAAAATGTCCACAATATCTGGAAGCAAGAAACAATGAAAACTATTGCGGCCAGACCACAAAATACATATTGTGTATTATTCACAAGCGTAATAGAAAGCAAAACGAAATTATAACAACTCATTGTAAATGGATAATAATGCAAATAAAGTATAATTACCATAGTTTTAAGCAAAATGTTCCAGTCTGAAGGTGATAGTGATTGTCCGAAAACAATAAAAAATGATTATGGTTTCCTTAAAAATAATGATTTATGCATATTTTATATACATTAGCGCCGACCGCTTCTGTCTTCAGATCCCTGAGACAAGCACAATGTCGTAGCTTAATTAAGCCTATTTGAACTGTTGTGTATTCGTTAGCGATCTACTCATCGAATTGAAATCGAATTATCATAACACCTACCGGTGGTGGTATAGTAAGCACCCAACTTAAATGCCGACCTGACGTTGATACAGAACTCGACGTAATAGTCGAGTTTAAGAAAAGCGGCATGCCTCCCCACAACGCCTTTCTCCGCCGCAGGTGTGTAGAACGCATCTCTTTCGCTTACGGTCATTGTAAAGTCGGTAAAATGACTATGACCTGCGCGAGAATGGATCGTAACAAGTTCAGGTCGGCATTTAAGTTTGGCGCATACTGTACTTTAATAATAATAGGTTTTTCTGATTCACGACACCATAAATAATGTTAATGTCAAGTTTATGTCCGAATTCTCTCAGACAAGGTGAAATGAGCGCCAGAGGTTTAATTCAATAGTGGTCACAGTGGATTGAGTTCAGCTAGAAAAATAAAATGCATTTGTTATTATGCAAAATAAATAATAATAATAATAAATTTTATTTTAGTAATTTGTACATTTAAGTTTACAAATTTCTAATTAATTATAATATTTCATATTCACTATATTTTTTCAAGTTTTATGTAGCTCCTACAATACATCTTGAACTTTCCAATTGGTGTGGACTTTAAAGTTTCTGGTAGTGTGTTATATAACTTCATTCCCTTGTTCAGTAGACTGTTCTACGTATTCGCTTTGTCCTTTTTTGTAGCCTAATTTCCTTGCACGTCCTTGTGTTATATCTGTGAATGTCCTTGTTGTATACAATTTTATTTGAGAAGTATTTTGGTAACGTGTTGTTCAATATTTTGTGGATTAATACCATCGTGTTCAAGGTCAGCATCTGTTTCACGGTTAACCAATTTAGTTCCTTTAACATTTTTTTTTTTTTTAAATCTGTTTCGTCGAAGAATTATTCTCTTAAGAATTAAATATAAAACGCTGCGAATGAAATGCTTAAAAGCACCACTTTCACGGAATCGATACATTAACTTAATTTGTGTTGCCTTACAACGATACTTCGCTGATTTTATTCATTTAGCCTACACTTATACATAACTCGACATCATGCCATCAGAGTTACCTGCAGAGGGAAATTACTCCATTCAATTCCTTGGCCATTGAATTGAAGCGAACGAACGCTATTTGCCGGCGGTAAAAATACATACATTGCTAATTGGCACTTAGCCTTGTCGGGCTTGTCATTTCAGTTCAAAAGCTCTTTCAGGCGGAATCCGCGGAGAGCTTTGCGACTCGAAGGCAATTGTCTTTAATCCTTCAACAAAAGACGCCAAAATGTTATCATCATATTATTACATGCCGCAGATCGGTTTTTTGGGGAGATTAAATATGTCTGGCAAGTAATAATTATGTCAATTTTTTTCTTGCCATAAATCCCTTACCGTGGAAGCTATAAATTAAAGTAAAGTTAAAATAACAAAATACTGCATTGTATAATGTGTAATGAGTATAATGTATACATTTTTATCTATGCTTTACAGTATTGAGATGGTATATTGTTGGGTATAATATACTTTACAGAATGTTTTAGTATTGTGAATTGAATTACTCGTATGTTCCACTATGTTATCAATGTTGTGTTTGTCTTTAATTAGGGACAGTATCTTATTGTAAATATGTATGTCAGTAAGTAAGTCACTAGTTTTAGGTCAGCATTTACATGTCTTAGTGATAAGTCACTATTGTAAATCTTAGTTGTAAGCCGATAATATAAGTCACTAGCTATAAGTCTTAGATGTAAGTCACTTGTTGTAATTGCAAATCTTAGTTGTAAGCCAGTAATATTAATTCTTTTATATATTTACTAGATGACCTGACAAACGTTGTTCTGCTATATAAATTATTTAGGTGAATATTTTAGTTATTGAATAAAAAAAATGTATTGTAAGTGTGTGGGGATGGGGTCTATGACAGAAAGAGGAATGGAGCGCTGTAGACGAAGACCAAACACCAACTAAATTAGGAAAATGAAATAAAGAAAGTCAATATTAATTTCGAAGAGCAATTGAGTGTACGGCATTTTTTGTCAGTCCGTCTTTAGCCAACACAAATAAGCTCGATGGTTGGCCCACGCGAGAACATGATGCTGAATGAAATATCAAAATGACGCGACGCTTCTCGTGAATATCTTGCGCATGTGTGGATGAAAGTTCAACGATTCGGACGTAGCGCCATCTGTCTTTCAACAACATAAATAATTTCGTTCTGTTTGAAATACGAAAGACGGTTAAATTTGTTCATACAAAAATACTAAAATCGCGATTAAAAAATGGGATTGTGAGAATGGGAGGGTTAAAATTTGGGTTTATAGGTATATTTTGATGCCAAATAAAAAAAATTAAAAAAAAAAAATTTGGCAAAAAAAAATTCTGGATAGGGACACCCTAATCACCTAGCGGTATGAAATATACTTTAAAACCTATTCTCTTAACTACCAAATATACATACAAAATTTCATAAAATTTTCATAATGTTTCGGAGGAGTGATACAAACACCATGACCGTGACAAACACCGTGACCACAAACACCGTGACACGAGATTTTTTTATACATGTACAGAGCCCTTGAAGTGATTTTTCACAAAAACGGCGCTTTATAAATTAGCCAAATATTATTATTATTTATTATTAGTATCAACCATGTTCAATGTAATTGTATTTGTTAGCGATTTGATATAAATCACTGTTGACAAACCGAAGTGTTTTTCTGTTAATTTATTATAGTCAGTCAATTTATGGAAATAAACCAACAAATTTAATGATGAGGGTTCTTACATAAAGTGTAAGTAAACGTTTAGAAGTGTTTGACGCCCCTGCATTTAACATAGACCTGTCTATTCAGACGGCACATATGCGGTGCATTTTTTACCTCTCTCCTTTTAAATTCGTTTCATCAACAAGTCTTTGAATGCCTTCAAAGGATCCAAGGAAATTTCGTTTTGCTCGAAACTACAAATGGATAACAATGCAAAGCCGTATACATAAGGCCCAGGAGGAAACCGTTTCTTATAAAAGATGAAATCTCTTCAATCTTATTGTAGTTCTTACCCGTCTAGCTGCTCGCAGAACTGTGGATACTCCTTTGAAGTCCTTTTGTCTTACTCGAGAAAGGTTTGTTTTGAATATCAGAGAAAGTGATTTCAAGTGATTCTGAGAGATTATCCCCTCTGTTTTTCAGGTGTAACGTCTATTATATTACTAAATTCTAGTTACTTGTGCTTACAGCAACCCCCTTATTTTTTTATATCTGATTAGCAATAATTTACAAAAAATCTTACGCATGGTTTTAAAATTTTCAGGGTAGATGTTTTTAAAAAATATATATTCTGTTGCTTTTAAATGTAGTAGGATGTACAATCAGATTATTAAAATTATATTATTACATTATTACTGAAGACCTCTCGGATGACACTGATATTGAACGACAGCGGAGAAGTATCAGTGTACTGTCTAATATGATCGCCCGAAGATTCTTCAAATGCAGTAACAGTGTTAAAAAAACATTGATGCTTTTTGCACTAGCCTATATACATGTGAAACATGGTGTCACTACCGAACCAGCTCAATAGAACGACTCTGGATCCAATATAATGATGCTTGCAGAATTATATTTGGATACAGAAGATACAGCAGCGCATCTTCAGTATAATGTCCTCTGCGTGCGAACTTTATCTAAATTTCTTTAAATGGACAATATACTGTGTTCATTTCAAGCGACCTCCCAGGTAAGTATGGTCCTGTTTTCATTAAATGTTAGGCAGCATCGCGTTCATTGGTCAAAATATTGTACACATATTTTCGTATCGGTGATCAATGAACCGATGTATGCAATTTTTAGCCATGAGTTGTTTATAATTGTTTGCCTAGCTTGTAGTTTTTAGATTTTAGAAATGTATTATAGGTTTGTGCAGCGCCCTTGAGGTGATTTTTCACAAAAACGGCGCTATATAAATCATCCAAATATTATTATTATTACGGAGCTAGGACTACACGGATTCGCCCGTCTGATGAGAGACCGGGTCACTGGAGCAAGGATGCGGCTAATGGTTTCCGATAACACAGTGGTGATCGCAGCCTTCCAGCACCAAGCGCCACGAATGTATAGATATCTTAAATAAATTTATGAAATTAATAGTCGATCTATACCGAATTGTTCAAATTCTGTAAAACAACCGGTCTTTATCAGTCTTTTTCAAGTTACAAACAAGGAAAGATGTGTAGCTAAAATATTATCATCCTACATACTTAAGTCCCGGCTTCTGCTGACTGTAGGTGCACCAGCTAATCAGTATCCAGTTTAACATAGAATGGAAGTTACTCCGAATTGAAATGGTTTTTTCCCTGTTTGGTGACCCGATCTGAAAAGTAATTTATTTCTCCATCTTCCTCTTTCTTTCTCCATCTCCCCCTTATCACCTTTTCACTACATACTACATACCCCAATTGTGGATGCCATAGTCTCACTGGCCCTAGCCGGTTGCGAGCAGTTGGTGCTACTGTGCGGTATTCACATAAAACAAAATTAAAGTTCTTGAAGTTGGTTACGCATTCCATTCCGCACAATAAGTCTGGCTGTTCCGATCACTAAATACACATCAATGGAGGAAATTCAAAGGACTCCAGATTCTAATATCTACAGCCTGTATGTCGGACGAATATCTACAGCTCATATGTTGAACTAATATCTACGAACTTCAGAGTGTTGACTAATATCTACGACGAATATCTA
Organism: Limnephilus rhombicus; assembly: GCA_929108145.2. Lineage (NCBI taxonomy): Eukaryota > Metazoa > Arthropoda > Insecta > Trichoptera > Limnephilidae > Limnephilus > Limnephilus rhombicus. Next base: position 47,640,300 of record OV815283.1, read on the forward strand.
TGACGGTCCCAGTGTTGACTAATATCTACAGAGCGTAGGTTGAACTAATATCTAAAGAGCGTAGGTTGGACTAATCAGCTAAATGTGTCCAATAGTCCGATATTAGGGATTTTTACATACATGCTTACATAAATTAAGTTTTTTAAACTGCATACGCAATATTACGTTATTCCAATATGCTATACATAATTGCAAATCCAACCTCTGCCAGTGCTGTAGATATTCGCCAACACTTTGGTTCTCATAGATATTAGTCAGCAGTTTGAGCTGTAGATATTCGTCAACACTTTGGTTCTCATAGATATTAGTCAACAGTTTGAGCTGTAGATATTCGTCAACACTTTGGTTCTCATAGATATTAGTCAACAGTTTGAGCTGTAGATATTCGTCAACACTTTGGTTCTCATAGATAATATTAGTTCGATTTTTTCAATTTTTGGAATTCCTGTAGATATTAGTAGACGCCTCCGTTCAAAGATATTTATTTTTTCTCCACAACGGCCATCACAAAATCCGCCTGTTTTTGACCCATTGATTTCATGTGGCGTGAAATCCAACTGTAAAGCTTGCGTGCATATACATTGAAAAAAACGATATTCTTACACTATTGTTTGTCTGGATTACAAGAGTAAATAGGTCACAAGCAGTGGCGTGCAGTTCCTGAAAGCTAAGAAAGTGAACACGTATCAGAAAAACTACGATAAAAAAAGCATAGTTCTAAAAACATTCAAATGAAAAGTTCTTAAAATTAATACGAATTCGCTCTTTCATTGGGTCGACGTACATTTTGAAAAAGAGATCATGTTATTAGTAATAAACATCGATTTACCTAATTCATTTTTCTTATTATTTATATGACTATCCTCACAAGAGTGCCAACAGGTTCCATCTGTAGCCAGGTGAAGGACGAAGGTGAATAAGTACCTGGTTATTCAGATCTGGTCACTTAACACGACTAAAGTCATTTCAGGCAACTTTTCAATTCTGAATATTGATCTTACACCAGGCCGATATTGAGAATATTTTGAGAGTGGAATGTGACACAAATGAATAATTGTGAAATAACACAAATTAATTACATATTTGTAAAAAGCACTAACTTTGTGGCTCGCCATAATTTACAATAAAAAAACACATAAATTTGTTTAAGACCACTTTTATTTTAAAACACTCTACTGTACCGGTTTCAGAAGCACCCTTCCTTCGTCAGGAGAATATTATAACAGTTATAATATTTTCCTGACGAAGGAAGGGTGCTTTTGAAACCGGTAGAGTGTTTTAAAATAAAAGTGGTCTTAAACAAATTTATGTGTTTTTTTGTTAAAAATTAATTAATTAAAATTTGTTTGCGCACGCCGTGATTTGAACCCACGTCCTCCAGATTGTTAATCTAGGGCCTTGCCCCTAGACTGAAGGGGCAGTGATTGGATGGAATTGATTCGGCTAACATAATATTTATTGTAAGGGATTTATCGAATTTAACGAATTAGAAATAGAATAATTTGTTAATCGATGGAAAAAAATATAATTATATTAGGAAGGCGCAGCTGCAATTATGATATTTTTTTTCAATTGGAGCTTAGATTTTTGATTCTTGAGATTATGCAAATCTTTTACATGACTTTTGTCGTTGATTGACGAGATCCATTAAAGATCAGGTTCCATGCCAACTCAGAATCAAGTCAACTCAACACCTCTTTGAAAAGTCGTTAAAAAACAATTTTAAAATAGCCCATAACCCTAACCTAACGTAACCTGTGTAACAAATTTTTTTTAAATATTTTTTATGACTTTTCAAATGAGGTTCTGAGTTGATTTCATTCTGAGTTGTTCAGTTACCAAAGATCAACGTACGCCACTGGCGTACAACACGAGTTATTATTTCAAGAAGTAAAGTAAAACCAACAAAGTTAATTCCCAGAGCACTGTGAAGAATAATAATTTAAGATACTGTTACATTTCTTTCATGTCCTAAGCCGGTTGGTTTTTTCATATTTAGTACAACTGTAGTCCGCTCAAAGACAGCACGTGAAGCGTCTACCATAACACTATGCCTTTAATATACCATCTTGTACATAACATTATGCTCTCTTTATATTTGTTGAAATCTGTAGTGAGCACGTACGTCTTTCAATCACAATGTGCATGGCCGTGCAGCGAGCATTAATCCCCGCACATTCGAGCACAATACCTTATCCATAAAAGCTCATACGGTGCATTTGTTTGGTGAACACAAGTGTTCTACGTTACAGATGGCCTCATGGCACGTTCAACGAGTTCTTAAGACCAGCTCTACCAAGATTCCACTGCTGTCCAGTCTTAGTCAAAACTTATTGTAATGTTATTCACCTTCACAAAAAATGCAGGGTAATCTCGTTGGGATTTGTTCGTTGGTCAGGTGACTTATTAGAACTAAAGTCCTTACACATCAATCTGTCTCTTGACGAATCACATTTAGGAAGATCAAATCCTTACAGGTACTACTGCATCACCCACCATTAAATGTTGCTTTTACTTCCCAAAATACACTCATCAAAGAATATATTACATATTAATATTATAATATTTTTCAGGATTAAATAACATGTGTTCACAATTACGTGCGAACTCTATCATCTAAATTTCTTTAAATGGACAACATACAGTGTTAATTTTAAGCGACCTCCCAGGTAATAAGTATGGTCCTGCTTTCATTAATTTTTAGGCAGCATCGCGTTCATCGGTCAAAACATTGTACATATATTTTCGTATCGGTGAACAATGAACCGGTGTATGCAATTTTTAGCGATAAGTTGGTTTTATTGTTTGTCTACCTTTTAGTTTTTTTTTGATTTTATAAATGTATTATAAGTTTATACAGCGCTCTTGAGGTGATTTTTTGAATCTCAAAAATTTGGATTTCTGAAAACGGCGCTATATAAATCATCCAATTATTATTATTATTGAATGTTCAGAATAGCCTTCGTTTAGCTAGCAACCGTCACAACATAGGTAGAGAGGATGTACTTCCACAGAACAATTACCAGGCACACTCCTCGCTTCTTTCACATGCATGTTTTGTTCTATATGACCTTTCTGCTATTCTGACTGTTGATATGACTCGATCTTCGGTGTTTGATTCACTTGATAACATACCATTTCTTTCTCAGATGAACCCAACTTCTTTAATATTCTTTTTCGCATTCCTTTCATTTCTTTTTCCGTTCTTCCGCTTTACATGTCCACAAATAGACATTTAATACACCAGAATTATAAAGAAATATCGTTAGGACTTATACTTTTATCGGAAATGGGACTAAATCTTGTATATTTTATCGGTGCATCTATTTTTTTACATTGTGTTTCTCTTGTGCCTCTTTTAAACTGCATTCGGGAGTCTGACCCCCTCATCCCTCCCCGTCCTCCTTCACCAAAACTCTGCGCCTTAACCTTCCTTCTGTCGAGACCAAAATAAAAAAAAACGCTTTTCAACCACATGGGATATCAGCTGATGCATAAAAACAACCGCGATACACCTTAAGGCGACCTATGCGCTGATAGTGTTTTGAAATAATACATATTTCTTTGATTACGTTTACTATTTTACTAACCATCACTTGGTTTTCACCGGATCATATTTTATATTGCATACTGCTTTCTAACGACGTATGCAGGTACACTGGAGGTCTAGATTCGTTGAAAATAAAAAAAAAACATGCTTCGTTTAACAAAAAAAAAATAGAATCTCGCGAGAGCCTTAAAGGAGTAACCATCTGTTACTTATACCAGGGCGGGTAAGTGGTGGATAACCTCCAATGGATCATATTTCAAAATTACTAAATTCACGTAGGTACTCATATTTTGAGGTGCTCGTAGTTCGTGACGAATTGGAGAGATTTTTACATAAGTATGTTTTTTTTAATTTCACTCCTAGGTCGGTTTTTACATATTTATTACATATGAAGTTACACAAAGAACATCTGAATGAGCATAAAATCACAAAAGATTATTCAACCATGCAATATGGAAAAACGGTAGATTTTAGTAATAGCAGTAAATAAACAATGCAAATAAATAGCAGTATATGGAAGTAAATCAGTTCAGGGCTGTCAATTATTGAATTTTTGATTATTGATTGCTGAAATGGTTAAGTCATTTACTATTTTAGTGGGTGAATGAATAACGTAACTTGGTGCCCACACTGTTGAGTTGTACTCGATTTTACTCCTAACTAATGACATTTACATTTTTTTATGGCTTGTATATTATTAAATTGGCTGCATATTCCGAATACTTTACCCAATATTTCAAAAGTTCTAGTTGATGTAATTTCAATATGCTTAATAAAATTGTTTTTGATTTAATTATGGATTTTTTAAGTAAAACTTCTGTACGCACGCTTGACTTGGGGAGTAAGCTGGTGAATGCGTGACGAGAGCATTACAAAAAGTGTGATCGGTCGAGGCGAACGGTCGGGCCCTTACGCACGCTTGACTTGGGGAGTAAGCTGGTGAATGCTTGACGAGAGCTTTATGAAAAGTGTAATCGGGCGAGGCGAACGGTCGGGCGAGGCGAACGGAAGTTGAGAGGGAGATGTAAGTTAGTGAAGTTTTACTTCAGTTGTGTGGTCTAAGTGTAAAGCACACTCGTTTTTTTCATACTATAAAATCTCATAATTAGATATTTACTGCAGTTAATTGGGAGATCGGAATGCTAACGTTGTCCGTACACGTAAAACTTTATCTCCTCCCTCCAAAACAACCTCTTCATGTTCAATTGTCTCGTTCAATCTCGTTCCATCATAGATAATTTACTGAGATATAACTAACCATCACGCCGTTTCCCCGCAGGGGTAGGCAGAGAGGACGGACCGCCAAACAACTCGATCTTGGCACACACTCCTTGTCTCGTTCACATTCATACATCGTCTCATACATGCTCTTCTATTATTCCGACTCTTCACATGGCCCGACTCAAGTATCTGATACACTTGTTCGTGCCATGTCTTCCTCGGGCGTCCCCGACTTCTTCCATTCACATTTGCGTCATATATTCTCCTTACACTCCTTTCCTCGTTCATTCGCTCTACATGCCAAAACCATCTGAGCGTCCCTTTCTTAGTCAGATAAAATATACTGAGATAAAATATTTTAAAAACTATCCTTCGAAATCGACGCAGGAGTCCATCCCAACCAGCTGATCATACCTGTTTCTCTGCCCTTATCTATATACTATATGGCACACACACCTTCACATACATCATTCTCTTATACAATTACCCACACTATCACACGTTGGGCCTACAGCTGTGTCAGAGAGAGAAATCAAGGAACCAAAATAACAGATGGTTATTTTTCTGACCGTAGCAAAAATGCTGATGGATTCCTCCGACAGAATTATTAGGTCGATAGCAGTAGACGTAAATTTTGAAGAGGGATGTAATACTGAGGTGTAATATGAGTAAGTTCAAAAAATCTTAGGGCTCTAAAGGCTGTCGCTGAAAATAAACAGATGTTCGTCTGAAATAACGGCACGGAATAAAGAGATTCAATCAATTGCTGATAATTATTTACAAAGGTTTCGGAATCTGCAGCTTTTCGACAAGGTGGCTTAGTGCTTTAGAAGCGACTTGTTTTGAAAGCTGGAGTTTTATTTTAAACAGCTGTATGGTTTGCCGGTGTTGGTGTTGCCGCGACCACCCCACCCCCCTCTTTCGCCTCTTCGTCAGATTACCGCTTCAACATCCATGACCACGTAGGGCAAAAAAATAATGGGGCCCCTTTTTATAAATTTCTCATGGTCGCTCGTCTCGAAGTGAGTAGTTTATCGAGAAATTGCATAGGCAGGATGGACGTCAATATTCCTTTCCGTACGCACTTTTATTTATGACTATGGTCGGTTGTACGTTGTACGTAATACTCGATCAAGGGGAAGGAGCTGCGTCCTGTCATAATTACGGCCCCGATTCGAGATAGTTATGGCCGATAATGGTCCCGACAGTACGTATTACCATCTGCACTAGAAAGTTTGTTTTATAAATATTTAATATTTTCCTTTTTGGAATATAACTTCAAGATAACAAATTAATAACAATAGTGGCGAATTTGTGTTGCAAGTAGAATAAATAATGATAATTCAATGATTATTAATAATTTATTGTACATGTCTGTTTTTTATGAAAAATCACCCTAAGGGCGCTGTATAAATCTATATAAATAAAAATGAATCGACGAAATGTATGTACGCGCATAACTTCCGAACGATTTTTTTTTTTACACGAGCTCCACGCAGGAGGCCCTGAGGAAAATAATTACCCTCAGGGCCTATGTCATCTTTGGGGATGCAGTGTGGAGGGTTTTTTTAGGGAAAGGAAGGAGAGTAGAGTTTTGGGAAGGAAAAGGGTTTAAGGGGTGGGAAGAGATCTGGGGTTCAGTGTGTCCTGGTCATCAGACCTAGACAAACCTCATAATAATAATAACATTTCATTTATATAGCGCAGTTTTGTGACATTTCACTTCAAGTGCGCTTAACTAAAACAAATTTAAAAATAATCCTACAGTGCTCCTTATAATATTGAGAAAATAATAAAAGAATATACAGTATTTACAAAATAATGACAGAAGAACAAAATTAACTAAAGAATGTACAGTATTTACAAAACAATCCCAACTCATCCCATGAATCCGGGCACCCCTGCTAAATCACCCAACGTAGCGAACCATGAATGGCAAGATGTCAGGACAAGGTTAGTATAAAACTACTGGTGAGCTCTGGCATTATGAAATTTTTTTTTAAAAATTGCAATAGGTGGCACGAGCTGTTTGAATACTGAATGTACCGGGACTGAATGTATGGAATGCGTGACGAAGGAAGGGTGAGAGGAAGTCGGGTAGGGGGTTCGCGGGACGGGGGAAGGGAGGGAGTGGGAAGAGGTAAGGTGGAGGAGACGGAGTGGGACCGCCAGAAGGGAAGGGAGGCGGGAGAGGAAAGGGTGGGGGGAGGGGAACGGAACGAATGGGAAAAGACACGCAGGGAGAAATAATTTCTTTACTAAATGGCATAGCAACGCATGCCGGGTACCATATAGTATTTAATATATTCCTATAATGCTCTATCTGATCACTATCTATAGACTTGTCTATACAAACTATTGAAACAACTTATTTATGGCAGCTAAGTTACAGATTGCGCCCACCGGTTCGTCGATCACTAATACAAAACTATATGTACCTATAATCATTGATATATGTATTATATATCTATTTGCCCACAATGCATTTGACCTATGGACGCGATACTGCATTAGAAGATTCACTATTGAAGTATATTCTTATTTATTTATACTTAGTACAGGTAGAATATATCGTAAAGGACCATACTTATGTGGCAGGACTTACAGAAATTTAGATGCTAATTGAACGCAGAGGACGTAATCACAACTTACCAAAAAAATGGATTGAATTTATGAGTTACATACACAGTAATTTCATTAGCTTATAATAATTATTATTGGTAAAACTATTACTTTCTTGGCAAATGTCACATAAAGTTTAAATAGTTACAGTAATGTTCTAAACTACGAGTATCAATCAGACTGTGTGAGAGTTTTTATGTGTTGCAAAAAATAACGAGTTCAAAACAAAATACAGATTAATAGGCGCAGTTTATCCGTCTTTTGCACATACGAAAACAGAAAATATTATGTATATGTATCATCGGTATATGTACCATCGATATACTTGGTCGAAGAAATGTACATTATTTGAGAGAAAAAACCTTAAAGCCTTTTCTGAAGCGGATATGACTTTCAATCGGTAAGCAGTGGCATCGAGAAATTCGCAGTCTAGCGCATCTATCTGAAGATTTAAGGTCAATGCAACTATTTCTAGCCGACGAAGTCATTTCCATCGTTAGCTATTGTTCAATTTATATTATATTTTAAAATGGGTATTCCAGCAATTATGTTGAACTACAATACTATTTTGAATGTTATGAATATGCTCAAATTGTCAGACAGCAGAACTTTCACTGACTTGGTATTTCTGTATAAAATTCTAAATGATTTAGTTGACAGTCCGGTATTGCTCGAATTGATAAGCCTCCGGATTCCACTACGTAATACTAGAAGTCAGGATTTATTTCAGTGCAGTAATTCTGGAACTAACTACTATATGTATTCCTCTTTACCCAGGATACTAATGGAGGGAAACAATTATACCAAGTCAGTGGACATCTTCAATTTATCTTTAAGCAAATATAAAATATTGTTACGAAGGCAGTTCAGTTATGTACAATAAATACTGTATATTTCTTACTATTCATATGTAAAAGCCCCGAAAAAGGGCGTTAATAAATAAATAAATAAATTTGCTGTATATAAACGTGCGTTCCAACTTGGTTCCAACCAAAGATATTGAAACAAATATAAGGAGATGAGCTATCTGCAGATATCTATCTGGGACTGTGCTTCCTGGTGTCGCCGATATTTTTAACCCCACCTAAGGGATCATCTTCATTGGTTTCGATGTCCTGAAGGAACAGAGTTCAAGATCTGCTTAATGACCTTTAAAGCATTGCAAGGAATGGCGCCAGCCTATATATCGGAACTATGTGTCCGACAAAACTTAAGCGAGAGACAGCTTACTCTAAGGTCAGCAGATCTAGTTGTTACTAATCGTCTAATCGAACTTTCTAGGTCAAATCGAGCTGTTTACTATGATCGCTCTTTTCGTGTAACTGGCCCTCTCATTTGGAATAAACTTCCCTCAGCTCTTATTAATATCCAGAATTTGGCTGAATTTAAACGGGCTTTAAAAACAAAATTATTTAAAAAATCATACCATTCATGAATCCTAACATCTTTTCAATATACGTAATAATAATAAGCCATTTTCTCAAGTTTCCCGTAATTGTTTGGTTTCGGTTTCCTCATAATTGTATTTTTATGTTTAATATCCGAATTTATGTCGGAATATTTCTCATTTCTGAACGCAAACCGCCTTTCTGTTAGTATATTATATTTTAGTTTTAAAGTTCTTGTATTGTCCTGTGTTACAATAGCACCGTTATTGTCTATTTATTATTATTGTCCTGTGTGTGTGCTATAACAGCACTGTCTTTGTTAATTTTGTTCTCTTGTCATTGTTTTGTTAATACTGTATATTCTTTTATTATTTTCTCAATCTTATAAGGAGCACTGTAGGATTTTTTTAGAATTTATTATAGTTAAGTGCACTTGAAATGAAATGTTACAAAACTGCGCTATATAAATATTACGTTATTATATTAAAATACTAATGCACACCTTAAAAAAAGCAACTAAATGAACGAATTCTTTCCGTATTCAAATTATATTGTTAACCAATACTACTGCACAGTGCACACCTTCGAAAAATTAACTAAATTCCGTATTCAAACTAGGACTATTAGACCGTACTTCAGCCGACAGTTGGAAGGACATCATGGCATATCTCCTTACATTTCAATATCTTTGGTTCCAACATTACATTTGTAAAATTGTGCAATACCTACAAGTTTCTGTACCTAGTATCTTTTGCACAGTAATTAAAAAAAAATTATAATCCGAATAAATAAGGACTCACCTTATAAACTCACAACTAAACCATATAAAATTATTTAGATGAAGACTTTCTGAAAAATTGAAAGCTATCAAAATACTTTTAAGAAATCCCAGATTAAAAAATTTGTAAGTGTTTTACGAACGATTTTGAAACGAATTCAATTACGAAACCATCGTGGGTGGCGAGTGTTATCTGCAACACCTGAGAAATCTCAAATAAAGATTAGGTTGCCTAATGGATTTAGAATCTGAATATTTGTTTTATTATTACGGTCACAATCTCCTAACTCCTTTTTTCAAATAAACTTACAAAATACTTAATTGGAATGTTCTCCGCGTTATTCTGAAGACGAAGCAAATGAAAGTTTTGTGGTATTCTACTATTTATAGGTCTACAATATTAATATGATCAACGAAAGCAGGCATTTTGTTCACTTTTTCAACAAATTCTACACATATAATATGTATCAGCTTTTATACCCGTGTTGTACGCAATATTCACTAACATTCATTTTTCCATCATTGACATCACTGCTTATTTCAAAATATTCTATATGTTTCTTTACTTCCTACTTTTATAATCTCAATTCTCGATTTTATTGCAGTTGCTTTATTAGTATCTGTGTGTAATTTATTGTTTTTAGAAGGAGTTTTGCATCAAAAATGTCTCTCACCATCTCTGTTCGCAAGAGAAGAAACTCGAAGCTTTTGATTTCCGAAAACATCGTCACGACAATTCCCTTGAGAGCACTAGTAACCGATGAATGTGAGGTCAAGACAAGAATGTCCAAAGACTATGAAATTCTGAGCACAAACCAAAAGGGGAAGAATGTAAAATAAAATTATCACGTTGGTCATACAATGTCAATAAAATAGGATACGCTTAAACTTATAATGCAAGGAAAAAGTGATGGCAAAAGGCAACACTCGTGATGAAACTTCGAGAGTGGTTTAAACAAAACAAAAAATCTACCTATTTAAGGCTGCAAGTTTTAGGGTTCTATTCCAAATGGTGTTGTCCAAACTCTGACAGGAGCAAAATAAAAAGTCGAAATAATAGCTTCTTCTACTAACTAATAGTGGGTGTCGTAATCCTGGAAAATTAATGAATGTCCTGATGGAATCCAATCCAAGCTCTGCTGTGTGGTATTTAAGTTACTTTAGGAATTGCTCCGGCTTACTTATCAGAAATGTGTATTTCCGAAAATTATTAAAGTTGATGGTCAGCAACGTCGTCAACTATCGGAGAGTTGTAGGAAGCAAAGCGCATACCAGGTACTAAGTTCGGCGAGCATGCTTTCGGAGTGTCAGGTCCTAAAGCCTGGAATGAACCGCCACATGATTTAAGAATGATCACTCGGCAGAATTTATGTAGAGCTAATCTTAAAACTCACCTTTTCAGACAGTCGTATCCATAAAGTAAAAAACCTTTCATCTTAACGGCCCGCGACATTATAAATAACTTATTATTTTTAAAATGTAAGCAAGTGCAAACTTGAAAGCTTTTTAAGGTCATTTCATAATAACTCTCCAGTCCTAAAGAGTCCTAAATTTTCCAGTCTTTCAAAGTAAATATCAACTGTGCTTTTGCTACTAATATTCTCATGAACTGCCACTAATATCAATTGTAATGGAGGGCTGCAAGTAATGTAAAACTATGCAATGTCCAGTGTTTTAAATAAAGTGTCCTCTGCGTGGAAAGTCGTATCTTTTCCAAGTATGCTTTCTGTTTGTAAATAATAACATTTTACAGAGCTTAAGAACTCATAATAAAGTATACAGCGCCCTTCAGTTGATTTTTCATAAAAAAACGGCGCTGTATAAATTATACAATTATTATTGTGATAGCCTTCCTTTATACTTCCTGTCTACCTGCGCAGCATATTAAAATTCTTTTAGAATTTCTAGATTTCTAGATCTATACTATTTCGACTCCTGACTCCAGACGACAGGTTGGTAAAAAATAAAATATATTTACTACAAACTGTTCCAATTTTCTTACAATCATGAATTTAAATAACTAGATTAATTTGTTTCATAATTTGACAACAGTCACAATACCGAAACGAAAATAAATAACGGCCACTTTTGCAGGCACCAGGTACGTTTTAACTTCACTAAAGGATATTTTAATTCATTTACGCCTGCGTAAATATTTTGAATAACAAACGTTGACAACACAATACTATTATTAAGATAATAATGAGTGTAAAACATTCAATAAGCTCCTTAGAAATATCTATCAATCTTGTAATATTAATATATTATGTATCTTTGAAGGAAGATAGTACGGTCGGTTGAGTAATTTTTATTCAAATAAATTATCCTGCGCTTACGACATAATAACATCGCTCGTCCTTTCCTACATACCTTCGCATTTATCGGTAACAGCTGAGAAGCGTGTGAGTGTGTTGGGGAGTTATATGACACCACAGCTGTGTATCGCAAGCATGTTGTGGTGACCCCAAATGGGAACGGACTAGTGAACTTTCAAATTGATAATTGTTGTGAAAAGTTCTTCCTGGTAGAAATCAATTTCTTTCAAGGTAACAGCGTAGAACACTACACCCAATTCAGTGGTACGTATTGTTAAAACTGCCCCTGTTGTTATGGTTCGAAGATGCAATTTCAAATAACTTGGAATTTTGAAGATAAGATTAGCTGTTAGTTATTATTCCAGCTGTAATTCTAAGATTTATTTATTAGCTAAGATATCATATACGAGTACGTACATGGGTACAATAATAAAAAATAAAACAGAACATTCAGATTTTGTTTTAATTAGATTCTGTTAAGGTTTTTTTTGACAAATTTTGTTTAAGCCTCTAATTTCAATAATTTAAAAATACTCTTCAGATTTATTTTGTTCAATAACAATGCTTTTAAAAACTTACAATACTTATGAAAAAGCGTCAGAGGAACTTAAATATTTCCTTACTGGTTAATTTACGTTCTTGCTGCGAAAGTTATTCTGCCCAAAACTGTAAAAGTAGCTTCAAAAAAGATACTCGTAAATTGGAATCTAACGGAGAGCCACTGAAAAATTTACAGATCAAGAAATGATAATTGTCGTATTAAATTTCTGGGTGGGTCTTTTCTGACAATCCCAAGAGAAACATTCTTTCAGAGAATGATAATATGAGAGAGACAAAACCTATTTCGCTATTATAGTGTTGTGTTTGTTCTGTAACATAAACTCCTATAGAACAAGTTTATTACTGACTCATTTAAAAGCCCTGAATTTGAGCAGAATTTGATTTTCACCTTCATTTTGAGAAGTAGGCATATGTTTTTATTTGTTAAAAAAGGAAGATAATAATACAATTATTATTTTTAATCATTATTTAATGATATTGGGCAAATTTCATAAACCGGTCTCAGTCCTGCTCTGACTCCAGCTGTGGGAGTGTCAAACACACGCACGCACACACATCAAACCACTCATTAACTTTAAAATACGTTCACAGCCTTCACAGCAGCTGTAGTGCGTTCACAAGAGGGTGTTTATACTTTTAAAGTCATTTGAATATTGTTCATTATGCTGTAATATCTCTTGATAGCCAAGATCTAAAGGCAGAAGGAATACCAACTTACTACTTGTCCAATTACAAAGCTAGGTACTCGTGGATGTACCTATAAGGTGCTCTGAATGAGGGTATCGGGTAATGAAAGTCTGATAGGGGCATTATGAAGTATTAAAGTTTGCGTATGAATAGTATATCTCTATGCGCGTGAAACGGTTTTATGATTATCCGTAAGGCGTCAGTCACACATTACACAATTTTCATAGCATTCAGTAGCCTAAATTAGCATTTCTTGCGCTTTTAGATACGAGTGCCGCTTTTGATACTATAGACTTCATTTTTCATGCCATTAGAAGCATTTTGTTTAAAATCGTAACTATAAGAATTGACTGACATCGAATCGAGTTGTGTACAAGATACTATGATGAAGGTTATCAATTAAACTTCATTTAACTCAGGAGTACCCCAGGGGTTCATTTTATGTCCACTACTCTTCATTATTTTTATAATTCATAAAGGTATGCCGCAAAACTAATTAAGTAAAATAGAATTTTATGACGTACGTTAAAGTAACAGAATACCTCCGTCTCTCTTTTCGGAACTATAGATTGCGGCAAATGAAGATCGCGATGATCAACTCTAACGGCTGTATCAACTCTAACAGCTTTCAGAAGGTCAACGACGAAAATTTGGTGATGACAATAAAAAAATGATGTTGAATGGTTGATTGTTGCTAGAGTACCTTTATCGGAACAATGACAAAGAATTACTACAAATTCCCATAACTCATACTACTTTTGGTCAACGAAGCTTTAGATACCTTGCAACAAGACTTTACAACATTCTTCCAATTACTATAAAAAAATGTGATTCACAAAAAATTTAAAAAAAAAACATAAAAATTTGGATAAAAAATTATGATAGAGCATTTACCGGTGCACTCATCCAAATTTGAAATTAGTAATGAACCAATGCTGTTATTATTGTACCAATGTTATTGTTATTATTAATGCAACCAATCTATTGTGTGATTATATTCTAATATAATCACACAATATACATAGACATAGATTTAAAAACCAAATAAAAGACTGTAGAAGCTATTCCGGTCCAGATATAGATAGTGACCATAATATGGTAATGGCCAAAAGCCTTCTAAAACTGAAAAAATTAAAAAAGAGAAAAAATCTCAAATGGGATACAAAAGTATTAAAAATAAAAGAGATTAGCGACAGTTTTAGGGAAAAGACGCAAGAGTGCAACCTAATGGAAGAGGAGAACGTGAATGCGATCTGGAAAGTGATAAAGACGAAGATTATAACTACGGCAGAGGAAACTATAGGCAAGGAAAAACCCCAACCACGGAAGGAATGGATAACCGATGAAATCTTAAATATGATAAAGGATAGAAGAGAGCTCAAAAATGATAAAAGAGCTGAATCACAAGAGAAATACAAAGTGCTGAGAAACCAAATAAATAGAGAATCAAGAATAGCCAAAGAAACATTCTACCAGAATAAATGCGATGAGATAAATGACGACCTAAAGAGAGGAAATGTAGAAAGAGCTCACGCTGCGGTGAAAGACTTCTTTGGGATGAGAGTTGGAAAGGGTAATGCAATAGAAGGAGAAGACGGCAAAATACTTTTCGAAAATCACCAAATAGGAGAGAGATGGAAAAGATATCTCGAAATGCTGTACAATGCAAAGGGAAATAATGACAACGAAACATTGATAGAAAGAGAAAATGAGGTAGACGCAGATGATTTGGGAGATCCAATCACTAGAGAAGAGTTTGACCTCGCACTGAAAAATCTCAAAAACGGGAAAGCACCCGGAATCGATGACGTTCCGGCTGAACTAATTAAGCCAGCAGGAAAAGGAACTATAGATGCCCTGTTTAAAATGATACAGACAATGTATAAGACTGGAAAGATACCAGAGGATTTCGAGAAATGCCTAATTGTCGCATTACCAAAGAAGGTGGGCACGACGAAATGTGAACAACACAGAACTCTTAGCCTTATATCCCATGCCTCAAAAATATTGACTAATATCATTCTAAAAAGAATCGAACCAAAAGTAGAGAACATCCTTTCCGGAGACCAGTTTGGCTTTAGAAGAGGTGTAGGAACCAGAGAAGCAATATTGTCGCTACGATTACTACTAGAAAAAAGATTAAAAAGAAACCAAAACACATTCATCGCATTCATAGACCTGGAGAAGGCTTTCGACAAAGTAGAATGGAAAAGACTCTTCGAGATTCTGAAGAGAATTGACATCAAATATAGAGATAGACGAATAATCCAGGCGCTATACAAGAATGAGGCCGCTATAATTAGATGTGACAATGATACAAAAGAAGCCAGTATAAGACAAGGGGTGAGACAGGGATGCTCTCTGTCACCTGTTCTTTTTAACGCATATATACAAAGTGCGATTGATGACTTGAGGGAGAGAATGAGTCACAGAAAAGGTGTAAAGATACACGGGCAAAAGGTGGATATGATAAGGTTTGCTGACGATATTGCTTTGGTTGCTGAAAGCGAAGAAGAACTGCAAGAGGCCTTAACAACCATGCAAAGCATTCTTCAAAATAATTACAACATGAGGATAAATAAAGACAAAACAAAGCTGCTGACTGTAGGCCGAATGCAACATCAGACGAGAGTAGAGATGTCAGGAGTTCCACTAAAGAACACCAAGGAGTTTGTGTACCTCGGGAGCAAAATAACATGGGACGGTCGGTCTAAGAGCGAGGTCGTTAGCCGTATACACCAGGCTAGGCTTGCATTCAATAAAATGTCGAAAATAATAGAATCGAATAATATAGACCTGAAACTGAGAATACTCCTCATCAAGACCTATGTATGGAGTATCTTGATGTACGGCTGCGAAACATGGTGCTTATCCGAAAGAGATAAACGGAGACTAGAGGCTTTTGAGATGTGGTCCTATAGAAGACTACTAGGAATTTCCTGGAGAGACCACATCACAAATGAGGAGGTTCTCCAAAGAATCGAAGGAGGAAGGCACCTGCTCAGGACCTTGTCCGAAAGGCGCGCAAGATGGATCGGCCATGCAATAAGACAAGAAGGCCTCTTGCATGCCATAATGGAGGGTATGACCGAGGGGACAAACGCTAGGGGACGCCCACGCCGAGAGTACCTGGAGGACCTGCTGGTGGACGTGCGCTGCTTATCATATGCAGAATTCAAAAGAGCCGCACAAGACAGGGAAGAGTGGAAGAAACGAATAGATGAAATTGCTGCAAACCAATCCCAGGATTGAAACCAAAGAGAGAAAGAGAGATTCTAATATTGTAGGTATGTTCACATTGACGTAAAATTACTGCCTCAACACAGGCTAGCCTAGTGAGGCAGGTTACTGTCACATCATTATTGTATGTTGCACATCACTAGTGAGGAACTACTTCTATAATGTTTGTCATCTGTGGTCTATCTATAGGGAATTAATGTCAATCATGTCAATGGTGTAAATACGTCTTCAATAAAAAGTCTTTTATAAAATAACAGTGTTTTCCAGATTAAATATATAACTAAACAGTTACGAGAAACCTAAATGTATAATTATAAATCTATATTCTACAAGTACCTACTGTTTATATGTATATTGTTTTCTGTTATTAACTTTTGTCCTTATGCAACTTTTAAACTATTGTATGATGTACTTTTTTTGTAGTTATAAATGTTTAAATTTTTGTTCAATAAAGATATATATTATTATTATATTATTATCCCTGAAGTTTGAAAAAATCAAATGTTCTGGCTTCAAGAGCAACGATTTCAAATAAACTACTCACATTAATAATGCACAGTCAATAAAAAAAAACCGGTTGATATAGCCTTTTACCCCCCTAAGATCTGGTAGCATCCTAAAAGCTGTCTCGCCGTCATAATAATATTATCTGACATAAACTCTTTTGTGTCGCTATAAAACAAATGAACTAAGAAATAAAACGATTAATTCGGTAACCAAACCAAACAGTTGCATTACTAATCCCCTTTTTATGTATTTTTTTGTGCAGTTACAAAACGAAAAGCGAGGATACAATGACATTACTTGACTAATTTCTACCAATTTTATGACATGAATGCACTTTACGAAGCAATTAATGTACCAATAATTAAGAAACGTTTTTTGCGTACTATGATAGTGTAAAAATATTTTTGAAATAATGGATTTTGGTAGAAATAAATAAATCGAGCGTTCCTTGAAGGATATGAGAATGATATGACGAATGGCGTAAGAGCGTAGGTATATATGTTATGTACAAATTTTTGATCGATCATTTTGGTCTGTGATTCTGTCACTCCACGAGAAACACATGTTCATATACGATGAGCTTTCGTTGAAATAACGGGTTTTATGTTGTTATTTATCTATGGATAGGACTTGTATAGATAGTATGTTTATTAGAATAATTAGATTCGGATAAACGCACCGTAGGGTGTGTCGGAGAGACTAAAGCATTAGCAATAAAAAGTCTAGTTTACGACTTGTGTTCCACTATTGGTATCGTCATTTTTTATCGTGCTTAGTTCCTTTCATTTCGGTCCAAGGACTGATTTTAGAAATACTGACACAATGATCACCCGAGAGGTAGGAACCGCGATCCGGGCTGAAGGTAGAAGTTATGAATGGTAGGTACCTACCATTAGAGAATCAGCTGATTGTCTGGGTTCGATACTGTGAAGTCTCGCTTTAGAGCAGCTGTTGGATGTAATAGGCACTTGGGTCCGAAACCTGTTGTGTAACCTTGGAAGATAGGGACCCACATCTACTGATGTATTTTTTGTAGAGTTCCGTCCCAACTTAACCGAAATTTCAGAGCCCTCAAACAATTTCAACCACCACGCACAAAGTTTCGAAGTATTTCGCCCTATTTTATTATATTAAATACAATTGGAAGAATATTTATTTCTACTTAGTTCATTTCTACATTCATGTTTTTAGTTTTTGTGTTATTTGAATAACATTATTGCTTATTTCATTAAAAAAACTTTTTTTATATAAATACGAAGTTCTGCTGTTTTCATTATTATGCCAAAGGCGACATCAAACTGTGGCGAAGCCACTTGCAGAGGATACCGCGCGTTTTTATCCCGCGACAAAATTCCCCGACACAATATACTCCGACAAAATATCCCCGACACAATATACTCCGACAAAATATCCTCAACACAATATACTCCGACAAAATATCCTCGACACAATATACTCCGACAAAATATCCTCGACACAATATACTCTGACAAAATATCCTCGACACAATATACTCCGACAAAATATCCCTGACAAAATATACTCCGACAAAATATTCCTGACACAATATGCTCCGACAACATAATCCGACATTCATTATCTTAACAGGATGTCTGTATTATTTTTGTCCCATTTTCCTATTTTTGAACAATAATTCGTTGTCCTTACAGGTTGTCTGTATTATTTTGTCCCATTTTTTTGTTAAGTTGGGTTAGGTTAGGTTGGGTTAGGTTAAGTTAGGTTAAGTTGGGTTAAGTTAGGTTAGGTTTTAGTAGATACTTTGTTGGGGGATGTTTTGTCGGGGGATGAAAAGTCGTAGAACCCATTCAGAGATCTATATAGTTATATTATTTCTAAAAATACATGATTTTATGTTGAAAATCTTTAGACAAATTGCTTTTATTTGTATTAATATCCTTCGATGACCTTACTGCTTTCGAAGTGAAATGGCAGAAAATAAATGGTTATTGCCATTTAAAGTTTCTAAACAAAATAAATATTTTGTTTATTGAGCTATTGAAAATTAATAATTTCGAAAAATTAAATGTGAAAATAATAATTGGTATGTATTCAAGTTTCATTCTAGAAAATAATAATAATGTGAGTAGGTACTACCGATATTACATTCTTCTTGCATGTCTATTAAAATAATTACAATTGTGTTCCTTCGTTTCTTCACTTATCAAGAGTGTGCGTTTTGATAAATTACATTTTAATTACGGCTTATGTAGGATGTAAGTAACTGGTGTGAGTTATTAAGAGTGCGATAATTATTACATAGGTTCATTACCTTCTGATTATCCCTGAGGTATTAAACTACTTCACAAGGCACGTATGTTGTACACACAGGTGATAATGGATTATAAATTATAACACTGAAAATCGACAAGAAGCCTTCAAAAGCTTCAAACCTTCAGAAAAACGTCAAATTTGTACGGTCCCTTGGTGGTCTCTGAAGGTCTGGAGTAGGTCGTAAATCGAGTTCCAATGTTGACTTGTTTCGTCTTCCAAAACGCACAGTAATGTTGAGGTTTTACTCGAAATGAAACACTGGCGTTAAATTACTTGTATATTGGTTAAGAGAGAATAACCAGACAAAATCGGAAATATGTCATTTTTAATTCACTTATAATATAAAATAGCATTAAAAAATGTACACTTCTTTTCCAGATACAAGCTAATGCTCGTCCCATGGAAGAGTGGTATTAAAATATTTGAAAATGAACATCTATGCAAATTATTACATCATCTAAATGTACATTATATTTTATATTTTATGTAACCTGTAAATAAAATAAAAAAAATAAAAAAAATTCAGTCATATTGACTCTTTTCCACAAAAAAGTTTAAATTGATTTCGAAAGATTGTTCTTTTATCTGGTAAAGATATATTTTAAATTATGAGAAAATGTGTTTATTTTTAGCATAATAAGGTTATATATATATATATATATATATATATATATATATATATATCTGGTAAAGCTATGTTTTAAATTATGAGAGAATGTGTTTATTTTTAGCATAATAAGGTTATACCGTAGGTCTTTGGCAAATTTGTTAAATTTTCAAATAAAATTTTGTATTACACAACACGCATTTCAAATAATATAATCATGCAGTAAAATATATCAATAAATCATCTTGGAAAACTATGTTTCAGATTTTAATTTTAGTTTAAATAAAAGCATTAAAAAAAGGCGCACGTGTTTTGTGACGAAAATACTTTTTTTTTTAAATAACTGAAGACAATATAAGCGAATCAGACAAACATATTGACACCTCAGAGGTGTCAATATGTTTGTACTTACTAAATATACATATACCACAAATAAGACATTAAAAAAAACAGATCAAAAGTGTCCCCATGAAATGTTATTCTATAAATTGTAACATCGCTTTAACCAACGTACAACGTATAATATGAAATAAATAAATACAAAAATTACACACGATAATTGACACTCTTTTAAGGTAGTACTTAACTGACATCTGTTGAAAGGTGTTGAAGCTACATGTGTAAATCCTATATAGTATATGGGATTTCTATATACCAACAAGTACTTAATAATTCTATATATATATATACCACCGAATATAAGTAGCTATCCTGGGTACAAAAAGTCCTAAATTCTCCAGTCTTTCAAAATACATATCAACTGCATTTTTGCCACGAGTCTTCTCATAAATGTAATACTAACAGTGATGGGGGTAGCAAATGAAAAATCATGCAATATCCAGAGTTTTTAATATAATGTCCTCCGCGTGCAAAGCCGTATTTTCTCCAAGCATAAACTTTCTAATTAAAGTGTGTTGTTAGCAAGTGCCTGTCAGGTAAGGAGGTAAGTGTACTTTGTGTATTTACTTGTAAATAATGAAATTTAATAGAGCATAAGAATTCTTAAAAAATTGTACAGTGCCCTTGAAGTGATTTTTCACAAAAACAGCGCCCTACAAATTGTTCAATTATTATTATACTACAAAGGATAGACCTAAAAAAAATGTATAAATGTATAAGCACATTATCTGATGAAACGGTACGGGAACAGCAAATTATGTGTTATGCTTTGTAATACCTTGATAATAGATAATATTTAATTCTGATGAAAATAAATTATACGCTTTTTGCGGTATAACTTTATAGGCTTTGCATTAAATGGATTTACCGCGTTGTAGCACATTGACTATTCTATGTGACTAAAAGATAGCTTAGAGCAGGTAGATTTATACAATCAGTTTGTGATGCTGTGGTATCGACGCTCGAAGGTGATGGAAGCAAGATGATTTCTATAGGCCGGTATTGGGACTAGATGGCGGTGATTAGAGACCGTATCGGATATTCCTTGGTCGGGAGTCGGGACCTACTTGTATCTATCCATCTAACCTTGGTGTACTGTGTTTGACCGCCAGGGGCGAACCGTTGGCTTTAATTGAAAGAAAATCTCGCTGTCTTTTGCCCCCGTCCGAGGACGACATAATTTTAAGTGGTGAATAGTTAATCATACCATTTCGAACACGCTCTAGAGTCCAAGTTGCTGAAATGAGGTACTTAAGAGGAGTGGCAGGGGTTACGAAATGGGATCATATATGAAACTTGACGATCCGAGATGATGTAAACATTGAACCACTGCTACTCTTCATAGAAAAATCGCAACTGAGATAGCTTGGGCATGTACTAAGAATGTCTGATGACCGAATTCCGAGGAAGATACTGAGTGCGATTCCAGAGGGTAGACGTCCAGTGGGCCGCCCCAGACACAGTTGGGCGAGGCAACTCCAGAAACTGTGTGAGGAGAGGATTGGTCTACAATGGGGTATTTCCACAAACGAGGAATTCTGATGAAAATGTACGAAATATTTAAAGATTATTTTTCTGATTTTAGTAATCCTACTAAAAATGTTTGATTTTTATGTTTTCATTCAATATTATTGATTTTAAAAACTATCTAAAACTGACCAAATCAAAACGGCCCATGGTTGGGGAATGGGTTTGTGACGTCACAAGTGTCGCTCAGCAGAACTACCATAAATAAACACTGTCAGTGAGCGTCCTCACGCATGACGTCACACGATAGCCACGCCCCAAAATATCGTTTTAGCGGTAATTCCAAGATGGGAAACTTTAACTCGCTGTAGAAAATTTATTCGTCAACATAAAAATAAAATAAAAATGCTTTAACCATCGTAATTTTTTGCTTAATTTTTTTAAGCAATAAAAAAACACGTGGAAATACCCCATTGACGGAGGCCGAACAATCAGCACAAGACAGGGACGTTTGGAGGAGCCTTGTCGATGCAATGGGTCCCCGACCCGAATAGGAGAAGGGGAAGAAGGTGATGATGATGAATTATTAATCAGAATTCGATTCGATTCGATTATCAGTACAAATTCAAATCAAAATTCTTGCCTAACTACTCTTGAGTGTTGTGTGGTTCCATTCCCATAATTTCCTATAAATCATTTTCTACATGTCATTTTATATTAGGTCCTTACAAATGAAATTGGCATTTTGCCGTACTGGCAACTTTGATCTCAAATATCTTCTCCTTGGTTAGGAATTCCAAATTCAAATTCATACAGCTGTTTACTCATGTATTTGTGTTTCGAAAATTATAATTCATTTGTTTTTTTTACCTTTATTGTTTTTTTTCTTTGCGTCACTTAGTTTATTACAAAATGGAAAACTTGAAATATCGCGTTATTTACGAGAACGAATTCCACCGTGGCACCAGTACTGCAGAAACTGCTCGAAGGATTAATGATGTGTATGGCGACGGTGCCGCAAAAGAAAACACAGTGCGTTTTTGGTTCCAACGTTTTCGTTCTGGAAATTTCGAACTGCAGAACAAGCCCCGTGGACGGCCGGAGACCAAAGTTGATAATGAAGAATTGTAGGCTATTGTGGAAGCGGATCCATTGCAAACCACGTCCGAGTTAGCCGCAGGCTGCGGTGTTAGTGATAAAACTGTTTTAATCCACTTGAAGCAAATTGGGAAGGTGAAAAGACTTGAAAGGTGGGTACCTCACTAATTGAGTGAAGCAAATCAACAAACGCGCGTTAACCGCTAGACCACACACTGCAAAACAGACGGCTTCCAAATTAGAGGAGCTTTAATTGGAATGTCTAAGACATCCACCGTACTCTCCGGACCTTGCCCCAACAGATTACCATTTTTTTCGAATTTTGGAAAACTTCTTGCAAGGGAAAAAATTCAACTCCGATGTGGCAGTCCAAACCGCCTCCAAAGATTTTATTGATTCCCGTCCGAATGGTTTTTTTAGTAAAGGGATCGATGAACTACCTATGAGATGGCAAAAGTGCATAGATAGCGATGGTACATACTTTGAATAAATAAATATATTATATATAAAAAAAAATCGACTTTGTGTTCCTCGCATACAAAACGCCAATTTCATACGTAAGGACCTAATATTTAAATTCATCCTGATTCATTTCCGTCTATGTACTCTTTTACTTTCAATTTAACGTCTGTCACATTTTATCTTAATTTTATTCAACAAAATTTCTTTGCATCCTTTTGTCTATGCTTTCACAAGAAGCAAAAAGTATCCTTCAAATCATTTAGAAACTCTTGTCATCAATTCAATCATTCATTTCCTACAGCCTTACAAACAGGATCTAAAGTCGTTTATTTACAACTCTTGCAAGTTTATCTGAAGTATTTATACGCAATTAACCAATATACAAGTAATTTAACACAAGAGTTTTATTCCGAGTATAACCTCAATCATTACTATGCGATTAACCACCTTCTTTTGGAAAACGAAAGAAGTCATACAAGGAGCCCGTTTACGACCCACACCAGACCTCCAGAGACGACCTCAAGTGACCGTCCAACTACCTCGTAAAATAAAATTAAAGTAATTGGCCTGTTTTAAATTTCATAAAATTAATTCAATTAATTTAACAAGATATCAAGATGGCAGTTAAACCATTTACGTTATCTATATATATGAACAATTTATACTCAGCTAAATACTTGCATAAAAATAAAAATAGAAATCAAAAACAAGATTATTCCTAGCATCAGTAAATACAATTTGGTTGGGAAGGTAGGTACATTAATTCCATAAAATTATTTAAAATTAGTTTTTGCGTAATTAATGTGATTTTTGATACATTTACGTCAAGTTGGGTGACTACTGAGCTCAATCACATTAAGATTGGTTTTCAGTTCCTGAATTTCTGTAGATATGAAAAGAGATGCGAGTAAGTGGATATTTTTTAAGCTTCCATATTTGCGTTGAAAATTTAAAATTAAATGTAAGTGATTAATGAAATGTAATTAAAGAGCTCCTATCGTATGCCGACAGATGCCAGCAGGGAAAGAGTTTCTATCATTTGCCGACAGATGCCAGCAAGGGTGCTTAGGTAGGAAGTGACAGACGAGAGCGGGCTTTCGCCTACCGATGGTATTCGAGTAGCAGCCAGTATAAGCAGGTCGTGTGACCGGTTGTAAACAAGTAAAGTCATAACAACCCAATTTGCACAAAGGATCATCATATTATGAAGAATTACGCCCACAGAACAAATAGTGTGATTGAAAATAACACAAACATCATAAGTTATAAGTAATTAATTAACTGTGAAATATTTCGAAGAATTACGAAACTTATAATTTGTAGTCACGTAAATACAGTTTTACGCATCAATTTGCTTTAAAACTGTGTGTACCTACAAATTAAGGCATGTATTTAAGCAGTCATGATAAGTGTGAGAAAAAAGATAAGCCTTAAAAGCACATCGACTGAGACAACATTGCTTTTACCTCCGGCTCTCTAGACTTATTAAACGCTCTTACCAAGAGCTTCTAGGTCTAGGACAACATCTGAAGATTGCTGAATTGTTTTGAAACCATATGAATATAAGAAATCGAATGAGTATATGACGTGTTTGTGTGTTGTGAAAGATTACTAAGTTGAAAAGTTTCTAACCAAATTCTTGTTCCGCTCCTGGGTTGATCCAGAATGTAGAATATTCCGGACAAATTTCAAGAAGATGAGAAATAGAAATAAACAGTCCGAGATGGATGAATACGTAGAGACATGGATCATGGAGAATAGAGGGACGAATAGATGGATGAGGGGTGCCGGGTTGAACACGGGACCGCTGCGATACAAAGGGAAGAATGTTCCGGCCAAAAAAAGGATTGACTATTATTAAAACGGTCCGAGGAATCCTTCGCTATAAAAAAATCGTAAAAGCTTAATGCATAACATCGCTGGGAAGTGAGGTAATCGATCAACACCGCCCGGCCGCGGCCCAGCCAACAATATGAGACGCTAATATCTATTCAGAATATGTCATTTACTATTATCTTTTTGATTTAAAAGGTATACCTACTGTAAAATATACTTTAAGTTATTTATTAAATGCCCCCGGCTTCACTCGCATGGTATCACTCCGCCTCTTCCACCTTCCCTATCCCCACTGCCCCTCCATCCCCCCCCCCCCCTCCCCCTCTCCACCCCCTTCCTCCTCACCCCCCCCCCTCCCTACCCGTTATAATTATTTTTCAAGATTAGTATAATTTTAACGATCAAAGGGATCTCCATAGTAACCTAAACAAATAACAAAGTTGCCAAGTTAGTTACCAAGCGACGCTTTGCTTTGCGTCTGGACAATAAACGTATAATAAATATTTTTGCTATTAGTTTTTGGGGTATTATGCCGTGTTGCGCTACCTCCTTCTTTAGCCAACGTTTTGGACAGCTTTCCAGTGTCCGTCATCAGGGTAGATGTGTGTACACAGATTGCAAAATTTTTAATATTTTTAAGTTGAAATCACCTTTGTAACTTCACTGCATAATATAACCTGAATAATTATAATATAATGCAAGACCTTTTGATAAGCAATGTTCGTCGCTCCAGCCTGCCTGTCAGCAGCGGAGGGAGCTGACCGCCCATCTCCGAAGGCAGCAAGCAGCAGCATGGATCGTCTACATATGGCATTCACCCATTCATCAACTCCTCAAGATTAAAAGGTACTAACGCTCTATAATATGCCCATTCAGAATTTAGTCTAGCCCTGATTATTATTTGTACTTAATTAATAAATTAATTTAACTGTGTCAAAGCACTACACTATTTCATTTAAATAACCTATCCTCATACAAAGTATTACAAAGCCGCCTGCTTAAGGTCCACACTGAGATATAAATTCTAGTAATAATCACACTTGTCTCATCCTCTCATCTATTCTATATCTACTTTATGTTCTGCAATTCTACATGATAGATGTAGATGTCACTAATAAACGCTTAACTTCATCCATAGTGCAACACGTCCTCAATGAAGGTCATAAAATAGACTTTAATAATACAAAAACAATAGCTAGCATATACAATGAACCAAAAAGAATTTACCGCGAAGCAATAGAAATTTATAAACATAAAAATAATATGAATACTAGAAATGACGCAATCAGAATTCCCAACACCTGGAAAGTCTTAATCGATGAAAATACCCCAAAAACGGCATTTCCAAAATTACCAGTAGTGTCTCCAATTAGCTTTACCAATCAGGTATCTACTGTCAGCCCCGCCCCCCACCCCCTCCACCATCAATCACCTGCAACCCGGGTACTTCGTTCTAGACATAAGAAGTGACTTGCACTCACTTAAGTTTTAGCTTTTGGACCGAACAGACATGCGAAAGCTATCAGTTTGAGACAAAAACTCAAGACATAAGGCCTCTGAAGATGGACAGTGTGATCTGTCCGAAACGTCAGGAGTTAAAAAGTCCTTTTAAGGACTACGTTACGCGGGTAAACCGAGAAAATTGTTCTACATCTTACACCCGTGAAAACCTTAATCATAACATATATATATATATATATACAAATGGGGTATGCCGTGAGGCTGAAGGTAAGTGGGAAGGGGAAGGAGATGGGGAGAGCAAGATGGGGAAGTATCTGGATATTCAGATCTAGTCATCGAATACGGCTAAAGCCCTTTCAAACAACGGCAATTCAGAATGGTGGACTACTGGTCTTACATGAGAACATCTTCCACGCTGGAACTTGTCGCAAATATACCTGATATTATTTTAAGCGATTAAATTGTGAAAACACAAATTAATTAATTAAAATTTTCTTGCTCTTCCGAACCAGAACTTAGAACCTTCGACTTCCTGATCGCTAGTAAAGAGCCTTACCCCTGGACCAAGGGGGCTATCTGTAGATACTGTAAGGCTTTAAATGTGTTTCCAAAATAATTACTGTGTAGAAAAACTCATAGACGAAAAGTACTTTTAGAGAAATCAGCAAACTATAAAATTGGCATTATTAGCAACTCAGCAACAGAAGTTTAGTGTATTATAAAACAGATGATATTTCAGCGTTTTCCAGTGCATGAATTCATTATTCGAATAAACCGCTTATTAATTGATATTTGAGTTTGCCTACATTCTCCGAGTTGTGTGCAGCAAATATTGGAACGCAAGTTTAATTGATTGTTTACCTTGGATGAAAAAAAAGTTTATTTTGGTAAAAGCTTTCATAACACATGACTGCATTTCATATTACGGAAACCATGTTGGGATTTGAGCAAACCTTTTTTTAAACACACTTCCTATAGAATTTTCAACCAGCTGAATAAATTCCGGTTTGCGAGCACTCCGTCAAAAAAATTATGCCATTTATATGAAAATAAAATGTTAATGCTTGGAAGAGTCTGGAACTCCTGGCGTGGAAGCTTTTTTAACATTGCATTAAAATGTTGTGTGCGTTGATTCGTGTGGTTCGTACATTTCATTTGAAGGACTTCACGACCGTATATTAACAGGGGTAGTATTTGAGTATTCCGGTCTCCAGGGATGAAAGATAATTATTATATTTGCCTCGGATACGCTTTCAATGGGGAACAGAAAATTAGGAGTGCATTCAAAACTTCACATCGTTTCTGCATTAGGGTAATGCACCTATGAAAGAGCCGGGAGACAGATCAAAGGACCTGGGAAGTGTTTATGAGGAATATCTTGTTAACCGTCATTGATTTAAAAAATAATTTTTGGCCTCTGTGATCGAGGTGCAAGACCCTCGAATAGCGATCCGAAGGTCGCGGGTTAGAATCCTGGCGTGCGCAAGTAAATTTTATTTGATTGGTTTGTGTTTATTTATTTGTTTATTAAGACATACACAGTACATTATAATACAGATTATAAGGTATGTTAAATTAAATTATTACATGGTTATGTACCTATTACGTAAGTCCATAGAATGTCATTTGGTAATTACGCCTGAGATATGAACCGGTCTTAAAACGTAATTATTGAATGAATGAAGTAATAATAATAAAAAGGAAGAAAAGGGGGGGGGGGGAGATAAGGAGACATTTTAAAATCAAGAACTATATGCTCACTAATTGTAATTGACTGATTAAAGTTTAATGAAAAGTTAAGTGTAAGTAATTTTAAAACAATTATATCACGCCAAGAAATTTAATAAATTAGTTTTAATGTTTAGTTGTAATGTAAGCTGTATTTGCGGCACGTGACCGAATGCAAGCCCCGGTGTAAAATCACCATTCAGAATGGAAAAGTTTCTTGAAATGGCTTTAGCCCTGTTTGGTGACTGGATCTGAATATTTAAGTATTTCCCCACCTTCCTCTTCCTCTTCTCCTTCTCCTCCCCACTTACCTTCAGAATCAACACATACCCCATTGCGGATGCCTTCGTCTCACTCACTCCAGGCGGTTGGGGGCAGTTGGGACTATTGTGCCGTATTCACATTAAAAAAAAAATACTTGTGAGGAAATACTAAGCATTTTATCTTTTTTTGAGTTTATTCTGTGGATAGTTTTTAAAAGAATCATTGTCAGTGTTTCAAATTTCACGTACAATTTTCTCTTTTGGAAGAGAATTCAATTTGAAGTGAAAATGCACAAAAATATGTATAGAACTATATGACCTTGGCCCTTTTTAGAAGCAAGCCACCGACGGGTACAGGGTCCCATTAGCACAGTGGTAGAGCAGCGCCCGGCAAAGTTAAAGTCCTGTGTTCAATTCCTAGATATGACCGTATCCTTTTCTAATTCTTCTTTTTAAAAATTTCCGATTGAGAGTCGCTAATGTAGTCTTCAGTGATATAATACTATTATTGACGAAATAAATAAAAAAAATTCATAAATAGAATCATTATCAGAAAATAATATAAAATTCGCTTATTTTCCTGTAATATTTTTTATTTGGTAAAACATGGATTATACACTAATTTACGAGACAATATTATATGAAACGTTAACTTGAGATTTGGCCTACATCCCAACTATTTCTCACAAATAAATAAATAATAAATCTTGTTACATATCAAGACTTAAATAATATAATAAATAAGACAAAAGTACCCATAACGAGTGGTGTATAAAATGCCACACGTGTTTGTCTGCCGGTTAACACACCGGTGAGATTTAAATGGTCTAGCGTTCCACGAATTCAATCCAATACGATCTTCCACGAAATACACCTACCTAAAAAACAACGTAATAAAGGGTTTCGGCTACCGGGCTTAGCTTTTCGAGAAGTGACTATAAATATTCAGCATCCCGAGAGAAGTTTATACGTATAATTTATGTGTTAATATAGATTAATTCGTTTTAACACAAAATGTTTTGATCTTAGAGTTGAAGAAATCTGAACGCAGTTAGTAAAAAAAACAGGTTTTTAATAAAATTATTTATTTAGTAAATTAAAAATTAATTACATAATTTGTTTTGAAAATTGTGGAAGATCCTACTATTAATATTTGGTAACAGTTTTTATTTTTGTTTATCTTGTTTTTTTCGAAGTTTCTTTAACCATTTTAAAAGTAGATATTTTTTTTAAATATTAAATATCCCCACGCCATGACTCGAACTATGTTTTATTTTTAAACGCGTACTAGCAGACCCGGCCACACGTTTCTGTGGCTAACGAAACACAACGCCATTACCCAACCTTTATAAAATCCACACCACCCGCTTGCCAGCTGCCCGCTGCCCGCTGCCTGAATTGAATATTTGAATTTCTCGGATTTTCTCTATTATAATAAGCATGTATTATACATATAAACCTTCCCCTTGAATCACTCTATTTATTGGTGAAAACCGCATGAAAATCTGTTTCGTAGTTTAAAAGATCTATGCGCACATACATTTTGAGCGACTTCATTTTCTACTATGTAATAATGCAATTCGAGCGATCGCCACTAATTATACAATGCTTGTAATGCAACACTGGTTATTTGAAAAGGGAAAATCAAATACCTACTTACTCTAGGACATCTATTTTCCAATTTCTTCCGTAGAACGAATTTCAAAAGTGACTATAGTACGGCCCGCCAGCCGTTTTAAATCGCACAAAAACATGTTTTCTTTGAATTTCTCGGCTTTTCTCTAATATAATTTACATGTATTATACATATAAACATTCCTCTCCAATCACTCTATATATTGGTCAAAACCGCATGAAAATCCGTTGCGTAGTTTAAAAGATTAACGCGCACATACATTTTGAGCGACTTCATTTTATACTATGTAATTATGTGTAGTTTTGTGTTACGAACCTTATGATAAGGCATAGTTTTGAACTAATGATCGACGAACCGGTGGATGCAAACTTTTAGCCATAAGTTGTTATAATGAGTTGTCTAGTCTGCAATAATTATAAGTAAGGAAGTAAGATTGCAGAAAAATATAACAAATTTATACAGCACCCCTGGGGAGATTCTTCACAAAAACGGCGCTATATTATACTTTCCTGTACCTGAGCTGGGAGGCAACATTCATCTACGACTACTACTACTACTACTTATTTCTTCTGTGCTATCCATTTCCTTAAGCCATCATTACGTCATATATCAGGAGAATGAGACCACAAATATGAATGTGAAAGAAGCAAGCAGTGTTAGCCAAAACAGTGTCATAGGTCAATGGCTGCATGCCATTATTTTTCATAATTTGTATTTTTTTTTTTTTACAGTGAATACCGCACAAGAATCTCAACTGCTCCCGTCTGGAGCCAGTGAGACTATGGCATTCCCAATTGGGGTATGTTGTGAGGCAGAAGGTAGTGGGGAGGGGAAGGAGGTGGGGAAGAGGAAGGTTGGGAAGTACCTGGCTATTCAGATCTGGTCACTAAACACGGCTAAAGCCATTTTCAAGCAACGTTTCAATTCTGAATGGTGGTCTTACACCAGGGCGATACTGATAGTATCTTCCACTCTGGAACATACCGCAAATATACTATATATTATTTTTAATGAATTAATTGTGATATAACACAAATTAATCAAATAAACTTTATTTGCGCATGCCGGGTTCGAACCCGCGACCTCCGGATTGTGAGTCAAGAGTCTTACCCACTGGACTACGGAGGTCGTCAAATGTATCCAACGTATGTTTGAATGCGGAGCATAGAGATATACTAAGTCGGAGATTCTAACTAATCTTAAAATTATCAATTTTTACTCAAAATAAGGAGATATATATGCTTATTTTGAGATTAATTCGTTTTTAAACTTCATGCAGGTAGCAATTAGCAATGGCAATGAGTAGAGAATTCTTTTACATTTTAATAATAATAAACAATGATAATACTTGGATGATTTAAATAGCGCCGTTTTTGTGAAAAATCACCTCAAGGGTGCTGTACAAACTTATAATACATTTATAAAATCTCAAAAAATTACAAGCTAGACAAACAATTAAAAACAACTTATGGCTACAAAGTGCACACACCGGTTCATTGATCACCGATACGCAAATATATAAGTACACTATTTTGATCAATGAACGCAAAAGTGCCTAAAATTTAATGAAAATAGGACCATACTTACCTGGGAGGTCGCTTGAAATTAACACTGCATATTGTCCATTTATAGAAATTTAGATAGAGTTCGCACGCAGAGGACATAATTGTGAACACATGTTATTTAATCCTGAAAATTTATTTTAATATTAATATGTAATGTATTCTTTGATGAGTGTATTTTTGAAAGTAAAAGCAACATTTAATGGTGGGTGGTGCAATAGTACCTATAAGGATTTGATCTTCGTAAATGTGATTCATCAAGAGACAGATTGATGTATAAGGAAGGACTCGAGTAATTTTAATTCAGTAAGAAAAGTGTGATTAAGACATATCATAGGCAATACAAGTATGATACTCTCAGATAGGTATATTTAAATTAAGGGCAAAAAGGAAGGTTTTTAGTTTGGAAATAAACTCTATTGGGCTTGTTATGCATCTTAATTCCGGAGGGAGTCTATTCCGAGCCTTATGCCCAATACTCCGAAAGCACGATCTCCAAACTTAGTTTATTTTAAATTATTAATTTTAATTTATTATGGACCTCATGTTTAAATCTATTAGGCTAAAACATTATTAAAAATTACAAGATGACGAGTCTTATTCATTCACACAGTTCAATTTTTTTATCATATTGTTATTAATGGATTTACTAGGTACTTTCAATTTCTTAAATAAACACAACCTTATCTCTAAAAACCAGTATTCATGTTGCTTGCGAGTCCAGATCAAATAACTACAAGTTCTTTTCTGGATTTTTTTAATCAAAAACCAAATAGTCTTGTCCACGAATCTGACAAAGGTGTTGATTAACCAGTTAAGTGAAGTTATCAGGATTTCTTTTGGCCGTGTCCTATTCTGAGCTTGGGGTTTGTTTACTTAGTTAGATCCTTCGCCAGCAGAGAACCCGAGTCCTGAGAATAAGGCCAGAAGACCAGAGCAAACACACCTTGCTTGTGTAAGCAAACACGAGTATTTTCAACACTTCAATTCATAGTATCGAAAGAGTTTTTTTTCTATTTATCAACCTTAAGATATTCTAAAATGTAAAACATTGTATGACATTCTTCAGAACAGACACAATACTAAACATAAATTATTGATTTTAGTCTTGAACACAGTTTAAAAAAAAGGTATTTTCATTTGCCGCATTTATCAAAAAAAAAATTAGGACATTTTATACCATCTAAAATGCGTATCACAATATTAACATTTTCGAAAGAATTAGTTTTGTTTAAAACCTCATATTTTTCTTAATTTTAATTTTGATTCGTAATTATTAATCCGGGTTCTTACAAATGTTCTACCAGAGAACTATCCAATTACGAAAACTCAATTAATATAATAATAATAATTGAATAACTTGTAGACAGCTTTTTTGTGAAAAATGACCTTAAGCTCTATCTATCTCATTTTTATGTTATAATAATTAAGGTTATATATACAAAACACTCATAATACGTCTTCATAAAATTTAAAAAATACATACATTTGTGACAAATAATACAAAGAGAGGCACGAGACACCAGATTTTTATTTTTAATTTTAATTTTTACTTACCTACGTGAATAATCACAAAATTCTGATAGGTATATAAAATGTTTTTTTTTCCATAAATTTATTGAAAAAAAAAATTTCAGTATTTTGTACCAGCTATCGAACTTAAAAACTTAACAGTTACTTTGACAGTCGGCTTCCTTGTAGCCGGTTTCTGCTTAGAGCTGTAGTGACTCCTGCTTTTGAAAAAAAGACGTTCAGAAGGAATACTTGTTGCCACAATTGGAAGATTGGGTTATACACCTTACTCGACCTTACATCTCTTGCCATGTTTCAAGAATTTTTGCTTTTAGAGTATTCGCAAACCACAAACAAAACTCACCTACCATTAGCGTAGAGAACAGAATCATTTTTTTAGGCAGTCACTTTGCCAGTAATAGGATTTTACCCGATTTTGCAGGTATTTTAATTTGGGCGGGTTTTTCGATATTTCGATACGATATATTGAGTTTTTCGATATTGATATATCGATATTTTTAAAGGTCGATATATCGATATTTATCGGTTTTCCGATATATAGTTGCATCCCTACACGTGATATTATATTGTATAGACACAAACGTATTGATATTCAATATATTTATCCCAACAATTGTTACAAATGTTTTTGGGCAATGGCAGAACACTTATTTCTGAATCCGTATAAATTATCCGTATAAAGGTTGTCTTCAGCGTACTGTATCTTATTATACAGTCGACACATTTGGGTCAGAGGGCTCTGCAGGTTATATTGATATTACGATAATGTAATAAGTAATAATCAAATATAAATTTTTTAAATGTAGTTCTTTTTTTTGTTTTCGTACTCGTGGAAGTTTTTTCACCCTTTGAAGGAATTTCCGAACTCTTATGTATCTATTGACAGTCGATATATTTTTATAAGTCGAATATTTAAACTCGTTAATACATAATATATAATAAGTTGGTCGATGAGGACTGCTGACCGAAACCATATTTCAATCCCTAATGAACAATTGTACCTTACAAAGTTCTTGTAATGGTTTCTTTTTTATGAGATAACTGCAATTTTTTCTCATTATAATACACGGTTAACGTAAATATAAATATCATCCCCTCGCCTTGTGATTTTTAGTTTCCTTTTTGAAGTAACTTAAAAGAGAATATTGCGCGAGGAGTTATTTGGTCCCCAATGTGTTGACTGTGTCAACATTGTGGTTTAAGTGGAACTAAACAACAAAAACTTGTTTGCAGGGTAAGCACAAAAAATGTCTACTTTGGAGCAGAGCTAACTTGGAATATCCACCGTCCGACCAAACAACTTAATACTTCGCCTTCGGCTAGAATTCTTCTCAAATCAAAGGGTAAAAACAACTTTTCTAGTTTCTACGTTAGCATTATATTATGAGCCATTCCTAACAATACTTTCTTTTTCGATGTGATTGATGTATTCAGTAAATCGTCGCGTCCTTTCTTCGGAGTGATAGACAATGTTGTGCTTTTTTTTACATTAACTCCACACAGGAGGCCCTGAGGAAAATAATTTCCCTCAGGGCCTATGTCATCTGGGATGCTGTGTGGAGGGTCTTTTTGAGGAGAGGAAGGAATGAACATTGGTCTTGAAGAGACCCATGTTGTAGGAAGGAGGAAACACAGAGGCCGGCAAATCATTCCACAGCCGAGCTGTTGAACACAAGAACGAGTCGAAGAAACGACCCGTTCTTATGTGACAAATGTTTCCCGACTATGCACCGGTGCCGAAGGGATCAACGATGCTAGTTCCTCGGAGCACCTTCCATTATAATACCGGAAGAACAAGGATAGCATTCCCACCCGACGCCTGTGCTCTAAGGATTGCAATCCATCTGTTAAGATGGGAGAATCTATCAAACGGACCGCCCGTTTCTGAGAGTCGAGGGTATTTTTCAGGTATTTTGGAGCTCCAGACCAGAGATGGCTGCCAAGTTCAACCGTTGGGCGTACTTGTGATTTGTACAAGGTTAGCAGTTGTGTACTTTTAAAGTTTTGTTTTTTGAAGAGTTTTATTAAATGTACATTTGTTACTTAAATTAAATTTTTCCGCAAAAAAAAGCGGAAAAATTTAATTTAAGTAACAAATGTACATTTAATAAAACTCTTCAAAAAACAAAATGTCTAGAAATTGTTACATAGTTAATGCCCAAGAAATACAAAAAAATACTATTAAAGTATCTGCGGGCCCTGTACAGTGCGCCCAGTTTTTGGGAGGCTAACTTAACTCTGGCTTCGATGGAGCCCCCATACCTGAGCTGGTCACTTAGGGTTACACCAAGCATAAAATGCTTATGAGTATCTTAAAGTTGATAAAATAATTGAAAAAAAATTTGGCCGATCATACTTAAAATATTATTATTGCTTAATTTTACCGTCTGGTATCACCGTGCTGACGGGTACAGCGAATGACAATGCAAAACGATTCCGATTTCCGCGTTCGGCAGTAATACCTTCCCTCTAGCCGTCATTGTTTTAACACTGTACCAAGTTTATACATTTTATTCTTTACATTTTGTTCTTTTTTCTTTACTTTATTTTTGGTTGAGGCTACTAACAACTCGTTTGACTGTCCATGAGGCTGATTACCTCCATGGGCTTTAGAATTGTAGAAGTGACTATAACAGTGCAATCCTGTAGGCGCGCCTGCATACCGCCCTCTAACAACGTATGCGGGGACATTGAAGCTCTAGATTCGTTATACAAATGTTAAATGTAGAGTCGTTTATAAAAAAAAAAAGTAGATTCTTGCGAGAGCTCCGAAGGGGCGACAATAAGTCGCCTATACCGGGGCGGGACAGTGGTGGGTGCTTCAATGTACCAAGTTTATTGTAAAATAATGACACTTGTCTCGCATAATCAAGAGTTTTCCAAAAAATCTCCACTTTACACGCAATCCAGTTTACAGATGTGGAAAGGACTGTAAACTGCAAAGTCCAACCAGGATTAAATACTTAAACATAACCTCCTTTCTAAAAATTCTTATTTTGATTTTGGTTAATAGTGAGTCAATATTGGAAGCCACTAGTAAGTTTTTAGTCGTAAGTGGTGCTTGTTATGGTAGTTTTAGATTTAACCTCTTTTTTTTAAAGGTATGAGGGTGAGTAGGAATCTGAGGTTCAGAAGTGACGGACGTACGAATGGATCCCATTCACCACAGTGCGAGGCGAAGTTCCGAGAGAGTTCTACTGAGAAGGTCTAAAGATCTCCCTCAGCCATTTCTCCCTATCCGGCTCACCACCGCTACCGGTGGGTAGAATCATCCGCCACCATGACCCGGAAAAACCTCATCCCCCATGAACCCGGGTGCCCCTGATAAGTTATCAAACGTGTCGAACCGCTTGGTATGATCTATGGCAGAGATTTATTTATTTATTTATTTAACGCCCAAAGGGCTTTTACATGTTTGGTAGTACAATTAATTCATGACAGATGATTTTTAAACAGATAAAGAAATAATAAATATAAAATTAGATAAAAAATGTGATGTTGTTTATCCATTAAATGGTTCCCGGTGCGGCGCTACCTATACCCATCGACCACGTAGATTTTTATTGCGTGACCTAAGTGAAAATTATGTTGTACCTATGTACCTATTATAGCTACACATTTTTGGCTTGTGTATTCCTCCAAACAAAAATTAAATATTCAAAAAAAATTTTACCGGTCACCATTTTACATAACTGACCACATAATATCAATTTGGGAGGCGGGTATGGGTACAGCCGCCCCGGTAACCGTCTATTGGATTACAAACACTTCTGCCATAAGTCACCCAAAGTGACGCTATGTCTGGTGACTTAACAGGGGTGCCCGGGTTCATGGGGAGAGGTTTGAGAATCATCGGGAGAGACTGCTCGAGGGAGATCTTTTGACCTCTCTAGCAGGACTATCGGAACAATGCCATGCACCGCAGTGGAAAGGATGGATTCATTCGTCGACCCCCAGATTCTTACCCACCCCTCAAACCTTTTTCCTTTCCAGAACTTCCTCTTCTTCCTTTCCCTAAAAATACCCTCCACACAGCATCCCAAAAGAAGACATATGCCTTCAGCCCTTCAGACACCTTCAACCCGGATACTCCGTTCTAGACATAAGAATTGATTAACAATCACTTAAGTCTTAGCTTCTGGACCGAACAGACACGCGACAGCGATCAGTTTGAGACAAAAACTCAAGACATAAGGCCTCTGAAGATGGACAGTGAGATCTGTCCGAAAGGTCAGGAGTTAAAAAGTCAACCGAGTTAACCGAGAAAATTGTTGTACATCTTACACCCGTGAAAACCTTAACCATAACATATTTAGTTATCTATATACATTTAAAATATATATATGTATTTACACATCCTTTCAATAACTAAATACAGAAGAATTATTAGATATTATTTTTATTTACTTTGATTTGAAAGCGTTGGTATCAACACAATGTCGTAACCAGATCCCTCCCACACGTGTTTATCAAAATTCTCATCCATCAGATGAGTTTGAGTTCATCCAACGAAACCATATCACTTCTCAGACAAGAAGTGCATATTGAGTTGCCTTTATTAAACATCCAACGTGCGTTCTGTACACTTTCCCGTACCTCACTCTGTTCGTATTGTGCTGCGATGACGGAAAGGGTATTCATTACCGGAAAGGTTCGGGTAACGCGGTCGGAGCAGGTTCATAAATTAATTAAAATTAAGTATGTATACTCAGTTAGATCTAAACGATGTTCATGTTACTGCATTATAGGTAGGTAGTTACTCCCCATTTATTAACAATTACAAGAGTGATTTGACCGTTTGTGAAAAAACGGCGCTTTACAAATATATTGACCGGTCAGTGGTTGAGTGGGCATTGCGTTTGAGTTCCACCCAGGCGTTCCGTGTTCGATTCCTCGGCTGGCTAAGTCCTCCATCACCACTAAAGGAACATTTTCGGCTTGCTGTGGTGGTAGTAGGAGATTTTCAAATATTGTCGGGTTATTCGTAACCCAGGAATGTTTGTCTTTCTTTATAAAAAACTAACTGGTACAAATCTTTATAAAAAAATAGCTGGCCATTCAAAGAAATAAATTGATTCTCCCGTGCATCCCCGTTCCCTTCCACCTTCCCCACCTTCCCCCTCCCTGGTTTCTTTCCTCTCCGCAAACCCCACTTTCCCCAATCCTTTCCTCCCTGACGCAAAAATATATGAAATACCACATTTTCATTTATACAAACTTCATAACGCCAGAGCTTACCATTATACAGGGTGTTAAAGGACGCACTTGACTTACTTTAACCAGTGATTCCTGAAATTATTTGGAGTAAAAAATGTAAATGAAATTTTGGTCTCCGGTGACTTTTTTGATGACTTTTTTTTTTAAATTTTTTTCTTCAAAATCTTCTTACCCCTCCTCCAACTGTTCAACGACTACCATTTTTTATGTTTTGTAAAAAAAAAAAAAAAGCATTAAAAATGTCACCGGAGACCAAAATTTCATTTACATTTTTTACTCCAAATAATGTCAGGAATCACTGGTTAAAGTAAGTCAAGTACGTCCCTTAACACCCTGTATACAGCCTGTGATACTCGCTGATAATGCAGCTTTCTATTGGTGAAACAATTTTTCAAATCGGTTCAGTAGTTTCAAAGCCTATTCAATGCAACACACAATCAATATATATTAGTAGATATATGTATATATATAAATGTATATGTTTTTTTTTTGTTTATTCAGTTTTTTAATTTTACAATATTTATCTTTTTATCTTACAAATCTTACAAAAGTGATCAATCAGTTTGATTTTAAGAAATCTCTCATTTTTCCTATTTACTTAATACTATTATACTTGTAGGTTTTACATAGTAATTACTAAGTATATTACTTAATATTAATTTGTAATTATTATAAACTACTAATTATTAAAAAATTAATGAATACAGTGTACTAAAGTAATTTCCAGGTATTTGATCAATATTCGATCTAGGTATACAGCGCCCTTGAGGTGATTTTTCACAAAAACGGCGCTCTACAAATTGTCCAATTATTATTAATTGATTTCATGTTCTACGGAGATGGAGTGATTTAACTTTTGTTTTGATTTTTGAATAAGATGTCTCATTTTTAATATTTTTAGGTAATGCGTTAAATATTTCCGGAATTTTACGCCTCTTTGTTTTATCACCGTATACATTTTGAGATTTTTTAATAATAAACATTACTGCTTCTCTATGCCTAGTAGGGTAGTTGTGGTTTACAGGTTTTTTAAATTCTGTATTCCAGAATTCATCTAGCGTTAATTGGCATTCTACCTTACTGTGTGTAGAGAGGACATTACACAAGGAGAAATTTTTTTTATAATCGCCATCACATAATTGAACTTTTTTTTGCCTGATATCAATTTCAGGAAACGGATTTGTAACTGTTCTATTTTATTTAAGCACATTTTGTACGTTAATCCGTAACTATTTATTCCGTATCCTATAATTGATTCTGCTAATGCGTTGTATATACAGTACCTATAATATATTTTTATTAACAAAGTTTTTTAGGTGGTAAAATTTCCCTAATATAGAACTTAATCTATTACATACATTTTCAATATGATTTGACCAGTTAAAATTGACATATTATATTGTGAGACCAAGATATTGGTAGACTTTTTATATGTATACACTGAATACTATTTATTGGATAACCAACACCTCTGCTCTCACTCTGGTTTAGTACGTTTGGTGATTTTGCAGGGGTGCCCGGGTTCATGGGGTGAGGTTTGTCCAGGTCTTTGCTGCTACCCACTTGCTGCGTGGTGGGCCGGATCAAGAAAGACTGGTTGAGGAAGGCCATTTGACCTTTCCAGACGGACTCTCTCGACCCATCGCCTTGCACCACAGTGGGAGGGATGGATTCATACATGCGTCACTCCTGGACGCGTATTTACAAAACCTATATCGATTCAGTCGCGGTAACGATAATTTACATTTTATATATACCTCTTTATTGGTTATTTTTTATCACATTGCAAAAATTTTTTTTTTTCTAAAATCTGGATAAAATAATCTTTCTGATGTGTATATTAGAAATTAATAATTTTTTTCCTAAATATTTAAATTTTAATATTATTCCCACATATTGTAAATACACCTCTATATTAATAATTTTTTATCACTTTGCAAAAACAAAAATTGTTCTAAAATCTAGATAAAATAATCTTTCCAATGTGTATACTAGAAATTAATAATTTTATTTCTAAATAGAAAAATGAAACAATATAACTTTGTATAAACCACTTATATGATGTGCAAATCCGACCGGTTTCGGAACAAACGTTCCTTCGTCAGGGAAAGCTTATACTAATTTGACAGTTTAGAACAATGTTTTATTGTGGTAGGGGTGGAGCCGTTGTTAGTTAATAATGTAGATTGGGTGGGTAGGTATTAGTGTAGAGTGGGTGATAATACTAATACCTACCCACCCAATCTACATTATTAACTAACAACGGCTCCACCCCTACCACAATAAAACATTGTTCTAAACTGTCAAATTAGTATAAGCTTTCCCTGACGAAGGAACGTTTGTTCCGAAACCGGTCGGATTTGCACATCATATAAGTGGTTTATACAAAGTTATATTGTTTCATTTTTCTATAATGGATAACCACAAAGTAATAGCTACATTCAAAAATATTATTTCTAAATATTTAAATTTTGATATTGAAAATTTAAAGCGACTGAAACGCGGTAGGGATTGTAAATACGCCTCCTGGACACACTGACCCTTAGATTCCAACCCACCCCTAAAACCCTTTTTCCTTCTCAGAACTTCCTCTCCTTCCTCTCCTAAAAAGACCCTCCACACATCATCCCCAAAGATTTTATAGGCCCTGAGGGGAATTATTTTCCTTAGGACCTCCTATGTGGAGGTGTTTGCAAAACGCATGAACCTGTAAAGCAAATTTAAAAAAGGTTATTGAAGTAAAAAACATTGTTGAAAACCTCTTTAGCACTAGCGTTGCATGAACCAGCGAAGTTTCCACTGAACCTACACATATTTCAATCAACAAAACTATAACGACGTGAATTTTTAAATACCGCTTGAAAAAAGTAAGCGATAAGTATGTACCGTTTCAATATTAATATTTTATTTTTTGTTTTAACTTTATGAGTAAAACCTCAAATTGTAATATTTAAATAAATGAAGACAATATAAGCGAAACTCAATCGAAAATCCCTGGGTTCGAGTCCCAGAGGTGTCAATATGTGTTTCTGATTTTTCTCTTTCCAGATTTTCGATTGAGTTTCGCTTATATTGTCTTCATTTATTTAAAAATTAATAATAATAATTGGACAATTTGTAGACCGCCGTTTTCGAGAAAAATGACCTCAAGGGCGCTGAACAAATTTATAACGAATTCTTAGAATCTATCTAATTATTTGCAAATAGATGCAGAAAACATACTTACTTAGCATTAAGATTAGTAAAAAAGCAATTTTTTTATTTTAGGTAATATTTTAACGTCAAAACAAAAAGCTTCAGTTTCCACGATATAAAGTTAATTATATTAGCGAAACTCCGACGAAAATCTGGAAGCAGAAAAATCAGAAAAGATATTAGCACCTCTAGGACACGAACCCACGACCTTTCGCTTTCCGGGCAAATGCGCTGACTACTGCGCCGGACCACCACAAAAATGTAATAGAAATTCACCGGAGACTGATTAAAGATCACTGGTTAAAGTAAGTCAAGTACGTCCCTTAACACCCTGTATATAAAAATCCCGAGTCACGGTGTTTGTGGTCGAATTCATCCGAAATGGCTCGACCGATTTCTATGAAATTTTTTATGTATATTTGGTAGGTATGAGAATAGGTCGTAAAGTATATTTAATATCAGTAGGTGATTAGAGTGTCCGTATCCAAATTTTTTTTTGAGAATATATTTTT
The DNA here is from genome assembly GCA_929108145.2 of Limnephilus rhombicus. Taxonomy (NCBI): domain Eukaryota; kingdom Metazoa; phylum Arthropoda; class Insecta; order Trichoptera; family Limnephilidae; genus Limnephilus; species Limnephilus rhombicus. The sequence continues at coordinate 47,682,437 of OV815283.1, forward strand.
TTTTAATCAAAAAACACCTATTTTTCAACCCCAAATTTTCACGCTCCTACCCCCACCCTCCAATTTTTTATGGGCGATTTTAGTATTTTTGTATAAACAAATTTAACCGTCTTTCGCATTTCAAACAGAACGAAATTATTTAAGTTTCTGACAGATCGTCTTATCGAACTTTTATCAACACATAGAAATAATTTATATGGCTAACTACAAACAATTAAAAACAACTTATGACTAAAAATGGCATTCACCGGTTCATCGATCAGTGAAACGAAAATATAATAGTGTGTTCAATGATTTGAACTTATTTTGTTATATTTTTTTGTAGTATTTCAGATGTATTAATTTAATTTTACATTATAATGCGAAATATTGTATAATTTGTTATACGCATTTTTAAAAACTATGTGCCCTTGGGATGGTACGAGTAAATCATTAATTAATAACTGAGCCTTTTACCAGAATACCAATTAGTCAATTCATAGGTCCTAATTATTATGGTGTCGTTACCCCTTATTACTATTCTGATTTACACATGGACAGGATACGGGAACATTCCATCGAACATGAGCGTGTGGGAGTGAGTTGGATCTTTTTACCTACTAAAAATTGACGATGGGAAGTACGAGAAGAAGTGATTATTTAGCAGACGCGTGTTATGGGTTCCCGGTAAGCCCTCGCCCTCAATCACCTTGGAAAGCCATTACTCGGCGAATTCTCCCGGCTTACTTATTAATTTCGAGATATTATTTCTCTTGAAGCTAATAATTCTCAATTTTCCACCGAGACTTCTCGTATAATGTGCAAGGCGAACTGCTAATAGAATAGTCCTCCCAATAAGTTACGTTTTAACTACGTAGAAGTTGAAGGAAATTGATAAATATTATAGTAAACAAAATATCTCTGTCATCTAGGAATTACCTGCGAATTTGCGGGTGTATACATATTTTTAGTTGGATCAGAAAAAAGCATTATTATGTTTGGATGATTGTATAGCGTAGTTTTCGAGAAAAATCTGTGTAAGATATATACTGTATTCTTTAATACTCTATCTTATTAATACTAACTACTAATTATAGACTAAGGAAACCATTATAACAACTAATGGATTATATATTGCATCCAGCCTCAGCGGTTGGTCGATCACGTACAACAATGAACTTGATGCTGCGTAAAGTACATACATATTTTTTTATTGATCAGAGTCCGACGTTATTAATACGCTAACGTCGTAACGGTTGAAATTTAAGAATCCGACTACGACTACAACTCTAACGCAGCGCCTTACGCAAAACCGTTTTCGTACGTGGAGTTTGTTACAAATCTACTTTGGTAATAGAAATAAATTAAATTATAATTGCCAGGTAAGTATGTTTCGGTATCCATTTGTAAATAGTTAAATTAGATTGAACCTAAGAAGTCCTAATAAATTGTACTGCGTCCTTGAGATGATTTTTCACAAAAACTTCGCTATACAAATTATCGAATTATAATTATAATTATTAAAGCAATGCCAAAATATGGCACCACTTGCGTTAACACCTAGCCTGAGGAACGTCGGCTGGCATTTTTTTTTTTTTTAAAGAAAGACAAACATTCCCGGGTTACGAATAACCCAACAATGTTTGAAAATCTCCTACTATCACCACAGAAAGCCGAAAATGTTGCATGTGTCGTGATGGAGGACTTAGCCAGCCGAGGAATCGAACACGCGACGCTCGGGTGGGACCCAAGCGCTATGCCCACTCAACCACTGACCGGTCAAAATACCGGCATGCGTAAGTTCTATTGAATTGGTACTTCCGTAATAATACCACGTTGTGCTTTCCACCAGGCGCCTATGTATTATATCTATGTCGTCATTTCCTGTCGCGGTTACTTTGTCCCGGTGTCACTGGATCTGAGGAACTGGCTATTTTCGGAACCAGATCCTACCAGGTTTATAAAATGGTCACCAACGTTTAAACTGACGAAGCCGAACCAAAAGCCTCCCACAGGGCCCAGCAGAAAAAACCTGCGGAGCGAGTTTTTCATCTGCTATTGACATGATTAGTCGATGTTCAGGACACATTAGGAAGCAATCTGAATCTGTATCGAGGTTAGAAATCATAATTGTACAGCGCCTTTGAGGTAATCTTTCGCAAAAACGATGCTATACAAATTATCCCATCGAACAGTATTAATACGGTAGCGTCTGCGTGGTCGAATTTCAGAACCCGGCTTCGAGTTTCCGGCCACGGCGTACGCGCCGTGCCACAAATAACATCTGTGTACTTGAAATTCAAACGAAACTACCATTGTAATTCGGTTTCGAATTCAAGAATTCGTCAAAAGATGTGGACACTTCCGTCAGCAGGTCGCGTGGGGACGTGCCCTCCCTTTGTGAATTTGAGTATCTCTTCGGATATGGAAAGATTGATGGTAATACTCAGTTGTATAATACTTTATGGTATCAAGTGACTATACATATTACATATGACGTCATTTCCTGTCCCGGTGACTAGCTATCACTGGATGTGAGTGAATTCGAGGAACGGGCTATTTTTTAAATCAGTTCCTATCGGATTCATAAAAAGGTCACCAACACTAACTGGGCGAAGTCGAACCAAAAGCCTCATTATTATTCTATATGAACAATATTCAAATCGAGCTCCAAAACAACCTCTGCGACGTAAAATCGACACTATGTGAAGTAATTAATATTGATCTGTGTATTACCTTTGATCGAAAAATATAAATAACATCTGTCATTTATTATCTTTATTTGTCTGATTTATAACGAATGTAATGAACTCTGCCTGTATTTCGTTTCAGCTGCCAATCACTTCTGATTTCAGTCCATACTTTTATAATTTACATCTGAAGACCTGAAGACTAATGATTTCAATCTTTTGCAGGAATAATAAATATGTCCAAACTAAGTCGTAAATCATTCCTGTTTATGGGATACCCCTGGACGTTTCTTAGGAAACCAATATACTTTTCTAGGTAAAATATACCTGCTATTTATCTATTGTGCAAATCCCCTTACAGTTGTAATAATATTGAATAGATTCTTTAAAAGGTAATTTTTCAACCGTTTACCCGCAGCGTCTTTCTTCACAGGTACGTGGAATCTGAAGTAACGCAATAATTATAATAATCGTTGCAATACCCGAATGCAGAATTATTATTTAAAGTTGTATGGATGGGAGAATATTACCTTCTTTATCAGATAAATCGATTTCCATTACAGTGGACATTGAGTAATACATTGTTGAATTATCCAAACATTATTTTAGAAATGTTTGCGAAACTAAAATTTAAACTGATACCAAAAATAAACGTTACCAGATTTTTTTAGACTACAGCTCAACACAGAAAGCCCTGAGTGAAAAGAATCCCTCAGGGTTTACGTCGTCTTTGGGGAGCCGTGCGGAGGGTCTTTTTAGGGAAAGGAATTTCTGGGATGGAAAAGGATATGAGGATGGAAAGGATGGAAAAAGATATGTGCGCTGGATTGACTGACATCTGTATCCATCCCTGCCACTGCGATTCAAACCCATCTGTCGAGAGGGACCGGCTGAAGAGGTCTTGTTTAGGTTTCCCTCTAGTCTCTTACGATCCAGCCCGCCACGCACCTGGTGGGCAAATGCAATCGCCACCCAGACATTTACAATCTACTACTAAATTACTAAATGTAGCGAACTGCTTGGGGTGACCTGTGGCAGGGGTGTTGGTTATCCTATAAATGGGTCTCGGGGTACGATTCCAACAGACAGGAAGGATACCGTTTCAAAAATCTATATATATAATGAGAATCCTCGTTCCCTTGATCACGTCATAACTTCAGAACTACTTTACATATTTCATTCATCTTTTTTTGTTTTCTAATACTTTGTAGAAGGTTCTTACGGAAAGAAAAATTAAGAAAATTGCGCAGAAAAATGGATAATTTCAGAAAAGTTAACGACTATTTTAACTTCGCACGTTTGACAGTTCGCGCGTTTGATGAAATTGAATTTAGCAGGCAGCTGTTTTTTTTGTAACTAAAGAATTGTCTATGAATTTTTTAGATTATAGATATTTTAAATAGGTACCTACCTACGTTAGGTACCAGATTTGATCGATTGTTCTGATAATATACAAAAATGAATATTTGTAATATATGGAAAACGAAAATTTTAATAAAAAAATTATGAAAGGTTCCAGCGGGAGAGGGGAGAGGTTAGGCGGGGAAGGGGAACGCGGGAGGGGAAGGGGATGCTGGAGGGGAACGGGGACGCACGGGAAAGGACTTGCAGGGAGAAACAATTTATTTCTTTGAAAATGTCATTGCAACGCGTGTCGGGAACCAGATAGTATTTTATATTTTTTAATATTAGTGGAAAGATTAAAAATAATCTTGCGAAACGATACAATTGAACGATAAGTCCTTTGCAATCAGTTAGTAGTTGACCCTAATTATTACATGAATTTTTTTTTTGAGAATAAAATGTTTATTATTGTATTTTGGAAATAGTGCATTTTGAAAAGAAAAAATCTCAATACAAGAACAAACAAAGCAGATTACGAGAAACAAAAAAGAAGGACAGGTCCTCGGCGGGTCTGATGATGTCTTTCGTTTTACTTTGGTTTGTATCTCGGCTATTGTGTATGATTTAGGGCTTTTTTTTCACTAGGCCAACGACTGCACTACCCGAGGAACTAAATAAACAAAGCTCTGTTTAGAAATGTGTCAACATTATCTTTTATTTGTTCATCTTTTGGTTATCTTTGTCCAAAATAATTAGTGAGAGAGAGAGTTAGTTGTAACACGATATGGTTTTCTATCTGAACTTCTCCAGCACTTTTTAAAACGGGCCTCATATTTCTGAAGTATTTTTTTTTTATCTGAGGTATATTTTGATGACGTATGAAGGCACTTAATTTTAAAATTTATTAATTTGTCTTGCATCATGTGCAGAATCCCCGCAGAGATAAACTGAGAATATAGAATTTCAATGCACTTAACACTCTGAATTTTGGTCGACATGTTTTGCTTCAAGACTCTGGAAAGACTAATATCTTTGAATGGTTATGGGTAGAAGATTTACTAAATGCAATCTCTCCACCAAATGCAAAAATGCTCTTGGGTATTTAAGCCGTTTTGTGCTTTCTAGTAACGTTTCGATTGACCTTGCAGTATTCATCGTCTGGAAAAGAAAGCGCAATATTACTCAATGGGCATCACAAATTTCAAACCATCACCTCATGGTTGAATTTGGCAGCCACCTCTGGTCTGGAGCTCCAAATACCTGAAAAATATCCACGACTCTGTGCAGAAACGGGCGGTCCGCTTAATAGATTCTCCCATCTTAACAGACGGATTGTAATCTTTAGAGCACAGGCATCGGGTGGGAATACTATCCTTGTTCTACCGGTATTACAATGGAAGATGCTCCGAGGAACTAACGTCATTGATCCCTTCGGCACCGGTGCATAGTCGGGAAACATCCCAAACGCGTGCCCAACATTTGCACACGGTTGACATTTTTCACATATGAGAACGGGTCGTTTCTTCGACTCGTTCTTGTGTTCAACAGCTCGGCTGTGGAATTATTTGCCGATCTCTGTGTTTCCTCCTTCCTACAATATGGGTCTCTTCAAGGCCAATGTTCATTCTTCTCCCTCCTCAAAAAGACCCTCCACACAGCATCCCAGATGACATAGGCCCTGAGTGAAATTATTTTCCCTAGGGCCTCCTATGTGGAGTTAATGAAAAAAAATAAAATTATTAATCATAGATAAGTACACATACGAGTCTTTTAAAACCTCAGTATTTTATAAAGTCGTTGAAATGCATAAAATTGCTGTTTGTTTTTACTGAATCGGTCCAATAAGACAAATTGATCGCATCAATGAAAAAATGCAAATCTACGTGCTGATTTAATATTCGTACAATAATAATGACATTACGAAAATTTACATTTTATGATCCATAAGAGATTTAGATCCACGAGAGAAAGATTACATAGAAAATACGAAAACAATTCTCATTTGTTGTGACACAATTCTATTACATGACCTGAATGTTGCCAAAAGTGTAGATACCTTAAAAGTAGTTAGGTACCTAATTCTAGACAACAAAGGGTAAGGATGTAGTATTTTTTAAGTAGATTGTGATACTACAGATAAATTGTAAGTAGGTATGTAATTTATATTTATCTGGAGATTATAGGATTACAATAGCATTGGTAAACAAGCATGACGTGTTTGTAGATACCTACTTTTATTAGTATTTTATGCGCATTTACAATAATTAATTAGATAATTTATCGACATACCTACTTATCATTCTCGTCAGACATGAAGGCACCGAAATCATTTTAATTGTTATTGAAAGAAAAAATGCCAGGTGTTGGCCCATATAAATATTATATTAAAAAAAAAAATTTTTTTGTGTATGTTATTTTGTTTCACAAAAAAGGGCTTACAAATATAATAATATACCCATACGACGAAAAACAAGCTTTCTAGTGCTAAAGTACCTTTTTCGGCACGCTAACAGAATATATCCTATTATAATTATTAGGTACATTAATTTACATTTTCAATATGGTTATAGCGAAGATTCCAATTATAAGTGAGCACACCATTCATCTTAACATTTTTAGAGACTTTGCTAGAGGTTGTAATACATCATAATAATAAATTAATAAACAAGGAGGATAAAAATCAAATATTAGTAAATACACTCATAAGCGCAAGGCGACCCATATACATTTATAAGCATATTATAAGCATATTATAGAGCCAATGCATAAAAAGTAGGTGAATTATTCATACGAGTATATACGTCTCTTAAGCCGCCGCGCCGCTTCCCGAATTTCTACCGATTTTTTACATATCTCCCTTAAACAGGCGGGAATGGGTACCGCCGCCCCGGGAACCTTTATTGGATAACCAACACCTCTGCCATATGTCACCCCAAGTGGTTCGCTACGTTTGGTGATTTAGCAGGGGTGCCCGGGTTCATGGGGTGAGGTTTGTCCAGATCTTGGAGGCGGATGACCAGGACACACTGAACCCCAGATTCCTACTCACCCCTTAAATCCTTTTCCTTCCCAGAACTCTCCTCTCCTTCCTTTCCTTAAAAAAATCCTCCACACAGCATCCTCAAAGATGACATAGGCCCTGAGAGAAATTATTTTCCTCAGGGCCTCCTGTGTGGAGCTCATTTAAAAAAAAAAAAACATTTGAAATTTTTAAGCGCTCAAAAAAAAAATATTTTTGAAGATAGTATCTAGACTTGTTCCATGCCCTCGATAGAAAAAAAAATCGCAAAAATGCTCCGAAAATTATCATAAACACGTTCAATTCACTTATTTTAAAAGTTATAGTTGTGAAAAAAATCACAATGTTTCTTTAAATGATACTTAAGACGCCTTCCACGTTATTTTTGCTCTATTTTAAACGAGTCGTGTTTTATTAAAATCTTCACAATTTTCGCTTCAATTTTATTATTTAAAATATTAGGGCGCTCTGTCCAACATTCGTAAATACGAATCTCTTCATCTTCTTCTTTTTGAGCGGGGATGCGGCACCTTAAGGGCCCGCAACCCGGATTTGTACCGATTTATTACATATTTCCCTTAAAAACTGTAAGTTTTAAAGCTCTTAAAAAAATATACGCTATTCTTGAAGATAATATCTAGACTTTGCCGGCGCCAAAACGCAAATTATATAAAATCCCCTTGATAGAAAAAAATCGCAAAGTATGCTCCAAAAATTATTATTAACACGTTTGTTTCAGGTATTTTATAAGTTATATCTATGAAAAAATTCACAGTGTTTCTTTAAATGCTGTTTAAGATAATGCTCGCGAGATTTTTGCTCTATTTTAAACGAGTCGTGTTTTATTAAACATTTTCGCATCGATTTTGTCGCTGCAAACGTTAGCACTCTCCTCTAACATTCGTCATTTCGTATCTCTCCATCTTCTTCTTTTCGGGCCCGGTTGCAGAGCCTTAACTAACCAACCAGAAACAATGCTGTATCCTCTTAAGGGGTTTGCAGAGAGGATGACTGCTTGCTTTATTTACATTCATACATCGTCCTTATGACTTTTGACACGACCGGACTCGAGTATTAGGTAAACTTTTTTTTAACATTAACTCCACACAGGATGCCCTGAGGAAAATAATTTCCCTCAGGGCCTAAGTCACCTTTGGGCATGCTTTGTGGAGGGTATTTTTAATGAAAGGAAAAAAGGTATAAGGGGTGGGTATGAATCTGGGGTTCAGAGTGTCCAGGTAATCCGCCACAAGACCTGGACAAACCTTACCCCATGAACCTGGGCACCCCTGCTAAGCCACCAAACGTAGCGAACTACTTGGGGTGACCTGTAGCAGAGGTGTTGGTTATCCAGTAAATGGTTCCCAGGGCGGCGGTACCTATTACCACCTCCCAAATTGAATCACTTGATCGAGTCATGTCTTCCTCGGGCGTACCCGTCTTCTACCATTCACAATCGCGTCATAACATATTCTCTTTGCACTCCTTTCCCTGAACGGTTAGAAAAAGGGACAATACTTATTTCTTGATACTTACAATCCCCAGAAGTGGATTAATATAGATGCTCAAAATAAAATCCTATTTTTTGTAGAATGTGGTTGATGATGATGATGATGAGATAAAAAGTAGAAAGGCAGCTACCTACTCGTAATAAATTTTTAATCTAGCAATGTAATTAATGATTGTTTACGAAAAGGTCTAGACTGATTCATGCATAGGTAATACATTCCTACCAAGAAGGATAATGACCGACTATCGAATCTGATGCCTATGACCTGATAAAGGGCAATGTATATTATTCTATCGGTAATAATTATATCAATGTATTAACCTTCACCTTAATCTTCAAACGGTTGAGGTACAAATAACGAACATAACGAATAATGTGTTTTTTAAATTACAGTTTTAATCAAATTTAACAATTTTTTTTACATTTTTTTTACATTATTTCCACACAGGGTTCCAAGCTAACTCAGAATGAAACCAACTCAGAAACACTTCAGAAAGGTTATTAAAAGCTAAGAAAAAATAATTTTTAAATAGCCGGTAACCCTAACCTAACTTAACCTATTTAACCATTTTTTTTAAATATTTTATCATCACTCTTAAGGCGATCCAATGGTCCAGGTAAAAATCGAAATCGGAATTCACGCCCCTTTAAGGGAGGAGTTTGAAAATACTTGAGAAAAAGCTTTTGGAAAGGTTGGAAAAGGTATTTGAGATTTTTTTTTTACAATTTGATTTCGTAAAAACCTGTAAAAAACGTTTACTCCCTTTTTACGCATTGATTATTGTAATAAAACGGAAATTTAAAATTGATTTCATGTAATCAAGCGACGCAGAGCCACAAGTCCATTTCCCGCTCCGGCCGGGGCGTAACTGATACGAAATAGGTGTGGCGTGGTTAGTAGTTCTTCGGTAGATGGCATAGGGTTCACTTTGAAAATCCAAATTCGTCGACTAGCGGCCGTATTGTAACATGGTATTTATATTATACATAATGCATATTTTATTTTTATTTGGGAAGTTCAGGATTAAATATCGTTTTTTTTTGCGATTTAATAAAAGAAACTGAATTTGACACAGAATGCAATAAAACCATATCCGAAAAGGGGTTTATAATTATAAGAGTTTGGAATTGATAGTGTTTTTTATAGACCTTATACTTTATTTTTTATAGGCTTATTAAAAGCCTTATAAAAAAAGTGACCGATATTTTTAAGGGCCAAGGTATGTTTTATACGCAGTATTTAATTGAAGCATCTATAATACTTTTAAGCGTTCAAATTTTCAAAACATAAACATATGATTTTGTATGATTTTGCATAATTTATTATGGCTTCATCTTAATGACATTTCTGAGGGGAGGCGTCTACTAATATCTACAGGAATTCCAAAAACTGAAAAAAATTGGATTAATATCTATGAGAACCAAAGTGCGTACGAACATCTACATCTCAAACTGCTGACTAATATCTATGAGAACCAAAGTGTTGACGAATATCTACATCACTGGCAGAGGTTGGATTTCCAATTATGTATAGCGTATTGGAATAACGTAATATTGCGTATGCAGTTTAAAAAACTTAATATCGGACTAATGGACACATTTAGCTGAATATTAAGGATTTGGGTTTTTGTTTTAACAGCTTTCTTTATTTCGAGTGCTTCTAAATTATTTAGTCTGTTACCATGACCATTTCTATGACAGTTAGGTTAGGTTAGGTTAGGTTGTGGCGCCGTGTATTTCGAAATAAATAAAAATCTTTGTATTATGACCTCCATGTTTGTTAAACTAGTTTAATAACCTTCAGTATTTTAATAACAATGAAATCGAACAATATTCAGAACGATAAGTTTTTAGATTTTCATGGTCAAAAAAGATTTTCAGTGCACATCTGCCCTGATGATGGCCACTGTAACACTGTCCGAAACGTTGGCTAAAGAATGAGGAAGCGCAACACGGCATAACACCCCAAAAACAAATATCGAAAATATTCAGAATGTCAAAAAACATCTAAACTTCGAAACGAAGCTCGCTGTCAGCAATGCACCTACGTATATAAATAGATACTGCGACGAAGTCAACATAGGATGATTTACCTATAATTTCCCACTAAAGATTAAATTTGCATAACTTTATATCACGAGTCAATTACACAACAGTGTCTGAATGGTAAAAGAAGTCGGGAACACCCGACCATAACATAAAGAATATTAGATCGTACAAACATCGCGATGTATAAATGTGGATCAAGGAGGGTATGCTATAATAGAGATTTTTGGTGGTCCATCCTCTATGCCCACTCCTTCGGAGAAACAGCTATACGAGTATTTAGTTCCACAGTACTTGCTGAAATATTTTCTTAAAATGTATTATTTTTCAGTGTTTCCGCACAAGATTCCAGGTAAAATATATTTTTTTAGGAGAAATTAACTTAAAAAAACGGAGACTGGTTGAGAGAGACCGTTTGTCCTCCAGCAGGATTCACACGGAACATCGCCTTGCACCGCAGTGGGAGGTATGAATTCTAACGCCCGTCACTCCTAGACACACTGTTTTAAAAGGTGAAATCTTCTTTCAAATGTTATTATTAGAAATAAACATATAATTTATGAAATACATATATTTTTTTATTACAAACAAAAAAAAGTTTTAAAAATGGCTCACCTTACGTCTTTTGTATTTAAAATTACTGATAACATATTTTATTAGGCAAATTTATTATAACGTTTTTATCACCCCACGTTTTTGTTGATTCATAAAAATATTATGAATAAAAAATTCTTACGATTTAAATTTTTTTTAAATTGTTATCGGAAATTTTTTTGTGCAGATTTAAATTTTTCCATGGTTGAATACTAGATTTTAATATGAAGCGTGAAATTTTCTCTTTCTAACACCATGAGAGTAAGGGAGAAACAATTTACGTGTGACCTACCTGAGCTGGGACAAATTTGGTCTACTGTGATTGCATGGATTAAATTAAAAGTGAAACATGAAGATTTGCGAATAGTTTGTACGAATAGCGTTTTAGCATCTGAATCATTCAGTCGTTTTATAATATTATTATACAGGCAGGGCTGGGCAAAATACATGCTTTGCTGAAATTAAAATACAAATTACTTTTTGGCATGTATTTAAAATACGAAATACAAAATACTTTCAAGGCGTATATTTGATATACAAAATACAGTATTTTAACCTTTTTTTTAAATTTCAAATACAAAATTCAAATTACAAAATGCATTTAGTTTTGGTAGAACCTTTGGTTGCAATAAATTGTCGTAAGTGCCCTTAGCTAAAGGTGCGTTTCCATAGAAACAAAGTTGAGCAGAGTGAAACAGAGACGTGCAAAAATTGACCAATCATATTGCTCAAAAGACAATTGCTAATTCCACTTGTAAAGTTTTGTGGTATAGGACCCAGGTGTAAGATAATAATAATTTTTATTATAATAACACGACATTTGTATAGCGCAGTTTTGTGTTATTTCACTTCAAGTGCGCTCTATTGTAATTAACTTAAAAATAATCTAGTATTCAGTCAAATTATTCCAATAGTGCTTGATCTAATACGATGACACAAAAATGTTCAATACGAAGCAATGACAAGTATAATATAATATGATACAAAAATTATCCTTTTTTTACGCACCAGATTTAAATGTCCGGGTTTAATTTTCCCCACAGGAAAAACTAAACCCTTTCACACACTTCCCAAATGATCATCTGGTCAATCCACGTTATGCAATTGCACTATATGTATTATAATTACAAAACAATACAAGAACAACATGTCAACCTACCAGAGACCAGATGGGAAAATAATTCACCGACTCCAGATATTTTCATATCAGAGGGTTCGGCTCTGTGGAATTCCTAATTGAACCTATAAATCCTACTGATCCCTCAATATAAATATTTAAAAAATCTTTTGTAATCCTACATGTATTTAAAATAACCGATTTTTGCATTTTTATGTATAAATTCTTTGACAAATCTAATACGCCTAAATTTTGAATCAGAGACCTAGGTATAATGCCAGTAGCCGAAATAACAAATGGTAATATTTTTATATTCCGAGAATGCCAAATTCTTTTAATCTCATTTCCTAAATCTGTGTATTTTCTAATTTTTTCAGAAACAGTTTTTTGAATATTACAGGAATTTGGAATAGCTACATCAATGATATAAGTTATTTTTTTAATTTTGTCATGTAAAACTATATCAGGTCTATTATGACTAATTGTTCTGTCTGTTAGTATAGTTTTATCATAATATATTTTATAAAATTCATTTTCTAAAAATGAATTTGGTTCATATTCATAATATGGTACTATATTACGGCAGTCAATCAAGTTATGTTTAATTACCAAACTTTGGTGGATTATTTTTAAAACCTGATTGTGCCTAAATGTATACTCGGACGGCGCTAATATAGAACATCCCGATATAATATGTTCTATTGTTTCCGGAAAAGCCAAACATTTTCTACATAAATCATCAATTTGATTTATATCTTTGATTATATGCTTCCTATAATTTTTAGTATTAATGACTCTATCTTGAATGGCAAGCATAAATCCTTCTATTTCTGCGCTCAACTCTCCAATATTCAACCATTTGTTTGACGAAAGTTTGTCAACATACGTTTGGTTGAGATAATTGAAGTGTTTTGCATGAATAATTTTATTTGACCAGGAATCTAATAATTCCTGGTTAGTATTTATAAGAATGTTGGCATTCTCGTCATATAAATTTAAAGGTGTAATGTTTCTATCTGCCTTACAAATTATTTTGTGCATTTCTGAGCTATTAGCTTTCCTATGGAAAAAATTTCTAAGCATTTCTACCTGGTTGTGTTTCAAAGATGTTATTTTGACTACACCTCTACCTCCTAAATTTCTAGGTAAATTAATTCGTTCTATAGCTGAATTTGGATGATGGCAATTAAACTTTGTTAACGTAGTTCTAATTAATCGTTCTAAACTATCTAAATCTGTGTTGGACCATTTAATTATGCCAAATGAGTACGTTAATAAAGGTATTGCCCAAGTATTTATTGCTTTTACTAAATTTTTAGCAGATAGATTGCATTTTAAAATTTTTCTGATCCTAGTTTGAAATTTAATCCTAATATCATTTTTAATACTAGTGTGATCTAATCTATTCGATTGCGGGTATCCTAAATATTTATAAACCTCATCCCCTTTCATACTTTTAATTTTGAAATTTCTAAATATACCCTCGTCTCCATCTACAATTTTGCCTTTCTCTATATGGATCGTTTTACATTTATCTAAACCAAAAGTCATTTTAATATCATCTGAAAAAATTTTAACTACCTTAATCATTTTTTCTAAATTTGATTCAGAATTTGAAAATAATTTTATATCATCCATATATAATAGATGTGAAACTATACTACTCTCTCTTGTATTACCCTTAATTTTTATTTATAGTATATATTTATAGACAAGTATAATATAATATGATACAAAAATTATCCAATTATTATTATTATTATTATTATAGAAAATGTACAATAGCGCCTACCACACGCACACTTCGGAGCGACCGAGTCCAGTGCCACTTCAGGTCGCCGCGCAAAAAAAGTAAAGACCAATGGTAATATAATAATAATAATAACGTATTATTTATATAGCGCAGTTTTGTGATATTTCACTTCAAGTGCGCTTAATTATAATAAACTTAAAATTAATCCTATAGTGTTCCTTACGAGTCCTTACAAAATACAAAATTGATTAAATTATGTGAAACAAAGAATATACAGTATATACAATGCAATTTCTAAAGAACAATATAAACAAAAAGAATTCATTAAAACTAAATTATAATAAAGAATAAGAGGCAGTTTACGTTTAGAAATAATAATAACAGAGTGCACATAAAACTATAGTAAGGAGGTAATCGAAACCAAACAATTACCAGAAACTTGAGGAACATGGCTTATTAAGGTAACGGTTTACAGCACAGTTCACTGTGAGACTTTTCTGCGCACATATAGCCCAGGACGTGTTGCCAACTCTAAATGTTAACATACATAATATATTGCTCTGGATTCTAGCATTTTTAGTCTACCTACTATCTATGTCAGTTTATTTTTCATTATCATTATTAAGGTCGCTAAATGTATTTGAAAATGTATTTTGAATCCAAAAGTATTTAAAATACAAATTACAAAATACCTCAGCATCAGGTAATTGAAATACCAATTACAAAATACATTTTTAGGAAGTAATTGAAAACAAATACGAAATACGTATTTGTATTTCAAATACTTATTTCAATTACAAGTAATTCAAATACTGCCCAGCCCTGTATACGGGACATACTTACGAGTATGTTGCAGATCACTTCAGTAATAATAGGTACTTTCTTCAGTTGCTTCACCTCTAGCCCTTTTCTTCATTAATTAGAGAAAGTAGTACAGGCAGATTTTTCAATACATTTAAAGTTTGTCCCTCTACAAAGAAGGGTGACCTCTCTTCATCGATCTCACTGGGAATTATTAACTGGCAATCTCGCTGTAATTACAGAGCGCACACGCAAACATCACCCTCTCCGACTTGATTTAGACCCGGGCCCGAATGGTCAATGTATTTCCCACCATAAAGGACACAGAGTATAAAAGCCAGAGTGTGATATGCTGATCTCATTTTAGGGGTAGGTTTGGTTCACGTACTTTTTACGATAATGCTCCTGCAACCCGAAACTTACTGTTTTGATAGGCGAAAGCTCGTGCAACAGCACAGTTTTAAAATTGTGGTTTATGATAAAAGCTTTTAAAATGGTATATTGTTTATTTTTTTAATAAAGATAAACGTTCACGGATAATCTGACAATATTTGAAAATCTCCTACTACGATTTGTTGAAAATTTTGCTTGTGTCGTGATGGAGGACTTGAATTGGAGCCAACCAATTGAACTCATAACCCTTGATGCAATATTTTACATTATTACTTATACTATGTATTTTTCTATGTCTTGAGCACACAGCCTATGTAATATTATAGAAGTAAAATGTTTTCACCTGAGATGAAATTTTACTAAATCGTACCATGGAAATGTTTTAGGTGCAATTTTTATTATTCTCATCCCCTTCTCCTTCCTCTCCCCACTATCTTCAATCTCACAACGTATCTCAATTGGGGTTGCCATCAGAGGCGGCTCTAGGGGTCCAGAAGTGGAAGGTCATTTAAAAAAATTAAATTACCTATGATACAATATCAAATTAAATATGGTAATATTCATTTGTAGGAACCTCACGAGTATGAGAGTCAAATTCACCTACATATTACGTCAAATTACATTTCATAGTAAATGATTTCATGCGACAAGCGTAAGATATGCGAAATCAACCCACGTTTATCAAACCATCTCTTTCAGATGCATAATATTCAGCATGCTCTCTCTCCCTCACGGCTCTGACCCAAACCGTCTTCAGAATCCGAAAACTTTTTAGTAAAGGGACATAGTTCCATCTCGTTTTATTGTGTGGTGCGTAAAGAGACAGAAGATATGATATCGGGGCATTTTATAATTTGACCCAGCCAATCATAGTTAGTGCGTGGGAAAGAAAGCTTCCATTTAAGATGTTAGATGTCACTGTTTGTCGCTGCCGGCTATCTCTCGCGGTGTATTTAAAATACATTAGAACAATACCAGTTGTTTTGATTTGCTTAATATTTCATAATAATATTATGTTTTAGTGTCATCTTATAATTTTGGGAGGTTTTTGACCAATTGTCCTGAGGGAAGGACCGCCACTGGTTGCCATAGTACTTCTGGCTCCAAAAGGGAGCAGTTGTGAATCTTTTGAGATTATTTAAAAAAAGTTCCATTCCTTACTGCCGTACAATAGGACTGCAACACACCATTGTAGAATGCTAGCTTCCCTTCTTTGGACAATTTTGTTCACTGAACAACTGTGTTCAGTCCACCATTAATGGAGTTACCTGCCTTTACCCGAATTTCAATATTTCTATCAGCCTTTGCATCTCTCGTAAACACACTTCCCAAATTTTAAATATCCTGTCTTAAAATTGTAACGGTTGTCTCGCTGGTTCCTTCAGCTCGTGTCAAGTCTGCAGCCGATCGCTATTCTATAACCTGACGGCCGGCGTAGTCCAGCGGTAAGGCTGTTGACTTGCAAACCGAAGGTCGCTGGATCGAATCCCGGCGTGGCAAATAAATTTTATTTGATTAATTTGTGTTATTTCACAATTTATTAATATAAAATAATATATTATATTTTTTCGGCACGTTCCAAAGTGGAAGATACTCTCAGTATCACCCTGGTGTAAGACCACCATTCAGAATTGAAACCATGCTTGAAATGGCTTTAGCCGTTTTTAGTGACCAGATCTAAATAGTCAGGTACTTCCCCACCTTCCTCTTCCCTGTCTCCTTACTCCCCACACTACCTTCAGCCTAACAACATACCCCAATTGGGGATGCCGTAGTCTCACTGGCTTCAGGCGGGAGCAGTTTGGACTCTCGTGCGGTATTCATATATTTATTTTTATTTTTTAAATGGGTAGGATGATCTATATTCTATATGATGAAATCAACCGTTACTTTCACCGTTACGTTTATTTTCATCTCTCCTTAACGGAGATACACAGCAATTGTGCATTATAGTATTAAGTTACGGAAAATAATATTGTCCCATCAATTTAGCGACAGGTACTCGAATTTCTCCAATTAGTTCGTATCGAAAAACCGTCCCGTCCCCAAGTTCCCAGTTACCAGTTCCCCCGTAGTGTGGAACTCAAGATGAACGCACGTGGGACTTCCCTTGAGATGCGAACCCTCGTAAATGTGGTATCTTTTGTTCCCATGAATATTAAAGCCAGACTTTGACTACGGCAGTTATTTATTATTTCAGCGTATTTGTCTTCCGCGCACGGAATTACGGTATTTTTTACCTACCTGAAGACCTCCCCCGAAGCCCTAAAGGTCTCTTCCTTCGATCAAGGTCACGCGGAATTTGCCTATAAATCTCGGTTCTTCTTCTAGTTTCGAGATTATTTAATTAGACCATATACCTATAAATAACATATTTATTAAATAAAAAAAACTATCATTGTTTATGCTTAAATCCATTAGTAACAAATCATTAGAGTGAAAGACGACGCAGTCCAATTGAAACATCTATTAAAAATTAAAGGCGCTTTCTTAATGATAACCTGCGTGAACTTTTGATCAATAGAGAACTCCAGTCTAATTTTTTGATTTTTTTATTGAATCATATCCTTCTAACTTAAATAACTGCACATTTTTTTTTAGAGTTAGTTTTAATAATTGTCAAAGTTTTAACTTTTCAAGCCCCCCCAAAAACCACCGCATGTGTATTGAATCGTGTGACGTCATCACTCCTGAAAAGTTATTTTTATTTTTAAGAGGTAGTGTCATTTTGTACCATAATTATACGGAAGAAAGATGATACTATTCAATAAGTCAAAACATTATTTAGGTGGAATTATTTATTCATTATATTATATTTATTATATTATTATATTTTTGAATATTATTACGGGAGAGTGGTATAAAAATTGTTTGCTTATTATTTTTTTAGCTTTTAAAATCAATATTATCAAAAACGAAGAATCACCCACAAAAGTGTAAGCAAACGATATCAGCTGATCGATTGCAGCCATTTTGATTCTACTCTACGGCCAAATGTTGGCCTATGTAGCATTATGATATAGTATATTTTTACGATTTTTTCGTACAGTTTAAAGTTTTTCAATATTTTAAACAATAGAGATAAACTAATAGAGATACCTCTATTTTTTATACTGAATTATTTAGGCTTTAATATTGTTTCAATAAACACAACAACTAAATCTCTATAAACAGTATGAAATAACGAATAACATATATATAGGTATGGCACAAGCTCAGAGTAACAATATTCTGAGGGCACAAGCCATCAGCATTAATAACATTTCATGTTATTCGTTATTTCATACTGTTTTTAGAGATTTAGTTGTTGTGTTTATTAAAACAATATTTAAGTCTAAATAATTCCGTATAAAAAATAGGGGTATCTCTATTAGTTTATCTCTATGGTTTAAAATATTGAAAAACTTTAAACTGTACGAAAAAATCGTAAAAATATACTATATCATAATGCTACATAGGCCAAAATTTGGCCGTAGAGTAGAATCAAAATGGCCGCAATCGATCAGCTGATATCGTTTGGCTACACTTTTGTGGGTGATTCTTCGTTTTTGATAATATTGATTTTAAAGGCTAAAAAAATAATAATCAAACAATTTTTATACCACTCTCCCGTAATAATATTCAAAAATATAAAAAAATAATAAATATAATATAATGAATAAATAATTCCACCTAAATAATGTTTTAACAAAAGCCTGGAATGGACTGCCACATGACTTAAGAGTGATCACAGACTCAGCGGAATTTAAAGCTAAACTTAAAACTCACATTTTTAGACAGTCGTATCCATAAAGTCAAAAACCTTTCTTCTTCACGTTTACTGCCTGCGACGGTGTAAATAATTAATTGTGTAAAAATGTAAATAAAATCTTATTTGTAAAGGTCATTTCATAACAATTCTCCAGCTCTAAAGGGTCCTAAATTCGCCAGTTTTTCAAAATAAATATCAACTCTACATTTGCCACTAATCTTTTCATAAATGTAATAGTAACAGTGATGTGAAACTAATAGCAAATGTAAAATCTTGCAATATTCAATGTCTTTATTATTATGTCCTCCGCGTGCAATGCCGTATCCTCTCCAAGCATAAACTTTCTAATTAAAGTGTGTTTATCAGAAGTGACCTGCCAGGTAAGTATGTTTTCTGAATCTACTTGTAAATAATAAAATTAAATAGAGCCATAATAACTTGTAACTCATAATAATTTGTACATTGCCGTTGAGGTGATTTTTCATAAAAACGGCGCTCTACATATTTTCCAACTGTTATTTTTATCGAAAGAAGGGTTTTTGTAAAATACGAAATCATATAATTTATGTATATTCGCTAAATAACGTAAAATTGACAGTTGTCACTCAAATCAGGGACTTGGGTGTTATATTTGATGAACAGTTAACATTCAATCCGCATGTAAATGAAATCACAAATAAAGCCTTAAAAATGCTTGGTTTTATATGTAGAACCGCATGCGACTTCAAGTCATTAGAATGTTTGAAAACACTGTACACATCTTTAGTAAGAAGTCAAGTAGAGTATAATTCGCCTATTTGGTCCCCCTTTTATAAAATACATTCCAACAATATTGAAAGGGTACAACACAAATTTCTACGATTTATTAACTTTAAACTAAATATTCCAATCCAAAATATAAATTATATCCAGCTGATGCACCAACTAAATTTGATTACGCTGTCAGATAGGCGAATTATCTCCGACCTTGTTCTACTAAATAAAATTATTAATTATAGAATCGACAGCCCTGAAATTCTGGCCACAATAAAATTATTTGTACCTTCCAAAAATACGAGACAAAATTCCACGTTTTTCTGTGACAATTTCAAAACAAATTATCAAGCGCACATATCCCTAAATCGAATACAAAATTTTGGTAATAAATTTGGTAATGTCGTTGATATATTTAGAGATTCCGTAGCAGTGCTTAAACGAAATCTACATAAACACTTTGCTGAAATGTATGACTTCACCATTCCATAGTGAAAAACCCTTTTTAGCTTCTATTTATTTCACTCTTTTCTTTTAGACTTTTAAACTTTAATATATATATGTAACTTTACAAATTAATATTGTAATTTAATTTATATTTCGATTATGCTTAAGTCCCTACTAATGCTGATTAATTTCAATCCCGTTATTTTTGTTTGTAAGTACAAAAAAAAAACTGTTCTCCATAATGGTATTCTATATTATTTGTAAAACATTTATGTAGGTACTACACATATAATAATTATTTTATTCATATATGTACTTAAACTTTTATATGCCATATAGTTAATGTAATAATACTAATAACAATGTATGTAAAAGCCCAATGGGCGTTTAAATAAATAAATAAATAAATAAATAAATAAATAAATAAATAAATAAATGCAGGCAACTCTATTAATGAAGGACCGAACACCGTTGGCGCCAACAAAAAACTGTCCAAAGAGGCGAAGTTAGCCGTCCACAATGGAGTTCTGGTACCTACCCTGATGTATGGCAGTGAGGCATGGAACTGGTAGAGGAAGGATGAAAGTAGACTGAATGCTGTAGAAATGAGATCCCTGAGGCGTACGATCGTGTGAGAAATGTGGAGATCTGCGAAAAATGCAAGGCAGATGTAAGCGTAATGAGTAAGATTAAGTAAGGGAAGCTCCGATGGTTTGGGCATGTAGAGCGAATGCACGAGGAAAGGAATGTAAGGAGAATATATTATGCAAATGTGAATGGTAGAAGAAGTCGGGGACGCACGAGGAAGACATAGCACGACCAAGTGAATCAGATACTTGAGTCGGGCCATGTGAAGAGTCGGAATAATAGAGAGCATGTAAGATCGAGTTGTTTGGCGGTCCGTCCTCTCTGCCTACCGCTGTTAGTTATTTTTATTAATTACTAGTCTAGGAAAGTAGTCACTATACCTTAGACTACGCCTAGCAGATAACCACGGCCAGGGATCAGAGTCAATTGTTAAATTTTTACTTTCACTGTCGTAAACTTCAATAAAGTATAATTTATAACATTTTTGGAATCCCATGAAATGGCTCGTGATTCCTGAACCACCGCTCGTCAAGCCCTACTGTACGCAACACTCCGAGTAGTGAACTTATTGCTTATATAATGCTCTGTAGAAGTAAAAGCCGTGATATCATGATTCCACTCCAGCCAACGGTGTTGCTCGCAGTGAACCTATTTGGCACGTTCATAGTTCCTCGCTTTACCTATTACCTATACCATTAGTCATATAAAGCATATTCAGCGTTCGTAGTGTTGGATTACATTTGGCCTGAGAAGGCTTCCAATAGGAATAGGGTAATCGTTAAATAACCGCCCGCCATTCCTGAATCATAAATAATAATACACAATAAGTCTGCTTTAATTTAATGCTTAAGCTCGCCAATGTTCTCCGTAAACCAGATGGAAATGAGCTGAAATATTACCTGAGAGTTGTTGTTTCAAGGATCGGCGCGGCTCTGCTCTTAAACGGCTTAAAAGGTCAAACTTATTTGAATTGCCGTCTGAAGTTTGAAGCCTTCTGACTTATTATGTATCGGCATAATAAATTCGCAAGGGATATTATCTTCAGGCGATTTTTCAGAGGTACCTATTTTAGCGTCAATACAAAAGTATCTTCTGATAATTTCGTTAAACATTAAATTGCTTCTCTGAGCTTGTGAAACTATTGCAAACATATTTTTGTTATTTATATTTGGGGTGTTTATTATGCCGTGTTGTGCTACCTCCTCCTTTAGCCAACCTTTCGGACAGCGTTACAGTGTCCATCATCAGGGCAGATGTGTAATTGTTAGTAGTGAAATATGTACTTAGAAGCGATAACGTGTCGCCAGCTCCACTTCACTGCGAGCTGGTATTACAGTATACTTCACAATGGTTTTGTGCGTTTAGCTTTGGTGAAGCCGTCAATTTCCGGATACCAAGAACTATTGAGCTGAGCTCCGTCATCTCTATTAATAATAAATGTAATAATAAATGGACATGAATCTAAACAATTCCCGGCATTATCAGGTATTCCCCAAGATTCAAACCTTGGTCCTTTGCTGTTCCTTATACTTATAGATGACATTCAGGTTTGTGTAAAATATTGCAAATGTCTTCTATTTGCAGATGACCTCAAACTTTTGATTGAAATAATCTGTTACCATGACTGCTTAAAAATGCAATCTGACCTTGATGCTATTGGAGAATGGTCAGTAAAAAACAAATTAGAATTCAATATAAAAAAAATTGTAACTATGACATATACCCGCTCCCAGAAGCCCATAGTTTTTGAATACAACATTAAAGGGAAAACATTATGCCGAGTCAATAGCTTTAAAGATCTCGGTATCGTCTTTGATCCCAAACTGACATTCTCGGATCATATATCACGGCTCAGTCCATCATGCTACAAACTCCTGGGTTTCATCATCAGAATATGTAAGCAATTTGATGACCCAGATGCAATGATAGCCATGTTTGATGGAGTCATAAGAAGTAAGCTGGAGTATGCCAGTGGTGTGTGGACTCCGCACCAAGCGAAATATATTAATATGCTAGAACAAATTCAGAAAAAGTTCCTTAGGTATGTCTATATGCGGATGAATGGAACGTACCCGAGATTCATGCACCATATGGAATTACTTGAGGCAACAAATAGATTTAGCTTGGAAACTAGACGTTATGCAAATCTTGCAATTCTTAGTTTTAACATAATCCATAATCGTATTGACAGCCCATTCCTCTTGGAATGTTATGGCTTATACGTGCCTGAAAATTTCAGCCATAGTCGTCGACACGACTTGTTCAAAATAACATACGGCAGAACAGATGTTCTAGCACAGCATAGCATGACAAGAGGAAAGGTGCTGTTGAACGAAATATCGGAAACACTAGATATATATAACTCTTCTTTAGATAGCCTTAAGATTTTTTTGTTTAATAATCATCTTCCTAGGTGTTAAGACTGTCAAAATGAGAAAATTGTACAGTAATTGGATAAAAATCTGCTGTACAATAAAAAAAAAAGAATAAATAAATAAAAAAAACTAAAAAATATATATGTATTAATTGGGTTTTTGGGAGTTGTTTGGCGGTCCGTCCTCTCTGCCTACCCCTGCGGGGAAACGGCGTAATGGTCAGTTAGTTAGTTGGGTTTTCGTAGATTTTAATTGCCTCCATATCTTTGCCTCACTCACATTCATACGTCGTCCCCACTTTTGAATAAATTGTGAAATAAATTCTTTTTTGGTAGATATGTAAGTTTTTCTAGCACTCAGATTTATAACCAAAAGCTCAAACCTCTTACATGCACAGAACTCATTACAATTGCGAAATTTCATAAGTTTTTGAAGGAAAACTACTTTAGCACCATTTTGATTTGAAACTCGGTGAAACGAAAAATAGCGCCACTAAAAAGGGACCAACCATCGATTTATTAACTATAAATAAATAAAAAAAATAGAAATCTATAGACAAAGAACTCTAGAATACCTTGTTCCAATAATTTACAACATGTTACCCAACGCAATAAAAAGCTGTGAATTGAGTTTCAGAAGGAATGTCCGCTAAAAAAATGGTTAAGTGAAAGAACTTTTTTGGACTAATCTGTTTTTCCGCTTTTCGTTTATGTGTTTTTTTTTTGTATATATAAAATGTAATAATGTGTATATTTTATGTACCTGTCTCAATTTAAAAAAAAAAGTAAATGTCAAAAGAACCCGCTGACAAACTGATATCAATCAGTTTAACGGGACTTAATTTAAAAATGTAAAAAAACTGTAAATAAATAATAAAGGAATTTTATCAATAAATTTTTTTTTAAATAGATAAGCCCTCCCATACCCAATTCCAATATCAAAGTGACACCACCTTTACGAGAAATTTCATATTACAACTACTGAATTCCGTTGAATCTCTTGCGTGACGTAGTTGTTTTACTAGGAAGAAATTAAACATTTTTTATCAATGGCTACTTTTCTCGATACATGCCTCGAATTCATAAGTTATGTACATATTTTTTAGATATTCATATAACTGATTAAATTGTTAATAATAAAGTCCGCGATAGCCCATACCTAAAATATTTCTAACTGCCTGAAATTTGTGTTTTAAAAATGATCTTCACATAGCTAGTAATTCCTTTACCGCGAACTTGCTGAAAAACACATTAGCTCCACGCAGACCAACTAAAGGACGAAACCAAAGCTTCTTGCGATTTTTTGACAGTGAGATAATGGACTTTATTTTTGATAAATGTTTTCATAAACCAATATTTTTGGTTCCGGTGTTATTTTTAAGACCTTCACGCCCTGTCTAGATATACTTGGTCGAATATCGGTCGTTTAATCGGTCTCCTCTTTGTGTGCTAGTTTGTGACCTATCGGTCTCCTCTTTGCACGGTGTTTCGTAGCCTCCCCACTCTTGTCTACTTTAAGGTCTTCTTAAGGTTTCACTTCTACCGCTCTTGTTGGGCAGCGTTGTGATGCGGGTTACGTTGGGAAGGGATATTTGAATGACAAAAACGAGTCGGAGCCACGTAGCCGACATCAAAACTAAACGGTTGATAAATATTATTGGTTTGATGTCCTTGATATTAAGGCGATATTATTTTGCGCCGCGCAAATATTGGTCCGCAATCTCAATCAACTTGAAAGGGAGCAATAAAAAGCATTGTCAATCGGCATTGTTCATTCCCATAAAAACACCAACAAAGCGTCACGTGTGCAGCAGTGTTTACAAAAGAGAGATAACGTGAAAGCGATTGGATCGAGGGAACAGTAAAGACGTTTATGAAACACCCAGTCCTTGCCAGTCGCAGTCGGTCGCCGGTGTGCCATAGCGGCAACTGAGTCACCCTGTTATCGTAGGACAGAATGATAATGGCTACAGGAATAGTGCAATAATAATAACAAGACCCGGCTGCAAAGATTGAATCAATTTGCTGGCGAAATGCTTTTATCTGTTCGCTCGTACCTGGCGTGGTTGCTGATGTTGTTTTATTAGAGTTCTTACTTTATTATAACAACAGAAGGTATTCCGCAGACAAATCTCCTACTTTACATTTTTTGTTAAAACTTTAAAATGACAATGAGTTTTCTTCACATTCTATGAACACCGTTAAAGGGTGTGAAAAATTTAAAGTTTATTTTTCTGATTAAGGTTGTCGTACTAAAAATATGTGATTTTTATATTTTAACTAGCTGGTCACGGCATGCGTTGCTATGCCATTTAATAAAGAAATTGTTTCTCCCTGAGTGCCCTTTCCCATTCGTCCCGTTCCCCTTCCGCCTCCCCTTCTTCTCCTTCGTCCTCTTCCCCTCTCGCGTTCCCACTCCGTCACCTCCACCTTCCATCTCCCCACTCCCTTCCCCCCCCCCCTCCCCCCCCCCCTTCCCCTATCCCGCAAACCCTTCTCCCGAGTTCTCCTCCCCCCTCCCAGGTTCCCCTCCTCCTCCCAGGTTCCCCTCCCACCTCTCGCCTTCCCCTTCCACCTTCCCCGCCTTCCCTCTTCCCTTTACCGCTCCCTCGTCCTCTCAGCCTCCTCCCGCGTTCCATATATTCAATCACAGTACATTCAGTTTTTAAACAGCCCGCGTGCCACCTTTTACAATTTTTATTAAAATTTCCATTTTTCGTGTATATTAAATTTGGTACCTAACATAGGTACCTATTTAAAATATCTAAAATTCTTGATTCGATTCAAACTATTAGGGGAGTACCTACTTTAAATAAATTTATCAACTTAAAGATTTTCAAAAATACAATTTTATTTAACAATCATTGTTTTGCAAAATGTCATTCTCAAACACGCGTACTGTCAAAAGTGAGATAATCGTTTAGGATAGTAATAGGTTTTCTGAAATTATCCAATTTTCTGCGCAATTTTCTTAATTTTTCTCTCCGTAAGAACCATCCTCGTACTTCAAGGAATATTCTAAAAAAAGAATTAGCGAAATCGGTTCCGCTGATCTCGAGATTTGCGCTTAGCAACACATTTAGCGATTCATTTTTATATATAAGAAGATTAGTAATTATTGATTTTTTTTTAATATTTAAAACGCACATTCCGGAAAAGCTCCTATTGGCTACAAGATCATTTATGATGTATAAAACGCCACTAACTGGTAAGATGGCTGCCACCAACGTTGCCCAGCTGACGTCACGCCGTCAAATTCACGAATAAAAATAATGAACATGTCGTTTTGGCGGCAAATCAAAAATGGCTTACTTTAAATATATATAATAGTTACAGAAAATTATAAAAATAACATAAATTTACCATCAGCATCGTAATTTTATTCTTAATTGTTTTCCAGAATAAAAACTGTGAAAATACCGTATTGAACAGTAGTTATTAGGAATAGCATATAGAAATAATTACAATAAATTTCAGTTAACTGTGCATTTCAACACTTGACGGCTTTATTGTTCCGATTTTTTTTTAAATATAAGCTCTGTAATCCGAAACAGCTGTAACAAAAATAAATACTAAAATACTTGCAGAACTTGATAATAACATCTTCTTCTTCTTTGTGTGCCGTATCAGGTCCCCCCGACGTTGGCGATCACTCTTGAGAATGTCTCTCTGTCTTTCGCTGCCCGGAATAGCTCCTCCACACTTCTAATGCCAGTCCACTCTCGTATATAATAACATATTGAAATTTAAATAAAATATTTTTTTTAAATTGAATGGAGTTCAACGAATTAAATACAAAAACAATTATAATTTTTTTTTTTGTACTTTTATAATCATAATTCTTTTTTATTCTACGTGAAATTCTACGGGGAGTATCAATCACCTGGTACTAACAAAATATGTTAATTTATTCTCTACATATTATAAATTAAAGTCCCCCGCGTCGTCTGTCTGGCTGTCTGTCTGTTCGCGATAAACTCGAAAACTACTTAACGGATTTTCATGCGGTTTTCACCAATAGATAGAGTGTTTCGTGAGGAAGGTTTAGGTATGGAATTTGACAAGGATTTGTGTAAATTGGTTGATACATAACGATAATTGTTAGAAGTGTCGGAAAAAGTCAAGCCGCCTGGTAGCTTTAATTGAAAATCCTTTTGGGATTTAACAAAACAATGCATTGTGGGATATTCCTCTTTTATAGATCAACAAAAAAGTCCGCGAAGGCATATATCTATCTTTTACGGATAGCTTACTACACCCATTCTATCTTCTAAAAAAATTGTCACGTACATTTCGGTAATTGAAAAGTTATTTAGACGGATACAGTATTAATCCTTACTAACTTAAATACGTTAGTTACCCCAAGCATTTCATGCGCATTATTATAATCTTTCACACCATCTCCACGTATTATAAATTAAAGTCCTCCGCGGCATCTGTCTGTCTCTTTGCGATAAACTCAAAGACGGCGGTGGTTATAAAGGTTGGATAACCATCCAGTAGATGATGTGATTCTTTATTAGCCACAGCAACGCTTGGCCGGGTCAGCTGGTGAATGAATAAATAAAGGGTTTGCGTATTCAAAATTCACAGAATTTTTCAAAAAATTTGGCACGCTCCTGAATCTTTAACAATTTCATCAAATTTACGCAGCGAAATCCTTAAATCTATTATTCCACTTTGCATATAATCTAGGATGGGGTTCTGACCTCCATTCATCCTGAAAAGGATAGTTATGGTTCCTGGCAGGGAACATGGAATGCGGGTAGCGATATAAAAGGTTAAACCGGGGAATAAAACAGGGCCTACTTCTAATCCCTAAGGTACCCCATTGGACCCGCGCCTTGAGTTATACAGCATTTTGAAATACCTATGCACAAAACTTCGAGTTCAAAAGCAGGGTTTGGACAGCAAAATGCTCTTAGCACTGACGCTGAAAGCTGACATTTGAAGTGTTTACCTATTTACCTTTAATAAAAGTTTTATAATTTTATGCAGGTGGGATTTTACATGGTATATCTTTCTACGATTCCACGACATGATAATAGTGCGAGATTGATTATTTGGTTGATGCGTGGGCTTTCCACCATGGCTTCACGGGTTAAATGTCAATTCTTAGCTAAATTCTCCATCACTGCACAACCAATTCCATTTATAATAGCAAAAAACAAGGAATTCAAATATGTCGTTACAGTTTACTCGTAACCCGGGATGTTTGTCATTCTTATTAATAAATTCATTAGTTTGTCGAAACTTTAGAAACTATTTTTACGGTAAGTGAAAAGGAATGTTTACAGTGTATACATTGGATGATTTTTTTACATTAGCTCCACACAACAGGCCCTGAGGAAAATAATTTCCATCAGGGCCTACGTCATCTTATTAGGGGATGCTGTGTGGAGGGTGTTTTTAAATAAGGGAAGGATAGGAAGTTCTGGTAAGGAAAAAGGTATGAGGGGTGGGTAGGAATCAGAGGGTCAGTGGGTCCAGGAGTGAAGGACTTATGAATCCGTCTCTCCAACTGCGGTGCAAGGCGATGGGTCGAAAGAATCTTGCTGGAAATTTCAAAACACCTCCCTCAACGGCCTCAACCAGTCTATCTTGATCCAGCCCGCCATGCAGCCCGACACGCAGCAGGTGGGCAGACGCATCCGCCACCAAGACCTGGACAAACCACACCCCATGAACCCGGGCACCCCTGCCAAGTCACTCCTGCTAGCTTATTGAAATAATATGAACGCCATAAAACTTCTTCATTATTCAGCCGCCGCTATCTGAATTTATACCCGGATTTCCTAAACATCTTCCTTAAACATTTGAAGTTTTTAAGCTCTTAAAAAATATACGTTATTTTTAAAGACAATATCTAGACGCGTTCCACGCCGAAACACGAACTATATAAAATTCCCTCGACAGAAAAAAATCGCTAAGTACCTATACTCCGAAAATTATTATAAACACGTTTGTTTCAGTTATTTTACAAATTATAGGTAGTTGCGAAAAATTCACAATTTTTCTTTAAATGATACTTAAGATACTTTCGACGAGATTTTTGCTCTATTTTAAACGAGTCGTGTTTTACTAAACATTTTCGCAATTTTTCCATCGCTTTAAATATTAGCGCGCTCCTCTAACATTAAAAAAATAACATTCGTAATTACACATCTCTCCATATTCTTCTTTTTGAGCGCGGATGCAGCGCCTTCAGATGTAATTTTTTCGTTTGTGTTTTCGAGACTGGATAAAATTGTGTTTTTGACTGTGTCCTATTTTATATATATTGCGTAATGTTTTTTCTCTAATAATTCATTGGCTTTTTGGTCCATCATCGAGTTCCCCTCAATTCGGTTGAATTCTTTTTATTTATCAGGTTTCATCGGGAGAGAGTAAACTTGACCAAAAAGAGACAAGTCGTAAACCTGATTTTCTAAAAAGGTTTTCTTTAGAATCACATAAAATGGTAATATATCCCCACGAAATGAACATTGATCGTCAAATTCTTTATTCGGACATGGTTTGGTTCTCATAGTGCCATTGTTTGACAAATTGCCCAAAGCGGATACAAATACAATAAACCTTCTTTGGATGCATAAAGGTATTTATTACCTTCATAATAAATCCGCATTAGCACAGCTAAAAGACGTTTTTGATCAGTTAATGCTAATTACGTTCTTAAATTAATATGAAATTAAAAATTCTTATATTATTTCTGCAATCTCTGCTAAAATTTCCGAAATCTTTTCAGATATTTTTTCTTTATTTCCCCACTTTCCGTTTACTCATCTCCTTCCCTTATCCACACCCTTATACCCCAATTATTGTGGATATCATCGTGTCACCGGCTCCGGTTGGCAGGGAGCAGTTGGGGCTCTTGCGCGGTATTCGAAAATTTAAAAAAAGTTTCTGAGCTACGCCTAGAGAAAGTGGAATTTTGTGAACCATTCCAAATTAAATTATTACTTATATTATATAGATCTATAAAACGCTCATTGATTTTAAATTTTATCACCAAACTATCACCTTCTTTTTAAGTAAATAATATCTACTAATATTTTGAAAACATATTTTACTTTGATTTATTTATTTATTTGTAAGAGTCAAACAGCTGACACATAAAACACTTAACATAAATATCTAAATAAATGACACTATACTCTAAAATATATTCAGAATCTTAACGAAGTAAGTAAAGAATTCGTGTATTCAAATTGCGACTCGCGACCCGTGTATTGGACGGACCTACTGTCGAATTTTCCCTAACAAAGAAAAGAAGAAGAATAATAATTTGGGAATCTTATCGACGTAAGTGAAGAAAGCGTGTAAACAAATCGTCGCCTTAGTTCTTAATTGTCCAAACGACCATTTGAAAATTTTACAGGAGGTGAAGGTTTTCTTTCATTATTTCAATGAAACATTATGATAGGTGTTTATGATAAAGCTATTTCCTTAGACAAAGGTCCAATTAGTTTAAATAATTCTTAGTTAAGTGATTAACTTCCATTTTATATATTTTATTTTTAGTTTTAAAGTGGAGATTGAACAAAAACTAAAATGGTCGTTTGGACAATTAAGAACTGAGGTGACGAAATGTAGGTACGTTTAAAAAATGATGGCAACGTACTGTTTTTATTAACCTAAAATATAAATAACTCGCACCCCTTGTAAGGTATGGAAATAAAAGTGATAATTCAATTACGAATTCGCCGAAATAAATTAAAATGTGAGCCTCGGGCAAACCCCCGATAAACGTGTCTCGCCTTAAATTAAGTCAAATCAAAAAAGTCTCTTTAATTGCAGTTGCTTGGAAATGGAGTTTTATTATATCTTAAAATTAATTTTAGGCGAGGAGTGGAAGAGGATGTAGAATAAGGATATGAGATGCTCTCGATATATTCGACACTCTAGTATTAATTTTAGATCGTACGCGTTACTTCTATTCGATATTTCCGAAGGGTATTGCTAAAAATGTATTAAATTTTGTATTATTTTGGGTTGGTTCCAAATGTAGGCAAATGAAATAAATTGGATTGTCGTGTTGATCTTGTCGTAATACGATTTTTTTTAAAGTTAAGCTCCGGCAAGTCCAGGACATTATTCAGAATTTTGATAGTAACTAGAGGTGAATAGGTAGGTATATACGATTTTTAATCTGTCTGTGTTTATATAACTTTTTTATCCAACTTTTCACGGGTCTGATTATTTTCATTAATTTAATTTCATTTGGTACTAGGTATTATACTATGAATGTTTCTATTTCACTTTAATTGAATTAATGTTACACAATGTAATATTTTTTAATACATATTTTCAAGGACCCTGAGAACTTAGAACTCAGGTCATATCCAAAGGTGCGTTCTTGTGAAAGTAGCGAAGGTTTGTGTAATTGAATAACGACCTCGAGCCACTAGTAAATTAGTTGAGAATGTAGAATCGGTCTCCGTCTTCGAGAGAAGCCCAGAAATCCAACATTAAAACGCCGTTTTTTGTACATTAAAGCATAACGATTTATCATTATACCTTCAAATAATGTTTCATCCTGATGATATACAAAGGATCAGGAACGTTTCCATTCGGGTTTTTTACAGCCACTGGCTGAGTTTTAAACTTCTTCAAAATCATCTGTCTGATTTTATAATGTTTTCAACCCTTCAGCTAACCTATTCTGTGCCTATTTAAACAAAATAATTAATTTATTAACAACAAATTTTGGTAATTTTGGTGAAAGTGAAGATTTTTTTCACTGTTAAGATAAACTTCATTGTTCAGAGCATTCCAACAAAAAGACTAAATAATTAATAAGACCAACTAATCAAAAATATTAATGGAGATAAGTAAGTTTATAAACAACATCAAAATATAACTGCGTAAACATGAAGTTGAGGAAATCTTAAAAAATTATGAAGCAACACCAACACACTAACGCACAGTCAATTAACACGAAAAAGAGGAAATCGACAGACATGAAGATGAGGTCTACAAACATTAGGTTGAGGAAATAGTAAAAATTATGAAGTAACACCAGTCAATAAACTTGGAAAAGAGAAAATCAACAGACATGAAGAAGAGGTCGACAAGCATGAAGTTAAAGAAATCATAAAAATTATGAAGTAACACCAACTTACCAACGTACAATCAATAGACCCGAAAAACAAATCAACAGACGTGAAGATGAGGTCCACAAACATTAAGTTGTGGAAATCATAAAAATTATGAACTAATATCAACAGAAAAGCCTGCAGTCTCCACCTCGGAACAGAAATCTCCAGCGAGAAGGACCGTGAACATACTATTATGAATCTTTAATGCTAATATTTTTTAAATATATGTTGTCTTTCAAAATAAACCTTTTGGTTTGGTTCTGTATGGTGGGTTTCGTGGAAGATATTTTAAAATGGTTGTAGAACGATGACTGAATAGAATGATGACTCATGACTGAGGAATCTTTGAGCATGAGAACATCCGATAGACCGGAACATAAAATATACGAACAGGTAAAAAAATACCGTAATTATATTTACGTACATCATTTTGGCTGGTTACTCGAAAAAATAAAAATAGCCAGAATCTATTTAGGTACTTTCGTATAATGCTTATTGATATTAATGTTTTTTTCCTCAATTTTACTTTTGTTAAAAAAAAGTCCTATGCTCATTATGAATTGTGACCGAACCGCCTGAGAAGACTTCACCCCTGTAGGGTTAGACGTTAGACCATCGTAGGTGTGTTCAAATTACCCACAAAAGTGGCGTATCTTTACGGTGTTTGGTGAGGAAGATAACGAAATCATCATCATAGAGGCCACAAGGACGTAGAGGCCGTAAGGCTGTAAACTGTAAGGCGTAAGGTTTTCTTGGGAACAATTTATGGGATTCATTTTACGCCACGTCATTCGGGTGTGTTTTTACACCCATCCCTAAGGCCTACCTGCCGTAGGGATGCAACAAATCTTACCAGTAATATTGAAAGACCGATTTTTTATTGTGTTTAATTTATGGGTTATTATGCCATATTGAGCTTCCTCCTTCTTTAGCCAACGTTTTGGACAAAATTGCAGTGCCCAGATGAATATTTTTGGTCGTGAAAATCTCAAATCATATCGAAAGATGTTTTGTCTAAAACTTTGATAAGGATTGTATCTATAACTAGGACAACCAAAGGCGGATTTAGGGGGGGGGGCACGGGGGCACGTGCTCCCCCCCCCCAGGCGGTATTTTTGTGTACTGTGGAGATTCCATCACAGTACATACTTAGAAGCTAAAACTGTATTTTTTAAACATTTAATTATTCGATTGTTTTGACACTTTCATAAACCTTCCTATACATACTTGAACGTAGAAATAAACTTGAAGTATGATACTTCAACTTTATTTTTTTGCCCGTCCGCCCCTTGTGTCCCCCCCAGAAAAAAATCCTGGATCCGCGGAACGCGGATCTAGGGAACGATGTCAATATTTCATCACAAATTATATATCTTTACAGATTCGGAATCTTAGGAAATCATCACTTGTGGTGAAATATCCCGAAACACCGTTACGTATTGTATTAAATTATTGTTAATATTATTATCAGTCCATAATGGAGTCCTGGTACCTACCCTGATGTATGGCAGTAAGGCATGGAACTGGCAGAGGAATGATGAAAGTAGACTGAATGATGTTGAAATGAGATCCCTGAGGCGTATGTGTGGTAAAACCATATATGATTAGTTAGTTATTATTTGGAAGATACTCTCCATGTCAACACAATTTAAAGTAGTCGAAATTTAAGTTATTATTGATTGATAAGGCAAATCGGTGATCACACCAATCACCAATAATTTAGGTTTGGTTGATAAACATAAGAAGCATAATACGGGCTATTTTAGAATTATTTTATCATAGCTTTTAATGACTTTTCAAAGAGGTATTGAGTTAACTTGATTCTGTGTTGGTATGGATGTATGGAACCCACACATCGCATCACTGCGGAATCCATTGATTTAATTCGTCGATGTTTACGTAAAACTGCACCAATAGAAAATTTGAATATTGTGTTTGGTTGTACGGTTTATAACTGTAGCCTGAACATCTCTTAAATCTCGGGGGAATCCGCTTTTTATTTCCCGGCATATAAGACAGTTTCTCCGTTAAACTTTGTGGTAGCTTTGCGGCCATTCCCAATTGAATTCGCTCGTTCGTTTAGTCAAATGCAAACAGTCTACCTTATTTACATCGTACAGTAAACAGTGTACGTATCTCTTGAAGAAATAAAGCGGATTTTGCCACGGGCGGGGTGGGGTATCGCGTTTGTGCAATTACAGCACAAGAATTTTAGATCAAATAATCCATGATATATACCTCTAATTTTATCTTAGCGCAATCTGATTTTTTAAATAAATAAGAAATGTACAATTTTCAATTTCATGGAAATACACCTAGTGGTTGGGCGTTTACACAATTCATAGCTACAATTACCTACATACATCTACATATATCATAGACCCTGTGTTGTATTGTCGCATGTTCCTTTCCTACCCATCCCTATATACCAGTCATTTAACCTTACCTACAATCAGTCTTTAATCGAAACTCGCCGTATACCGCATCCGCAAACTTAATCCCGCATATTGTAAGTAAAATACCGCGACTAATAGTCATACAAGTGCATGAATAAACCCAGCCGAGATAGAAGAGAAGTGCCAGCGCGGTAAGTCATTTTCTCCTTTTTTATTGTGTTTAATTTATGGGTTATTATGCCATATTGAGCTTCCTCCTTCTTTAGCGAACGTTTTGAATACTTGTGGCCGTGAAAATCAAATCATATCGAAAGATGTTTTGTCTAAAACTTTGATAAGGATTGTATCTATAACTAGGACAACTGCAGTTGACGTCGAATATATATATCATTGTGAACTGTTATTTATTAATTGGCGATCTGCAGTCGTGCTAGGGAACGATGAGAAGTTACCGAAAGTTATCAATACATTATTTATAGATCGACCGTGATAGGGGTCCTGATATTAATTTCGTGTAGTTAACTATCAATATTTCATCACAAATTATATATCTTTACAGATTCGGAATCTTAGGAAATCATCACTTATGGTGAAATATCCCGAAACACCGTTACGTATTTTATTAAATTATTGTTAATATTATTATCAGTCCACAATGTGTGCATTTTTACTTGTACAGTGGTCTTTCATACATTTTAAAACACATACAAGGTCCTTCGTATCCGCAGACTCATAAATCACACATCACCTAGCGACTGTGCTATTTTGAATCAATGCTCTAAAATTTAAGCAAAGAAAAAGATTATGAAGTTATTAAGAGAACAATGTGGTAGGCAAATACTTGAGATGTTCATTGACGTGAAGTTTGTTTACTCTGTAGTTATCAAATAATTTTGCAACAATTTATTAATGCTGTTGGAACAATTGAAGCTTTTCACATACAACTAAACGAGTATTATTTAAACAAGAGCAAAAAAATAACCTACCTTAAACATACAGAAGTAAACTTAGATGTCATTCGCAACACTGCACAACAACTCCAAGCGTGACCGATAATGAATATTCGAACAAACTGTTATAATTAAGACGACAATATACCCTAAAATATATTCAGAATTGTATTGGACGGACTTACTATCGAATTTGCCTTATCAAAAAAAAAGAAGAAGAAAAATATTATGGGAATCTTAACGACTTAAGTGAAGAAAGCGTGTTAACAAATATACGCCGCGGCACGGCGTATTGTACGAACGTAAAGTCGAATTCACCCTAGCAGGCATGGAGGTTCGACCTTTTTGCCGCGTTCATTTTAATTGATTCTGAAGTACGTGTTACAAATATTTAAAATGTGTCTCCATATTGTCCTCACGAATTTATTAATTAATCGTCTAGAAAAATAAAATCTGGTGCTTACCGCTAACTTTATTGTTGAAAAACGGGTTATAAAGTTTTAAAATCGTTGTACGTAAAATATATTAATTGTAAGGCGCTGTTTTTATTAATCTAAAATATAAATAACTCGCATTCCTTGTGCGGCATGGAAATAAAAAAGTTGTTATAGTTACAAATCCGCCGAAAATGATAAAAATGTGAGTTTTGAGCAAACAAAAATTATTAGGATTGTTTATCGCCCCTCTTTTGCGAATGTGTCGACGCAAGTGACAGGAGTCCTGACATAATTAGCTAAAGCCCCCCGAACTATTAAATTCCTAGATTTTCTTTGTTCCAATTGACTACATTTAACCCAAATTTTATTGTCTCTCATTTTCATTGTTGTTATTTTTAAACATACTTTTTTTACGTATTGTGGCACACCGGATGGTTTGGACGGTTTCTACTTATTCGTTGTTATTTCTTAAAAAGTAATGTTTTGTACTGTGTAGGTAGGTACATTATAAATAAAAATAAAAATATATATGTACTCATGTACTGAATGAGCACCATTACTCCCACCAAATTCCAACACCCAGTTAAAAGATATGCATTGATTACATTAACGGAGTAACCAGCTATCACTGAATAACCATGCGGGCTATTTTTGGAGCCAGTTCCTATTAGATTTTAAAAATGGTCACCAACACTAACCGGGCGAAGCCGAAGTAAAAGTCGCCCGCAGGGCCTAGCAGCCAAAACCTGCGGAGCGGGTTTTCAACAGTGGAAGAAGCCGCGCACGGCAGAAGGTTGGAATCGGCAGGACGATAACGGATCAAATAGCTCTCATATCTCTGGTCTGATTCATTCAAAACAAACATGTTTAACCATAAACAGAAAGGATTTTTCTTCAGAAATGGTCCAGACTGAAGTCTGAGTCCATCAAATAAAGAACATATTATATTTGAATAACTAACGGCTAAATGTTAATTTTTAAATCTTTAGTGAAATTTGAATTCATTTCTATAAGTAGGTACGTTCCCACATTATTATTTTACTAGATTTACATCCCCGATTTGTCCAAAATTCGGTGAAAACGTGTAATTAAGGAATATACAATGTACATGAAGTTTTGTCTAATTTTACGATAGTGTAACATTGAAATTTATAACTAACTAACCATCACGTCGCTTCTCCGCAGGGGTAGGCAAAGAGGACCATCGCGTTTGGGTCCCACCCAGGCGTTCCGTGTTCGATTCCTCGGCTATCTAAGTCCTCCATCACGACTCAAGCAACATTTTCGGCTTACTGTGGTGGTAGCAGAGGCGGCTCTAGGGGTCCAGAAGTGGAAGGTCATTTAAAAAAATGATATTACCTATGATACAATGTCATATTAAATATAACAACATTCATTTGTAGGAACCTCACGAGTTTGAGAATCAAATTCACCCACATACGTCAAATTACGTTTAATATAGTAAATTATTTCATGCGACAAGCGTAAAATATGCGAAATCAATCTACGTTTATCAAACCATCTCTTTCAAACGAGTGATATTCAGCATGCTCTCTCTCCCTCACGGCTCTGACCCAAACCGTCTTCAGAATCCGAAAACTTTTAAAAAATGGTCATAGTGCCATCTCATTTATTGTGTAGTGCGTAAAGAGACAGAAGATATGATACCAGGGCATTTCATAATTTGACCCAGCCAATCGCAGTGCTTGGGAAAGGAAGCTTCCATTTAAGATGTTAGATGTCACTGCTTGCCGCTGCCGGCTTTCTCTCGCGGTACATTTCAAATACCTACATTAGAATAATACCAGTTGTTTTGATTTGCTTAATATTTCATAATGATATTGTTTTACCGTCATCTTATAATTTTGGGAGGTTTTTGACCAATTGTCCTGAGGGAAGGACCGCCACTGGGTGGTAGTATAGGAGATTTTCAAATATTGTCGGATTATTCGTAACCCGGGAATGTTTGTATTTCTTTAAAAAAAAATCGATCTTGGCGTACACTCCTTGCCTTCATACATCGTCACATATACACCCTTCTATAAGTCTGACTCTTGACATGCCCGACTCAAGTATCTGATTCACTTAGTCGTGCCATGTCTGCATTTTTTTTTATTTTTTTTTATTTCATTATTTTCATATTACATATGGTTATAATAATGGCGTATTGCTTATCTCACTAGGTGTGAAACGCCTGTGTTGAGATGGCAATTTACAGAGTGGTTATCTATGATTTTGTTTAAGTAGTATTTTGAAAAATATTATGAAAGTGACAGGTTGACATAAATTTTTTTTTTCTTTAAATATACAATTCAAGTATGTTATATATAGAAGATTGCAGTAGGTACATGGTTACATATATACACACAGTAGATACAAAGGTAACTATGTTATTAAATACTCGTGATGGAAATGTTTATTTGAGGTGATCAATGATTTTACTTTTAAATGCATTTTTGGATTGCGTGTTTCTTCATTAATTATTAGACATTTTTTGAATTTTCAAAAACTAACTAACCATCAAGTCGTTACCCCGCAGAGGTAGTCGGAGAGGCTGAACATAATAATAATATTTGGTTGCTATGTAGTCGTTTTTGTGAAAAATCACCTCAAGGGCGCTGTAATCACCGAAAGGCTCTATTCTGCTACTAACTCTGTCTTCGCAGAAACTTTTTGCTTCATTCGTATCCACACATCATCTCGTACATACTCTTCTGTTATTCTGAATCTTGACATGACCCCACTGAAGTATACGATTCTTTTGATAATGTTTTCGTCGGGCATCCCCAACTACTTCCAAAAATTCGAGCGGAAAATAGTTGTGTTTACCTAGAAATGGTTGCTGAAAGCAAAGAAGAACTGCAAGAGGCCTTAACAATCATGCAAAGCATTCTTCAAAACAATTACAACATGAAGATAAATAAAGACAAAACAAAGCTGCTGACTGTAGGCCGAACGCAACATCAGATGAGAGTAGAGATGTCAGGAGTTCCACTAAAGAACACCAAGGAGTTTGTCTACTTCGGGAGCAAAATAACATGGGACGGTCGGTCTAAGAGCGAGGTCGACAGCCGTATACACCAGGCTAGGCTTGCATTCAATAAAAGGTCGAAAATAATAGAATCGAATAATATAGACCTTAAACTGAGAATACTCCTCATCAAGACCTATGTATGGAGTATCTTGATGTACGGCTGCGAAACATGGTGCCTATCCGAAAGAGATAAACGGAGACTAGAGGCTTTTGAGATGTGGTCCTATAGAAGACTATTAGGAATTTCCTGGAGAGACCAAATCACAAATGAGGAGGTTCTCCAAAGAATCGAAGGAGGAAGGCACCTGCTCAGGACCTTTTCCGAAAGGCGCGCAAGATGGACCGGCCATGTAATAAGACAAGAAGGCCTCTTGCATGCCATAATGGAGGGTATGATCGAGGGGACAAACGCTAGAGGACGCCCACGCCGAGAGTACCTGGAGGACCTGCTGGTGGACGTGCGCTGCTCATCATATGCAGACTTCAAAAGAGCCGCACAAGACAGGGAAGAGTGGAAGAAACGTATAGATGAAATTGCTGCAAACCAATCCCACGATTGAAACCAGAGAGAGAGACATAGAAATTCCAGTCAGATAAAAGTTTAAGATAAATAGAACGGAATTTAGTGGACGAGAAGTAAAAAGTAATAAAATTCAGGCATAATCTGAAATCATATAACTTTAAGGTATAACTTATTTAGCTGTAGGTACCTACCTGCCTCTGCTTTACCTTTGTGTAATGCTCGGTTAATGGTTACCTTGTTTCTTGTTGTGCAAGGTCATGTTCGATGATTAACAAACTTCTTGTAGTTAAAATTGCTTCTCCGTGTATGACGAGAGTGTATCATTAAATTATATTATAAAATATCTTCTTATCCTGGCTCATGATTTCAGGCCCTTTTCTACCAGAATTAGTTTTATTGTCTTACGATTCTGTGTCCGTCAATAATTCTTTATAAGGATGTATTAATCTTATATTATCAAAGTAGATAAATCTGTAATAAAATTTTTTTTGGTACCAGCATTGATTTTAATACATATGTTAAATTCCCCTGCGTGGCCTTTTTCATACAAAACTTGAATTCGGATTTGAGGCCAAAATTCTTGACCAAACTCTAAAATTATTTTTGTAATCAAAAGGTGTAGCAAATATCTAGTACGGACAGGCGCTTAATTATTTATTTTTAGTTTTAATTTTAAAATGTGGGCTATTAGAGAAATCTATATTTCAAGATATTTGGCAATCGCTTGTGAGTAAGTTTTTTTTTTTTTTTTTATTAGCAAAATTTTTTGATACATGGGAAAAGATACAAACATAATAACATAAAATATAAGAGAGTAATAAAAAAGATCCCACAAAGGCGAAGCCTGTGCGTGCGTATTATATTATGTGGATATTAAACAGAAGTGGTTAAAATAGATTAAAAAAAATAATATATATATAGTGTCTTTAGAGATCAAAATGATCGATTTTACAGGAGTTAATGTGAAATTTCTTAAAATTAAAGATATATGTACATTTTTTTCTCAAAGTCCAAGAAAATGGTTAAAGTTTTATTATTAGAGTCTTTAGAGTATATGTTTTTGGTTAAACTAAAGACGGTATCGTCGGTGCTCAGGTTATTCCTGAAGCCATATTGATTAACTGAGAGAATTGAATTCGATTCTAGAAAAATCATAATTTTTGTCGTTTTAAACACTTTTCGAAGATCTTGGATAGTTGAAAAATTAAGGTTATTGGTCTGTAGTTGTCGGTTTAACATTTGGATCCGGAG
The DNA here is from genome assembly GCA_929108145.2 of Limnephilus rhombicus. Classification (NCBI taxonomy): domain Eukaryota; kingdom Metazoa; phylum Arthropoda; class Insecta; order Trichoptera; family Limnephilidae; genus Limnephilus; species Limnephilus rhombicus. The sequence continues at coordinate 47,723,285 of OV815283.1, forward strand.
TTATGTATTGGAATGATATGGGCGAGTTTAAAATTATCGGGATAAAAGCTGTGTCTGATGCAGTTGTTGAATATGTGATGTAATGGAATGATTATATGTTTTTTAATTGATTTAATTGTGGTATTGCTTATGTTTGGGAACGTACCCATACTACATAACCAACTTTTTGCAATTTTTAACCCCCCCCCACCCCCTCCCCCGGTGACCAAAAACCTAAGCAACCCGCCGCTCATTTGTATGGAGCTTGACTTTTTGAAGACCCCCCCCCCCCTAAACGTGTCACGTAATATGGGTACGTTCCCTGTGTCTGGGCCAGTTGCAGACTTCTCTTTAAGGTAAGTTATTTATTTAAAAATATACTTTGTCCATTATTATCATTAATAATAGGGTAAAATAAATTTAAAATATTAAAAATGTGTGTGCAGTTCACGGTAGAAGTGAAATCTTCCGAAAACTAAAGTAGACAAGAGTGGTAAGACTGTGAAGCACTGCACAAAGAGGAGATCGATTATTCTATCTCATTCTCTCACAGGCTGAATCCTATAGATATTTGTCTCTTTTGGTGTCGCTTTTTCTTTTTATCGAGTTTCAAATCACAACGGCGCTAAAGAAGTTTTCACCACAAAAAGTCCGTTTCGGATTTAATTTTAATTTTAATCAACCAATTTACGATGGAACACTAATTTCTTGCGTGTAATAATTACCAATTAGTCACAAAAATGATCAATGTTGGCTCTAAAATCATGATAATTGATAATAATATGAATAAATAATTAACATAATTGAATTCTGTAATGGCCTATATTTCATAATTTAACTAACTAACTAACCACCACGCCGTTTCCCCGCAGGGGTGGTAAGCAGAGAGGACGGACTGCCAAACAACTCGGTCTTGGCACACATTCTTTGCCTCACTCACATCCATACATCATTTTATGCATACTCTTCTATTATTCTGACTTTTAACATGGCCCGACTCAAGTATCTGATACCATGTCATCCTCGGGCGTCGGTAAGTTATTTATCTTGATTTTCACTTTTGTTTGTTATGAATTTTAAAATTTAAAAACCAAATTTATAAAGTAGCACATATCCGTAGATACTGTATACTTATTATAAATTTTGATTAAAAGAGAATTATTCATATTGTTTGGGTTGATTGGTTATCCTCGAATCAAAATTAAAGTATTATATGAAGAAGGCATCGCATACGACTGACTTGCGTTCGCTCTTTTTTTGATAAATCAAGATTTATTCATTGCTATATCTCTATGGATTTATTGAAATATTATCCGTTAAAATCTCTTGAGCATATACCTATTAGGTATCCTATTACAATTATAATAAATAATGGAAAATAAAAAAATCGACATGTTGAGCTTTAGGTTCAAAATATTCACTCAAACACTTAGATTCGAACATTGGTTTCGAATACAAAAAAAACGACAAATAAATGTACATTTTTTTTCTTTGAAGTGTTCAAGAAATGATGTGAAAGTGTAGGCAAACAACACCATAGTGCGTATATTTATGTGTGTCAGTGTTTGTAATCCTGGGGTGTATTTAGTATAATTTATTGAATGCGTTTCATGTTTTTTTAAATACCAAAAGGTCCATTTCTGTGTCAATGGTTCAGACGGGGTAGAAGTCGTGGAATTGCATTTTTAGTTAAGTTGTCAGTACTGTTCATAAATGTTCGATCTTTGTAGTCGTGTACCATATTTTTTTGTGGTCGATTAGATTAGTATGTGGGTTGTAACTAAAGACGGGACTGGAGAGCCGGGCTGTCGGATCGGCCTACCTGCGCAGGGGGCTGAAGGAATCAGCTGTTTTGTGGAGATAAACGACCAACGAACGGAAAAAAAATACTTACAAAAGTTATTTTTCGTTGAATATTTTAGTTTACCTTATCAAAAAGAAGTCATTTCTCAAAATAAGGATAACTAGCAGTTCTGACAGTAAACCCCGCGTTCAAGAAATCATGTTTTTAATTTTTCAGTTTTTTAATAAACCAAAACCAAAATATCCTCGGAAATCATATGATTTGTAAGTAGGTTCTTAACCATCTACCGACTTAATTACAAAAACCATACATTTTATGTAAAAATATTTATTTTTAAAAAAAAATCAAGTAAGAAATCTCTAAAGTAAAGTCACTATCTCAATAACATTTTTTTTAAACTTTCTACAGCCAGGTAAGCATCTACCATAATATCTAAAAAATGTGAATGGGAAAATCCAAATAAACATAAAGATTTCACATAAGTTTTAAGATTTTCACGGCCAAAAGAATTTTCGTTATTTGTTTTTGGGGTGTTATGCCGTGTTGCGCTACCTCCTTCTTTAGCCAACGTTTCGGACATCGTTGCAGTGTCCATCATCAGGGCAGATCCGCAGATCTGCCCTGATGATTTCACGTTTGAAAAAAAATCTCTATTGATCCATGAAGACTTTTTTATTTTTTTTTTATTTATTTATCTATAATAAAATATATTTACAATGGTTTTATTTGTATGTTTGTCTCACTAGGGTATACCTGTGTCGAGACTGCTACCAATCGGTCTCCATACGGGCAACTAACATGTTCGATGTGTTATTCACACGTTGGGACATGCTAGACAAAATTTCTGTTGAACATCAACAAGATTATGAATCCTTGAAAAGACCTTTAATCCTTTTTGCATAGAGCCGTTGCGTTGGCTGGATATTGAGCGGAACTGTACACTTGTTCGCGCAGCCCGTTTCGGCCCGTTTCATACTAATTTTGGATTTGAGATCAATATACCCAACCAAACTGAAAATTTATTTTTGTAATCAAAAGGTGCATCAAATATCTAATACGGATGTGAACTACTTTATTTATTTTTGCTTTAGGGGAAGGGGGGGCAAAGTGGAAATCTTAACTTCAGTGTACAGATTAATTAAGAAAATGTAATTTTTTTTAGTTTTTAAAAGTTTATTAAAACAAGAAACTTACATATTTTTGCTAATTGAAAAAAATAATACTAAAAAAGAACAGTTTTGGTAATGGAGACCCAGTTTTGAAAACTTAACTTTTTTCCACTTTGCCCGCATAGCAGGGCAAAGTGGAGACGTGGAAGGGTAAAGTGGAAACATATAATATAGAACAATAAAATACAGAATACGATAGCATGATTCCTCTAATGGGATTGGCAATTAAAGCAGGTAAATTTTCCACCATTGTCATTACATTGAATCCATTCTTCAGTTGGAGGATCAATGTAAATTTCTTTGCAAAACATGCAAAGTGTAAAATGTTGTTGTTTTGATGTGCCAGGCTGAGATTGATAATTAATTTTCTCTGTAACTTTGTTTCTCTTCGAGAAAATGGTTTCTCATCTTTCTTTATTTTCAGAAATTTTCATTTTCTGTTCCATTTTCTCAATTTTTATTTTCTTTTGTATTTTTTACTTTCTGCTCTCTTTCCTTGATAATTTTCATTTTTTGGCTACTTTTTCTTCCAATTGATTTTTGTTATATTAGAGTAAAACTGGACAACTCACGAGCGTGGGCAAAGTGGAAAGGTTTCCATTTTGCCCTCACATACAACTTTCCACTTTGCCCAAATGGTGTGAAAGGAACAAAAAAAAATATGTATCGAAAAATCATATAAAAATATCACAGACGTATTAAAATAACGTTGGACAATACTTATATGCAATGCAATAATGAATAGCATATAACTAAATCCTCACCTTTCAATGAAAAGTCAATCTTTGAAGTTTGAATATTTTCGTAAGGAATCTGCACAAATCACTCAACTTACACGTGCACCGCGCTAGGTCGCCGCAGCCGTGCTAAATTTCATCAGGGGCACAAGGGCGACATGCGACTTGCGGTAAGTGAGCGCAACGGGGGGGAAGTCACTATTTTTTGTTTTATGTGAACTTTCCACTTTGCCCGCCCCTTCCACTTTGCCCCCCTTTACCCTATATCATAATATACAGGGCATTAAAGATTTTAGTGTTTCATGATTTTAGAGGTAACTTGGGATTACTTGCGAGTAAATGAAAAAAATTAAAAAAAAATGAATTGGTCAAAGAACTGTACCTTGCGGGATTTCAAAGTCTGATATTTGTGTTTATATTAATGATATTGACGTTTTATAACAAACAAACCAGCCTTTGGAAATATGTACCGGAACTAGCTAAGGGTGGACCGTGTACTGTACGGTGATACCGGATCCATATCAGGCCATACGTTGAGTCCAACTAGATTTGGGACCCAAACTGCCCAATAAATAACATTTTATGGTAACGGTCAATTTTGGTCAACGGACGGAGCGTGATAATAGTTTTGGGACACGAAAAAAATCACTATTGGCGCACATGTAAATCAAAAACATCGTTTCGTAAGATTTAACTAGTTGTCAAAACTATGAACTCACTGTGGAAAAAAAAATTATGCTGCGTCTAAAAATAATGATGTCTTTAGAAAATAAGTACCGAAATTTCGCTGCGATCTACCATATTATACAAGGCGTAATAGCTCGTACCCGAACGGTTTTAACCCGCGATGCCTGAGCATATTTCGAGTAGAAAAAGGAGATGCCGTTTAGTTGTCTGATTTTTTTTCTAATAAAAATAAAATAAACAGGTTTTTCTCTCGCTCGATAGCGAAATGACATTTATATTTTTTTTTGTTCATATGAATCAGATACTTTGTGACGTGACATTATAATCCTACTAATATTATAAAGGCGAAAGTTTGTATGGATGTATGTTTGTTACTCTTTCACGCAAAAACTACTGAATGGATTTTAATGAAACTTTACAATAATATAGCTCATACATCAGGATAGGCTATAGGGATATTATACATCAATGGCTATAGGCTATAGCTTAGAGCTCTGGCATTATGAAATTTGTATAAAAAAAAAAAGTAAAAGGTATGGAGGAGGGGGTGGAGGGGGAGGGAAAAGGTGAAAGGGAGGGGAAAGGTGGAGGGAGGAGGGAGGAGGGAGGAGGGAGGAGGGAGGAGGGAGGAGGGAGGAGGGAGGAGGGAGGAGGAAGGAGGGAGGAGGGAGGAGGGAGGAGGGAGGAGGGAGGAGGGAGGAGGGAGGAGGGAGGAGGGAGGAGGGAGGAGGGAGGAGGGAGGAGGGAGGAGGGAGGAGGGAGGAGGGAGGAGGGAGGAGGGAGGAGGGAGGAGGGAGGAGGGAGGAGGGAGGAGGGAGGAGGGAGGAGGGAGGAGGGAGGAGGGAGGAGGGAGGAGGGAGGAGGGAGGAGGGAGGAGGGAGGAGGGAGGAGGGAGGAGGGAGGAGGGAGGAGGGAGGAGGGAGGAGGGAGGAGGGAGGAGGGAGGAGGGAGGAGGGAGGAGGGAGGAGGGAGGAGGGAGGAGGGAGGAGGGAGGAGGGAGGAGGGAGGAGGGAGGAGGGAGGAGGGAGGAGGGAGGAGGGAGGAGGGAGGAGGGAGGAGGGAGGAGGGAGGAGGGAGGAGGGAGGAGGGAGGAGGGAGGAGGGAGGAGGGAGGAGGGAGGAGGGAGGAGGGAGGAGGGAGGAGGGAGGAGGGAGGAGGGAGGAGGGAGGAGGGAGGAGGGAGGAGGGAGGAGGGAGGAGGGAGGAGGGAGAAGGGGAGGGGGTGGTGAGGGGGGGGGGGTGGTGGTAGCGGAGGGGAGGAGGGGGGAGGGAGTGGAGTGGGGATTGGGAAGGTGGAGGAGGCGCTGTGGGAACCCCCCCTAATACTTCGCGAGCGAAGCCGGAGGCAAAAGCTAGTTTAAAATAAAACAATAACTTTCTAAACACCACTTTTATTTTATATACTCTATGCCGACCAAGTTATTTTTACTATATTCTAAATTATTTTTGAGGCCTTTAGATAACAGGGTCAACTCATCTGGTTGGAATTGAATCGATGAGAGATTCTGGACTCGATCGAAGAACTGATGGGTGTCTGTTTCATCGTTAATATTTGCATGTTGGGTAAGATTTGGGTTTTTTAGTTAAAATTTAGAAAATAGTATCAGTGCAGTAGAAAACGTTGCCGTGGATAATGAAACTGCGTTATGTAATAAACCTGGCCCACCTCTATAGAAAAACAATAAAAAAGCTGGTTCCTAATCTTAAGGCTAGTTCTAACCGTGAAACCTCCACTATAATAAACATTCGTAAAAAATTAAAGAATGAACAACTAATACTAACTAAAGCAGACAAAGGCCTACGCCTCCTTCCTTCTTCACTTGAGGAGTCCAACCCATTTTGTTAAATTATATAATATTATCTATAACAGACATGTAACTTAATGTTAGTAGAGTATTATACTGCCCTGAAGAAGCTACGGTTGTAGCGAAACCCGGTCGGCATAAAGCATATAAAATAAAAGTGGTGTTCACAAAGTAAAAGTGGTGTTATTGTTTTATTTTTAAATAATATATATTTTTTACTCCAAATATGGGGCGGCGGTATCCATACCCGCATCGAAATATACGACTATTTTGTACGAATTAAATCTATATCCCATCCAAATGGAATTTCTGTCAGTTGTTAACGTTGTTGGCTATAGTCCCTGGGGAGGAAGGTTCAATCCTATATTATAAATAACAACATATAAAGTTCACAGCAAGACCATGTGGAGAAAAGTTAAATCCTCAGTCAATTAAAAAAAAATAATAATTGGCTACTAGCCGGTTTTAGAGATAGCACAACAAGACCGAAAATTGAAAAGAGATTTAATATAGTAAAAAAACTTTTTTTACGGGTTTAAGAGGTAGATACCTAACTAATTGTTTTTTAGTCTAACATTAAATATTTACGAACGCCCAGAAATAATCGTGATTACGGATAAAAAAATTATTACGACATGAAGTCATAATAACCACAACCCTTTCATGCGTTTTATGGAAACAACATCAGAAAGAATGTAAATAAAAGTCACATAAAAAAGATAATGAACATCCTTAAAGTGGTAAAAAAAGACGAACAATAAAGCTCCCTTTAACGTTTGCAAATACACTTTTTTTGTATCAATACCTCCTTTAAAGCGATTCTTCCAATTGGTTGGTTAAGGGATCCTTTACTATTTCATAAAAATCGTTTTCACTTTGATGGAGATTCGCGATTTTCCATTATCTTTCACTTGGGCGAACTGAAAGTCCTTTGAATGTCTTTGCCAAGAAAAACAGACGCCGATAAAAAAAAACTCTACTTTATTTTGCGTTTCTCACATAAAGCCAAAAAAAACAAACCAAGGACATAATATGCCTACACACACAACTAAGCAGGTTTTCCTACATCTTATATAAGTACAAATATTATATATCATGAAAAGGGCCTTCGCTTTACTTTCTATACATCCACACTTACTAATACAATTCAGAAAACCTTCAAGTATTTTTGTAACTACGTTTACCGATACTTCCTTGTAATACTCTACTGTAAGGTTATAAGGTAGTAAAGTGTTTTTTTTTACGATATCAGTTATGTTTCTATATTAAATTAAAACACCTATACATACTATAAAACCACGAGATATAATAATTATGAGACTCCACGACAGGCAATCTGTTTTTTATAACAAAATGTAAACAGTATAATTGAGTAATAAATCATGGGAGAGTAAAATAAAATTTAAAAAAAAACATGAAATATTCTGGTAGTATATTAATATACTTTTACACTTTTTGTACTTATTTTATTTTGACCTTTACTGGTTTCAGCTCATCAAGGCCATCTTTAGACTAATAATATGATTCCTTAAACTATGATTTATATACATACCAATGGAGGGGGGGGGGTGACAGTGGTTGTGAGCAATGATTTTAGTGAAATGACTTAAAATACCACTACTGTTCACCCCCCCCATGGTTTAAGGAATCGTAGTACCAGTCTGAAGATGGCCTTAGAAGGCTGAAACGGGCAATGGTAATCATGAACACAATTTCACGGACCTCTCTAGGGCTCAGAATTTTTAATATGTAAACATGCAATAATTTATTTCAACAATCTCCGGTTAAATCTAAAAATTATCGAAAATAATCATGAATAGGTACATAAAATGAAAAATTACCTGAAACTACTGTAAGAGTTCACATACATTATTATTATTTCTTTTGAAACTTGAAAACTATTATTGATAAGTTTTTCTTACTTATCTTTTTATTATTATTTGCAATATTTTTTTATTTACTTTCTTACATTTCATATAAGGATTATTATTATTATTATTATTAAGAGCAAGAATTCCCTAACCAAACACAAGAACTTGGTCTCTTTATGGTGGGGAAAGACTGTTTTTATATTCTTTTTTAACACTGTAAAACATATAAAAAAAATTACTTCATACAAAAAATATGCAAATATTAAATAAATAAATAGCATCAGTTTTTTTTGAAAACGATATAGATCACACTTATTTGCTGGATTTTATTTTCAATAGAAATACATGATATACAAGTTCCTACCATTGATCATCTACGTATGTATATATAAAAATCTCGTGTCACGGTGTTTGGGTCGCACTCCTCCAAAACGGCTCGACCGATTTTTATGATTTTTTTTAAAATATGTATTTGGTAGGTTTGAGAATAGGTCATTAAGTATATTTCATACAGCTAGGTGATTAGGGTGTCCCTATCTATTTTTTTTGTATTTTTTTTATTTAATTGACATTAAAAATATATCTATAACCCCAAAATTTCACCCTCCTACCCCCATCCTCCAATTTTTCAATCGCGATTTTAGTATTTTTGTATTTCAAACAGAACGAAATTATTTATGATGTTGAATGACAGATGGCGCTATGCCCACCTCACTTACAATACATTCATTATTTTGTTTTTAGCAATCAAAATATTCACTAGTTTTATGGCAGAACAACGTTTACCGGCTCAGCTAGTAAACATATACATAGATATCTCGTAACCGTACTTACTTTTTCCTGTTTTGTGTAAAAGTACCTAATGTTCCAAAGCCCAATACCTAATCATTATGGGCATCCATACGAGTAAATAAAACGTCAACATTTATTAGCATCTATGAAATTTTACTCAAAAAAGTTAATTAATTTACCATTTTTATTTAATTTAAATTTCCTAAATTTAATATCGTATTTATAATGTTTACAAGTTCTGTCAGAAACGTTCGGACAATCTGCTCTTGAGTCGCCCACAAGCCAGAAGAGCCTATTGAGTTGTTGTCTTGACCTATTTCAGAACATTTTTACCACTGGGAAGGAAAATAAACAAGAGTTACTCGGCTACAACTAGGCTCAGCCAGTAGGTATAAGGCAAGCTCGTCGTTCACAACCAATGGCCCGCGAGCCAAATTAATAAGAAAATGAAAATAAGATGAAATGGATCGTAAAACCTCGATAACATTGAGAGAGTTTACAAGCTAGTATCCGGAAAATTCACTATCTGTTAGTAAACTCGCTCAGTTTAATCGTATAACTTGCTAACTAGCAGATTGTTGACAATCTACAAAAAAAATTGAAAGGTCGTCAACTTTACTTGCCACTCGCTTACTCGTGATTGGTTATTTAAATTGGCGGTCAACAAACAGCTAATTTCGACTGTCAAACATCTGGCAGAATTAGTTCACGCAGGCGTCGTTATTCTCGCTACTGGCTAGCTGTGGCGTTAGCAGCGACCTACGAGCTCAGTTTCCTAAGCTACTGAGCGAGTGGACAGTTTTGTATGTCATCATGACAATCTCACTCGCCGATTTACCCGCATTTAAACTTATTAGATAGTATTTTCGTTATTTGTTTTTTTTTTTTTTACATAAGCTCCACAGAAGAGGCCCAGAGGAAAATAATTTCCCTCAGGGCCTATGTCATCTTTGGGGATGCTGTGTGGAGGGTTGTTTTAGGGAAAGGAAGGAGAGGAGAGTTCTGGGAAGGAAAAGGGTTTAAGGGGTGGGTAGGAATCTGGGGTTAAGTGTATTTTTTTTGAGGCCCTGAGGAAAATAATTTCCCTCAGGGCCTATGTCTTCTTTGGGGATGCTGTGTTGAGGGGTTTTTTTAGGGAAAGTAAGGAGAGGAGAGGGTAGGAAATGGGTTTAAGGGGTGGGTAGGAATCTGGGGTTCAGTGTATCCTGGTCATCCAAGACCTTGACAAACCTCACCCCTTGAACCCGGGCACCCCTGCTAAATCACCAAGCGTAGCGAACCACTTGGGGTGACCTTTTTTTTTGAGTGACCGTCGGTACTCATTCCCGCCTCCCAAATTTCCAGTTTTCGGGGTGTTATGCCGTGTTGCGCTACCTCCTTCTTTAGCCATCGTTTCGGACAGCGTTGCAGTGTCCATCATCAGGGCAGATATGCTTGGGAGCATTGTTGCTTTCATTTTGGGAGGCGGGTATGGATATTGCCTCCTCAGGAACCATTTATTGGATAACCAACACCTCTTCCATAGTTTGCCTAGACCTAGCAGGGGTGCCCGGGTTCATGGGGTGAGGTTTGTCAAGGTCCTAACAGCCGATGTGTATGCCTACCTACTGCGTGACGAGCCGGATCGAGGGAGACTGGTTGAGGAGGTCTTTTGACCTATCCAGCCAGAATCCCTCTACCCATCGTCTTGCACCGCAGTTGAAAGGATGGACTCATACGTCCTTCACTCCTAGACATACTGACCCCCAGATCTTACCCACCCTTAATACGTATTTTTTCCCAGAGCTTCCTCTTCATACTTTCCTTAATAAAAACTCTCCACACAGCATCTCATAAGATGACACAGGCCCTGGGGACATTATTTTCCTCACGGCCTTCTGTGTGGAGGTAATGTAAAAAAATATAGCCAAAAGTAGTGTAGTCAATCATTTTTGGGGTATTATTCCGTGTTGCTCTACCTCATTCTTTAGTCAACCTTTCAGACACTGTAACGCTATCCGAAACGATGGTTAAAGAAGGTAGTAACGCGTCACGGCACAACATCCCAAAAGTTATTGACTTTTTCTAAATTTGAGTTCGAGCAACCAGAGTTACACAAGAAGCTCAGACAACCGAATTTAGCATTTTGATGATAAAACACTGTGTTTAAACCTTCGTTATTTCTGTACCAATGGTCCCTTGCCCAGTACCAGTACACAACTGAACTGCGGTTTGACTCGTAAGTTTAAGAGGCGAATTATAATGTTTACAGAAGGGCGATTTCCAGGATTTAAAGATATTAAAGATATTTTAACATATTAAGAACCAGGATTGCAGGACTAAGGGGAAAGATAAACCACTCCCGAAATATTCTCATCATAGAATCCCGTCTGACTTCAGGATCGAGCATAAACATTGGAAAAGACACTGGCTCTGATCCGATGGACTAATAAGAGCTCAATTAAAGATTTTATCATATTTTTCTGAATACTTATTATCTAATGATGCCTACTACTTTTCTATTTTTTTTATTTCTCTGAATTTTATTTTAGTACTAGCTTTTACCCGCGGCTTCACTCGCATGGTTTTAGGGGGAAATCTATACATATATACATAAAATCAAAATATTTTAGTTTCTGGGTTTGTAGTTCCCGGCATGCATTGCTATGCTACTTAATAAAGATATTGTTTCTCCCTGCGTGTCCGCATGTTACTCTGAGGTCCGCATCCCCATCCCCTCACGCGTTCCCACTCTGCCTTCTCCGCTTTCCCTCTCCCCACTCTCCTCTCCCGCTTCCCCCGTCCCACGAACAACCCCCCTCCCGATTTCCCTCTCTCGCCACCCGCATTCCACACATTCAGTCCCTATATTCCATACATTCAGTACATTCAGTTTTCGAACAGCTCGCGTGTTACCTATATCAATTTTTTTATACAAATTAGATAATGTCAGAGCTCACCAGTATACATGAAACCTTCGTTGAAGTACCCAGAATAACTCACCAAAGTTTCATCGCAATCGGATGAACAGTTTAGCAACGCGTAATTTGATGATGCCAGAGCTCAGTATACTTGGGCTGCAATGTAAATCATAGATGGGATCCTTCAGTTGAAATCAAATGCCGCATTGAGCAAGCTCGTGCAACCTTTATCCGCATGAAAAAAATGTTCTGCAGTCATGATCTCAACCTTGGATTACGAATTCGAATGGTCAGATGCTACGTGTTTTCGATATTATTTTACGGAATTGAAGCATGGACGCTTACTGAAGAACTTATTAGGCGACTTGAGGCATTCGAGATGTGGATCTACATAAGAATACTTAAAATAAGCTGGATGGACAGGGTTACAAACGAAGATGTTATGGTTCGGATGAATAAAGAAAAGGAAGTAATTAAAACTATAAAAATCCGAAAACTTCAATATCTTGGACATGTAATGAGACATCCAGAGAAGTATGAGATCCTGCAACTCATAATGCAGGGAAAGATTGCCGGAAGACGGGGCCCTGGAAGAAGGAGAACCTCATGGTTGAAAAACCTGAGAGAGTGGTATGGCCAGTCTACCGTGGAGCTGTTCCTGGCTGCAGTAAACAAAGTCCGCATAGCCAACATGATAGCCAACGTCCGTTGAACGGCAGGGCACAAGAAGAAGGAGAAGAGCTCAGTATTGTTTACAGAAACCATCGCGGGCATGCACACATTAAATCCCCAAAGTTTCATCGCAATCGGATGAACAGTTTATCAACGCGTAATTTCATGATGCCAGAGCTCACTATTGTATACAGAAACCATCGCGGGCATGCATACATCAAATCCCCAAAGTTTCATCGCAATCGGATGAATGGCTTAGCAATGCTTAGCGGACATACAAACATTTTTAGATTTGTATATATATGTATAGATAGATATTCTTCTTTCTTTCTTGTGTTTCTTCGCTTTCGATTTTACTTTCAATTTTGACTCTGTTCCATCTTTACTCTTATTTATAAATACCTATGTTTTCAATGTGTGTACTTTTACTCTACATGGGATGTGTGGGATTGCACTCACCTCCCCACACCTTGAAATAAAGACCACTATTATTATTATAATATAATCTCTATAAAACGTTGCCAATCCCTTTAAGCACAAATTACTGTGTGCTCTCAATCAAAACAAAAAATACGTAATATTTGTTTATATTAAGACCCTCTCGTAACTTACTTCATAGACTTTATACCATTAAGATAGGAAGGATGACCCAGTTATGGACAAATGCGTCATGTGATTAGTTACTCTTTCATTCTATGACACATTTTATTCGCATATTTGCTTCGGCCACATCCCAAACAAGAACATGTGGTAGCCTTATTTACATAACTAACTTACTAACTCCGAAACTGAATTGAGAAAAGGTCTTAGTTGAATTATCTTAATAACATCTACACATGGTACATATATACTCGTATGACTAATGACTAACCCTTATTCGAATAAAACCCTTTGTAGAAAACAAATTGATGTTATCGTTGACATTTTTATTTTTGTTCACTGAGAAAAATAATATCCCTCGGGGCCTGTATCATCTTAGAACATGCTGTGTGGAGGGACTTTTTAAGGAAAGAAGGACAGGAAGTCCTAGGAAGGAAAAAGATATGAGGGGTGGGTAGGAATATGGGGTTCAGTGTGTCCAGGTCATCCGCCGCCAAGACCTAGACAAACCTGACCCCATTAACCCGGGCACCCCTGCTAAGTCGTCAAACGTAGAGAACCACTTGGGGCGACCCACGCAGAAGCGTATCTCTTATCTATATGTATAAAAATCAAAAAATCTTTGTATGTATATAGGTATGTGTGTATTTCCGTATCCTAAACCATTCATCCGATTGCGATGAAACTTTGGGGATTTGATGTGCGCATGCCCGCGATGGTTTCTGTATATAAAAGTTAGCTCTGGCATCATGAAATTACGCGTTACTAAACCGTTCATCTAATTGCAATTAAACTTTTTGGATTTGATGTGTGTTTCTGTATACAATAGTTAGCTCTGGCATTATGAAATTACGCGTTGCTAAACCGTTCATCCAATTGCGATGAAACTTTGGGGATTTGATGTGTGCATGCCCGCCATGGTTTCTGTATACAAAATTGAGTTCTGGCATCATGAAATTATGCATTGCTAAACCTTTCATCCGATTGCGATTAAAATTTGTTTTTTTTTTTAGGGTGGAGTGGGGAGGGGGGAGGGGAGAGTGGGGAGTGGTGGAGGGTGGAGAGGGGTGGTGGTAGGGGGGTAGTATATTAAATAAGAGAAAATTATGAACATACATTATTGGATACGAGGTCTGCATGGAAACTACTGAACGAGATTATTCAAATTAAGTTTATTATTGAAAAATGAAACAATATAACTTTGTATAAACCACTTATATAATGTGCAAATCCGACCGGTTTCAGAACAAACGTTCCTTCGTCAGGGAAAGCTTATACTAATTTGACAGTTTAGAAGAATGTTTTATTATGGTAGGGGTGGAGCCGTTGTTAGTTAATAATAATAATAATAATCTACACTAATACCTACCCACCCAATCTACATTATTAACTAACAACGGCTCCACCCCTACCATAATAAAACATTGTTCTAAACTGTCAAATTAGTATAAGCTTTCCCTGACGAAGGAACGTTTGTTCTGAAACCGGTCGGATTTGCACATTATATAAGTGGTTTATACAAAGTTGTATTGTTTCATTTTTCTATAATGGATAACCACAAAGTAATAGCTACATTCAAAAATATAAGTTTATTATTATTCAAAACTGATCACCATTTAGAACCAATCACAAAATGACAAAACGCAAATCTAAATTAAGATAAATAGTTGGATTTATATTTACGTTGCTAGTTAGTTGGTTACCGAGCAACCTGGATTAACATTTGATCTACCATTTGCTTCAGTCCTGTATAGCTTCAATCATTCAACTGGCAAAATCATCAGCAAGCAAGTACCAGATTCACGGTTGAGAATCGAAAAGTTGAAAACGAATAGGCATTCGCTGTGTTAGTGACCAGATATGAATACCCAGGTACTTTTCGATTTTTCTCATCCACATATCCTTCCCCTCCCATTTCACTTCACTGTATACCCCAGTTGCGGACGATTATTTTTCTAATGGCTCTGTGCAAAAACGGGCGGTTCGTTTGATAGATTGCAAGCGGATTGGAATCTGTAGAGTTCAGGTATGTATGCTATCTTTGTTCTACCGGTGTTACAATGGAAGATACTCCGAGGAATTATCGTCATTGATCCCTTCGGCACCGGTGCATAGTGGGGAAACACACCAAAAGCACACAACAAACCTCGCCCAACAGGATTAGGTAGACATTGGGTCACTTCCACGACTTCAGTTCAAAATCTCAGCTGTGTATGGTTACCGCCGCGCGAGGACCATTTATTGGATAACAAACACCTCTGCCATAGGTCACCCCGAGTGGTTATCTACGTTTGACGTCTTAGCAGGGGTGCCCGAGTTACTGGGGTGAGGTTTGTTAAGGTATTGGTGGCTGGTCTGCTCACCTGCTGCAGAATCCCTCGATCCATCGCCATGCACCGCAGTTGAACGGATGGATTCATACGTCTGTCACTCCTAGACACACCGACCCTCAGATTTCTACCACACCCCTCGTACCTATTTCTTTCCCAGAACTTCCTCTTCTTTCTTTTCTTAAAAACACCCTCCACACAGCATCCCCCAAGAAGACTAATCCAATGAAGGAGCTTATTTTCCTCATTGCCTACTGTGAGGAGAAAATGTAAAAACTTCACAGTTCAACAAAAATGTTCACTGTTTTCTCTCCTCTAAAAATGCCCACCACACAGCATCTTTACAGACGACATAGGCGAACCACTGTGTGCTGTAATTGTAAAAAAAATTGAGACCCTCGTGCGGTATAAAAAAGGTACAAAAGTTCAAATAATTTATTTTACAAAGCAAGCGCTAATCGGTATTTTTGACGTGAAATAAACCCGCTAAGTTCCAACTGGTTAAATTCAGAAAATTATACGACCATGCATCCGACGAGAAGAAATTCAAGTTGCATTATAACATTTATAGCGGTGACTGTTTTGCCGTTGTTTCGACAGTCAGATTTGTAAACTGCAATCCGCTTAAATGCATTTCATTAATCTGCAGTGATCGGCTGTTGCATTTACCGGAATTATCTACGCTCACAAAGTGACGGCTTAGTGGAAATGCACTGCTGTACGCCGTGTTCCTAGCTAAATTATGCATTACATTATGTCTAACTAACTAACTAACCATCACGCCGTTTCCCCGCAGGGGTAGGCAGAGAGGACGGACCGCCAAACAACTCGGTCTTGGCACACACTCTTTGCCTCACTCACATTCATACATCGTCTCATACATACTCTTCAAATATTCTGACTTTTGACATGGCCCGTCTCAAGTATCTGATTCACTTGATCGTGCCATGTCTTCCTCGGGCGTCCCCGACTTCTTCTACCATTCACATTTGCATCATATATTCTTTTTACACTACTTTCTTCGCTCATTCGCTCTACGTGCCCAAACCATCTGAGGATCCCTTTCTTAATTTTTCTCATTATACTTACATCAGCCTTACATTCTTTGCGGATATCCACATTTCTAACACGATCATACATGGTTTTACCACACATACGTCTCAGGGATCTCATTTCAACAGCATTCAGTTTACTTTCATCCTTCCTCTGCCAGTTCCATGCCTCACTGCCATACATCAGGGTAGGTACCAGGACTCCATTGTGGACTGCTAGCTTCGCTTTTTTGACAGTTTTTTTTATTAGCGCCAACGGCATTCAGTCCTCCATTAATGGAGTTACCGGCATTTACCAACTTACCTATACTACTTTTATACGGTCTCCATGGTCAAGGGCTAAGGCTCTCGACTCGCAATCCGAAGGTCGCGGGATTTAATTCGGGTTATTTGTGTTATTTCACAATTAATTCATTTAAAATATTATGTACTATATTTGCGGCACGTTCCATAGTGGAAGATACTCTCAGTAACGTCGTGGTGTAAGAACACGTTGCTTGAAATGGCTTTAGCCGTGTTTGGTGACCTGATCTGAATAGCCAGTTACTTCCCCACCTTCTTCTTCCTCCTCCCCATCTCCTTCCCCTCCCCACTACCTTCAGCCTCGCATCGTATCCCAACCGGGGATGCCATGGTTTCACTGGCTCCATTTGGGACTCTTAAAAGACTCATTAATCGTTTCCTTTTATACATGCAGGGCTTTATTAATAAACGTGTTCTAAATTTTACACAACTTATCAACAATTATTTATGTAAACGGTTATTTATCAGTTATGTAAAATTTTAAAAACATTTATTATGAAGGGGTTAGCTATTTACAATCTAATAAATTAAGTAAACATTTTGATTCAGCCTCACAACGTAGATCAAAACTTGTGAGAGCTCATGTTGAATATTTTCCGCCTGCATTAAAAAAAACATACCTCCGAATTTTAATATGGAGATATGCAAACTGATTATAGTTCTGTACAGCCAATAAATTCGTCTATCTTTTGTGGATTATCACTTATTCGATATATTTTAAAAATATATTAAAAAAAACGTAAATTTCTACTTAATTACTTAAAAAGAAGAGGAAATTGGCCAAAACTAGCAGCAAAGCAATCCGAGGTATTTTAAATAGTGCCATATTGTGGCAAAAAGCGCTCCAGCGTAATAAGGAAAAAATATGTTTGTATGTATTTTATGATTTTTTTTGTTTATTCATTTACTTATTTCGTCTGTTGTGCATAAGTGTATGACAATAATAGTGTCTAATAATATTTGGATAATTTGTGGTTTTTCTGAAAAATCACCTTAAGGGAGCTGTACAATTTATTAAGAAAGTCTATTAGAACAATCTCAAACGGTTCTTAATGTACTAAACGATTGGCTAATACAAAATATATTAACAATAAATATTAATAAAACCGGTTACATGATCTTAAGCTCACCTAAAAGAATAATACCATCGCATAAACCATTACAAATAGAAGAAAGAGACCTACATATCCTAGATAGCGAAAAATACCTGGGCTTATATATTGATAAACATTTAACATTTAAACAACACGTAGAAAAACTAAAAACAAAAATCATCCCATTAATTGGTGTATTTGGTAGAATTGCTCATCTTCTACCAACAGAGGTAAAGAGGGGCTTATACTTTAGCTTAATCCAGTCCCACCTAAATTATTTAATAGAAATATGGGGAAACACATACATTACGTACTTAAACGACTTACAAATAATACAGAACAAAGTTATTAAAAAACTCTTCAACTATAACCCAGACACTCCCACAAAAAAAACTATACCAGGAAATGAACCTTTTGAAAATAAGAACATTGTACGAATATAACATATGTCTTTTAATCTACAAAATACAAAATGGACTTATACACACAAACACAACATTTATAAAAAACATCACAAGTACACGAACATTATACTAGACAACACAATAAATTGTACACAAATACTGTCAAGACTGAAAGTGGCAAGAGAAGTATTGGTCACGAGGGAGTTCATATATATAATCTCCTTCCAGATAGCCTAAAAACGGAAAATAACATAAAAACCTTTAAAAAAAAACTATTTAAACTCAAAATGTTGGAACAAAATTAAAAATATTATTCTTATTACTGTACTATATATATATGCTCTGTATTTAAGTTAAGAAAGCGAAATACTATGTTTCTTTTAACTTAATAAAAAAAAAAAGAATTCTTAGGGCAGGTTCACATGACAAGCGCTTAACGCGCGTTGAACGCGCGCAAAAATTTTGTATAGTATTCACATGATGCTCGATTGTCTGGTCTTGAACGCGCGTTGCCGCGGCCGCCCTGGCAATACATAATAACCGCCCACTACATAATAATTTAATTTCTTCTTTTCTTCATTGTCATCTCCCTCACAGAATGAGAACGAGTTCTTCCCAAGCTCTTCATCTCCTTGTTCTCATCTGAATAAATGCTACTTGTCATGTTCCATATCGCAGGACGTTTCTCTATTTCATCTATAAATAATTCGGTATTAAATGCTTCCGTTTCCATTTCGGACGATTTCTGGAGAACTGAGCGAACCCTAAAATACGTCTATCCGCGTCAAAAGCGCGAGCTCAACTAAACATAGAAAAACAAAAAAAAAACAAAACAAAAAAAGGGAACATAGAAAACCAAAACCAAAACCAAATCTCAAAGCGCGCATTGACGCGCGATGACAACTGTCGAGCGCTAGCGCAGCGTTCAACGCGCGCTTTATTTTAACGCCCGTTAGCATGCGTACGGCCTTCATAAAATGTATGTAGTTGTAAATGCGCGTTATCAAAACGCGCGTTAAGCGCCTGTCATGAGAACCAGCCCTCATCTAATTAATGAATAAATTAGAGTTTTGACAAGGAATGCTAAAAAATAAACTTTTGCAACTCGTAATTATGTGAGAAGAGCAAACATTTTCATGTAGATATAACAGGTACGTTTTTATGAAGAGGCAGGTTAATACTTTTTTTTATTTTAATAAAAGTATGGTACAATACTTTCTTTCAACACTTATTTATGTGCTTATCCCGCGGCTTCACACAACATTAAGTGTAGTATTATGACCGAGGAGTACAATTCGCTTTCCAGTCTCCTCTCTCGCCTCGCCTCGCCTCGCCTCGTCTCACCGCGCCTCGCCTAGCAGGCAGCAGGCAGCAGGCAGCGAGCAATGTCACAAGCCAGCCCGTTCACTCCGCAGCGGAATACAGAGAAAAGATTTCAAAGAGAGAATAAATCGCGCACATTACAGCGCTCAAACCCAATTGAAAGCTCACTTGAAATATCTGACATAAAACGCATTCCGATTTGGTTCAGCGGATCGAGCTTCGTGACATTTCCGCCATAAATAAAGCGCTGCCACGTGACAGCCAGGGATCGCCGGTGACAGGGCTGCGCAAATGCCAAATAACGTTATGTGCCCCAGGGGTGGCCGTACTCCATACTCCATACCCATACTACAGACATATGACACCCCCCGTCCCCTCGGAACTCATCTAGGCGTGCTTTATTGCTTTGACCTCTAAACTCTGACTGCGATGTGTTATTTATGTACATATTTTGAAGAACATTGATTCGTTACGTTTAAAGCTAGAATTAATAACATCGTGCGATATTTTGGAAGGGGTAATCAGAGTAAATAACTATAACTCTAAAAATTACATTAGTACATTATCAGTTTCCGAGAGATGCGTTTTTCGTAGGATCTATGTAAGATGTTAAAGGTTACGGCTAGGTTATCAAAAGTGGTAACTTGTTAAGCTTGTAATAATTGCAAAAAATCAGGTTATTCAATTATTCTATTTGTTCTAGCTATGTACTAGCTTTTTTCCTGTGCCCGGGGTCATGGGGTGAGGTTTCACCAAGTCTCGGCGGCGAATACTGTGTGGCAGGCCAAATCGGGAGTAACTGGTTGAGGAAGACATAACCTTAACTCTCCATCCGGACTCTCTCGATCCATCGCCTTGCACCGCAGTGGGAGACATACGTCCGTTGCTCCTGGACA
Source organism: Limnephilus rhombicus (assembly GCA_929108145.2). Taxonomy (NCBI): domain Eukaryota; kingdom Metazoa; phylum Arthropoda; class Insecta; order Trichoptera; family Limnephilidae; genus Limnephilus; species Limnephilus rhombicus. Next base: position 47,743,702 of record OV815283.1, read on the forward strand.
CACTGACCCCCAGATGGACACACTGACCCACTCCTTATACCTTTTTCCTTCCCAGAACTTCTACTCCTCCCTTTCCCTAAAAAGACCCTCCACACAGCATCCCCAAAGATGATACAGACCCTGAAGAAATTATTTTATCCACAGGGCCTCCTGAATGTCGTTAATGTCAAAAAGCGCATTGAGTAAGATTGAGAAAGGAACGCTCTGATGGTTTTTTTTACATGAGCTCCACACAGGAGGCCCTGAGGAAAATAATTTCCCTCAGGGCCTATGTCATCTTTGGGGATGCTGTGTGGAAGGTTTTTTTAAAGGAAAGGAAGGAAAGGAATGTTCTGGGAAAGAAAAGGGTTTAAGGGTTAGGTAGGAATCTGGGGTTCAGTATGTCCTGGTCATCCGCCTCCAAGACCTATGTAAACCTCACCTCATGAACACGTTTGGGCAATTTGAGTGAATCAACGAGGAAAGGAGTGTGAGGAGAATATACGATACAAATGTGAATGGTAGAAGAAGTCATGGACGCCTGAAAATGGCACTACCAAGTGCATCAGATACTTGAGTCGGGCCGAGTCAAGAGTCAGAATAATAGAAAAGCATGTATGAGACGATGTGTGATGTGAACGAGGCAAGGTGTGTGTGCCAAGACCGAGTTGTTTGGCAGCCCGTCCTCTCTGCCTACCCCTGTGGGAAACGGCGTGATGGTTAGTTAGTTATTTAGTTAAAAGTAAATTATATATTTTTAAAGCGTCTTTGAAGTGGTTTTTCACAAAAATGGCGCTAAACAAATCATTCTAAAAATATTATTATCATTAAATCTATTGAGAAATTAGTTTTCATATTTTAATTGGAGAGTAGCGCCATTATACATAGGTAGTCAATTGTACCTATACTACTTGCACCAGAATAACCAAATTTAAAAAGTGCGTCATGTCAATGATATAAATTGTTCAACATACACACATACTCACACACACACACACACACCTTCCCACTACATACATTACCCGGTAATTACATAAATATATACCATAAATAAGACACTACAATGAAACACATAATAGGAACCCACCATGAAATATATTTCTTAATTGTAATTTTTTTCACCAAAGTATCTAATGTACTGTTTATTTCTGTTCATAAATAACTAATAAACCAAGAAAGCATCACGCCATTTCTCCGCAGGTAAAGACAGAGATGACGGACGGAAATAATATTTTGGCACTTACTCTTCGCTACACTCTCATTTATTTATCTTCTTGTGTTATCGATACACCTCAAGTATTTGATTCACTTGATCGTGAAAAAATCTCTACCATCATAACGTACCTATTTATGATTTATATGATTCGAAATAATTTCTACTCCAACACCCCTTTCAAAACATCAATTTCATATTAAAAAATAAGATTTGATTTATCGCGTGCCACCCTGAAATGCCGCCTGCGCCCGCCGATTCCGCTTGGCGCACAGCACATTACATCCAGCCGCTTGCCATTTGGCACACCCCTGACTCCAACAGGATGCACAAGCGAACCTAAATATGGCCGCTATTTCGGTGTTTTTTTTCCAAAGTGAACATTTAACCCACAGAAATAATGATGAATGTCGCTGACATCAATTTTACAACCACTTTGGGAACATGCCTAGGACCTTAGCCAATCTGTGTTGGTAGTTTTTTCGACACATCTTTCTTTTTGGTTAGTGAGCTACTGAACATTTATGCGTTTTTCGTTATGCATTTAATTATTAGTGACATTTTATTTTTAATACCAAAAACTAATAATTACCACAGTTAAAAATATTTTTTTTACATTAACTCCCCACAGGAGGCCCTGAGGAAAATAATTTCCCTCAGGGCCTATGTCATCTGGGATGCTGTATGGAGGGTCTTTTTGAGGAGAGGAAGGAATGAACATTGGTCTTGAAGAGACCCATGTTATAGGAAGGTAATAATTATAAAACAAAACACCACGTTCACGGAAAAGTTATACGCCGGCATAAGTAGATATAAATAACTCTAGTTAACCTTGGATTTTAAACACTGAAAAGGCAATCCCCAGAAGTAGGGAACTTTGGCTCCACACAGGAGATCCTGAGGAAAATAAATTCCCTCAGGGCCTATGTATCTTTGAGGATGCCGTGTGAAGGGTCTTTTTAGGAAATGAGTATGGGTATAGTATAAGAAGTAAGGGGCGGATAGGAATCTGGGGGTCATTGTGTCTAGGAGTGATGGACGTATGAATTCATCCCTCGCACTGCGGTGCAAAACGATGTTCCGAGAGACTCCTGCTGAAGAGGACAAAAGGTCTCCCTCAACCAGTCTCTCCAGTTTCGGCTTGCAACGCAATTGTGGGCAGACGCTTCTGCCGCCAAGATTTGGACAACCCTACCCCAAGAACCTGGGCACCCCTGCTAAGTCATCAAAAGTAGCGAACCACTTGGGTGACCTGTGGCAGAAGTGTTGTTTATCCAGTAAATTGTTCCCGATCTGGCAGAAATTGATCAATATTATAATAAAACTGAACCAATCGCTATAAAAATTACATAGGAACCCTTGACAGGCCGAGGAAACTTTGTAATTTTATTCGCTTAAGGATGATTTTTGATAATTGAAAATATTTGATCCATTTCAGCAGAAGAAGGCAGCAATTAAGCTTACTTCGGGTACACTGACCCGCCCACGACACTTCTATAGGTATTTCTCTTCGTGGGTTTGTACGTGATTTAATTCAGTGGAATAATCTTTCGAAATATTATCATTCAAAAGCGGATCATTTTAGGCACGTACGAGTACGTTGTAAATACTCATATATATACCTGTTCTATTAAAAGTAGATAAGCTTTATTGCCTTGACCCCTTATCCCGTCAAACCTTTCAAATAAAAATGTTACGGAAGCTTTATTGAACTGTATTCATTTCCATTGCGAAATTTGGACTATAACGGTGTTCTAAATAATTATGTTGGTATTGTATGACTGTGTTTGAAAATATATGTATTTACGGTATGATATTCTCTGTACTATACTCTAACAAATGTTTTTTTAATGGAAACCACACTTCACTATCTGTATAGTGTAAAGATGAAACTACATTATCACCACTCGGTTGGGCAGCGTCGTGAGGCAGGTTAATGTAGGGGCTTATGAAAGCGGGTCTTGAAGAGGTTCGGATTATATAAAGGATGAAAAACAGATGCTGGTGGCTCGTTCCATATGCCAGCCGACTGACATAAAAACGTGTCGAAGAAACGACCCGTCCACGTGAAGCCAACATCAACTTGAACTGGTGTTCCGCTCGTACCAATCGAATGACCTGTGCATGCACTAGTGCACAGGGAATCAATACTGCTAGCTCCTTCAGGAGGCTCCATTATAATATTTGATCAAAGATTAAAAAGGGTAGTAAAAACTAGAAATTTCAAAAAAGCAGACTATGTACAAATTTCCAACTATCTCAACCAGATTGACTGGTCATTCTTGGATAGCGAGGCTGATATCAATGCACACCTTAACTTTTTTTTTTTTTACTCCATTATTAATTCTGCAATTGAAAAATTTGTACCTTTTACGGCTTACAGGGAAACTCAATACCCAAAGTGGTTCTCAAAAGAACTGATTGACTTAATATACCTCAAAAAAATATCTCATAAGAAATTCAAACAAAGTCGCCTGGCTATCGATTATTCCGTGTTTCAAAAATTGAGGGGAGACTGCAATAAGCTCTCTGCAGAATGTTACAAAACTTTCATACGTGATGTTGAAGGCTCTATCATGAACGACTCAAATTTCTTTTGGAAGTATGTTAAATCCCAAAAAGAAAACGGTACTTGTATACCTAGTATTATGTCATTCAATTCTAAACTATCCCAAAATCTTCAGGAAACTGTTAATCTGTTCGCGATTTCTTTAGCGGTGTATATGTTAATGCAAATGTAGATAGCAATATCTCTTGCTCTAATTTAGTTGAGACTCTTGATATATCTGATTGTACTCTAACCATAGATGATATTATATCCAAGCTGAAGAGTCTCGGTTCCCGCAAATCCGCAGGACCTGACAAAGTTCCACATAGATTCTTAGTTAATTGTATGCATACATTATCGTATCCCATACATAAGTTATTTACAAAGTCACTCTCATCAGGTGTGTTCCCTGACCTTTGGAAGTTTAGTCTTTTGACACCCATTTTTAAAAAAAGGAAATAAGAGCGACGTAACAAACTATAGGCCAATATGCACCATGTCTACATTACCCAAACTCTTTGAAAGCCTGGTACTAGACAAATTGATATCCCAAATCAATCAAACCATCTCACCGCTTCAACATGGATTTATTAAAGGAAGATCAACCCTGTCCAATTTAATATTATACACGAATGACATTGTTAATGCCTTGACTTCATCACATCAAACTGATTCCATATATACTGATTTCAGTAAGGCATTTGATAAGGTTAACCACAGACTCTTATTACGAAAACTGAAGTTGTTGGGAATGAGAGGGAGTATTTTGGAATGGTTTAAGAGTTATCTATTGGGAAGGTACTTAGCGGTCAAAGTTGATTCGTTTACTTCTTATACATTTGCTGCATCGAGTGGGGTACCACGGGGATCTCATTTGGGCCCGATATTATTTTGCTTATTCATAAATGATATAGTTAATATTTTTAGTAATGTCAAAGTCCTATTATTTGCTGATGATCTGAAGATTTACAGAACAATTAGAAACGATGACGATCGCGCCATTCTGCAGTTAAACCTGAACAAACTATGCGCGTGGTGTTCTGTCAATGATTTACAACTAAATATTGGTAAATGCCAGATCATTAGTTTTTACAGAGGTAAAAATCCTTTTAAATTTTCTTATGATATGAATGGTGTTAATCTTCTTCGTGTATCGCAGATTCGTGATCTTGGTGTTATATTCCACGAGAGTATACAGTTCAATGTACACATCGATGAAATAACAAGCGATGCAATGAGAATACTAGGTTTTATCTTGAGAATGGGGGCAAATTTTAAAAGTATGTTAACATTAAAACATCTGTATTGCTCACTAGTACGAAGCAGATTAGAATACAATTCCTCTGTATGGTCACCATACTACAATGTTCATTCTCAATCATTGGAAAAGGTACAAAACAAATTTCTCCGGTACATCAATTTTAAAATGAAAATACCAATCGAATTTATAAATTATAATTACTTACGCGCTGAAACCAGACTTCTTAAATTATCAGATAGAAGAGTGTTAATTGATTTATTATTTTTATACAAAATTATAAAATCTTTAATTGACAGCCCTAATTTGTTGGAACTAATTTGCATTAGCATACCCGCTAGACAAACTCGTAGTAAAGATACTTTTAAATGCAACAATAAACTCAACACTAATTACTCTATATACTCACCAATACCGAGAATCCATAACCTTGCGAATAAATACTGCGAATATATAGATATATTTAGTATTGACAGTTTTGAATGTTTCAAAAATCAACTAATCTCGATTCTATCTGCTAATAATTAGCTTTTATTATTATTATTTTTTTTTTGTTTTTCTCATAAAATATTTTCTCATCTAAACCTCACCAGTAAAATGTATACTTACTTTATAATATTTTTGCAGTTCTATTTACACTTTGTTCTATGTCAGGTCTTATTATTATTGTTAATAATATGTATAAATATTTAAAGCTGAATTGTTTTAGTTTTTTGTAAGTACAACTTGTACTATCTCATTTAATTTCTTTTTTATGTTGTAATATTCTCTACCTAACGAGTCGATTGCATTCATATTTATTCTGTTTTATTGTTTATGTAATACATGTAATTAATATTGTTTATTATATATTTGCTTCTTTTCTTGTAAAAGCCCACTAGGGCGTTAATAAAATATAAAAAAAATAAAATAATAATACCCGTATAACCGACTCAGCATGCCTAGATTGCATTTGTGCGTTAGAGATGGCAATCGGTTTGTTAGATGAAAAGAACCACCCTCCTTTGCACATTGGAGGGACACCCCACTTTCCCACCGGCGTTATAAGGAAACATATATGGTTTCCTCCTTCACCACACACGTCAAGACTCTATTTTGAACGAAGCTACATTTATTTGAACGACTCTAGACCTTCCAATGTCCATGCATACGGGGTTAGAAAGCAGTACGCAAGTACTTACATTAACATAATATAAAACAATAATAAATTTGGCAGCCCGTGGAATAATTCTTCTGAAATCTGTAGAGAAAAATATACACAGATAAAAGTGTTAGTAAATAAAAAGAAAAATAAGAGCTGCGCCCGGTTGAGGAAGCCTGGAATAAGAGTAATAATAAATAAAAGTAATAATCAAATGCAAATATTTGCAATAATAACAGAGAGAAAATAAAATGCCTAAAAATAAAATATTCAGAAAAGGTATTCCACAAACCACCAGGCAGTCCCAATGACAATATTCATGGCTATCGGCCCAACCGCAGACGAACCTTTGCACATATACAGGGTATCCCAAAAGAAAGTTGATATTTGTTTTGCTTTCTGTGTGAACGCAACTTTTCCGAGGGGCGCGGGGGGTATGTCAACCAGTAGTCTGGCTCTTGGGAATTTAGTCGCCAAGAATCATTTCTCGGGAGCGACCGCGCGTTGTGCGTGCGTGATTTTACAAAAATGGTGATTCGGCGACTGTAGCGCGCAGATGATTCTGCAATATTTCAGGTGTTCGTCAATTCAATGATGCGCCAAGCATTCCTCTCATTCGAAAATGGGTCAAAAAGTTTGAAGAGGTCGGTACAACGCTGGCAAAACCAAAATCCGGGCGACCAAGGTCATCGAGAACGGTAGAAAACGTAGAGTGTTTATCGGTCTTTTCGTGACGTCTCAAACTTTTCGATTAGGAAGCGCGCAAGTACTTTAAATGTGCATAGATCATCGTTACACAGCATTTTGCACAAATAACTAATGCTGCACCCCTACAAACTTACTGGCTATAACCAAAGAACATGGTTCCAGCAAGACGGAGCAACATTACTTACGTCCAATACGTCTCTGCCATGAGCTCGTGAAATTTTCGCTGGTAAATTGATCTCCAGGAGAGGTGACATAAATTGGCCTCCTCGTGGTCCTGACCTAACCCCCTTTTCCTGCGGGGTTATCTCAAATCTAAAGTGTACGCCAAAAATCAGACTTCCCGGATGCAATTAAAAGAAAATATCCGTCACAAAATGGCAGCCATCACGAAGCCTACCTGGCGAGTCGTCATAAGAAATTTTACTCTTCGATTAAATGAATGCCGCGAACGTGAGGGTTTACATTTGGACGATATTATTTTTCAGAAATAAATTCCCAAATTGTGTATTTTAGTATTTAATAAACATTTTTTCGATAGAACCCTTACTTTTTTAAATCGATCCACTAAATATCAACTTTCCTTTTTGGACACCCTATACAAGAAGGTTTATCAGATATTTTGAGGCGCGTACTTAAGATTTGTACAGTCAGCAAACGGTCACTATTAAAGAATCTGCTGTACAAGACATCATTCCACGTGGTTACCGGACATCTCAACATCATGCAACTTCAACGCCTCCTTAAAAAGTCATAAAATTTATAAAAAAATATTGAAAAATTGGTTATGTATAGGTTACGTCATGTTAGGTCAGATTATTTGGTAAATATCCCATAACCTAAGGCTTTTTTTTCATTACTTTAAATGACTTTTCAAAGGAGTGTTAAATTAATGTCACTTTGAAATCGGTAGTTCACTTTACAGAACGGACGGTGGAACCTTCCAGACTGAAACCCGACTAATTTGCATAGTCCACTAATCCGTGCGTAGGTACCTATTAACTTTTAACTATATTTATAGTACAAAAGGGCGGTTTTCATTTTAGACATCTTTCAAATTTCTACAACTCACAATGGGTGGTAGATTACCATTGTTTACAATTACTTATGGCAGCTTGAAAATTGTTATATAAATTTTATAAAATTGACTGTGCAACTGGGACGTCTCTGCTGTACTTTTTAACGTGAATACCGCATCATAGTCCTAATAATTGCTCCTGGCTATCCGAACCCAGTGGGAAGTAACTGGCTAATTAGATCTGGTCAATCAAAACTGCTATTACCATTCCAAGCACCAAAATATTACAAGGTTCTGATTGGGGATGATTTCACCAGGTTATTTTTCTCTTTATCAATCTCGTTCATTCATGTAAATTTTTTATGTTCATATATATGTACCTGCTGGTTGTTTCATATTTTACACACGATATTGTGTCACATTGAGAATGATTTCATATTACATGCACTTTAATCGTATGTGTTTTTTTACATTGACTTCACACGGGGTCTTTCTCGGGGTTTATGTTATCTTCGGGGAAACTGATGGTGATTTTGTGGAAAGGAAGGAATGAACCTGGTTTTGAATAGACCCATGTTCAAGAGACCGGCAAATCTTTCCACAGCCGAGCTGTTGAACTCAAGTTGTTTATGTAAATTGTAATATTAATGTTGTTCGGAAGATGTTTCTAAACACTGTTTAATTATTTTTTTCTTTTACCCGTAGCTATGTTTTTAATTTGCTTTCTACGTATGTACACAACATTTCTTGTACAAGTGGTATTTTATTGTTCTTTAGCCAGTCTCACTGGCTCCATTTGGGACTCTTGTGCGGTATTCATATTTAAAAAAACTCACTAACCATTTTTATAAACGTAGGGCCTTCTTCATTTTACACAACTTTTTTGTAAACCGTTTTTATTTATTGATTATACGATTGCTTGCTGTTCAGTAACATTTCAAATAAGGCAAGTGCTATTAGTGCAAGTCCGTAAATGCCACTTTCGTGGCAATTGCATGAAATAAATCCATTAGGCATTTGATCGCCCGCTTGCAGTTATTCTCTTCTTGAACTTTCTTACGTTATTATATAACGACTTAAACTCTGTGTGATTTACTGTACCGTACGTACATGACGTACACTACCAGTGATTGGCAATCACAATATTACAACAAAGTAGCCATCTGGGTGTAACTACTAAAATGGCAATTCCTTATTTCAGGCCTTCAAATAATGGAAACTCATTATTATCAATTGCGTTTACTCAGTGGACGATATTATTTTAAGTGTCTAATTTCAGGATTGAATTCTAGCGAAATTATTAAATTGTGTCATAAGAGTGCTATCCTGCAAAGTACTAAATACGTACTCGATGTAAACTAATATGAAGTTTAGCAGGCTTAAATTTAGATTTATCTCGACTAATCTTGACGCACTCGTCGATGATTCGTCTGGACACGCGACAGCGATATGGATAATTAATAAAGAAGAAAAAAATCTACGTGAGTGTTTGCTGAAACTTATTGACAATCATTAACGGGAGAGAAGTCGGTTCACACCAATGAGGCTACCTTTCTTTTATGCTTGAAATAAATATAGAAACAGAAAATTAAATTCAATAATTTTTTTTTAAATTGCGCTTAAAATGCGTTTACACCATTCATGAGTTCATGAACTTTTGGGTTTAACACTGTTGTTCTATTATCAGCGCAGGCGACCACACGTATCTGTCACCATTAACAACAGTATGACACTCAGCCATTTTCGTGCGATGGAAAAGAATTTACTGAGCATATCGGGTCGTTCAGTAAAAATAATATTTACTCCCGTCCGAGAGTCTGCGCAACGAGAAAAGTGATAATAAATAACCACTATAGGTAGTTAGGTACCACTAAAACCGATGTTTGTAATGGGTGCCTTCTCACTTTTAAAGGATTTCTTTAAAATGTTCCTTGTATTGCGAGATGGTGCTATTTCATAGAGATATAAAAGCAAGAACAGTTTAAATAACTGCGAAACTAATATGGTCTGAAAAGATAATCAAGGAAGATCTGGTAGGTATCCAGCGAGACCGTGAAATGTTCAGTGATTTATACGTGTGATATATAAGCAGTGAAAGGAATGGGCGCACGGTGCGGCGTTTAGAACTCGGAACGGTTAGCTTTTGACGCCCTAAAAGGCTTTCACAATTGTCAAATCAAACCCCAAAAAACAATTTGATTTCTTGATATCATAACAATGAAATCACACTTCAATGAGCTCCCATAAGAGACATGTACTCCGAAGTCTTTTTATCTAAATAACCAATAACATCCACACCCTTCGGAGTTGCTGTAACTGGATATCTCATAACATTGTGTAATAATACTAATAATTAACTAACCTTAAAAATCAAATATTTTAGAATGTTGGACTATCTTCTCCTTCGCAAGCCTCTTTGAACAATTCAGTGGCCATCACAAGCGTACGACTGCCATTAAATCCATTGCTAACATTAACTTTGTGTGTTACTATATTAAAGAGGAATTGGGTTTCTAGAATCCAATATTATTGTATGCATGTTCAAACTAAATCCCACTATTGCACAAATTAACATTAAAAAAACAAAAGCCCTCTGGTTCCCTTAATTATTTCTTGAAAAAGAGACAAAAAATTTCTTGTGTAAAATATATTTTTTAAATGTTACATTTAAAATGGAGTTTCATGCCCTCGATATATATTTTTTAAATGTTATATTTAAAATATATATATAGAGGGCAGTTCACACGTGGTAGAAGTGAAACTCCACCCACACAATCACAGCCAATAGGAGCCTTGAAAAGTGAGCTCATAATCAAAGCGCAGCTTGACTCTTCGTAGGCAATGTAAGTAGGTTTCATTCTATCTCATTCTCTGGCAGGCTAAATCCCATAGATGTATGTATCTGTCTCTTTTTAACCCCCGACACAAGGAGCGGTGTTATAAGTTTGACTTTCTGTGTGTCTGTCTGCCTGTCTGTGTATCTGTCTGTGGCATCATAGCTCCTAAACGAATGGGCCGATTATGATGCGTTTTTTTGTTTGTTAGAAAGCTGACGTGATCGAGATGGTTCTTAGCCACAACTCCTGAAAATCTGTTCAGGCCCTTCAAGGTCATCAGCTCTTTTTTGTGTAGGGGGTTGCTTAAAATTTTGAAAATTTTGCTTATTGATGTAATTTCCGTTTCATCGAGTTTCAAAACATTACATTTTAAACGTTAAACTCCACTTCTGTTTGAGAAAGTAAAGTAATACCATTTTAATACCTCCCTTGTTGCATTGTTTATTTTAACGAAGTCGACAGGGCATTACTAATTGACCGTGATTGGTGGAAACGAGATGTCGTACAGGTAATACCAGATTAACTGTGTAGAAATACGGTGGCATTAGACGACTACAATACTAAGGAACACGCATACCATGCCAAGGGACACATTCGGTTAATTCCGTCTTTATGCTTGAACTGCTAGAGAAGATATTGAATGACATTGATTGTTCAGAGGATTAAAGCGAAGGTATTTATAATAGATAATTGGTTATATCCGACATTCCATTAACAGCTGTGTTGCTACTTTGGGAAGATTAACAAGATGTAAGATAAGCTCGCAATAAAAAACAACATCCAAGGATAATGGGAAGATGACCAATCCAAATCCTTATTCAACAAGGTCAGTTTTGAGTGCGTATCTTGCGTCGTTTTGGTGAAAGAATTAGATTCGACAAGTCTCCAGCCATTCTTTTTCACACGTTTCGTACAACTTTTTATCTGCCTACTAGTAAACTTCGTATCTCACGTCACATTAAAAATTCTCAAGTCTAAAATTTAAAAAAAGCTTTATCCAATTATGAAATCAAAGATTTTACGTCTCCCGGTTATGGGTTTTTAATTATTTTTAAATCATTTCTACATCGATTACTTGCAACAATAATGTAAGTTTTGATCACTGAATAGATAACGCTTACTAGAAAAGCCTTCCATGTAGATTTAAATAGAAACCGATGTCGCCATTGAACCGAGTACTCCGTCAGACACTGAGACGTTACCTATCCAACTTAACTGTAATTTTTTTTCCAAGTCTTTTCTCATTACATCGACAACTGTGCATTCAAATTTGTTTATTTATTTATTTACGGTACATATACCTAACTAAATCTATATAATTTTCTCTTACATCTTGACGGCCGGCGTAGTGCATCGGTAAGGCGCTAGACTCGCATTCCGAAGGTCGCGGGATCGAATCCCGGCGTGGCAAATAAATTTTATTTGAATAATTTGTGTATTTCACAATTTATTAATTAAAAATAATATATAGCATATTTGCGGCACGTTCCAGAGTGGAAGATACTCTCAGTATCGCCCTGGTGTAAGACCACCATTCAGATTTGAAACATTGCTTCAAATGGCTTTTCGCCGTGTTCTTCCCTACCTTCCTCTTCCCTATCTCCTTCCCTCCCCACTACCTTCAGCCTCACAACATACCCTAATTGGGGAGGCCATAGTCTCATTGGCTCCAGACGGTAGCAGTTGGGACTCTTGTGCGGTATTCATGTAAAAAAAAAGGCTTGAATCCTTGGACTGTCGAAAATTTCGCATAAACAGGTAGGAATTACCGGGAGCCGATGGCCGAATCGCGCGAAACGCAACTTGCGGTAGCTTAGTTCCTTTCTGGTAATTCCTAGTTCGGCTCGCGTTTCGTTTCGCAAATGTATATGCAGCATTAGAGCTGGGTCGATAAATCATTTTACGTAACCCCAGGTTTCTCACCACCGACTGGTTAAGTGATCGGGTACTTTTACACACAGAAACGCCGTCACCGTAACGTACTTAAGTACCCAATCTTTGATCGTGTACTTTGGTTTGACGTAGTGGGAAGAGGTAAATGATAGCCTTTTTAGATTTCAGGGATTTCTGTTATCTACCATATGTATTTGCTGTCACAAGAACGATATTCACACCAACACCCACTACGGGACATGGGTGCTGACGATCGAATCTTTTTTTTTAAGTAACCCGATCGTTCGTTAGTGGTTCGTAAGCTGGCCAATGAACGGGTACTTCACAATCGACCCAGCACTAATGTGTGTAGTAAAGCCGCCCTGGAAATTCTACCAGAGATATTATTGAACCAAAGTCCCCTTTAAGTTCATCGAGGCGCGTAATTCGTCACAATTATTTAATACTAAACGCGTCCACTGAGGCGAGAATGGCGAACTCTTCTGGGAATCAAGTATCCGACGAGTGAACAAACAGTGATCCTTTTCACAATATCCTTTGTATTTTTTTTTCACTTGATTATTATTCGTCAACGTGAATAAATACTGTAAAAGTTGCTGGGATTTTCAATTACGTGTTCGGGGTTTAGTGGATAGATATGTATTTGAACAATTAAATAAACACTGTAAGTATAGCTTTCATAGATTGCTGTTGTAGGTTCGTAGCTTAGGATAGTGAGGGTAAATCACCTAAAAGCGTATTGTTTTTTAACGTCACTTCCAATCTGGTTTTACCACTATCAGTATAGGCACTATTTACAAGTATTTGAACTGCCTCGTTGGTGTAATAAGGTTTATTTACATTCGTACCTATATTGATATCTCAAATTTAACAGTGACTTCATATAATTGACGTAAGACAAGGTATATTTGGGATGTTTATAATTGGTAATAATATTATTTTATCTAAGCATCGTTTATTTCAATTTGAATAATTCCTAGGTAATATCAACAACTATAGTTATTACCACCTCATTATATCACGTCATTTTCATCAATATAATGAGGTGAAAGTAGCTCAGTTGGTAAAGTGCCAGTTCCGATAAGACTATACCCGATCCAAGATAAGATCAACCTTTCGTCGAGTCACAGTTTCATTGATAGTTGTTAATAATATTATCAATGATTTTTTTTTACTTTAATACGAAACTACTGAGATCCCTGAATGTCCAATTTCTTAAAAAAACTTAAACGGCCCCTCATTTTGGTACAGAACTAAGAAAATATCATTCATATGTAACATTTGTATTTTTGTTATAAACTGCGTCTCCACCAATACGGTTTTCATTTATGGGTATTGGTGTCGCGAAACTGCAACTCCACTGCAAATTGACGGTAAGTGCTGCAGGGCAAAGCCTATGCAACTCTCAAAGGACCAGTCCCGAAACTACGTAATCGCTAAGTTATACGGGACGATTAAGTAGCATACACTCGCAAACCTGATGGATACTCAGTCGATAGTTCAGATCTGTGCTTTTAGAAAATTAGATAAGCCCAGATTGGAATAAGGAAAATAGGACTCGCCGTTGCAGATGGGGTCTCGCTGATCTCCAGTTTGTGGTGTACACTTCTCAATGTTTAATTTAAAAATCGCAATATTCTTACAGCAAGAGGTTACGATACATGTAACCTCTTGCTGTAAGAAATAACATCTCAGACATGTAGGTTACGATAAATGTCTGAGATGTTATTTTGTACTGAACAGCAAAGCACATTGTCACCTCTCCATAGTTGAGTACTTTCTTGCAACAAATTTTGATGGCGACATTTAGGAAAGAAAGATTAGGTAGGTGGGATAAATTCAAGATTTTGACATATATGCTACCCACCAAGTCGGCGAATGCAATACCCAACTAATCCCATATAATAATGCGCGAACAGGTATAGGTTTTTTTTTTAAAGTGACACTGTGTTTGTTTATTGTTATTAAGATATTTTGTAGAACTCCATTTTAATTTATTTCTTTTATAAATACAATAATATTATTATTTAATGTATAAAAACAATTTATAAAAACAACTTCTGCTTTGTAATTAGTATTATGCATTGCAGCTTTTAAGCCCTCTGAAGGCATTATCAAACTGTTGTTGTACCACCTACAGACGATGTATTTATATCATTTCTAGACTTATGATAGTTATGATGAAAAAAATTAAATATGATATGATGAAAGCTTTAACGCATAATAATAATTACAAAGCAGAACTTGTTTACAATAAACTGTTTTTATACATTAGATAATAATATTATTGAATATATATAAAATAAATAAAAAAATGACATTGTGTTATTTGTATTTCTATTATAAACTGCGCCTGCTCTCAACACAGGAGTTCCTAATGAGATAACCACAGCACATCAACTATAGTAGAATTAATAAAGATGAAACAATATACATATCTGTATCCATAATATGTCTCTTCTATTTAATCGATCCAAGGCGTCACGAGTTGCATTTTTATCACATTTTTTATTGTTTTGGAATATTTACAAAATAAGAACATACTAAAGCAATGTACAGTTATAAAATTAGAATTCTGAAGTGAAAAATCGTAATTTAACAATAGAAAAATGTTTTCAGATTGAATTGTTTACGATTTATCTTTCACTGTGTAGAGATGTTAAATAACACCGGGTTTCCGTAGACTTTTTCGTAATCAGGTTTAGACTTTTTAGTAAATTGCTAATTTGTTTAAATATGAGAGACTGTCTATACATCACATTCAAATTTTGAAAGGCCTCCGTGGTCGAAAGGTAAGGCTCTCGATTACCAATCCGAAAATCGAGGTTTAAATCTTAATTTTTAATTAGATTAATTAGATTTTATTAATTAATCTAATTAAAAATAATTTAAGATTATTTTTAATTAGATTAATTTCATTGAAAATAATAAACAGTAGATATATTTGCGGCACGTTTCAGAGTGGAAGACACTTTCAGTGTCGCCGTGATGTAAGACCACCATTCAGAATTGAAACGTTGCTTGAAATGGCTTTAGCCGTATTTGGAGACTAGATCTGAATAGCCAGGAACTTCCCCAACTGCCTCTACATCTCCTTCCCCTCCCCACTACCTTCAGCCTTACAAGACACTCCAATTGGGGATGCCATATTCACACTGGCTCCAGGCGGTTGGGAGCAGTTCGGACTCTTACCGCGTAAGAATTAACATTGAAAAAAAGTGTCGCTTTTTTTCGTTTCATCGAGTTTCAAATCACAACCGTGCTAAAGATTTTTCACTTCAAAACAATCATAATAATATTATGATTTTTTTGAAGTGAAAACTTCTTTAGCAATGCAAACAATATTATTGTCAAGTTATTCGTACCCGGGGAATGTTTGGTAGGAGAGGCAACTAAAGCAACCTTTAATTTAGCCGGTAATTAAAAAAATGATAAATCTTGTCTCCATACTCACCCTAGTGGGTAGTGTGAATGTATATGTGTAGGTATGAATGGGCAATCCATCAGCACCGCTCGCTTACACCGCATCAGGGTCTCTATTCCCGAGCAAACGATCAAACGTTACTCGTTATGCGCCTCGCAGCGACCAAAAATTACTCGTCGTCGCGACCAACTTTGTCGAATCCTTCAATTTTACGTATTCTTGAACGTCGAACGATCGAAGAGATGATTATATTGGCAGCCCTGTGAATATTGTCTATGTTCTTGATGTTTTTGAGATTTCTATGGTGTGAATGTCAAACGTCAAACAGTTGATATTAGTCGGGTTTAGCATATTTATGAATTAATATGCTGATAATATTTTAAATGGCTGCAGGATACAAATGATTGGTTTATTTATGCATTACAAACAGCCAAAAGCAATTTCTAATAATCGAATTAGTAAGTTCGGAAAGTTTTTGTCGTCACTCACCTTCGGCGAATCTCGACGGAATTCAAACACTGGAGAAAGGTTAGTATTTATTCATGTCCATTAATTTGTGTGTAAAGTACATTTAAAATGTCTACTTGTTATCCTAAAGCTTCGTTCGGAAGAAGCTCCGCCTTTGACGAATTTCTATTCAACAAAACGAACAAGATGCTCACTCAGAATGAAGTCAACTACATCTCTTTGAAGTCATTAAAAGCTATGAAACAAATCATTTTGAAATAGCCCTTAACCTATATTTTTGTATCATCACTTATGACTTCATCGCTCACATGGTGTTCATTCTAAGTCTTAATTTGTATGTTACAGGTTTGCAGGATACAAATGATTGGTTTATTTATGAATTACAAACTGTCAAAAGCAACTGCTAATAATCGAATTAGTAAGTTCGGATATGGATTTAATGAGAGGAAAGTTTTTGTCTTCACTCACCTTCGGCGAATCTCGACGGAATTCAAACACTGGAGAAAGGTCAGTATTTATTCATGTCCATTAATTTGTGTAAAGTACATTTAAAATGTCTACTTGTTATCCTAACGCTTCGTTCAGATGAAGCTCCGCCTATGACAAATTTCTATTCAACAAAACGAACAAGATGCTCACTCAGAATGAAGTCAACTACATCTCTTTAAGAAGTCATTAAAAGCTATGAAACAAATTATTTTGAAATAGCCCATAACCTATTTTTTATATTTTTGTATCATCACTTATGACTTCATCGCTCACATGATGTTCGTTTTAAGTCTTAATTTGTATGTTAAATATCACAATATTGAAAACAATTATAATGGGGCTACGTTACTTCAAAGCCAATCGTTTCAAAATTCAAGTAAAATTGTGTGATCTTGACGTTGTCCTTCTTTTTGAATACTCTACGATATAAGAAAGTCTCTTTTCACTAATATTTAATGTAAATAATTAATATGATTCAAAAATATTTTCAGGCATGGCAAGATTTACGCTCAAAGGCCGAAATAAAGAATGCCTCCTTGAGGCGGCTTGTGGCCGAGACTAGAGGCGGACCACCGCCACCGGCACGCGGTGCCAGCAGCAGATGTGATGGGCTGATACTACAAGCAGTCAACCCAGTGTGATTACAGTGTGGGCTGTACGGAGATCAACTTGGACTTTTCCTTTCTCGGAAGACCCCAGTCTGTTGCTGGCTGCAGCAGCTGACAGTCTGCCAAGGAGCCCTGGAGGTGCTCTTGAAGGCCACACCTCCCCTTGTGGAACCCCCTACCATTGATCCTCCACCCGTACAGACTCCGAGGTGTACTGAATCTCTTCAATACCCTCATTTTAAATTTAATTAAAACCAAAATCATACTCTATTGTCAGTACATGTATTCTTCTTCAGCTTATAATACAAAATATGTTGAAATAATTTCAATTGTAATTACAGTTGTTAGTTTTAGTTTTATCGTGGATAAATATAATATTTTTCTTTAAATTTAACATTGAAGGTAATATTTAATAGGCAATATCAGACTTGTTTCTTATTCTTTAGCTTATAATACAAAATATGTTGAAATAATTTCAATTGTAATTACAGTTGTTAGTTTTATCGTGGATAAATATAATATTTTTCTTTAAATTTAACATTGAAGATAATATTTAATAGGCAATATCAGACTTGTTTCTTATTCTTTAGCTTATAATACAAAATATGTTGAAATAATTTCAATTGTAATTACAGTTGTTAGTTTTAGTTTTATCGTGGATAAATATAATATTTTTCTTTAAATTTAACATTGAAGATAATATTTAATAGGCAATATCAGACTTGTTTCTTATTCTTTAGCTTATAATACAAAATATGTTGAAATAATTACAATTGTAATTAAACAACTGAAACTGTAATGTTTTCTGTGTTATACGATAAAAATTGGGATACTATCTAGAAGCAGATACGTTTTTAGATTTTCACGGGCAAAAGTATTTTCATTATTAGTTTTTGGGGTGTTACGCTTTGCGCTACCTCCTTTAGCCAACGTTTCGGACAGCGTTGCAGTGTCCATCATCAGGGCAGAGCCGGCAGATTAGACATATCTGCCCTGATAATGCAACGCTGTCCGAAACGTTGGCTAAAGAAGGAGGTAGCGCAACACGGCATAACACCCCAAAACTAATAACTAAAATATTTAGAAGATTTTTAGTTTTATCGTGGATAAATATAATGTTTTAATTTAAATTTAACAATGAAGATATTTAATAGACAATATCAGACTTGTTTATCATTCTTTAGCTTATAACACAAAATATGTTGAAATAATAATTGTAATTGAACAACTGAAACTGTAAGTTTTCTGCGCCATGTGATAAAAATTGTGATGCTATTTATTAGTAGCATTTTAATTTTATCGTGGATAAATATAATGTTTTCATTATCATCGTATCAGCGTAATGAATGAGAGTGTTTTATTTCTATCATGGATAAATATAATGTTTTACTACTTAACACCAGAGTTGTTTTTTAATTTACTAGAAAATATCATACTTGATTATTTCATCAGTGTACTAATTCTTTATTTTTAGCTTGTTTTACAAAATATATTGACATTGTACATTGAAAACTGTCTTGTTTCTATATTACTTGATAATAATTATAATATACTTAATATTAAATACATTTTTTAAGATCACACCATTGTTTTCTTACATTTTACATCACTATATTATCACAAAATATATAAAACCTTGTTGAAAATCACTTTTCAAATTACACAAATATACTGCACATGGGGCGAGACCCACCCACAAGAGTCTGGCGTCTACCGTTGGTGATGGGGCTTATTATTTTGTACAGCAACAACTTAGATGGTATTTTGTTGGCCTTAAATAAATCAGTTGGCTTGCAACCAAAATAAGGTGATGCTTTCAAAATTACTTATAATAATAAAAAAAACTGGGCGTACTGTACAGAGCCCGCAGATACTTTAATAGTACACAACTGCTAACCCTGCACAAATCACAAGTGCGCCCCACGGTTGAATTTGGCAGCCACCTCTGGTCTGGAGCTCCAAAATACCCTCGACTCAGTGCAAAAACGGGCGGTCCGCTTAATAGGTTCTCCCATCTTAACAGATGGATTGCAACCTTTAGAGTACAGGCGTCGGGTGGGAATGCTATCCTTGTTCTACCGGTATTACAATGGAAGATGCTCCGAGGATGATGATCCCTTCGGCACCGGTGCATAGTCGGGAAACATGCCAAACGCGTGCCCAACAAAATGTACACGGTTGACACTTGTCACATGAGAATGGGTCGCTTCTTCGACTCGTTCTTGTGTTTAACAGCTCGGCTGTGGAACGATTTGCCCGCCTCTGTTTTTCATCCTTCATACAACATGGGTCTCTTCAAGACCAATGTTCATTCCTTCCTCTCCTCAAAAAACCCTCCACACAGCATCCCAGATGACATAGGCCCTGAGGGAAATTATTTTCCTCAGGGCCTCCTGTGTGGAGTTAATGTAAAAAAAAAATCATGGGTATTGAAGTATTTGTTGTAACGATTTGTATTTGAAGTGTTTGTTATAACGCAGCTTCATGTAGCCTCACCCCTCACCTCACCACTCATTATTTGTGTGTGGCTAATATCATTTAATAATATGATCTAGACACTTTACAAATGATGTACAGTGAACAGAACAACAAAAGGATAAAAAGACTAGGTACTTAGTATAAACACAGAAATAATTTTGAACTATCCTATTTCGAACAGCTCTACCAGCCACTAAATCTTCTACCAGCCACTAAATCTGGGTTTCTAAACAGCCTCGGGCTCAAGTGGAGCCATTCCTCCAGCAATCAGCCCTAAATCTAGATTATGATCGGTCAGGTATTCTGGAAGATCAAATTTATCTTTTACACACATTTTGTGAAGCACCAAACATGCATTGATAAATAATCGAATTGATCTGACGAAACATTCTTGTCAGTCTCGAAACAGTTGTTTCTTGATAGTCGACATGTTTAATCAAGCCAACATCGCCGGTAAATCAGCCATTCTAAAATTGCAAAATGACTTTAGAAAAATAGACGATGTCTCTGCGGGTGCGAAAGTTCGCGCGGGAAAACAATAATGCCAGATTTTGACAGCTAATTGCGTAGATACGCTAACAACCTACCACTCGCTGCCCGTTTCGACTGGTATACCCCACTCGTTGTTCTGTGGAATGACTTTGGACGTTTTGCGTCTAAGAATGTTCCTTCGACCAAGCTCAAGAATAACCAAGTCGACCAACGGACGTACTTTCGACGGCGATTACGAGCGACGACGCTTGGAGAATAGAGACCCAGGCATCACCGCTCGGAGACAAGACAAGGTAATGGTCGTAACCTCTGAGCCCCGTCAGCCGTCGAGCCGTCCAGTGAGCCAGTGAGCCAGTGAGGTAGGAAGGGCGGGAGGCGCGGGTCTACATTGTATTAAATGCTCACTTAAGAGCTAAGACGCTCGGCGCTCTTTTCGCTCGGGCCTGCCAATTATTGCCACGATTCGATCCCCCGGCCGTGCTCGCTCGTGATGCTAATTTATTTGCTTAAAGGGTGTACGAACCTGCAATGAGCAAACAATATAAGAAAAACTGAAAACTTTGTTAAAAAAATAAATATTAAGAAAGCTAATAAACTACTAAACGGAACCTTCTTAAATACCAAAGGGTCGATTTCTTATATGAATTTGATGCTATAGGGACCACACTATTGAATTGTATTCTAAGATGCTACGTACTAACGATAAGTAGCGATTCTTACAACTTCCAACGAATCGAAGTCCATGACAGATCTGATTATAAATCAAAATGACTTCATACTTTTGTTAGTTATGTGATTTCTAAAATTTAAGCGGGTGTAAAGATCTCTAATTTCGATGACTTTTTCTAAAGTTTTGTTTTCTATTGTGTATTTGAATTATAACGAGGTCTGTTTTCGACAAAATTTTAGAGATTTAGATTTATCGATAAGTGATACACAGTGTGTACCACTAGAGTCACGTGGGGTAACCGTACGCAGAGTGTAAGTGTTCGCAATGATGTTTCCGAGGTGGTCGTGTTAATTCAGTAGCGTTTTGGGTCGCATTAAAGCAGGATAACAGTACAGTGAATCCTAATTTTAAAATAAAAATTTGTTGGTAAATTTCTGTTTTTCGTGCTTTTTCTTAAATTTTGTCATCTGCTATCGACATGTTTGCTTACCGATGTGTGCTATTGTGTAACCAACTGAGTCAGAGCGATGTAATCTATGATAATTTTTGGTAAAATATTGTTAGTTACACGGGTGAAAAGTGATAATTCTATTAAAGATAACCACTAATCTGATTTGAACACTTCTCTACGGTATGCGAATATTTACCCTGGACGTGGGGTAAGTGTTCGTAAACATTTTGATTTATGAACTACATAAAGTTGTTATGTTTGTTTGAGATGCCTTAATGATCAATAATATCAATGAACAAAAAAATTTGCAAAATACCTAAAGCGTTTTAATACAAAACTCTCAATGTAAAAACTGCGTACGGTTACCTCACGTGACTTAATAACTTATTCCACACATTTGTGTGTATTACATTACACATATTAATTGCCTCAGAATGGCATTGTTTTTCAAAATCAAATATTGTCAATTTTTTTTATAATGTCATAATATTTTTTACAGATAAGTTAGTGAGAAATCAAAAAAATTTAAACAAAATATTAGCACATTTCAAGTAAAGGAGAATTAATTAATTAATTTATTTATTGTTTTGTTAAAAATGTTTAAATACAATTTGTTACCTCACTAGGACAAGCCTGTGTTGAGGTTAACAATAATTATACAAGTTAACAAAATAACACAAAATTATACAGATTTTGAAAGAACAATATTGTTGTATTTCTCACAGATTGAGATTGGATTATGGGTACCTACTGGTACCTACTAAACTGATGGCGCTAGGTAGTACATTAATGTAGACTTTTAGGGTGACCATAGTTTTGAGATCTGATTTAAAATAAAATAAAATAAAGTTTTTTTGTTTTTTTTTTGTTTTTAAGGATTAAGTTGTGAATAATAAATATATGTATATAATTTAACACGCTATAGATTTGGCAAGAGGAAGATGAACATAAACGGTCCAAACAAAAATAATATTATTTTAGCTTATTATTATAAACATACTCATTTAGCTAATAATTTAGAAAGGACAAAGTAGAGAAAATCAATTGGCAATCCTCGACTAACACAAATAATTTAAGATCCTTTTTAAAAGTGTACAAGGAATAAGATGACTTTTTATGTTCTGGAAGGCTATTAAATATGAGTGGATGAATTAATCTTGATATATAAAAATGAATGTTTCTTTGTTCGATGAAACTTTGGTAATTCGTTGTGCACACGCCTGTAAAGGTTTCTATGTATAATGGTGAGTTTCCGAAAGCACTTCAACAAACAGAATTAAAACATGAACACTTTCTTTATTTTAGTGGCATTGCAACGCATGCCGGGTACTCTCTAGTTATGTATAAATTAAAACAGTTTTCGTACATACTTAATAGTTTGTCTGAATTACAATTATTGGTTCCAATTTTCGAAAATTAAAACGTGGATAATTTCACGCAGGAATACTAATATTTATGTAGTCACCAGCTGGTACCCGGCATGCGTTGCTATGCAATTTAATAAAGTTTTTTTTCTCCCTGCGTGTCCTTTCCCATTCGTCCCGTTCTCCTTCCGCCTCTTCCGTTCTCCTTCCTCTCTCGCGTTCCCACTACGCCTCCTTCAGCTCTACTCACTCCACTCCCCCCCTTCCCCTGTCCCGCGAACCCCCCTCTCGATTTCCCCTCCCCCTCCCCCCTCCCGCAATCCATAAATTCAGTCCAGGTATACTCAGTTTTCAACAACTCGCGTGCCACCTTTTCCCTTTTTTTTTACAAATTCGTAATGCCAGAGCTCACCAGTAGTTTTATACAAACCTTGTCCTGACAATAACAAACGCAACAAAAAAAGAATTATCCAATTTGGTGCAGTCATTCAGAAGTTAGATAGATATGTATTACACACCAATGCATTGCAATGTGAATGCACACACAATGCACCGACAGCCGAAATTGGTGTGTTTAATTCATTATTACAGATTTTTTCGTCTTCTTACCAATCATTATATTTCTGCTAAAATTATTTTTGGTGCCTCATCTAATGAAAGACATCAAGAAAAAAAAACAAAAACAAGATATCAACCAAAAAAAAAACAAGACAAAAGACAAAACTAATAGCGAAAGGAAGGTCTTAACTATTTATAAAGTAAATTATTTTCTTGTAAAAATAATGCGTCCAATGTTCAAACACCCACCCTATAAATCAGTAAGACACAAATCGACAATGAAAAATAACCGGTCATTTATCTCGAGCGTTTATTGAACTAGGAATCAGAAAAGGAAAACCCGATCGCTATTTTGCATTCCGATTTGCCGCTCTATGCCTAATGAAGGCCTGTGAGACTTGTACAAATGATAATATGCGCAAAATGCACACTTTTGATGCACTTCGATAAATCGTCCGATTAAAGCGGGTCACGCGGTGATTTCTCAAATGAATCGTTTAGGAATATTCAGATGAATCTGTTTTAGAATATTTGCTATTTCAATGAAGAACTTATTGAATATAAGCATTTTTAACTTTTCTCGTCAAATTGAATTCATGCCTTGAGAAGCTCATGGTAATTTTCATATCTTTCACGGAATTTTATAATGTTTAACATTTATCGTCCTCTTACTGGGACCTTTGGAATTCCATCCGGGGTAATTTATTTGTTTGTAAAAACAACAGCTTTTACAATACAAATAGGTTTTACGGAGTTAAGAGCCAAAAGTTTCTTGTGCTAACGTCGGTCTGAATTTTATTTTGACTTAAGCCGCCGCTATCAGAATTTCTAAGGATTTCTGACGTTTCTCCCAAACATTTGAAATTTTTAAGCTCATAAAAAAAATGTTATTTTTAAAGATAGTATCTATACGTTCCCCACCGAAACGCAAATTATATGAAATTCCCTTGATAGAAAAAAAAACGAAAGTATGCTCCGAAAATTATTATAAACATGTTTTATTCACTTATTTTAGATGTTTAGACATAACATTATGAAAAAATCCACAGTGTTTTTTTAAATGCTATTTTAGATGTTGCCCACGAGATTTTTGCTCTATTTAAAACGAGACGTTTTTTAATAAACATTTTCACAATTTTCGCTCAAATTTTATCGTTTTTAATATTAGCGCGCTCTCTCTAACATTCGTATTTACATATCTCTCCATCTTATTTGAGCGGGTGTACGGCGCTAATTAAAACTAATTATTACATTAAATGAATTTGAGAGGCGGGTATGGGTACCCCCGATTCGGGAACCATTTTTTGGATAATCAACACCTCTGCCATAGGTCACCACAAGTGGTTCGCCAGGTTCGGTGGCTTAGCAAGGGTGCCAGAGTTCATGGGGTAAGGTTTGTGCAGGTCTTGGATGCGCATGCGACTGCCCACCATCTACGTGGTGGGCCGGATCGAGAAATGAGCGGGACCCTTTTACTTCTCCAGTCGGATTCTCGACCCCATTGCCTTGGGGCGCAATAAGAGAAATGGAAGTCACTCCTGGACACACGCCCCATCATATATTTTTCCTTCCCAGAACTTCCTCCTCTCTCTTCCTTTTAAAAAATCGTTGGTATATTGAGTTTTATAAAAATTTTGAACTCAGGCCAGTCCAAGCCAATTTTCCGAATTTTAAATTAAGGATTTTGACAATGGCTGAATCTGTAGTCTCCGAGCCCCATTATATACCTAAGCTTTTGTTTTCTCGTCTTCAAAACCAACCATGACATCGACCTACTGTAAAAAACCTTTCACTTGGGAGTGAAACATTTAGATTCCATTGGGCGCTCTAAAAATGTTTACGGCTACGGCAGGGCAAATAATGCGGCCCCTCATAACTCTTTCCTTATAGGAACTTTCTTTCCTTCCTTTTCTTTAAAGACCCTCCTACGAGCATCCTCAAAGATGATATAGGCCCTGATGCATTTTTCCTCAGTGTAGAGCTAATGTTGTTAAGTATCTGGTTGGCACTGTTCAAAATCCGGCTGTCACATGCGGACAGTTGGTAATCCTGTCGCGTCACTTGACGTATTACCTTGAACGTGTAAACATTGTCAATAAACGTCTTATAATTACTGAAACTGAAATTATAACGTCTGAAATTCCAATTTCCATGGTGAACAAGGCTCCTACACTTCTCGTGTTTCTGCGCTGCGTGGAGAGCTACGGACGCCAGTGATACTTGGTTACTCCAGCGCATTGGTAACTTATCTCCTTCTTCTTCCTTCCACTTTGTCACTGTCTATGATTTTGTTCAAATTGGAGTCCTCATTTTGGCGAGCATCATCAAATTATATTAAAATAGGTTGTAGGCTTACGGAAATATCGACTCTATAAACCGATTGCCACCGTCGAGGAAGACATAACAATGGATTTTTTCATTTCGTGTCCATATGGGTGTCGTATTTTTGAAGTGAAAATTAGTGACTTGAAATTCCAGTGAAACGAAAATGCGTCACAACCCAATTCTACACAAATACTCTGTTCTAATATAACGTGGTAAATTCGCACCTCGGCGCTTGCCTTCCATATAGTTGGCAAGGTGTGACAAGTCTCAGTGGCCATAGGGACAGATATCAAGCGAACAGGGGTTCGAATCCTACGAAATCCAAAAAAAACAAATTTTTGTTTTGTTAAATTAATATCCAATCTTCAAACCACTTTAAAAAAACAAGCCAAAGAAAAGAAATCGACATCTCGCGACTTTCTAGTTTCACTTCTACCGCGTGTAAATTACACACTACGATTTTTTTTATTTATTAATTTATTCACAACATTTGGTTGTCACTTACATTCTGTAATGTTCATTGTTTAAAAAGTCGTTTAAAAAATATTTCAAAAATTTTCGTTAATAAAAGTGTCTACAAACAGTAAGACTAAAATCTTAAGTACCACTTTTCTTTATTATACCTGATCGATTATAACAACTACTAATGACGATTCTCGTGAAAATAGATTTAAATCTATTTTCATTGACATTGTCTCGATTTCATCTCACCTAATCTTGCTTTTATCTATGGACATAGAAAAGGAAGCGACTAGCTCAGTTTATGACGTGAACAACAACAACGTGAATATATTATTGCGTAATGATTTTCAATTTTGGAACTGAAAGTATGTACCTAAATTATTTAATTTTAATATGTTAAGTGTGTATATATTTTATACAAAAGGTAATTCTTATCGTCTCTCTTATTATGCAAAATGTTATTATAAAGAAAATTGACAATATCATCAAAGGAGAAAATAATACGAATAAATCTATACAAGCATGAAACAGAACAAGACACAGAAAATAATAAGATAACGGTCGTATCCGGGAATCGAAACCAGGATCTCGTCTTAACGCGAGACAACGCCAACCAAATCTTCTGTTTCTAGTTTTAAGATGTATTAGTAGAATCTTCTTCTTCAATGATATATTATATTCACGGGTACCTACAACCTTCAAAGGTTATCAAAATATTTAAATAAAATAAAATTTAAAGATAAAATTTACCTTATTTGTTTTTGGTTGGCCATGATCGTGAAGCAAATATTTTGTAAATACTTGGTCATCTTCACAAATCCTACAATTGTAACATCCCGTATTTTTTCAATTGTCTGAAATATTATAAAATAAATATTATTCTTGTATTATATTAATGTAAGTACTTTCATACCGCTTTCTAACGCCGTATGCATGGACATTGGAGGGTCTAGAGCGTTCAAATAAATGTAGCTTCGTTCAATAAAATAGATTCTTGACGTGTGCGGTGAAGGAGGAAACCATAGGTATGAACTAATGATATAATGAATGCGAACATTTTGTCTGATCTCTCAACACTTAGTTATTAATTCATATATTTTTATCACTTATTATTTTCTCTGTTTATCATTTTATTTTTAAATTTTATTATTTTGCTTTTACTTAACTGTTTTGCATGACCGATATTTTCGTGTGTTATTTTTATTAAATTGCGAAATTATTAACCCCGATACAGGCGAACCCTAGTGGGGTTAATAATTACATGC
The DNA here is from genome assembly GCA_929108145.2 of Limnephilus rhombicus. Taxonomy (NCBI): domain Eukaryota; kingdom Metazoa; phylum Arthropoda; class Insecta; order Trichoptera; family Limnephilidae; genus Limnephilus; species Limnephilus rhombicus. The sequence continues at coordinate 47,771,348 of OV815283.1, forward strand.
TAAAAATATATGTATATAAATTGTGAAGAAGCAATAAATAAATAAATAGGTTTTCTTATAACGCCGCGCCGCCCGTTGGGAAAGTGGTGGGGTCCCCTGCAATACACTAGTAATAAATTAAATAATCTTTTCTGTCCATATCGAATTGTGTAAGTAATCAAAACACACCATGTTAAATGGAATTAACATGGATAAGTGACGCGAACGCGTAGTTTGGGGATGGACCAGTGTTCCAGACCTAGTAAAACACGAAATGGGCGGGACCAGCCTCAAACGTCTTTGGACTTCGGACTGTTTATCAAACCAGGGATATTCAAATACAATTTTAATTCTACGCATCTCTATAGTTAAAACGGGTACATCCTAAAATTTAGTAACAATTGTTTTTTAACTACCGCAGACCCGTGAATAAATCACAGATTTTCTTAATTTTCCACAAATAATTTTTTGATAAAAATATTAAATCACACGTAGGTACTTTATCGCTTGTCTGAATTCTTCCAACGGATATTTTAAAGCTAATCTAATTCCTAAAACTCAGTCAACCAGAGTTACAGACAGATACACAAACGAAATTAGTAATTTGGTTATTATTTTTAAAAAAAATCACGACATCAAATTTAAAGCTGTAAAAATATTGATCGTATTCGATGGTATCTTAGCAATGCTTTTCCATTTGGAATATTTTTGTATTTTATATTTTTCAGCTTTGAAAAATAATATGATGTACAATATTCGGAGTATCTTGCCTATGCACAAATTTTGTTTGATCAATAAGAAAAATGGTTCATCAATAAATGATTATTATTTATTGGAAAATCAGACAGAAGGAAATTCAAGTGTTATTTTTTTTTTGATATTGCTTCGAAAGGTTACATCATTTGTGGATTTTTCGACCACCATGCCCGGTGTTATATAAGATATAAGTTATATATTAAATATTAAGATAAATTAAATTGGTTGAACCTGCAGACAAGCTCTCACGTGACAGCTTCTTGGGACTACCTACATATTGTAAACACTACCCCTGCCGTAGGTTACCCCAAGTGGTTCGCTACGTTTTGTGATTTTGCGGGGGTGCCCGGGTTCTTGGAGTGAGGTTTGTCTAGGTATTTTTGACGAATGCGAACCGGATGCGGTCCAGATTATCTTCTAATAATTATTATACATAATCTAGACCTCTCCAGCCGGACTCTCTCGACATGCATAGCAGTTGGAGGGGTGGATCCCGCACTCGTCGACACATTGACCTCCAGATTCCTACCCACCCCTCATACCTTTTCCTACCCAGAACTTCCTCTCCTTCATTTCTTTATAAAAGACCCTCCACACAGTATCCCCAAAGATTACATGGGCCATGAGGGATTTTTTCCTCCTGTGTGGAGTTATTGTAAAAAAAAAAAACTACAACTATGCTTGTAATAATCGGGTTTTTTTAAGTGTGAATTTACGAAAAAAAGCCTTATTAGCAAGTGCACAACTTCGGATTATAATGAACAACTCTCTCAGTACCGGGGTTGCATTCCTGGATGTGGAAACATTTATTTTTTCTATTTTTAGATACTTTTCATATACATTTTATTTTAATTATAATATTACGTTATACTGCACAGGCCTGCACTAGTTCATAAATAAAACTCTTGAAAAACATATTTGTTAATGCCGAAGAAAAATAAAAAAAATTAAGTAAAAAAGGAGTTTGAACTGGTGCAGAATCGGGCAGTTATCTCTTGTAAGACATAATAACTAAACTGAATGGATAAACTGGTGGCAATAACATCTTAATTTATTGACTAGATGTAATCAATTTCGTTAGCCTGTCTGGGGGCATAGAAGTCAAAAAGACTTATACAATTTATCAGTCTTCTTTCAATTCAGTAGAAATCATCAGATCTGTAGACTGTATAGAATATCAGAATTGTTCAATATAAGATCAACAACCTTTTAGCTGTCCTGCTAAACCCGATATAAAATAATAGTTAATATGTTGAGAGTCCCTGCCAAGAGAGAAGTCGTATGAAAATTTAACATTTGAATATATTTAACAAGTTGTTACTAAGAATAATAATAATTATAACAAGCGAAACATTCATAGACGGGCCTACACTTTCTTATAATACCAACCCACTAATTTGTTCCGTTCACGAGAAGGAAACATAATACACAATCCTATTTTTAAATTTGAAAAAATCACTCAGTAATAACATAGCAGGAAACGCGTAAAAAATTGCATTTTCCAAGTATATTCAGAACTGACTACCTTAGTTATAACTATATGTTTAAATATATGTATACGTATTTTAATTTATTTTTTATTCCGTAAATATATGTACAGGGATGATCGCGATTTATTTTTTAAAAGGCTTCGTACTTCGTACTTCATAGGTATCCCCATTCCATCGCGCATCATATTGTTTGCACTGATATTTGCGGAATTTAGAGCTAAACTTAAAGCTCACATTTTCCGACAGTCTTATCCATAAGTAAAAACTTTCACTTTCGCCTTCACGACCCGCGACATTGTAAATAAGTAATTGTGTAAAGGTATAATCAAATTCTAATTTGTAAGCTTTTCTAAAGGTCTTCTTCTTCTTCTTCGATGGCGCTACAGCCCATATCGAGCTTTGGCCTCCTGCAACAGTCGCCTCCAACTCCTCCTGTCCTCAGTGGCTGACTTCCAATTTGGTACCTGGAGAAGCTGTGCTGCATCCCCTCTTACTTCGTCTTCCCACCTCAGTCTGGGTCTTCCCACTTTTCTCTTTCCAATAGTCCCACTTTTCTCTTTCCACCAGTACAGTCAAAATTCTTTTTGGGACGCGTGTATCCGGAATTCTCTGTACATGCCCAGCCCATCTCTGCCTGAGGAGTCTCATATGTACTGAGATTCTAGGGGCCTTATATATATCATTCAATTCTGTATTGTGCCGGATGCGCCACTGTTCACCCTCTTTCACGGGTCCACATATTCTTCTCACCACTTTTCTTTCAAAAGTATCCAGCATTTCAGCCATCTTTACCGTCAGTGTCAGCGCCTCACATTCATATGCCAATACAGTTCTAACAATGGTCTTATGTATGGTTATTTTGGTTTTTCTGTGGATATTACGTGACTTAAACACTGGCAGCAAAGAGAAGTATGTTTTGTTGGCTGCTGTGATTCTCCTTCTGATTTCTGTGGGATCCTCATTGTTCTCTGTCAGGCTGGAGCCCAGGTAGGTGAATTGATCGACCACTTCGTATGAGTAGTTATCTTCAAATTGTGCACTACTTCTTCTGTGTGAAGGGTTCCTACTCTGTATCATCATTTTCGTTTTGTTAACGTTAACCCGCAGTCCTACTTCCCGTGCCGCTGTTTCTAAAGGATCGAAGACCTCCTTAATGGCTGAAATTGATCTTCCGACTATGTTAATGTCATCCGCATATCCGACAACTTGACTGCTCTTGAAACAAATAAAGGAGCCAGTATCTATTAGCGTTTTTCTTATTACATGTTCGAGCACAATGTTGAAGAAAGTGGGAGCCAGACCGTCCCCCTGTTTTAGTCCCTGCGATACTGTGAATTCTTCCGACAATTCCCCATCTATTTTGACCAGACATCTCGAGTCTGACATTGTGGCTTTGATGAGCCTAACCAATTTAGGTGGAATCTGGAATTGAAGTAGTATGTCATATAGACACTCCCGATCTATGCTATCATATGCTTGCTTAAAATCTATGAATAGTTGGTGTATATCTATGTCAAACTCCCAGCACTTTGCCAAGATCTGCCTGACGGTGAACAATTGGTCTGTTGTGGATCTACTAGTGCGGAAGCCTGCCTGATACTCTCTCAGTAGGTTTTCTGAGTACTTATCAATTCTAAAGGTCATTTTATGGAAATTCTCTAGTCCTGAAAATTCTCAAGTCTTTCAAAATAAATATTAACTCAACTTTGGCATCAATCTAATTATAAATGTAACACCAATGGTGATAGGGGTAACAAATATAAGTTAATGCAATGTCCAGTGTTTTATATATAATAAATGTAATACCCTCCACGTGAAAAGTCTTCCCCAAGCTTAAATTTTCCAATAAAGTGTGTTTTTCGGAATTTTCCTACCAGGTAAGTACCTAAGTGTGTCTCTGTATCTATTTGTAAATAATAAAGTTACATAGAGCCTAAGAATTCATAATAAATTGTACAGCGCCCTTGAGGTGTTGTCACAAAAATAACGCACTACAAACTACCCAACTAATATTGTTATTATATTGACTTTAACCAAGTACTAGTACTTAGTAATTGTACTTTAACTTTTATTATTAAATAAATATATGTACAGTTATTTCTTAAAATTACGTTTAAGAAAAAAATTAGATATTGACCGGTCGGTGGCCGAGTTGACATCGCGATTGAGTCCCACCCAAGCGTAGTGTGTTCGATTCCTGGGCTGGCCAAGTCGTTCATAACAACACAACGTTTTCCGCTAACTGTGGTGGTAATAGGAGTTTTTCAAATATTGTCAGGTCTTTCGTAATCCGGGAATGTTCGACTTTCCATTTAAAATGAAAAAACGCATAATACTTACTTACTTACTTTATAAGGAATGTAATGTCATGAGTGTAAAACAGCTATAAATTACAACACTTATAGATTTTGTTAATACTATTTATATTTCAGAAAGAACACGGCGAATTCTTACTACCAGAATTAGCTTTGTTCTGAACTTTGTAGCAATTCATACTAAACCTTATTTTTGTCAAAGAAATTATTTGTATCAGGCTCCACTTATTTTCAATTGCAGAAAATATTAAGTCTTCTTATTTATTGTGCACTTTTAAAAAGACTGATAAATTTTATTTGAATAAGCCGATATTTGCCATTTTTTTCATGTTTGTTCTTTATAAATTAATAATTGATAAAATATTGCACACACTTTTTTCATCTTTGTCTTTCTAAATTAATAACACGATATGTTTTTATATTCATGCATTTTTTTCAATTTATATATTATTATACTTCAAATCAAATTTCAACACGTGGTCACCCCACATGTTTAAAATATAATATTCTAGACTCCTTCAGGTTAATAGCTTAGAGTAAAATACCCATTAATAATAATAATAATAATAATATTTGGATGATTTATATAGCGCCGTTTTTGTGAAAAATCACCTCAAGGGCGCTGTACAAACTTAAAATACATTTCTAAAATCTAAAAAACTACAAGCTAGGCAAACAATTATAAACAACTTATGGCTAAAAATTGCATACATCGGTTCATTGATCACCGATACGAAAATATGTGTACAATATTTTGACCAATGAACGCGATGCTGCCTAAAATTTAATGAAAACAGGACCATACTTACCTGGGAGGTCGCTTGAAATTAACACTGTATATTGTCCATTTAAAGAAATTTAGATAGAGTTCGCACGCAGAGGACATTATTGTGAACACATGTTATTTAATCCTGAAAAATATTTTAATATTAATATGTAATGTATTCTTTGACGAGTGTATTTTGGAAAGTAAAAGCAACATATAAAGGTGGGAGGTGCAGTAGTACCAATAAGGATTTGATCTTTCTAAATGTGATTCGTCAAGAGACAGATTGATGTGTAAGGAATCGAGTAATTTTAATTGAAAGAAACGTTGACGCTACAATAGTATCATTCTATTCCGATATTATGTACATCATTTCTATTACTTTATAAAATAGTTAACCTTTTTCTAGAGAAGTTAAAAATTGTTTGTAAAAAAAATTTCGTTAGTTTTTTTATCTACATTTTAGTTTTGCGTTATAATAATTTAAATTTGTACATGTGACGTCACATTGCTGATGACCCCCCATACCCTTTGACACACTTCTCTACTCCCCTCCCTAAAGTAGGACTCTACTGTAAAAAAACAGTTTTGCATCGTAAATAAACTTACCGTATTTAAACAGTTTCCCATGGTAAATTACTCTTCGTATAAAACAGTTATTTTTGGCAAAATATTTCTTTTTATTAAATCAAACATGGCGGCTGGTGTTAAGACGACAATATACCCTAAAATATATTCAGAACCTTAACGACGTAAGTAAAGAAGCCGTGTATACAAATTGCGACTCGTGACCCGTGTATTGGACGGACCTACTGTCGAATTTGCCGTATTAAAGAAAAGAAGAAGAAGAAAAATAATGTGGGAATCTTAACGACGTAAGTGAAGAAAGCGTGTAAACAAATATACGCCGCAGCACGGTGTATTGTACGAACGTACGGTCGAATTCACCATAGCAGACCTGGAGATTCGACCTTTCTGCCGCGTTCATTTTAATTAATTCTGAAGAACGTGTTACAAATATTCAAAATGTGTCTCTATGTTGTCCTCCCGAAGTTATTGATTCATCGCCTAGAAAAATAAAATCTGGTGCTTACCGCTAACTTTATAGTTGAAGAACGGGTTATAAAGTTTTAAAATCGTTGTACGTAAAATATATTAATGATAAGGTACTGTTTTTATTAATCTAAAATATAAATAACTCGCAATCCTTGTGCGGCATGGAAATAAAAAAAAATTATTATAGTTACGAATTCACCGGAAATTATTAAAATATGAGTTTTGAGCAAACAATAATTATTAGGGTTGTGTACCGCCATAAACGGGAATTTGCACCTTATCGCCATCTACATAAGGAGTATTATTGTTAGCAGCCTGATCCCGAATTTTACACGACGTGATGTTAAGTAGTAAGTAGTAGGTAAAGTTGTAAAGTGGTTTTGAATTTAGTTCTGGATATTATATTAATGCTACTAATCATGCTTGCACCGAATGAGCAAAAAATAACGATCATTATATTTGTTAATAAAATCCATCCATTTTAGCGACTTTTTGAGCAGTGCGTGGGCATAGATTTTACACTAGACATACAAGACCCTCAGAGAAATATGTTGACCAAACACCGTAAAAGCTACAAACTTCCATAGCAAGTTTGATAAGTAAGCTCTTACCCGTGCGAGACATGGTTAATCGATTTGTTCTAACGCAATGGATGTTAACCGTGAAATGGCGTAGGTAGTACCTCTATCAACTATAGTAGAGTATCGACCCTCGGCGTGAGAATTGTTATGTAATTCGAGTCAGCATATATCACAAGTGATACGATGTATGAATATATTATGTAGATTCACTTCACTAAAACAAGATTTATAGCTGCAGCATTTCACGTGCTATTGAATAGTCAGAACCAATAAGCGATATTCAAGTACCAATTCTATTTTCCTCTACGATTTCTATTATTACAGTGGTACGTACGGATCCGAGGAGATGGCGTAGCGATTCGTGCGAGAGATAATTAGCCCATTCCCATCGCAGAATCCGTTAGTTTCACATCCGGATGAGCGGTGGGACTGCGCCCCCGTCGCGGCGGCAGCGCGAGACATTGTTAAGCCATTATGATCTCTCGCATGGGCGCTCCCAAGTGTTACAGTTCCATGCATCGCCACACTTGGATAATGACGTCAGATTTACACTCGCCTTACAAATAATATGAAGGGTTATACAGCGAAGTCAGAGGAGTAGAGAAAAGTTCCTTTTATAACAGAACCCTTGAACTAAAAATAAAAATACTACTTTTGAAAATTGCAGCGATTTTGATCATCATATTTCAAAATAGATCTAACATTGAACAATGCCCAAAAAGGGGGGACAAAAATATGAACATTAACTTCTACCTCTAATAATTCCGCTGAATCTTCTACATTTTTCTATAACATAAAGTGAGGTTATAAAGTGAGGCAGCATATTACCTTAGAAAAATCCCAAAGTTTACGCCCATTACAACATAAGAAAAAATATCGTCTATCAAGAAAATCACTTTAGCAATAGAGTAAATAATGAAATTGTGGTTCATCTGTCTAAAACTAGGCTTGCAGAAACATGCTTTTTTCATTGCACAGAGAAATATTTTTTTTAATTTTTTATTTTATTTTATTTTATTTTATTTTATTTTTTTTTTTTTACAAATAAATTTTATACAGTAATTAATTACATAGTAGATATATTTGATGTACCCCCATAATTAAGCAAGGCTTGTGTGTATGGGGGGGGGTGTTATTGTATTGCTTTTTTTAAATCATTCAGTTTATTTATATGACATTTAACTTACCATTTAAACGAAGTTTTCAGTATAATTTTTAAGGAGAGTTTTAAAAATTTTTATATTGGTATTCATGTTTCTAATTTTTTCTGGTAATGAATTAAAAAATATTGCTCCAAGATATTTATGACTCAATTGTCCAATTTTTTTTTACATTTTGGAGTGGGAAGTATTGATGTTTGTCTAAGACTTCTGTTATTTTTAAATGGTGCAGCTTGATTTTTAATATTATCTTTGTAAATTTGTAATGTTGCATGATAAAAGTATAATGCACTTAATTTTCTGACTTTAAATTGTTTGAATAAAAGTTCTGACGAATATGAGTAGGGTTTTTTTAAAATTGTTTTTATTATTAGTTTTTGTGATATGTAAATTGTTTGTGTTTGATTTGTATATGTACCGCCCCATCCTATAATGCCGTATTGTATAATTGATTAACAGAAAGCGAAGTATGTGGTTCTAAGTAATTTTTCGTTTAAAATATCTCTTAAACATCTAAATATTTAGTTAGTTTCCTTATTCTGTTGTTCAGAATATTTATGTGTGGAGACCATTTTAAACGCTGGTTATGCCCAGGTACTTAATATCAGTTTTGCTTTCTATTTTTGAACATGATATATTACATTTGTGGTTTTCTGTATTTGTCACAGAGTGGATTATTAAGTTTATTTCTTTAGGTGTTTCTTGTTTTTTAATGAAAAATGGCAAATAATAGGTTTTTTTAGAATTTAAAGTCAACAGGTTTTTATCAAACCATAGTTTTAGTGCATTGATATCTGTATTTGCCATTTTGTTTAATTCAGACCAGGTGTTTGCTTTTAGTAGTAGGACTGTGTCGTCAGCGTATGAGACAATGTCTCCATATTTAGAAATATTGAATATATCATTGACATTTATAATAAATAACAATGGTCCCAAAACTGTACCTTGGGGTATTGAAAAATCGCTATATTTTGAATCGCTGACTTGATTTAGTAATTTTACTTGTTGTGGTCTTTCATGTAAATAACTAGCTATCCATGCTAAAACTTTCCCATTAATTCCTATAGATTTTAATTTATTTATTAATTTTTTATGTGATATGCTGTCGAAAGCTTTTTTCAAGTCTATAAATATTCCGATACATTTTTTATCGGAATCTAGGGCCGTATATAAATAATTGATTATTTTTGCTATCGCGTCGTGAGTACTTGTATTTTTTTTGAAGCCGAATTGATTATCATTAATTATTTTATTTTCATCTAAGAATGTCCAAATTTGTTTTTTTACAATTTTCTCATATATTTTTGATATATTTGATAGAAGGGAAATCGGGCGGTAATTTTGTGGGTCTTTAGGACAGTCTGTTTTATAAATGGGAGTTATAATTGCTCTTTTGTAATTATTGGGAAATTCGCCATTTGCTAGACTTAGGTTTATTATATGTGTTATTGGGAGAATTAAGTATGTTTTCATCGCTTTTATTGTCTTAGCATCTATATAATATAATACACTCTATAAAACTTGGATCACTACCAATGATACAAATATTTTCATTCTGTCACATCTTACCTGCTATAACTTAACAAATTCTCAATCTTTAATTAATTTGCTTTTTTTATTATTCATTCCATAAGTATAGTTTTTTATTAATTAAAGTGTTGTGGAATTTTTTTGATATGATAAATATGCATAGTATTAAGAAACACTTATTTATTTTTTTGGTTAATTATTTACCCTCAATTTTTCAACTTTTATATATTTTTATTATTCTTTCTTTTTTTACTGCTTAAAAAACTTATTTTGTGATGTATATCTATGTAGGTAACCAAATAATTTATTAATGATAACATAAAAAAATTAAAAATACTTTCAAAGGAAATGTACGGCGGGCGATACGCTGAAATAGACCAAGCCAAAAAACGATGGCGCTTTTAACGCATCAGAAAAGTCGAACCGAGAAGTAATCCGTACGATCGTAAATTAAAGCTTGCATATAGAAATTATCACGAGCGTCCTTATCCTTATCCTATATTCCTCTTCTTCTGCGCTATATAAATACAACGTTATTATAATATTCTCCTCTTAAACTTCTTATTTGATTTAAGGTAACATAAAACTCTCAACTTTTTTGGCTACATATTTATATCTTTTTATTGTAAAATCTGTTTGTTTCCCACAAAAAAAAAATAAACTGGAAGGACCTCATTTACAGTATTGCAATTTTAGATTCGCCAGATGTTGCTATGATGAGATACCAGTTTTGCTTGAAATTACTTTAGACGTGTTGTGTAACTATTACTGAATGTCCCCGAAGGTAGGTAACTGACCAACATTCTTCCAGTCCTAACCTTTATTTACTACTTTATAACTGCCAATGGAGCGAGTATCCAAGTCGAATCAAAGATTAACGGAGAGATCTGTCAGTTCGGTTGAAACGAAGAAGAAAAAAATTCCATCCTTGATTATTTTATTTTCCACCAGAATATCGCAGCATCGTGTCTCCAGATTTTAAAGCGATCACGATTTGGTCATATACAAAAGGCTTGATGACCGTAATTTTGTCATAATCGTGCCTTCCATCACTGCTTAGAAACGATTAAAAATCGCCATGAAACTAGCCGAAGCCACAAATTCGGATTAATCGATTAATATTTCCCACCACGAGTCGCCCATGACTAAATCCGTTCACAGTATGGCGGCGTGTCAGTTTTGGAGTACTAACATTGTCATATCAAAAGACTTGGGCATTCAAAAGAAAATCAAACAAGAACACTGCAAGAACAACGAGGAAGCACTAAACATGGAGTGTTCCGACTACAATAATGTGGATCCAACCAACTTCAAAACTCCGAGGAACCGGGCAAAGAAGAATAAGATTCTTTCGTGAATTGATACAAAAAATATATGGATGTTTTTGGAAGTCGTTATAGCTACTGAAAAAAATGTGTAGCATGGATCGTAAATACATACTTTTAAAGTAAGGAATAAAAATACAATTCTTTCAAATTATAATACGAAATACGAATTCTCATCATCTTCCTGTTCTGCTCCTATCAGGGGTTGAAAGCTATGTTGCAACATTTTTCAAGATAATATCAACAAATTGTTAATTTGGTGTAATGAAAATAGACTGTTCTTAAATATCTCAAAATTTCGAAATAGTTAGATTTTCTCGAATAAAAAATCCAGTGATCTTTAATTACTACATTGATAAAAATGCTCTTGGGACATTAACACAAATTAAAGACTTAGACATAACTTTTCAATAAAATCTTTCATTTTTTAACCACTTAACAGAAATCTCTAATAACGACTTAAAAATGATGGGATTTATAACTAGGCTAAATAGAAATTTTAAGAATATAAAGTGTACTTTTGAATGTAGCTATAACTTTGTGGTTATCCATTATTGATAAATGAAAAAAATTAACTTTGTTTGAACCACTTTTATATTTGAGTAAATCCGACCGGTTTCAGAACGAACGTTCCTTCTTCAGGGCAAATGTATACTGATTTGACAGTTTTGAAATATGGATGGGAACAATGTATTATTATGGTAGGGGTGGAGCTGTTGCAAGGAATGAAGAATGGGTGGGTAGGTGAACATATCCATGATTGGGCTATAAGACAATGCTTTTTGTTTGTTGATAATAGATTCATTATTTTTAAGGGATTTTTTTTTTTTTTTTTTTTTTTTTTTAGTTCGTTCTGAAACCGGTCGGATTTACTCAAATATAAAAGTGGTTCAAACAAAGTTAAATTGTTTCATTTATCTAATATAAAGTGTATTAAACTGTTTTATTTTGCTTATGTAAGAAGTAAACATGAGTACAATGCTCCCGCCTGGAACCGACAGTATAATATACATGTACAAGCTGTTAGCTGAATAATACAAAAGAAATTCTTATGTTTTCTAAATTTTAAAATGGGTATTCCAGCAATTATGTTGAACTACAACACTCTGTTAAATAATATGAAAATGCTCAAATTGTCAGTCAGAAGAATTTTCACTGACTTGGAATTTATATATAAAATTCTAAGTGATTTAGTTGATAGTCCGATATTGCTTGAATTGATAAGCTTCCGGATACCACTAGGTACGTAATACCAGAAGTCAGGATTTATTTCGGTACAGAAATTCTGGGACTAATTACCGTATGTATTCTTCTTTGCCCAGAATACTAATGGAGGGAAACAATTATACCAAGTTAGTGGACATCTTCAATTTATATTTAAACAAATATAAAGTATTGTTACTGAGGCAGATCAGTTATGTATAATAAATACTGTATATTTCTTCCTTTCACATGTAAAAGCCCCGAAAAAGGCGTTAATCAATAAATAAATAAATGTCTTATGGTTGAAGATATTCACTCTTATATCGATAATCAAATAAATACAATATTGTAATTGGAACTAAGTGCCCATTTAAGAAATAACCTATTTTACGCCTGAAAGGAATCCCTTGCACTCTCAGCAAAAGAACATTGCGCTATGTTGGAGTAAAAATAGATTTGTATGCCTTGGTTTAATTTTAATCCGTCATTTACGTTTTTTTTTTAAATTCTGTTTGCAGATTGTTAAAATATTTCATTCCCGAGAATAGATAATATTGCATATCATTAAATTTTAACCAAGGATTAAATTTTTGAATTTTGCTGGTGGATTGGTATCTCGTTGACACGTTAGTTTCAAAATTTTAATAGTATTTTCTTTTGCATAATTGATGATTTTGCGTAGATAGTATTTTCTACTTTAAGTAATTTGAAAGTTATAATTGTAAATAATATAAATAATAGTTTTTTTTCCATAATATAATCAGGGGTAGTGCAATGCGATATATATTTACGGGAAATATATTTATATATTACATGCCTACTTCATAATAACAAAAAAAACGGCCAAATAATAAGGAAAAGAAATTAGACAAAATAACAATACGTTATTCTTTTATAAAGTAAGAACAAAAAAGAAGAAAAAAAAATAATGCGGAAGAGAAGTGAAAAATGATGAACATAAAAATAAAGAGTATTTTGGTTGGGAATTCGAAATAATTGAATTCTTCATTCAATTAAATATTACAATTTGAGGTTTTTGAAAGCATTCCTTTTTGCGGAGCAACTAGTTTCATGGGAATCACTATATAAGTATAGAGCATTATAAGTCGCTTCCAAACAGCCCTATGCCTCTTCCGATGCTATGCTATTAACTTCGGGAGGCGATTCTGCTCGATATTATAAGAAAAAAAGGTAATTAACCTTTTTAGAAATTCCAACTTTTAGGGGTAGTTGTGTGGTAAAAAGATACAATTAGACCGGCGTGTGCGGCCAGCTTTATTATTTTCCGCTGTTACGATACGGGCCAATCACAACCATGCAATGTTGCCACAATCGTGCCCGGCAGGCTCTCAGCAAGTAAGATCGTATCTCACACTAAGGATTTTTTAGTAGGTACGTCTTTTTGTATGGGAAAAAATGTTGGAATTTCGGAAAAAGTTGATCATCTTATTTACTCCTATCATCATGTAGAATCACCTCCCGAAGTTAATGCACTTTACCCCCGGACAACCGTATATAAATTGATGCATGAATTGCATCACCCAACCGAGGTATCTACCTACACTACATAGATAGTTTTGTCTATAATTTAATGTTTATACATTCGCAACAAAACATACTTCTGAAAACTTTTCCAATTCCTCATTCTAATTTTTCTTATTTATTGTAGTTTTTGTCTTTTTCGTTATAAAGAGTTTGAAAATTTTCAGATAGAACCTAACACATCTACTATTTGTAAAATAAATTATGCAAATATTCAGATTTCTTAGAATGCACATGGGCGAGCTTCGATTGCATTGAGTGCAATTATTTATTAATGAATCATTATTATCAATTATTTTGACCTCGTTTCGGAATATTATTATTATGAAGTGACTTCCTTTATTCACAATCTTATCTCAAAGAAACAGATACAATTGAAATAAATTGAATGATATCCAAAAGATATAAATTATATTTCTAGTACAATAAATTAATCTGATGCATGCGTGAATAAAAACATGAATAGTGGTGACTTGTCGTAAAAAATGCAATAGAAACAATTTTGTTAGTATACCTACTTTACAGGTGTAAAGATGAAAATTTTTTAGTAAATTCTCGATAAATAATTAATCGAGGAAGTATTAGCATCGAGGCTTTGCATAATTAATAATGAACATCGTGAATCATTTGTGAGATATGATTTTAGATTTCATGGCCATATTATCAACGTTATTTATTTTTGGGGGGTTTGTGCCTTCTAATTCTTCTCTTTTTTAGCCAACGTTTTGGACAGCGTTGCATGCGATTACACATCTGCCATGATGATGGACACTGTAACAGCCAATACCTTCCTGTTCCCCGTCTCCTTCCCTTCCCCACTACCTTCAGCCTCACAACATACCCCAATTGGGGATGCAATAGACTCACTGGCTCATATGCAATACACCTTGTAAAAATTAGCCACATAAAAAATATCACTCAGATATCTCTTAAAAATCGGTACCTTTTAGGGAATTTGCTTACAAGTGTGTGAAAGCGAGGAAAAGGTGCAAGTGCGTGGTAGTTGGTCCCGGAATTATTGTTACAGACATTATGTCGCCGAGTTGCTCTAATATTATTATTTATGTAATTTAATTATAGATGAATTCTATGATAATTCTTTCTATTTTTTTATGTTAACCCTCCGTCATTAACTAAAATAACATATGTTGGGTGATCATAAGATTAATTTTTTAATTTTTATTTTTATTTTATCACTGTGTTTGTTTTGTTTATTGTAACGATTCATTTCTTTAATCTGTATAAATAAAAATGAATCGCCGAAATATATGTACGCGCATAACTTACGAACGACTGCACCAAATTGGATAATTCATTTTTTTGTGTTCGTTATTGCCAGGACAAGTTTTGTATAAAACTACTGGTGAACTCTGGCATTACGAAATTTGAATAAACAAATTGCAATAGGTGGCACGCGAGCTGTTTGAAAACTGAATGTACCGGGACTGAATGTATGGAATGCGGGAGGGGGGGGGAGGAAAACTCGGGAAAGGGGTTCGCGGGAGGGGAGGGAAATCTGGGAGGAGGGAGGGGAAATCGGGAGGAGAGTTCGCAGAAGGGAGGGAGGGGGGAGGGGGGGAGGGAGTGGGGTGGGGAGAGGGAAGGTGGAAGACGCGGAGTGGGAATGTGAGAGGGGAAGGGGGGGGGGAGAGTTATTAAATGGCTTAGCAACGCATGCCGGGTACCAGCTAGTTATAGATAATTGTTAAATGTGTTTGTTTGATTTAATATTACATATTTGAATATGTGATTGCTTTGTTTTGTTTTGTTTATTGTACAAATGTGATGTTTGGCCCACCGTGCACCGGTTAACTGGGCACCTACGCATTAGATATATCTCGTGACAGCTTGATGTTGCTACAGGGATCAAGAACACTAGATCCTCAGAATATATATCTTCGAAACACAGAATAGCACATCTTGTCAGCGATTCAATGATTTCAGTCCTAATGAAACATTGTAAGGAATTCCATTTTTCACAAGTTTTGCGATTACGTAAAGCTATATTGCTAGCTCATTTGGTTTTGTGCTATAGCGCAACTCTTCCCAATAAGATTACAATATTTTATACGGCGGTGTTTTTGAATCTGTAATGCTTTTCATCATCATTAGCATCAAACCAGCATCAAACATACTAGGTTGTGGGTCTGTCCATGCTTGTAACTCTGGTTCTGAACTGGGCTATGTTTGGAATTTAAATATTATCATTTTGAAATACGGTTGTGGGTCCGTCTGTGATTGTAATTCTTGTTCTCAAATCGAATTTGTTTCGAATTTAACTGTCGTTTACCAAATTGAAATTGTTGTGTCTAATTTTGGACTAGTCCATGATTATTTTGCTAATCACAACATAATTATCAAATATAGTATATCAAGGGATGCAAGGTTTTTAAAAATATCGATACATCGATATCGATATATATCGATATAAGTCGATATTGATGTTTTTCTTCTTTTTTTGAAAGCTTATAGAAATCCAATGTAGTTTAAGTTATATCAAACATTTATAGATCATGTATGTATATATTTTTTATTCTTACCTATGTGAATATTTAAAAAATTTGGATTGGTATACAATTTTTTTTTTCTATAAAGTTATTTAAAAAAAAATTAATTCCACTACTTATTTGAACAATATTTTATACCAGCTATAGAACTTAAAAATAGTAACTTTGACAGTCT
This sequence comes from Limnephilus rhombicus, assembly GCA_929108145.2. Classification (NCBI taxonomy): domain Eukaryota; kingdom Metazoa; phylum Arthropoda; class Insecta; order Trichoptera; family Limnephilidae; genus Limnephilus; species Limnephilus rhombicus. The sequence goes on from OV815283.1 coordinate 47,787,733, forward strand.
GCTTCCTTGTAGCCAGTTTCTGCTTTGAGTTATTGTGGCTCCTGTATTTGAAAAAAGACGTTCAGAAAGAAGACTTTTTGCCACAATTGGTAGATGACTCATTGCCACATAAGATTGGGATATACAGCATCTCTTGCCGTGTTTCGAGAATGTTTACTTTTAGAGTATTTACAGGAGCAGAAAGATATAACGTAAGCTCGTCGTCACCGTCAGTTTTTTTCTTTTTCTTTGCGTGTGACCCAAAGATTTATGGTATGGTTTTTTCGATATTTCGATACGATATGTTGAGTTTTTCGATATTGATATATCGATATCGGCGTATAGTCGATATCGATAAATATCGATATTTTTAGGGTTCGATATATCGATATTTATCGTTTTCCGATAAATCGTTTCATCCCTAAGAATATCCAATAAATAAGCTGCTCAATCTGACTACTAAAAACAATACAAATATTCATTCTAAAGTTATGAATACATATTTTAAAAGGAAAATGCTAGTTCCCAGGAAAATTGGCAAAATTTCATCCATAACTTCTATATTTTCACGATTCATAAAATATTTATGGGACACCTTAAAACCAAAAAATTCCCATAGCCCAATGCTATTGTTTATTTATACAAATAAGTAGACATACATTTTCTAATTCCATTGGACATATTCGTCGCTCGCTGTGTATTTTATAGCAATTCACGCAACCTTCGCCACTCATTTACATACCCATGTGAATGTATCTAATTTAGGTCCAGACGTGAAAATTGCCTTTCTGCCTGACAATAGCGATGAATGGAACATATTCATGATTACATGTAAATACAACCACACATTTCCAGGCAAACGTCAGGATTCCCAGGAAAAGTTGATCATTTATTCAACAAATTACTTTCGATATAGAATTTACATGAAAAGAAAATCGAATCACACCGATTGGAAAACATAAAGACGAAAAAAATGGTATCCAATAACACCGTACATATCAGATTCGACATTGCGCGAACTAAAATATGATGTGAAATCATTTTATTACGATGCCATTTTTAATTGTTATACTATTTTGAATATTTAATTCTAATTGTTATACTATTTTGAATATTTAATTCTAATTGTTATACTATTTTGAATATTTAATTCTAATTGTTATACTATTTTGAATATTTAATTCTAATTGTTATACTATTTTGAAAATTTAATTCTAATTGTTATACTATTTTGAATATTTTGTTCTAATTGTTATACTATTTTGAATATTTAAAACGCAATATAATCCTCCTTCAAAAAATCGTATTCTTTTTCATGGTTAGGTGTACAACCCTAGTAAGGGATGAACGAGCATATAAAATCAAATGTGTAGCATATATACCACCGAAATGTGTTTAATGCTCGGAAAATCTAAACCTAAAATTTAACATCACCATACGTTTATGATTCTATCGGCTGGGAGCACCCTTGGTAGAGGCTTCATGAATTAAATCGACTTAATTCAAACCGTAAATCATGGTTTTGAAGGGCGAACGAATTCAATAGAGTTTTTTGCCGAAGGTTGGGGTCATATATACCCAAAATATTGGCTCGGGAATGGTCGAATTTTTCATTTTCTCTATAAATAGTCCATATTTCTAATTTCTCCATCTCTTCCGCCCTTAGCAGACCAATTTTGTGGATAACATTTTATTTTTATGGCGCGGCAACATCTTGATGGAATGGCTCATTTGGCCAGGGCGAAAACGACCTAATATGGCCGAATTTATTTTTTTGTCGTTCAATCCTTGCTGCCTCCGCCCCCGGCGTGACCAGGGGCAGCGTGGCGACCAAATTTACGTTTTACATGTTTACCCAATAAGGGGAAATTGCCGGAACGTGTAAGTGGGTGATATCGGGAAAATAGGGAATCCGCTAAATCTTTAAGCAGTTTTCTCGATATCGCACGCAATCAGAAAACGGGCGTTCGATTATTGTGTACAGGTATTGATGAGGTTCCTTATTTAAAATAACGATATGATTGTATTTATGTAATTTTCCGGAAACTCGAACGGCACATTGTTTCATTTCATATCCTCATATTTTTTTTACATTAACTCCACAGACGAAAATAATTCCTTTCCATCTTTGGGAATGCTGTGCGGAGGGTATTTTTAGGGAAAAGAAGGAGAAGATGTTATGAAGGAGAAGAGTAGGAATCTGGGGATCAGTTTGTTTTATTTTTTGTTTTTGTAACTTTATTTAGATGTAAGCAAATTTTTTCATACATCTAGTATTAAAAAAAAAACATATAAAATACATAATAAAATAAATATAGTCATAAAATTATAACGGAAAGAATACAGTTTTAAAAAGAAATACAGTTACTCCAGTTAGAAATACAAACAATAGGGTTTAAGACATACAGTTAATACAAATAAATACAATTCATAAATTTTTCTTTATGTATGTAGCACATGTTTTACGAAAAGTGCCAAGACTTGAGGCTTCCTTTATGGAATTTGGTAGGTTATTATAAAGTTTTTGACCTTTATAAAACACGCTGTTCTGTGTACACGTCAGTTTAGTTTTGGGAAGCCTGAAGTCTCGGCAACTCCTCGTAGGATAATTGTGAATATTTTCATGGTACATAATATTAGTTTGCAGATATTTAGGGAGCATGTTATTTTTAAGCTTGTACATCATTGTTAACGTATTATATATTATATGTTGTTTAGTTGTCATCATATTTAAGTTTTGTAAGATAGTTTTAACTCTAGTAAAGATATTACATTTCAGAATCATCCTCATTCCCCTATTTTGTATAACCTGTAGTTTATTATTTTGGGTCTCGTTACATAAGAATGGAAAACTAGAACAATAATTTAAATGAGGAGTTACAATAGAATTTTATACAAGGTGCGTTGTCTTAGATCCAAGTTATTCCTAATCCTTTTTAAGAAGCCAACTTTTTTAGCAATTTTTTTAGATATGTAATCGAAGTGTTTGTCGAATTTTAATTTATCGTCTAATATTACACCCAGATATTCAATATTGTTAACCCTTTCTATATTTATGTTATCAATGGTTAGTATTGCATGTTCAGTTTCACCTTGACTATCAATAATCAAAAATTTAGTTTTCATAACATTCAGTTTTAGTTTATGTTTAACCAAAGCGTTACATTATTTAAGTCATTTTGTATCTCTTCAATGGCATCCTGTAAATTTTTTCTGGCTATATATAACAATCAGCAAATAATTTAATGGCACAATGCTTTAAAACTTTAACAATATCATTTATATATATAATGAATAACAATGGACCTAGGACAGATCCCTGTGGAACGCCTTTGCTAGTATGACGTGGATCCGATGTTATTCCACCATATTTTGTTACTTGCGTTCTTTCTGATAGATAATCAACAAACCAATTAATTTCTTTACCGTTAATTCCAATATTTCTTAATTTTTTTATTAATCTGTCTCTATCGATTGTTTCAAATGCCCTTTTTAAGTCTAAAAATACTGCAATAATTTTACTGTTTTTATCTCTATAATTTTTCCAATCTTGTATTACATAGTTAATAGCGGTTTCACAGGAAAATTTATTTCTAAAACCCGATTGTTGTCGAACTAATATCTGCTTTGTGTCAATATAATCAGTTAATTGCTCCTTTACAATGTATTCAAGTATTTGTTCATATTTGGGTAAGCAATTTATCGGTCGGAATTCGTCAAATTTTTTTGGGTTATCGATTTTCGGAATAGGAGTTATTACAGATGTCTTCCAAGTTTTGGGAAACACTCCACTATTCAGAGATTCATTGATAATTTGGACCATCGATTCGCCAATAACATTAATGGAGTCTTTGATTATATTTATTGTTATACCGTCTGGAGATTCTTTCGATTTCATGTTACTTAAGACTCTTTTTAAGTATGGTAAATCTATATTTTTAAACTTAAACTCTTCATCGGTGCATACAGGCCTGTCTATGTCTAGGTTGTTAACAGGACATTCTGGAATACTTTCGCTTATAAGATCTATGCTCGATATAAAGTGCTTGTTAAATTTGGTCGCTATATTCTCAATTTCTTCTTCATTTCCATCTGGGAAATCAATCGATTTTACAACTTCTTTTTGTTTGCCCTTTATGATTTCTTTTAGTGTGTCCAGGAGCAACTGACATATGAATCTATCCTTCCCACTATGCGGTGGACGGCGATTTTCCTATTTGAGAGATCAATTTTATTTTACATGAGGTCTACACAAGAGGCCCTGAGGAAAATAATTTCTCACAGAGCCTATTTCATCTTAGGGGATGCTGTGTGGAGGGGTTTTTAAGGAAAAGATGGAGAGGAGAGTTCTGGGAAGGAAAATGGTTTAAGGGGTGGTTAGGTATATGGTATTTGTCACCAATATGGCGGTTATGGTGTGAATAATGAATTACCTCTGTCGAAGCTTTACTGGGATTGACATAAACCATAGGGATCACGGGATGCATACTGTATAATACTCTGTTATTTCTTGAAAGATACACTCCAATTTATTGACTTTGATTGCCGTGATACTTGACTCTAAATTCAGAAGGGTTTTTTTGTTACACGAGATCGTAATGAAAGCAGTTAAGAAAGGATGAACGATGAGGAACGAACAATCCGGCCAGAGATCACAAAAGCAAGTGTCGAGCAAATTGGCTTGCTCTCAGATGTCAGAATGGGTAAAGTTAATCAACCGGCCACTCGTGGCGCGAAATTGCCAGTGCAATGAATAATATTATGAATTTTTAAAAAATAGATTTTTTCCCACTTTTATGACGATCTCCACAGGTATTTGGGGTTCAGTGTGTCCTGGTCATCCGCCTCCAAGACCTACTGCTAAATCACCAAACGTAGCGAACCACCTGGGGTGAGCTATGGCAGAGGTGTTGGTTATCCAATAAAGGTTCCCGGGGCGGCGGTACCCATTCCCGCCTCCCAAATGGTCTCCCTCAATCAGTCTCTCCCGATCTGGCCTGCCACGCAGTTGGTGGGCAGACTCACCTGCCGCCAAGATCCGGACAAATCTCACGAACACGGGCAACCCTGTTATGTCATCAAAGGTAGCGCGCCACTTGGGGTGACCTATGGCAGAGGTGTTGGTAATCTAATAAGTGGTTTCCGGGGCGACTGTACCCATATCAGCCTCACAAATTGAAAACATTATTCTCCTTTGCGAATATCCAATTCAAAATATATTCACAAAACAAGAATTACATCATCTTCGTCACCTTAAGGCTCTGCAACCGGGCCCGAAAAGAAGAAGATGGAGAGATACGAAATTACGAATGTTAGAGGAGAGCGCTAACATTTACAGCAACAAAATTGATGCGAAAATGTTTAATAAAACACGACTCGTTTAAAATAGAGCAAAAATCTCGCTGGCATTACCTTAAATAGCATTTAAAGAACACTGTGAATTTTTACATACATATAACTTTTAAAATAACTGAAACAAACGTGTTAATAATAATTTTTGGAGCATGCTTTGCGATTTTTTTCTATTGAGGGAATTTTATATAATTTGCGTTTCGGCGCGGGCCAAGTCTAGATATTATCTTCAAAAATAACATATATTTTTTTAAGAGCTTTAAAACTAACCTTGTTAATGAAATATGTAATAAATCGGTACAAATCCGCGTTGCGGGCCCTTAAATGTAATTTACTCGACCCAAAGCATAATCATTTTCATAAATAATTATGCTTTGGGTCCGTAATGCAAAACTCTTTTATTATTTTTATCACACTTTTAATAGAAACCTTTGTAATCGAAATCGAAATCTATTTTACTTTAGCTATTTTTTTTTACTTTAGCTCCACACAGGAGGCCCCGAAGAAAAAAATTCCCTTGGGGCCTACGTCATCTTTGGGGATATTACATGGAGGGTCTTTTTGGGAAAGGTAAGAGAGGAAGTTTTGGGAAGTAAATATCACCCCATGAACCCGGGCACCCCTAAGTCACCAACCATTGCGAACCACTTGGGGTAACCTCCGGTATGTGGTTCCCGGGGCGACGATACCCATACCGGCCTCCCAAATTATAACAGATATTTATTTAAATATTATTATTACACGTAATTCGAGATTTTATTCGTAGCTTGAATTTGCATTTCTCATTATTTGTTCACAATTTTACTTCAAATAAATTGAAAATGTAAAAAACTCTTTACAAAGTTTCAAAACAAGCAATATAATAATAGTGACGACGGTCCTCAGCATGTTAAACATTTTCTGCTTACTGTGATGGTAGTGAGAGATTTTCAAATATTGCGTAACCCGGAAAAGTTAGTCTTTCTGTAAAAAAAATATAGGTACTAAAGTCGACTTAAAAATTCTAAACCATTCTAACTAACTAAAACCGGACGAAAATCCAATTTTACATATTCATATCAATAGATGTCGGACCCTGCAATAAGGTTCAACTTTACATGGGATGAACTGTGAAAAAATATTAAATTGGATAGACAAAGAAAAAACCTTATAGGTACAACCCACTCAAAAAATTATAATAACTTATTCGACTTGTGGTAGAAATCGATTAATGGTTTTCAATTATGTTATACATTTGTGAAGGCCACTTTGAAAAGATAAGTTTTTAGATTTTATGTATTCTGTTTATTTAAATTTACGGCACAAAGTGCCATTTACAAACATGTGTTTATTTAATATTTTTTAAACAGTCGTAGTGCATTAAAGAATGATTTTTTTTAAATGACACGTAATAATAGAAAATAATATAAATTTCTAACAACTTAATAAAAGCATTACAAAGAAAGATAATAAAATCAACACACTTGTTATGTAATGATCTCGTTAAAATATGCATGGCTGAAATGTTTGATCAGTACAGCCTTGTATTCCGATAGGAAAATATTAAAAACATCAGCAACATTGGCATAAAAATTACCAATCTATTTATAACAGAATTCTAGCCTGAGACCGACGTATAGTTTCACAATAATATATAATAGGGACCCTTGATCTAATGGTAGGTACATGAAAGTGAATCAACTTTAATATTCAGAGCTAACTGATAATTTAAAATAAAAAAATTAGATCAAAAAAATTCTTCGGTCACTTAACTTCAACGATTTCAAAAATTGTAATAAAAAATCATTATTTATTGATTCTAACTGAATTCCAAGTCTAAAATTATTACACCTCAAATGTGTTGGACTCTTTCAACTCTTTCGTTGGGTGACCAAATTGTAGAGTTATATTCTAGAATGCTTCTAACGAGAGATTTGAACAGAATTTTTAATGTATGAATATAAAAAATTCTCACAACAGTCCTAACTGCTTCCAACTATGCAAGCAAATGGTACTCTGGCGTCACCAATTGGGTTAAGTTGTGAGGGAAGGGAACGGGGAAGCGAAGAACATGGTTGAAAGTAAGTTTAGTTGGGTCCTAGATATTTAGATCTGATTACCCTTAAACCATTTGAAACTCAATTCAATAATTTTCATCTCTCGCTTTGACAGTACTGCGACTATCTTCCACTTTCCTGCGACTATCTTCCAGCTGTGAAATCTGTTCAGCCTTTAGTCAGCTTGAATTCATAGTTGATAACACAATTTTTCTTGCAGTTCAATGTAAATACATCTCTGTGTATTTTCGCCGCCACTGCACGCTAGGCGAGGTACACGGGACAATACGCCATAATATTTGGGTACACTTCCCAACATTCCTCTTTCCCATCTCCTTTCCCTCCCCACTACCTTCAGCCTCACAACAACCCCAATTGGGGATGCCATATCCTCCCTGGCTCCAGAAGGTTGGGAGTAGTTGGGAAAACAAAATAAAATAAACATTTAACCCGCATACTCAGTTTGTTACAGAAGCCGATATAAAGAGTTGGCGATGCGAGGGCGGGATAGGCGGATAGGTGGATAGGCGGATAGGTGGATAGGCGGGTAGGTAGATAGGCGGGATAGGCGGCCCCTAATTACGTGCTAACGCGCGCGCTAATGTATCGCGAGAGGATCGCCCGCGCCCGCACCCCCGTTAATGCATGCATTAAGTATCGCCATAGGAAATTTATCGTTTTGTGCGAAATCGGCATGCGATAAAACCGGAGGGGGCGATATCGAAAACTCCAACTAAGGATTCAATAATGGAACAGAAATGTAATTGCTTTCGACTGCCATTTGAGATATTCAAAATATCATTCATCGATGTCCGTGATTTGATTGAAAATGTGATCTAGCTTGATACTTACAATTTGTTTTTATGGGGATCGCCGCCCCGGCAACCTCTTATTGTATAATCAACACCCCTTTCATATTTCATACCCCTGATTTTTTGTTTCAAATTTTCGATCGAGAGTCGCTAATATTGCATTAATAAATATTACAATTTAAAGTTGTTCCCATTAAGGTAAAATATGTTATAAAATTGTCATATAGCCCAATCATGGATTTGTTCCCCTACCCACCCACTCTACACTAATACCTACCCACCCAATCTACATTATTAAATAACAACGGCTCCACCCCTACCCTAATAAAACATTGTTCTAAACTGTCAAATTAGTATAAGCATTCCCTGACGAAGGAACGTTTGTTCCGAAACCGGTCGGATTTGCACATTTTATAAGTGGTTTATACAAAGTTGCATTGTTTCATTTTATTATAATGGATAACCACAAAGTAATAGCTACATTCAAAAATATAAAATATAAATACCTATCTTATTAATTTCACCGTCCAATGGTCGCTGGTGTAAAATTCAGCACATTTGATGTCCAAGTAGTTGATTGAGGTTCGATTCTGGACCGAAGCAATATATATTTGTTAAATTTGCATACGGTAGAGTTTATATATACCAACGTGTGTAGTTACCGATACATACGTTTATATTTGAAAATACATTTGTTTCTAATTTTTGCTTTGATTTTTCAGGGCTCTGCGCTAGGTATAATACTCATACTCATATTATACTCGTACTACGTAGGAACTTTGACACTTTTACAGTCATGACAATACCCATACGTTTGTTTTAAGCTGATAAAAAAGAAACAAAAAATTTATTATTTCTGGAATAAACTTAAGAATTTTTTTCGTGGTATTTAAAATGAACTAGGTAGATACGATACTATTGTACCCCCCAGCCAAGGGCACTCCTGTCCCGGTGAGACCGGTACCATGAAAGGCACTGATTTGTTAGGACTTGGAGCACATGCTCTGAGGATGGAAAGGAGGTTGGAGTTTAATTGACCGGTGTACACCAATATTGGAATTTAGGATGGGTAGGATTAAAGGAATGGATTGAGCATTATATATGTACTTTTTTTAATCCTTTCTTTATGTATTTTACTTCTTCTTGCCTATTCTTGGGTTTTCTTTGATCTTCTTGTTTATTTCTGCCTTTTCTTGGCTGTTCTTGCCTCTTCTTGGATCTTCTCGTCTCTTCTAGGCTTTGGTCAGCTCTTGCTACTTTTCGTCTCTTATTGTCTTTCTCTGGCTCTTCATGCTTCTTCTTAGATCTTCTCGTCTCTACTTATCTCTTCTTGCTTCATCTTGGATCTTCTCGTCCCTTCTCGGCTCATCTTGTCTCTTCTTGCTTCACCTTGTGTCTTCTGGGTTTTTACTCGCTCTTCTTGGTTCTTCTCATGTCTTCTGGGCTCTCTTTGGCTCCTCTTGTCTCTTATGGTCTCTTTTTGGCTCTTTTGTACCTTCTTTCATCTTGAAAAAAAGTTGTAGGTGATCATTATTATTTGTACTTAACTTAAAAAAATATTTTTTTTGGTATTGAAGATTACTCATAATAATTAGTTGATTGTATCGCACATGGAAACGGTTACAGTCCGCCCTTTTTCTGTGAAGAGTATATATTTTAACGAAGAAACTTTTGTAAAGACGCATTCAATAATTTTTTTTTAAATTAATAAACTTTTATAAAATATTACAAATGGTACGATTCCATTTGTTATCGCTCCAAATTGGTGCTGTCTTTATTAGATGATAGTATCTCAAAGGGAAAGTTCGCCCTACCGAATACAAGTTTGCCCACCCTTATCAATACGACTGTTGTAGCTACAACACGTTTCTACTGAATAAAAAATAAAAACAAAAATCTCACAATAGCTTCTTAAAGCAGTCATCCCAAAATACTGACAAATCAATTCAAGCATTCCAGCTGGGGTAAAAAAAATAAAACGATATCTTTGCTTTATTTCTTCGTACGCCTCGAGTAAAGAAATACAAAGTTTCATAAAAAGATGGTCATAATATTCTTTCGTCTCATTCTTCACATCTCTCCAACAAGTCCCCAACGCATTGTTGGGAGGGCCCAGAACTCATACCTTATTGGGTTCAGGGATCCCAGTTCAGTGATGCGGGGGAGAAAGAATTCTTGAATTTCCCACCATTTGGGCTCAACTCACGATCCTTGGGGAATTGGACATTTTAATATGGAGGATGACAGGAAATTATTGGAAACGCTTGTGAAAAAAAGTAGTTTAAAAAAGGTAAAACTTCTATTATTTGTAATTAACAAACGATTTGCTGCATTCTCAATTTGTTTCATTCTTCTTACATCGATAAAAAATATTAAATAAATTACTTTACACAGGGGCGTAACGATAAACTTTCATAGCTACAGTTAAGCTGGTTTTATTAAATATATTTTTAGAAAAAATATGCCTCGCCTCCATGGTCGCAGGTTCAAATCCCGACGTGCGCAAGTAATTTTAATTGACTGATTTGTGATATTTCACAATTTAATGCTTTAAAAATAATATAAGGTATTCTTACGGCTCGTACCCGAGTGGAAGATACTCACATTATCGCCCTGGTATAAGACTACCTTTCCAAATTAAAACGTTGCTTGAAAAGGCTTTAGCCGTGTTCGGTGACTAGATCAGAATAGCCAAGTATTTCCCCGCCTTTCCCTTACCCAACTCCATCCTCTCCACTATTTTCTTCAGACTTACAACGTACCCCTTTTGGGGATGCCATTGTCTCAGTGGCTCTCCCACTGGTTGCGAGCAGTTGTGGGGTATTCACATTAAAAATTTGTGGGATATTCAGTTCAGCAAACACACTATTACGCCAAAAATGTCTTTAAAATTGTCCATAATCTACAAGATACGCAGTTGCAGTCTCGACCCGTGGATGTTTTACGATTTCGTCAAAAAGAAAAGTTTTCATTTCTGAAAATGCTTCTGATAAATGTTTAATCTTATAATTCATTTTTTGAATACATCTACTAAAATCGTATAATTTGTTTTAACAAGTTGTTTAAATTTTGTAAAATGCATTGTTTCTGACTGAAAACAGTGAAAAGCCTTCAACCCTGATTTTAAATTTTTCACATATTTCAAAAAATTTCAATACAGATTTTTAATAAAGTGGTATTTTAAAAAAGAAACTTACCCCAAAAGTTTATGAAAGAGTACGCCATAATAATGAAAATATTGCTGCAGATTATTGCAACTCTTTAACACCGAAATTATTCTTGAATATTTTTTCCTGGTCAAATTACGAAATTACGTCTCAATTCTTGACACAATCAGATGAAAATTAAACGTAAATTCAAAACAAATTGAGTTCATTGAAAAAGAATCAGTCACTACCCGTAGACATACAACCGAAATTAGGATGTTTGATGTTAAGGGTGTAAAAATTCCTACCAAAAACTTACAGTTAGTAAAATCGTTGGAAAAGTCATGACGCGCCTCTGACAGTGAGTGTTGCAGGGTGTTTGTTGGGTGTAGGGCGAAGAGTGTAGGGCTGTAGGCTCCACACCAGTGGGACGCGGTGCTGCCTTGCCGAGCGCGCGCCGGAGCCGGTTGTTCGCGTCGTAAACGGAACGGCGGAGCAGCGCACTAAAAAGCGACAAACTTCTTTTATTCAAATGTAAAGTTACGCTCTCGGGGCGTGCGTCTCCGAGTTGCGTTGTTATGGCCGAGGACAAAGGCAGGGAAAGGAAACCTTTTATATTCCAGTCAAATGAGAAACTAATAACTTAAATACCAGTATGTACATACAATAAACCATCTAAATCTGGCGAGTTACGTATGATATCACACGTACCCTAGTTTTATTGGTTAGCAGTAAGGCCATACACACATGCGTTCGTATGAAATCAATAAACACTAAAATAAATAATTAGCAAGAATACAAAAACATTAATACTTGTGAAATTCGAAAACAGCGCCACATCCCACGATATTGACGGTTTATATAAGCGCCGAAGGTCTAGTTCTGTCAGACCCCGCCAATCAATCACAGGGCGTTTATGTCTTTTAAATCGATTTATTAGTTGTATAAACAAACATGTGTATTCAGAATAAGAAAGAATATAATTCAGAATGGAAAGCTTTTGTTGATACATAAGAATAAGAACATATTTTATAAACTATAATTTTTTTTTTCGTTATTTGTTTTTGGGGTGTTATGCCGTGTTGCGCTACCTCCTTCTTTAGCCAAAGTTTCGGACATCGTAGCAGTGTCCATCATCCGGTAGATGTACACATCTACTGGATCTGCCGGATCTACCCTGATGATGGACACTGCAACGATGTCCGAAACGTTGGCTAAAGAAGGAGGTAGCGCAACACGGCATAACACCCCAAAAACAAATAACGAAAATGCTTTTGGCCGTGAAAATCTTAAAACTTATCTATAATATTTTTATGTCAAGTTCCTTACTACGTTAAATATATTATTGAGCCATTTACCTACTCCAGAAAATATGAAAGTGTGTGGACAGAATTATATAGAAATGGGTTTGTTTTATTAAATAATTATTTATTATGATAACATGAGCAGTTGATGTTGGCAGCAGGAGAACGAGTCGTTTCTTCGTCTCATGTTTTTAAGTCGACTCGAATGTGGAACCATTTACCGGCATCTGTTTTTCCTCATTTATATCTGCAGGCCTCTTCAAACCCTCATTAATACATCCCTTTCTAAAGCCCCTGCTTCAACCTGCCTCACAACGCTACCCAACTGGAGATTATTAAAGAAGATAAGCAGATTTAAACCAACACCAACAAAGCTTGGCATCTGAATTGTGCTTCATTGATGTTAATCATATCGATATTCGAAGTGATTCCATTTAAAACAAGACAGCTCTCCCGACTTGCATGACCATTGGCAAGTTAGTTCTGCAAGCCGGAAGATAAAATGCCGTCAGTGACGGATATAACCATCGGCAACATAGAAAGTAACGCTCTCCATGATAGTCTAGTTTTCGAACCATCCACGAATCAGACTGAATAAATGTATAAACGTGGGAGTCCGGAATGAATTGGTAACTCCGCAGTTCAATTATTCCTTTTAGTCAGTCGATCGGTAGAGAGGGAAATCTGCTACAGCACTTAAACTCACACAATCCAATTTAATAGTAACCCAGTCTCTGTGATATTTGGCTATGTCTCCTGTTTTCACTCACAAATAGCTGAGATTTGATCCCAATAGAGCGGGACATTGGCACCATAGGTGATTTATCTCTTCATCTTCTTAGAATTTCCTCTATCTATTGATATATTTAATTCCCGACAGCTGCAAGTGTCTCATTAGATGTCAGTGTTCCTAGTCCTGGTGTAGCCCCACCAGTTCTGTCAATGAATTTCTATCCATATTCTAGCCTGGTTTGAAAAGGATCTGTGATTCAGAGTGCCCTCTCCCATTCTTTCCATTGCTGGGATTTGACCCACTTTTCAACATGTAGTTTGGTATTTGGTACAGCCGGATCGAAACCCATAAGCATTGCTCCCGGTTAGTTTTTGATTTTTCACCAAAGAGAAACCAAAGAATCTTCACTCCAGAATGGCGCTATCTATAAGCATTGGATAGGTACTTGCCCAGGCATCGCAGATTAGATCTTCCGCTAGCTATGTCCTCCATCATTGCACGAAACACTTTTCCACTTTTTATAACGGTAGTAGAGAAAGATATCAAATATTTTCTGATTATTCCTATCTTGAGGATGTTTATCTTTACTTTAAAAAAATATTAGGATCAAAACGGTAGGTTTCAGTAGGTCACCAACCGAAGGTGGCGCATCTCTGCAGAAGGTATTACCTACGCGTGGAGGATTTTTTATGCGAAAAATGTTTTATTAACTTTAAAATGACCCCCGCTGCGCCGAGCCGAGGGGAAATCGGGGCTGGCAGCGCACTCATAAAAATAATCACGCGCTACACGGTGCGCTGCCAAGGAGCATTAAACGTGGAACCCCGATATAACGTTTTCCGCAATTAAGGATGGCATGGAAGTCCCCAAACTTCCCTCAAATCTTTTCCTCGAGTTAGGCAAGAATCAAAGTATGAATTTTTTAATTATTATAATATATTTTAACTAAAATATTCTTTAAATCATAACAGTATAAACTCTGATTCCATGACAGTTGATCCCCCGATAGTTAGCCCTCCGGCATACATATATACAAAATACAGTCGGCCTGGGGAAAATACTGTATATCTGCTTATACAAAATATAACTAAGTGTCCCCAAATGGTTGTGCTGAGAGCAGCGTACAAATACAAAAAATCGACCCTGCAAATAAATTCGTTTGATGTCCATTCCATCTTAGTTTTAATTAAGGTATTTTTGAAGTAGTCTCCTTCGACCTCCGTAGTCCAGTGGGTAAGACTCTTGACTCACAATCCGGAGGACGCGGGTTCGAACCCGGCATGCGCAAATAAATTTTATTTGATTAATTTGTGTTATTTCACAATTAATTCATTTAAAATAATGTATAGTATATTTGCGGCATGTTCCAGAGTGGAAGATACTTTCAGTATCGCCCTGGTGTAAGACCACCATTCAGAATTGAAACGTTGCTTGAAAATGGCTTTAGCAGTGTTTGGTGACCAGATCTGAATAGCCAGGTACTTCCCAACCTTCCTCTTCCACACCTCCTTCCCCTCCCCACTACCTTCAGCCTCACAACATACCCCAATTGGGGATGCCATAGTCTCACTGGCTCCAGACGGGAGCAGTTGAGATTCTTGTGCGGTATTCACTGTAAAAAAAAAAAAAGTCGATTTTAAGTTTGGAAATTGGTAAATAAATTTAACTTTATAATGGATACAATTTCGGGGGCTAACCTTTGGAGAATCAACTGTCAGGTAAAGTTGTACTAATAACTTGCACGATGACAATAAATATACAACTTTCTTCAAATAAAAGCTTTAAATTGTAATATTATGATATTAAATTTGTTTTCGTGATTCGATATTTTCCTTCCGCGGTTCAACAAAACAAGCGAATTGCAAGATAATACCTGTCATGTAAATAAAAACATTTTTTTTTTTAATTGAAAGAATAGATAATACATATTATAATCAACAAACAAGTCCTGCTAAGCCAATTGAATTGGCTTGCCAACAGGTGCTTATATTTTAGTTACATATACATTTTTTAAATTTAAAATTTACATCAATCAATGAACTAACTAAACAAAACTACTGAAGATTTCTAAAAGTTTCATAATTTTTTTTAAGGATTTCGAGGTAAATAATTTGTTTTAATTTTCAGAAAATTTTGGTCATCCATAGACATCAGAATTCAATAGACCGGAAGATACAGATGAGGGGTAAAACCAAAATATGGGGGGCGAAGAGAGGAAAAATGACTGTGATTCGTTAAAAAATCAATCTGACACATTAATAGGCATCTCGCATTATAATATCACCATTTAGTTCTTAAAAGCAAAATCTGCTGAATGAATAGACTTTTTTATATGTGAGTGCGAATTGCTTGCCACGTTAATAACATATTTGCTAAGGCCAAATGAATGGCCCCGAAAAGATTCGCCCCAATTCACATAGCAATATTTTGTTGCCGTGTTTAGTTAAGACACTTTTACAAATGTTTCATAATTTACTTACCCCTGTAACCAGCGACGAGCACACTGGAGAACCGCCCACATTCGCTATGTCCATATAATATGTGGGTATAATATATAACACAAGCTACCGTTTTTGGCGTATTATTTCGTAAAATGTATGGATGTTACTTCCGCGCTGTTCAGGACAAGAATGATGACGTCACATATTTTAGATTCAAGCGAGGCTCTCTCCCCTCCCCACGGAGCGAGCTGGCTCCAAGGAGGAGCTCCAGCTGGCTCCATGGGGAGGGGGAAATAATACGTTTTTATCACTTAGGGCAGGTCCAGATATATTCATATGTCCGTGAGGTCATCCAAAAAATTGGACTGGCTGGCCGTTATTTGTGAATCGTCGAGTTATTTTACCGATATTGATGGATAAAATTATGTGTAGAAGGTCCATAATGTTAATAAACTATAATTAAAAACAGCCCATGAGAAAGAAAATAAACTTAAATTTTGTATTTGTACGAAATAACTTATTTTAATTAAATAAGTTATTTTTGGGTTATTTAATTTTATTTTATTTTTATTAAATAAGTTATTTTTAAAATAACTTATTTATATTAAATAAGTTATTATAATAAATAACTTATTTTTATTAAATAAGTTATTTTTAAGTTATTTAATTTTATTTTATTTTTATTAAATAAGTTATTTAGGCTCCTTTGTACGAAATAACTTATTTTTATTAAAATCTGCAGTTCAAATATCACGGAGAAGCGATTTTTACTTTATATGTACGTTTTAATAAGGAAGTCACTTTATGGAAAAAAAAGTTTATGTGATATTTCATAAACATAAAAAAATGATAATTTTATTTTAGTTCGAGTATTTTGAAAGTACCTCGTAATTATGTTAAGTTCAACAAATTTATAGTGCGTCTGGAAAGTCGTAGAACAAGAGGAAAACAGGCCTTCTAGCACGGTCGATCAATAAGGATTGATAGGATAACTTTCGGTATTTTCTCATAGGAGATAATTTCCCTAGGAGACCTGCAGATCGCTAACGTACAAAGAACAGTTGACATCGAATAAATTAAGAACACTTAGTCATTGTGAACTATTACTTAGTCTTTGGCGATCTTCAGTCATGCTAGGGAACGAAGAGGAGTTGCCGAAAGTTATCCTATCGATTGACTGTGCTAGGGGGTCTGGTGAATCTGCACCACATTTAGGATGGGTTAAAAGGACGAAAAACTTGAACAATTCATCAATTATTTCAGGTTGTGGGTAAGTTCTATTCAAGTTCTGTGATTATTTCAGTTATTTGATGCTAGGGGATATTTTATGTCTAGTCAGAGTATGATATCATATGTATATGTAAATTTTTATGCAGCATCGCTTTCATTGATCAAATCATAGTACATACAGTTTCGTGCTGTGTTGATGAATGGCGCTTTATCCAAACATTATTATTATTATCATTAATTGGGCTACAATGATTATAATAACAGAATTAAAAAAACCTCGAAATTAGCAGATCAAAAATAAATCTTTTTCCCGTTTTCCGCTTCTACTATGAATATCCGGACACTGTGCAAGAGAAACCTAATTGCACATCTCTCTGCGGTGAATTAATATTATTATAATATTATTATTAAGTATTGGTCGTATCTGTCAGAGACCCAATCTGTTCAACTGCGCAAAAAGCTTTGCACTCGAAGATATTATTATATTTGATTATCCGAACAGTATGCAAATAATAATTTGGATCGATCGATAAGCTCTTATTATTATTGGTGACATTAACAATGACTAATAATACTTTGTTTGTTTCGAGACAATGATTAAAATCCAGCACACAGATTAAGGACAAACAAATAAAAATAAAAACATGCATTTATTAATGATAATTATACGTGATAAAGGTGATTCACCACAAAGTGCAATGAATTCGCCACTCACCTGCATAATGCATCATCCGCGATGCACTTCGTTCAGATAAGGATTGTCTGGAAAAACCTTGAAAATTTAAATTAAAATTATATTACGTTGTAGAACTAACCTACTTAAAATCGACACTATCAACAATATTGTTTCTAATCCAATGGTTCTTAACCTTGTTGAAGGTATTCAACCAGTTTCATATGCGCATTCACAGCACCCTTCTTAATTGGAAATCGAACCAAATCATATGAGACGGGGGTGTGTCTTGACCTCCGCCGAACCCGCGAGACTGATTAACCGAACCCCTGGGGTTCGATCGAACCCAGGTTAAGAACCGTGGTTCTTATCTCTCCCTCAGGCTAATTTGTTCGCTTTTCGGAACAACGCGTACAGGTCTCATAGAAATCGTTGTCTCCCTTACTATCATTGTTAATAATCAAAAATTTTAACAAAACAAAAAAACGACTTAAAAAAATACACTTAAAAGTAAAAAAATAATTTCGTATTCTTCTACAACTTAATAATCAACTTACTTTTTCCATCAATATGTAGGTACGATTGTTATTTTTGGAGTCGTTGTCAGCCAAGGTAGGTTTGTAACTACATACATAGTTATACATGAGATGTGCTTGTGTCGCACGCGCGACTTGGCGAGGTGAGAGGCGAGAGCGGGCCGTGGCGGGAGGGGAGCTGTCAAGGTACGCCGGGCAGGGTACATTGGCTGACACCGACTCCAAAAATAACCAATATCGGTTCACCCAGTCGAAAGTTCTGAGGTAACAAACCCTTTACGAAGTCGTTTAAAAAGATGATCTTAACGGTGTTGGAAAGAGAAAACATCACGCTTTATATTCAAATCTAAAAGTTTACCACAAAATAATTAAAAAGTACATCTTTATGAAACCAATCTTTCCGACAGCAATTTAAAAAAAAATTTAACATGGTGATTTTTTTATTTATCATTTTTACATCTTAATATTACAGAATAAGTCAACCAATTATTCATCCTTATGAACTTAACAACTCTACCCTTACCTCTGTCGAAGAAATTAGTGACTTGGGCATAACTTTCGACTCTAAATTAAACTTCATATCCCATATAAACTCAATCTATAATAAAGGTATCAAAATGCTTGGCTTCGTTCTTAGAAATTCCAGAGGTTTCAAGAATATTTCAACTTTAAAAATTTTGTATACATCCTTAGTACGTAGTCAAGTCGAATATAACTCCTCGATCTGGTCCCCCCATTTTAAAATACATTCAGATTCAATCGAAAAAATTCAACACAAATTCTTAAGATATATTAATTTTAACCTCGGTATTCCCATTGAAAACATAAATTATAATTACTTGATGAAAGAATTAAATTTACTAAGACTGTCAGATCGAAGAATTATATCAGACTTAATATTAATGTTCAAAATTGTAAATGGTAGAATAGACAGTCCTGATCTAACTAAGCTCATTGAATTTCATATTCCCACGAGAACCACTCGTTCTAAAACCCTTTTTAAATGTAACAATAATCGGACTGAGTATACGAAACACTCACTTTTACCTAGGTTGCATGAAGTTACTAATAGATATGCAGATGTGATAGATCTATTTAACTGCACGGAACAGAGGTACAAGACGGCTATGCTATCATATTTTTTTAGTCACTATTAATTTTATTTCTATTATAGATTTTTGCATGTAAATGTATCTCTGGTGTCACTTCCCAATGTATCGTCACAATTAACTGTTATACATACACTGTTTTACCATTACTAATATTTTGAATATGAATTTGTGACATGTAATTAATGTTTATGGCATACTTATGCCGTGTGTATTAAATAAATATATAAAACAAAGTCGGGTTAGTTACACTATTTATAACTCGAGATCGGCTGGACCGATTTTGATGGTCTTTGATTTGTTGGATTTGTCTCCGCCCCGGATAACAGATAATAAAACATCGCAAAAATTCACGAAAAAGAAAGTTATGAAGAAAATTATGTTTTTCATACATTTTGTATGGAACGAATTTTCATATTTTCAAAGAAATGCAGCAATATTGTGATAGGTAATATTTAACTGTGCGTGAATTCAAAAAATTCAAAAACGTCAAATGTCAATGGGCTGATTGTTTTGCTTTTGTTCTTACTCATATAATGCTGCCCCTCTTTCTTACACACTAAATGTCGATAGTCGAAAATAAGACAAACGGTAAACGTATGTCTCTGCACCCCTCCAAAGGAAAAATACAATAATAATAAATCTCTGAAATTAAAAGCATTTTTTTTACGTAAGCTGTGTGGAGGGTCTTTTTAAGGAAGGGTAGGATAGGAAGTTCTGGGAAGGAAAAAGGCATGAGGGATGGGTAGGAATCTGGAGGTCAGTGTACCCGGGAGTGAATCCATCCCTCCAACTGCGGTGCAAGGTCTTTGCCTTGACCGGAATTGACCTTTTACCTTGACCTTTCCAACCGGACTCTTTCGAACCATTGGTGGAGAGAATCCGGCTGGAAAGGTCAAAAGGCCTCCCTCAACCAGTCTCTCTCGATCCGGCCCGCCACGCAGCAGGTGGGCAGACGCATCAAAAGACCAAGACCCGCACAAAAGTCACCCCATGAACCCGGGCACCCCTGCTAAATCACCAAGCGTAGCGAACGGTTTGGGGTGACCTATGGCATAGGTGTTGGTTATCCAATAAATCGTTCCCGGGGCGGCGGCACCCGTACCCGCTTCCTTTCAAAAATTCCCGTAAGGAAGTGGAAAAGTAAGAAAATCACAAAAAATATAAATCTGTACACAACGCCATCTCTGATACTGACAAAAACAAAACACGGGCAGTTGGGCATCGATAATTGCTTCATTGTAAAACTTAATTTAATTCAAGTTATTGATTCTGAGGCGGTACGAAGTTCGTCGGGTCAGCTAGTCAAAAGATAAAAAAAAAGTGAGGTGATGATAACGCATTTATTGCATTTGTCAAGTATGTGTTTGTTTTTTTTTATTTACTAGTAATTTTAGTTAGAGCCATTTTTATAACTTTCAACGGGAGCGATTATGGTCGAAAAATGAACCACTTTTATTTTTCAAAATTGGACTACATTTTTCTACCATTCGTAAAACATTTATTGCAATTATTTAAAACATTTCCCCGGCGAGCCATTTATTTTAAAACGAAGCTATTGAAATGGTTTATCTATTACTAGCAGACCCGGCCACACGTTGCTGCGGCTAACGAAACACAACGCCATTACCCAATTTTTATAAAATCCACACCACCCGCTTGCCAGCTGCCCGCTGCCCGCTGCCTGAATTGAATATTTGAATTTATCGGCTTTTCTCTATTATAATAAGCATTTCTCTACTATAATTCCAATTACATGGTTGTTTTTAATAATAAATAGATAAATTTGAAATCATATTCATCACCTTTTAAAGACGGTTTTTAGCATTCGGATACGTTCAGAAATATTCCATTTATTTGAATTTTATTGCAAAGCGGAAATATTTTGAGCTTCCGATAAAACTGACCCGAGGCCTGAAGGTTAATCATAATATACGCGGTATTAATACCGCGTCACCTCGCTTGGATCAAGTTTTCTAACTCACATTTTTTCACAAATGACCTTTGAATTCAAAACCATTTTTTTGCTAACCAAAATGATATTCAGAATCATATGTGTTGAATTTTCTTAGATACTTGTATGAAGAAGTTCTAAAACAGAACTCCTTTTATTTTACAAGGTTCTAACTTCACTTACAATCTGTATTTTGTGTGTATCTGACAGTTGGTCGTTGTTATGAGGCACATTGCAGTTCGTCACTTTGGTTGGACAGGGTTCTAAATTTGCTTTACCATCTTCTACGGGAACAATGTTTGCAATCACGAATTTTTTAAACCTATTTAACAATTTTTGATTTTGGGGTTCAATCTTGTGTACAGTGTTTTAGTTCACCATATTTTAATGTAAAATGTTTAAATCGGACGTGGTACTAGTAAGGAATTGCATTATGTAGTTAGAACCTTGTGCAATGAATTATTTTACCCTGACTGGTTACATTCTTTCTGCATGTTTAGGGATGTTCTAAAATTTGGGAGGCGGGTATGGCTACCGCCCCCCCCCCCCCCCCGGGAACCGTTTAATGTACGACCAACACCTCTGCCATAAGACATCCTAAGTGTTTTGCTACGTTTGGTGACTTAGCAGGAGTTCCCGGGTTCATGGGGGGAGGTTTGTCCGGGTCTTGGCGGCGGATGCGTCTGCCCAACTGCGTCTACCTGCGCGGCAGACCAGATCGGGAGAGATACCTTTTGACGTCTCCAGCAGGGCTCTCACGGAACATGCATGTAGGGATGGAATAATTCATCCGTCATCCCTGGATACACTGACCCTAAGATTCCTACCCACCCCTCATTCCTTTTCCCTTCCCAGAACATCCTCTCCTTCCTTTCCTAAAAATACCCTCCACACAACATCCCCAAAGATTACATAGGGCTTGAAGGGAATTATTTTCTTCAAGGCCTCCTGTATGGAGCTGTTGTAAAAAATATGGTAAGTGTACGTTTTAAAAAACATGTTTAACTAAAATACTTTGCACAAGATTCAACCTTAAAATCAGAAATTGTTAAATGGATAATGAGAAATCGTCTTTAAAAACTTTGACACCTCATTTGCAAACAGTGCATAAACATTGCCAGTGGCCTGTTTCTCGTTCTCAGATAGAACTACTGTCTATATATATATTTGTGTAAATTTGTATGTATACGTAAGTGTATGTATGTGTGCATGTATATATGTGTGTCATGTGTACGCATCTAAGAGTATGGCCTAGTTCCATGGTACGCATGCTTGTGCACGCGTATGGATACATATATGCATGTGAGGGTTTATGTATGTGTACATGTATTTGTACATGTATGTATGCATGCACATTTACAAAATATAAACAAGAATTATGTTTTTAGTATGATCTAATAATCTTTTGCATAACTTTTCTCTTTTATTTTCTATGTTCTAGTTTCCATTAAAAAAAATAATAATAATAATTCTCATTATAAACTTTCTACTATAATTTTTCCAATTTCCAACATGTTGACGTATTTAATCCATTTGTTCACACTAGACACCACGAAGTACAAAACTATATTCCATTTATCACCATGATGCAGGCAGCCGACTAGTATGGTGATATAATGTATCATATATATGAAAAATTTTAATGTAATTTATAAATAAGAAAAATTAAAAATATATTTATAAACAAGTGTAGATAGAACACCGTCCGACTGAGGTGTCGACTGATTGATCAATTTTCTGAATTGCTTTGTGGAGCCGATTGGAAATATTTGATTTTGGAAATAGAAGACTTCGTAGTAAATGAAACGATCTTGATCTACAAA
Organism: Limnephilus rhombicus; assembly: GCA_929108145.2. Lineage (NCBI taxonomy): Eukaryota > Metazoa > Arthropoda > Insecta > Trichoptera > Limnephilidae > Limnephilus > Limnephilus rhombicus. The sequence continues at coordinate 47,810,861 of OV815283.1, forward strand.
AATCATCAATCTGAACGAAGATCACGACTTGGCCGAATAATTGTATTTATTCAACCAATCTAAAGAAACTTAACTTCGACTCAAATTAAAGATTTATTCCACTAAACCGTGGTTCCATCAATTCTTACAACCTAAATTTCTTTACTGCTTCTTATAAAAGTCGGATGTTGCTCCATTTTCTCTCGACCAGCAGTAACTAGATTGTTTTCACCAGTACGTATGTGGTCTACCGCGTATACTTCGGTTTTCCTACTCTAATTAAATCACCTTTGTGTTGTTTTCCCCCTTTAATCTATTCTTGTCTTTTTCTGTAACCCAAACCATTCTATCCCATAATCTGTAGGATATTTCAAATTATGTCCTCTGCGTGCGAACTGTATCTAAATATCTCTAATCATCATTCATTATATTATGTTATTATTATTGTTATACATAGTATAAAATGAAGTCGCTCAAAATGTATGTGCGCATAGATCTTTTAAACCACGCAACGGAATTTCATGAGGTTTTCACCAATAGATAGAATGATTCAAGAGGAAGATTTATATGAATAATATATGCTTATTATAGTAGAGAAAAGCCGAGAAATTCAAATATTCAATTCAGGCAGCGGGCAGCTGGCAAGCGGGTGGTGTGGATTTTATAAAGGTTGGGTAATGGTATTGTGTTTCGTTACCCACAGCAACGTGTGCCGGGTCTGATGTAAATAATAAAATATTGTTCGTAATATATTTGATTTTAACGCAGCATCAAATTTATTGGTAAAGTGCTGTGTAAATGTAATTTTGCATCAGTTGCCGATGGATGAATCTATCGTTAGTAATAAAAAAATTATTTCAAGAGTTCTTTTTTTACATTGGCTTCTCACAGGGAGCTCTGAGGAAAATAAATCCCTTCAGATCATCTTTGGGGATGCTGTGGGGAGGGTCTGTCTAGGAAAGAAAGGGGAGGAAGTTCTGGAAAGGAAAAGATATTAAGGGTGGGTAGGAATCTTGCGGTCAGTGTCCAGGAGTGACAGACGAATGAATATATCCCTCCCACTGTGGTGCAAGGCGATATTCCAAGAGAATCCTGCTCAAAAGATCTTCCTAAATTTGTCTCTTCCGATCCGGCCTGCCACACAGTTGGTGGACAGACGTGTGCACCGCTAAGATCAGGACAAACCTCAACCATGAACCCGCGCACCCCTACCAACTCACCAAATGTAGCGAACCACTTGGGATGATCTACGGCATACGTATTGGGTGGCGATTACCATAATCGCCTCCCAAATTGAAATATTTGACCAATGAACTCCAATCGTAATCGTAAAAATGTATATATATTGAGTTATGAATACAATAGGCAGAAAATATACAGAATCATACTTACCTGGGAGGTATGTTATGTTTAGGTTATGCAATTTGCAATATAAGGATAAACTTATTTTTATATGATATTTTTATCTTACTTACCTTACCTTACCTTAAGGGTGGCACATTCCGTGGTAATAAATGAATGTTTATCATATTTTGAAAAGTCAAATACAAAGACTCTACCAGCATGTAAAGTAGGTACCTACTGTTCAAAATTGTCGCGTAAAAGACTCTAATGTCGTACTAAAATGGGGCATTTTGCGAAAAAAATCTTTACATCTACAATAAAAAGGCAAGAAGGGAAATCCCACAAAGCTAAGAGAAAGCTCGCGAATAAATGCGCAAATCGCGCACGGATCGGCAATTTCCAAGAAGAAAATAGCGACGCTATTTAACTTTATGGATTCCCACCCGAAGCACTTAATGTGTGGTCTATGGTTCGACACCAACGTCAACGACTTGCCCTTTAATTATTATAACTTATAACGCAAAAGTATACGAACGTTTCTTGAACTTAACGACAAACGATGTGGTATTTCTACATAATCTTCACTACACCAAGTGCTTCAAGTGATATTGTTCATATACATGATTTGGTATTTTAGGGGAAAAAGTATTATAGTGATTAATTTTGGGTAATCATTCCGTTTTGCGCTTCCCATTTCTTTAGTCAACGTTTCGAAGGCGTTATAGTGTCTACCATCTGCCCTGATGATGAACATAGTATCGCACATAGTAACGTTAACAACTCAAGAAGTAGAAAGCGCAACAAAGCATAGTTAAACAAAAATTAATTACGATAACGCATTAAAACTATCAAAAACATCAATTATAATACATCGAACAGTATTGATACGGTAACTTCTGCGTGGTTGAATTTGTCTGCCGCTACGCTATACGCGCCGCAGTACAAATAACATCTGTGTACATATAATTCAACCAAAGCTACTGTTATAATTCGGTTTCGAATTCAATAATTCGTCACAAGATGTCGCTACTTTTTTCAGAAGGTCGGATGGGGACGTCTCCCCTCTACGAATTCGTGAATATTTTATTTTTTTTACATGAGCTCCACACAGGAGGCCCTGAGGAAAATAATTTCGCTCAGGCGCTATGTCACCTTTGGGGATGCTGTGTGGAGGGTTTTTTTAAGGAAAGGAAGGAGAGGAGATTTCTGGGAAGGAAAAGGGTTTAAGGGGTGGGTAGGAATCTGGGGTTCAGTGGGTCCTGGTCATCTGCCTCCAAGACCTAGACCAACCTCACCCCATGAATCCGGACACCCCTGCTAAATCACCAAACATAGCGAACCACTTGGGGTGACCTATGACAGAGGTGTTGGTTATCCAATAAAGGTTCCCGGGGCGGCGGTACCCATTCCCGCCTCCCAAATTGTAAAAGAATATGTAGTATCTCTCCGGGTATGGAAAGATTAACGGTAATACATGCGGTATCAAGCGGCTATATATTACATATGACGTCATTACTCTGCGTTGGTTACATAGTCCCGGTGACTAGCTACACTGGAAGAAAGTGGATTTGAGGAACGGGCTGTTTTTGAAACCAGTTCCTATTGGATTTATAAAATGGTCACCAACACTAACTGGGCGAAGCCGAACCAAAAGCCGCCAAAACCTGCGGAGCGGGTTTTTAACAGTTAGTTTTAATTTTAACGATTTAATTCACTTCGTGGCGTCATTTTAATCCTAACTAATATCGTAAATTCCTTCGTGTGTTTGTTTGTTTATTTGTAATTCTTTGACGTAGCGTCAGAACGACCAATCAACTTGATTTTTTCCCTGGACTTTTCCCTGGAGAGAAGCGATAAAACACATAACCATAGATATGATTTTAGATTTTCACTGCCAAAAGTATTACAGTGAGATATGATTGGGGTATTATGCCATGTTGCGCTACATCCTTCTAAAGCCTTTATATGTCTTTATGTCATCACATATCTGTCCTGATGATGGATTCCGAAATGCCGTATAACTATCCGAAATGTAGGATAAAGAAGGGGGTAGCGCAACACGGCATAATACCCCAAAAATAAATCACCATAATACTTACCTATAGTAAAATATTTAATCGAAAAATATTTTATTGGTTATTTCAAAATTGGAGCTGATTTGTGAGAATTTAGATTTTAGACTCACCGTGGTTTCCCTTGGACTGAGAAGTGACATAGGCTACACTTGATCCCGGAATAATATTTCATTCCAGTGGGAATATTCTTTGTTCAATAATTTCTCCATAATACCAAGCGAGCGAAGCCGCGGATAAAAGCTAATGAAATATTTGTATCTTACAAATAGTCCATAATCATTATGATGAAAGACAAACTATTTTTTTTCATTTTAATATTATGAAACATTTAGACAAATTATCCTACTTTATATCATTACTGGACAAGATTTAAAACCTCTAAGGGCCAGTTTTATAAACGAAGTACCAAATTTCTGTTAAGTAACGAACCGTTTTTCGTTAACGGACCGCTATCCGATCGTTATTTTATTTTACGTACTATAAACAAATTTTCATTACTAGCGGTCATCGGTTACGTTTAGTCCTAAAGTTTTTTTACTGGCAATGTTTTTGGCAAATTATTGTCTCTGATATTGTTTTTATCTATGGGTATTACTTTAGCTGTCAAAGTTGATTGTTATTTATGCAGAAGTCCTGAACTGTGTCACTATTCATGGTTATGTAATTGTTTCTCAAGGAGGCTATTATTTTAGTAACTCTCCATACAACGATGCACGCTGTCGACTTGGAGACTCCCGTGAAGTCGCCAGCAGCTTGCAGCATTGATCCCACAGCGTAGAATCGTAGTGTCAGTGACAACTGCTGTGCGGGCGTAACTGGCTGGTTTCGATGTGTCGCCGGCACTAATTGAGCTTCAATTATATTTAAAATTTGAACCACGGTTCTCTTTGACAACCGAAATCTCATTTTAAAATCGATGTTCGCATCATAATAAAAATAATCCGGTTTATGCATAAAAACATGTAGACGTCTCCGTCCTCCCGCAGCTTCTTCTTCCCTGCTACTGCTATTAGATGACGACGATGGCGTGTCATCTTCAAGCATTGCCAAACGCCCATCCTCACTTTCACTGCTCGATGAATAATCCATGTCACAAATGCAAATAATATAATACTGTCTCTTTAAAATAAGCGATCGTCGGGCAACAACCAACTACTACTGACAGCTGTCAAATAACATTTGAGCGCCGACAAGCAACAAAACGGATCGTTATCCGTTTAACTGGTCAAAATCAGTCAGTTAAGCATTAACCGAAACTTAACCTACCGATAACCTAACGAACGTTTATAAAACGGCAAATTCGGGCGGTAGACCAAATATTTGTGGCGGTAAACCAAAAATGGTATCAAGCGTAACGAACGGACGTTTATAAAACCGACCCTAAATCATCAATCGTCTTAGATGGTACCATACTTTTATTATGCCACCGCTTTCCCTCTGGCCATGAAAACGTTACCTAAATCTAAATTCTCCCACCAAACGATATGCTCGTAGTTCCTCCTTCAGCTTGTATCCGCTCATAAATGACCCGATAAGGTGTGCCTATATACGTGTAAGCAGGACAGTAAAGTTTGTCATTCCACAAGAAAACTAGCCGAATTGACTAAAACTAAAAAGCAGCCTAGAAATTTAATATGAATGAAGTAAAAACCTTAGAAGTAGTTTCTCTTTGATTCCGTAGAACTGTTTGCCATTCATTATTATGAATACGAAATGATGTCACAAAGTTCTACTACACCGTTACACACATTATCTGGTGGACATTTTCTTTCAGGGTTGTGCCAATCGCAGCCGTTGTAGTGGTCATTTGAATAAATAGGTGGTCAGCACAAACGGAGATATCGTGTCATTTTATTATAAGGCCCCTGTAAGCTGTGTTATCTAATAGATAAATACGCAGATGACCAAATAAGAGCAGACCGAGTCTCCAATCTCCCTATAAAGTTGAGATTATGCAACCGAAACTGTATCCTAGGTGTATATATTACAGATTATGTCTCTGTTTCGCCGTTTCCCCCTTTACCAAAACATTTTATTGTTATTCATTGGCAGATACGGGTTTTCATAAGCATTTTTGTGTGTTTGGAGCCGTGTTGTGTATACTTATGCTGTATGGGAAGCTATGGTAATTTGAAGAAAGCGTTCCAAAATAAAAATAAACACACTAAGTTATTTCATATTCGGGGTAGGTATCTAAATGATCTGCTTTATATTATCTTTACTTTACCTACTTCAAACACTCTTTTTGTGTTTGTATTAAATAAAATTACAATATATTGTAATAAACTAGCGCAGACCCGTAAAGTATCGCGGGTTAGTCTGAATTCTTGACAAATCAGTTCCAATTTCAAAATGATAAAAACAATTTTTTGTTAAAAATATTGAATTACGGGTAGGTTTTTTTATCGCTTGTCTGAATTCTTCTCACAATCAGTTCCAATTTTTAATACTTATTACATTCATAACTTTTACATTTTTCCAACACTCTTATTCTAGGTACGTTTTAAATTTCATTTTCAACAAAACTATACAAGTGGATGCCATTGTAAAGAAAACAATTCTGTTTTTGGATTCGTTCATTTTAATTTAATATTTTCTTTCTGTCTTGTATGGTGTACCTACTTGAAGGTCTTTATTGTAATGTAATTTGTCTGTGAAGTAAGTTGGTTTAAATCGATAAAAACTTGGTAGATTAAATATAAAATATTTATTGCAGGAAATTCTTTGTTTGATACTCATTTTAACAAATTCCTTAAGCTTTTTTTGCATTGATTTATATTTATTACTAGTTTTGCCGCATTGATTCCGTAGTTTTCAAGCATTAATCTTTTCCAAGTTTTCACCTCTCGTTATTATTTGAAGACGTTCATCGCACTTTGGTTAACCAGAATCATGTACTTTCGTTATTTGTTTTTGATCATGTACTTTTTTTTATATAGACCTTGACACATTGCCAAGATCACCATTGATTTTCTTAATTATACTTTCATAAATCCTGTGATATAAATGAGCAAATGATCTTGCCTTGAATTATTTTTTATTATATAATATCATTTATATAAATGCTGAATAAAGGGGGCCTAGTACGGACCCCTGTGGAACTCCCAGCTCACATATCAAAAGTTTTGATTTATGCATTGTACAATATCTGTTACTGACATAGCTTTTAGTGCCATTCCTTTAACGGCAATTTTCTTTAGTTGATATGTAATTACTTTCCTTACTTTAGTTTCAAAGGCTCTTTTTAAATCCGGAAGTACAGCTGTTCGCAGTTATAAAATCAGTTCTGATAGATGATAGACAGGTGAGGATGAGGTCCTGGGTTCCGATGGAAATCTAATAAAATCTTTCCGATAAAATGAACTAAAATTTTTATAACTAAAATGATTTAAACTTCATGAATATTTTGTTACGTTTAAAGGTAGTTCGGAAACTTATTTTAAAGAAAGTGATTTGCAGAACCATGAATCAGTTCAAAGCTTCTTATTTAATAGGTTATCAAATAATTCAAGTGTTGTAGTAACACGTTATTTGCACCTCGAAGCGTAAAAAGGTTGGTATTTATTTAATGTTTCCGAAGAAACACGCATTGATTTTATATTCAAAACTGTGGAACAATGAAAAATAAAAGCCCGCGTTTCTTATGTGCGTAAGCGATTCTTTAAAATTGCGGCCGTTTCGGGAGAATTTCCCAAGTAAAAATTCACATAAAAAGTGGTTACACGAATGTGACTAGAAGCCTTAAGATCTGCGAGAGGCGGGGGGGGGGAGCTGGTTAGTGCTTAGGGCGGGATAGAGCAAGGGCGACCAAATTATTTATTTTTAAAGAAATGAACAATATAAATTTATTGTCTACTTTTTAGAGACCTCGTCCCTCAATACAGGATGTAACACCACGCACCTAAAGGATTTTAACCATGAAATTTGACACGCGAACATTTGATTCGCGCTGTCTCGTCTCTGAAGAGCATTTGCACACGGCAAATATTTTAGTCGAGTAGCGAGTATATTAGTAACTAAACGCGTCCGAACACCACAATTTTAGTAGAGTAGTTTAGTCAGCTCTTTAGTAGAGTCAATCCATTCCACTCTATTTTTTAGGGCAAGTAGCGACCCCCACCACGTATCCCTGCGCTCTGGCGAACCCGCCGTTTTAGCAGAGTTCATTTGTAGACGCGCGGAAATGTTGTGGCGTTGGAGCGAAGATGTTACTTTAAAATTATTTATTAGTGTTGTTATTAATTTATTTATTTTCAACTTACTAATTTATTCTTCCACCTCTTCTAAAATAAGCATTACAATCAGCTAATTAGCGTATTTACTTTATTGTGAAGCAGTCTGTCATCTTGCAATGGGCGGCGGGCACTAATATAATCTACTTGAAAGTAATGCGAACGTTTTTCAGCGAGTCAAGTAGCGAGTTACTCACCGCTCTACCAACTTTTTATTAATATTATTTATTTATCTATGAAAAAGTATATTTACATTGAGTTTTTTTATGCCTGACTCACTAGGATGTAACTGTGTCGAGTGTCGAGGCAGGCGTACAAGAATATAAATGAATATAGTAGTTGCAAGAGTATAAGGTAAAATACATATTAATTTAAATTGAAATTAAAACAGAAAGGTGATTGGAAGGGTGGGTAAATCTTTTAAAGAGGTTTATCTTATAAATGTTGGAGGAGATAGGATTCTATTATTTTCATTTATTTTATATGGGTTAGGTCGTATGTGAATAGTTATTTCTGTCTGTGTGATTTATTTTACAGATGTTTGTAATGGTATGGCGTCCAGTACGTATAATCCATTTTTTTATATCTTGTTTGAATTTTGTCAACTACTTTCTCAATGCGAACAAGCCTTTACGGTGCTGCTGGAACGAGACGGGGTAAGGATGACGTGACCCGCTATGCTGTATCCAATTACTCAGTTGCGATGTTCATAAAAAATAAATGTGTACGTTTGAAATATTTTGTGGTTATTTTTTATTTGAAGATATATCTTGGCGTTTTCTCTGTCCAATACTGTTCATATCATATTTCTCACTATGATGGTAAGGGAGACAGAATGATTTCTAAGTGACCTATTTAAGTTGTTCCGAAAAGTGAACAAATTGACCTTAGGGGTGAAAACAAAATACAGCGCCCTTCGGGTAATTTTTTCAACATAACGGAGCGATACACAGATTATCAAATATTATTATTTATGTTATTCAAATCTCAGACAAGTATTTAAGAAAACAGTGGAGTTATTTCAGGTTATTCTGGGTAAGAATTATACAGCTTATTCTTCTTTATTATTACTAAATATAAAATGAAGTCGCTCACGCGGTTGTGCACTTAGATCTTTTAAACTACGCAACGGATTTTCATGCGGTTTTCACCAATAGATAGAGTGATTCATGAGGAAGGTTTTTAGGTACATAATTTGAATAAATTTGTTGAAATAAATAATATATCTGGCCAAGCGGCAGCGGGTAGCGGGCAGCGTTGGTTTTAAAGGTTTCGATAGCCACAGCAACGTGTGGCAGGGAATGCTAGTAATCTATAAGAAGGAAAATAAGGCAAAAGTTTCAAAATAAATTTATACATCTCATTATGGTTGTACGTTCGAGGCAAGTGGACGTCGACGATGTATGGATCCAATTTTAGTAATGACTTATTAATGAGCCTCTGGAGAACCGTACAGTTTATTAATTAAATTATCTAAAGCTTAAAAAATTAAAATGTGGGTAGGATGTCGGTAACTAACTTTTAACCCGCTGCTTGTAATAAATTGAAAACTCTTAACAATTTATTGTCAATTACTAAAACCTATACATTTTTAATTTATATATCACATATTTTACTTTATTGACTTATTTTAAATATTTTACATTCAAACAACGGGCAACATTTTTTTACAAAAGAGAGTGCTGAAGTAAATTTACATTAAACAACATAACTTAGTGTTTGATGTGATGTAGGTACTCGTACCTACATCACATTCTGAAATTCAAAAACACGTAATTATCTTTTCAGGCACTAGGTATGGTCCGATGCTTTATGGGGAACCCGCTTGAAAAGCGCGGGTGTAAACTGTGCGCCTTAAAGTTTAATTTTAGACTTACGGAATTCAATTCTTCATTTGTGTGAAAGCTTTATGAAACAATACATGTGAATTTGCCGTTCTTACAATAGTTGGTAGTGTAACTGTCAGCATAGTTGTTGCCTTCCAAACGGTTCGATTCTCGGCCATGGCAGTTTTTTTAAGTGAAAATTCTTTAGCACCCTTGTGAACTGAAACTCATTGAAACGGAAGCTAGTGATACTAAAAAGAGACAAACATATACGTCTATAGGATTTAGCTTGCGAGAGAATGGGAAAGCAATAAAATGATACGATTTTAGGTTTTCATGGCCAAAAATATTTTTGTTATTAGTCTTTGGGACAAAAAAAAGCAATAATTTTTTTTTTAATTCACGGGTACCTACTCGGTTTTAATGTAATACGATAAATCCACGGTTCCGCGTAAGCCTCCATCAATATACAATCAATCGTCTCCAAATTGAAAGGCAAACAAAACACAAAAGAAAGCATCATCTAACGACTCCGAAGAAGAAAACACAAATAATAATAAGATGATCAAATGTATAGGAAAAGGTGCACTGGAATTGACGACAAAAATATGAAAAAATCATTCATTACATTGATAAAAAAGTGCTTTGTAGTCTCCCCACTCTTGTCTACTTTAGTTTTCTGAAGGTTTCACTTCTACCGGTATGTTTAGCTTTACAAATCCCATGATTATAATATCTCATAATTTCCACGGATCTGTGATATTTTGAAACCTTACGAGTTTCTTCAAAATTATTTGAAAGTTTTTTTTTTTAAATTTACTCCACTCTAGAGGCTCTGAGGAATGTCTTCTTTGGGGATGCTGTGTGGAGGGTCTTTTTGCGAAAGGAAGTAGTACTGGGAACGAAAAGGGTATGAGGAGAAAAATGGGAATTGGTTTCTCTAACCAGTCTCTTTCGATCCAGCCTGCCACGTACTTGTTTTGTCAGATCCGTACAAACCTCACTCCAGGCCCCCTAGCATGGTCGATCGATATAGGTTTTATCGAAAATGTCGGTAACTTGCCATCGCTCCCGAGCACGACTGCAGGCCTCTAACGAATAAACAACAGTTTACGTCAAATATATTAGGAACCCCTAGTCATTGTGAACTATTGTTTGTTCGTTAGCAGCCTGCAGTCGTGCTCGGGAGCGATGGTAAATTACCAACATTTTCGATAAAACCTATATCGATCGACCATGCTAGGACCCCAGATATGGTAAGGTAGCCGATTTTAAAATTTATGTAGGAGTAGGTATAATTCGAACGTGTAACATTGAGTCATTAAATGTAATATAATTCCATATTATGCAACTTGACCTTCAACGAATTTGCATGAACTTTATTCCGACGGTGTATGTTGGTTTATTACGAGTGGGATATTCGATACGACTAATTTTCTGCCCGTAGAATAATCGTTAGCAAAGTTATCTATTATCAGGTTTACCGCAGCACCTCGCTTAAAGTCAAACAGCTGTGCGAGTAACAAACCAACCTCCTTTGCTAATTTACTAATCACATACCACAACCGTACCATGGGTAGTAAAAAAAAATATATATATAAAAATTAATCTCTGTTTCCCTTGGTCACGCCATAACTTCATAACGACTTCACCTATTTCATTAATTTTTTTAAAGTTTTCTAATACTTTGTAGAAGGTTCTTACGGAAAGAAATTTTAAGAGAATTGCTTAGAAAATTGGATAATTTTGGAAAACTTAACGACTATTTTAACTTTGCACGTTTGACGGTTCGCGCGTTTGGTGAAATTGAATTTTGCGTTGCTGTGGCTAATAAAACAAAACGTCATCTACTGGATGGTTATCCAACCTTTATAATCACCGCCGTCTTTGAGTTTATCGCGAAGAGACAGACATATGCCGCGGAGGACCTTAATTTATTATACGTAGAGATGGTATGAAAGATTATAATAATGTGCATGAAATGCTTGGGTTAACTAACGTATTTAAGTTAGTAATGATTAATACTGTATCCGTCTAAATAACTTTTCAATTGCCGCAATGTACTTGACCATTTTTTTAGAAGATAGAATGGGTATAGTAAGCTATCCATAAAAGATAGATATATGCCATCGCGGACTTATTTGTAGATCTATAAAAGAGGAATATCCCACCATGCATTGTTTTGTTATATCCCTAAAGGATTAGGCAGCGTTTTCGATGAAAGCTACCAGGCGGCTTGACTTTTTCCGACACTTCTAATAATTATCGTTATGTTTCAACCAATTTACACAAATCCTTGACAAATTACATACCTAAACACTCTATCTATTGGTGAAAACCGCATAAAAATCCGTTCAGTAGTTTTCGAGTTTATCGCGAACAGACAGACAGACAGACGACGCCGGGGACTTTAATTTATAATGTGTAGAGATAGAGATAGAGATATAGCTGTAAATGTATTAGTAATTTGAAATTACAGAATTATGTAATATGAAGAGAACTATAAAAATAGATCTCTGGGACGATATCATTTTATCTGACCACATTTAATTGATAAACTAATGTTTAAGGCAAGATTTTTATGTCAGAAAGACGCGGGTTCGAGTCCCGTCGGCGACATTTATCTTTTCTCGGGAGATTTTTTCAATGTAGGTGGGTGTTTCAGGCTAATAATTATTGCTTATAATAATTGTTACCCTTTGTGCTATGCATAAAAATCCTGTCTTAAACATTAGTTTATCAATTAAAAAATAATAATTAATATTTGAAAAGTTAAAAGTATTTCACCAAAAAATGTAGACATAGTTTGTCTCGACGCCACCTAGTGGGAGATTTAATACTTGCAATGCCTTTCCCATATAAAAATAAAGTTGGTTGTTTGCGGGTGGAAAAATGTAATAAGCAGTAATTGTTGAATGAAACACTAGTATATATTGAATTATTTGGCGGGTATTAGATTAACCGACGAGGCTCAGAGCAGTTGACCGGATAACAGAAGGACGCGGGTTCAAGTCCCGGCGGCGGCATGTATCTTTTCTCGGGAGATTTTTTCAATGTAGATGAGTGTTTCAGGCTAATAATTATTGCTTAAAATAATTGTTACATATTTTTAAACTTCGCTTTGAATCAAATCTAAGAATGCCAAGATTCAAAGAAAATTTACTATTATTTTAACGCATTTTATAACTCGCATTTGCGCAACTTCTTATTTTTTCTTTATTTGTATCTATATTGGATATAGAGGATTTGCGGAAACCACTTTGTAAGTCAAAGTATATCTGAAAATTCAATGAAACTTGTTTACATAGCTTTTTCATATATCAACTATTTTCGTAAATGGTTTGGAGATTCACCGATGTTAAAATGATTTTATTATCTTATTAATTATCAAGGTCAATCCTAAAAAATCATTTATCCTACTTCATCCATCAAGACCATCGATGCACGATTTTCAATTCTTTATATTCTACCCGAATATCCATTTAAATGTTTAATAATAATTTAATAATAAATTTCGTTTGCCTTCCCGAATATAGCATCTAGAAGTTTAGTAATGCTGAATACAATATTCGAGTCACATCAACGAAGAAACATGTCAATATCTGACTCATTAATCTTGCTGCGGACTTGACGTCCGTAGCCCTAGGGTCGGTGTCCAAAGACCACCTTTCCCCTTACCCGAGTAGTAAACACTAATAGAAAATTTGTATTTTTACCCAGGGCTGGGATGGGAATGATTATGTAATTTTGGCCATTCCGTCATGCTGTGATGGCGCCAGCGACCGTCGCCGTACCCCTTTTCTTCATCGGGTCGAATTTCAGAACGGTTATAACTTCAGTTGAAGATCGGTGTCTATTATCTAAATCTTTATGATCAGGAAGAAATCAATGACATCACACATCAATAATAATAATAAAATTAAATTTAGACATATTAGATTGGTCAAAGAATTTATATATAAAAATGCAAAAATCAGTCATTTCAAATACATGTAAGATTACAAAAGATTTTTTAAATATTTATATTTATGGATCAGTAGGATTTATAGGTCCAATTAGGAGTTCTACCGAGCCGAACCCTCTGATATGAAAATATCTGGAGTGAATTATTTTCCCATTTGTTAATAATAATAATAATAATATTTTGATGATTTATATAGCGCCGCTTTTGTGAAAAATCACCTCAAGGGCGCTGTACAAACTTATAACACATTTCTAAAATCTAAAAAACTACAAGCTAGGCAAACAATTATAAACAACTTACGGCTAAAAATTGCATACACCGGTTCATTGATCACCGATACGAAAATATATTTACAATATTTTGACCAATGAACGCGATGCTGCCTAAAATTTAATGAAAACTGGACCATACTTAATACCTGGGAGGTCGCTTGAAATTAACACTGTATATTGTCCATTCAAAGAAATTTAGATAGATATTTGTTTTTGGGGTGTTATGCCGTGTTGCGCTACCTCCTTCTTTAGCCAACGTTTCGGACATGGTTGCAGTGTCCATCATCAGTGTGTCGACACATCTGCTCACATCTACCGGATCTGCCGGATCTGCCCTGATGATGGACACTGCAACGATGTCCGAAACGTTGGCTAAAGAAGGAGGTAGCGCAGCACGGCATAACACCCCAAAAACAAATAACGAAAATGCTTTTGGCCGTGAAAATCTTAAAACTTAACAGTATATCTAATTAATCTTTAGGGTGATGCACTACTACGCGATGCGAAATCATATGAATATGGTTTTAAAGTGAAATTCCTTTGAATTTTTTTGGATACTTTTATTAAATACTACGAGTGTAGTTACAAGGATATTTCAGGTAAAATACATATTATGAATAGAATTAGAACAGAAGGGTGATTGGAAGGGTGGTAAATCTTTTAAAGAGAGTTATTTTATAAATGTTGGAGATGGAGTAATGAAATAAATTCTGCCTAGTCTATTTATAGGTTAAATTTGACAGGATTCCATTATTTTCATTTGTTTTATATGGGTTAGGTTGTATGTGAATAGTTATTTCTGTCTATGTGTGATTTATTTTACAGATATTTGTGATAGTGTGGCGTCCAATACTTATAATCCATTTTTTAATATCTTGTTTGAATTTTGTAAAGGAGTCACTTTGTCTGATCGTAGTTGGTAGTGTATTGTATAGTTTGCAAGCTATGTATTTAGAGTGTCTTTGCCCGAAGGTGGTTTTGAAAAAAGGAGTTTCGAGAAGTTCGTTGTTTTTGGCTCGGGTATTGTGTATTGTTTGTGTAGCTTTGTATGGTGTTTTGTTGTTTTTGTGTAAATTAAGTAATATGGATCTTGAGTAGAGCTGTTTTATGTCCATAACGTTGAAGGAATTGATGATAGTATCAGTGCTGGTAGTAAGCGGCATTTTGAGAATTATTTTTATGATTAGTTTTTGTGCTTTCATGATGGGATCAAGGGCATTGGAATATGCATTACTCCAGGCTAGAATTCCGTATTCGATGTGAGATTGGCACAATGAGTAATATACTGTTTTTAAAAGTTTTAGGTTAAGGAAATTGCGTGTTTGTTTGAAAAAGTATATAGATTTTCGGATTTTGTTTGTAGTATTATGTATATGTTGCTTCCAATTCAGGTGTGTATCGAAGGTTACTCCTAAATATTTGATAATGTTTACTTGCTCTAGGCATGGGCAGCCACAGTTTCAATAAATGCTAATTACTAATCGCTCGTCGTAGATCGATAATTCGAGGTTCATTCCAGTAATGTGAATTTAGACCCTGCAATAAAAGAAAAGTCTATAGTTTTCCTAACATCTATGAGACTAAGTGAACGATGGTTTCGTTATACCACTTCCCCGTCTCCCACCCCACTAGCCCACTACACCTACAACCTATAACCCCAGCATTCGCAGCCTAATGTGCCAACACGTGAGGTGACCGTTTTCTTTTATGGACTGTGTTTATTTGTTTTCTCGAATTTTAGGCGCTCTTTTTATGGCGATATTTCTATTAGTCCCACCCTTATTGTGTTTATTACGTTTAATACGGCTAAATATGCCACGGGCAAGGGACTGGACAAAAAACCAACTGCCGGAACGAAGGGTCAAATTGAATCATTAGAGATGTGAGTCATTCTTTGGAAGCTGGGCTCAGTACCGGACCGGACTCTAATGCGGGGGAAACCCTCCTCCCACTTCCCTCCCATCACACCTACCTCAAATGAAATCCTTCAGAAATCAGAATCTCTCTTAGCACTGCTTAATTGGTAATTGCATTTATTAATATTATACGCTGAGAGTTTTCTTTGGGTAATTCATTACCTCCGTGAAAAAATATATTCTAGTATGAAGTGCTTCATTCTAAATTATTGTGAATTTTCCAGTGATTCGAAAACACAATTATAATTGAAATTGGAAAGACCTAAATTTGCTTTTCCATTTCTAATATCGAATTTTCTAATGTTTCTCATTCAGTTGCTTTCGAATCGTTCAATAAAACTTATTAAAGTG
This sequence comes from Limnephilus rhombicus, assembly GCA_929108145.2. Taxonomy (NCBI): domain Eukaryota; kingdom Metazoa; phylum Arthropoda; class Insecta; order Trichoptera; family Limnephilidae; genus Limnephilus; species Limnephilus rhombicus. The sequence goes on from OV815283.1 coordinate 47,826,820, forward strand.
AAAACTTCTTTGGCACCGTTGTAATTTGAAACTCGATGAAACGAAAAAGCGACATTAAAATGAGACAAACACGTACACCTATAGTGATACAGAAAAATAAGTGAGATAGAGTAATCGGTCTCCTATTTTTGAGGTGCTTCGTAGCCTCCCCATTCTTGTATACTTTCGTTTTCTGAAGGTTTCTACTGTACACTTGTAATTTTTCATTTAAGTTCTCTTTGCGTGCGGCAGTCCTTCGTGAAATCTTGTTGAATGAACTCAAATTTAATTAGAAAGAGGTGTTATTTTCAAAATTAGAACTGATTGTGTGAAGAATTATTTGGACAAATTATGTATCTATAACGTAAAATTTTAACAGAATAGTATCTTAACTATCTTTTTCAAAATGGAATTAAATATTCCTTTATAACAAACATATTCGTCCCCGTGAAATCTGGTTTAAAGAACTCAAATTTTCTTTGAATTTCAGTGTCATTTTCAAAATTGAAACTGATAGTGTGATTAGTTCAGTAAAGCGATAAAATAGATAGGTACGGTACTGTGATGTAATATTTTTTACAGAAAATTATGTTACCAGTTTTTCATTTCCGAAATATGAATTTTACTTAGGCTGTCCATAAAATAAGGTCTCCAAGGTGCTACGGTCGCGAGGAATGATTTTACGCGCAATCCTGCAACACTGGCGTATAGCCTGGTTTCCCTTTGTCAAATCCCCACCACGTTGCACCCTTTGTGATGCTTAGTCTCGGCATGGCAGCCATTCGCGAGGGAGCTTCCACTCGCCGCACCCGCCAGGTGTGAGTTACGCTCTGTAATTCGTTTTTAAACTTAGCTTCGGCGAATATGAATGATGCTACTGGGATTGTTCCTTTGTCTCTGGGGTTGTGTAGTATATCCGGGTCTCGTCCCCAGTCACAATTGAGTCCAAGAATTCTTCACCATCGATGTCGTAGCACTCAAGGAATTCGCGGGCCCACTCAAGGAATTGCTTCACCCGTTGTTGTTTGTGATCTTCGATGAGCATTTTGGGACCAACCTTGGGCAGACTATGAGGTCTCACAATTTTATTTTCAATAGTGGTCTTACTGACATTAGGGATCATATCACAGAGCTCCCGAACCGTCACCCGTCGTCACACCTGGCGGGTGCGGCGAGCGGAAGCTTCAACTCGAACGGCTGCCACGCCGAGACTAAGTGCCGCAGACCAGGTAACACTCCAGTTTTCCCGGATCTTCGGTAAAATTATTCCTCGCGACCGCAGCACCTTGGAGACCTTATTTTACTGACAGCCCTCGTAATATCACGTGATATAGCACGGGTCTGCGATAATGATGTAATTAATTAAGTATCTACTAATTTTTAAAACCTCATTCAGATGCTTTTAAATCGTTTGATAAACAGATGAAAAGAAACCGCTGCGTCGTGCTAACTTTTATCGAAAATTCGATTTAAAAATAAACAAAAAAACTAGGCACTTTTAAAATAAAAGCCTAAAACAAACGTAGGTAATGATCAACACACGATTTATGCCAGTATTTCAGATTACAGCAAACTGTTATATCAATTTATATCTCGCGGAACGTCTTAATATTTTAACAAAACAACTGTTTTATTGACAGATGATAGAGAAAACCATTTTACCTTACTAATGAAGTAATCAAAAGAGAAGGAAAAAATGCTACAAGCTGTAGCGAGAAGCTTTTAGACGGCTCTAGTAAAGAACGATCACGATGTTACCAAGAGCTAATGGTAACTATTAATCTGGGATTCGATTACTTCGCTATAGGCACTTTTGATTTATTAGCAATATAACGCTATACAAAGAGTTTTTATCTCTGCAGATGGATTATCCGGCCGCAAAATGCATCAAGAGTTGGAAGCCGTTTACGAGTAAATCCCATTTGCGTATCAAATGGAGAGATTAGTATTTACAGTCATTAGTTGAGTAAAATGGCCATCTTTGATAGATTTAATTGACCCGGAGATTGCTGGATGGCCCTAACTCCGAGACAAGGCATAACTTGAAATGACTACGGTAAAATATAAATATAAAATTAATAAATACATAGTTTTAACCACTTTTTTTTGTCAGGGTTTACTTAAAACCTTTGTGTAAGGCCCTGATGAGAAATTTTGGTTTTTTAAACAATAAAAGTGGTTAAAACTTAGGACGCATTTTTTCAAAAAATATGAACAATTTGAAGTTATCTTTCACGTTCTGTGAAAGTTCTATTCAAGTCTGTGATTATGTCAGTTTTGTGAAGTATCTGGCCTATGATGATATTATAATAGAACTTAACAAAACGTGAAAATTAATATCAAATATTTGATTACTTCTGCAATTTCTTTTAACCATCCATTCAAAGTATTTATTAATTTTGAAATAAAATAAGTTTGATGCGTGTGAAGAAATATGTTTGAATATAGGCACACATGTATATTTACTACATTAGTTCCATACAGGAAGCCCTGAGGAATAAAACATTACTTCAGGACCTATATCGTCTTACCTCTCCCCCACAGCAGCGTGGAGAGTCTTTTTAGGGAAAGGAAGAAGCGGAAGGAGAGGAAGTTCTGGGAAGGAAAAAGTTATGAGGGGTGGGTAGGAATCTGGGGGTCAATGTGCCAAGACCTAGATACACCTCACTCCATTAATTCGGGTACCCCTGCCAGGTCACCAAACGTAGCGAACCACTTGGGGCTACCTATGGCAGGGATGTTGGTTGTCCAAATTTGGAAATGGTGTGTGTCATTTTCAAACTTTTAACCGATCGCGTCAAAAGTGTCAAGCGATAAAGTTCACAATATCACTTGATTTTTTCACCGGTCTGCGCAAGTGTAAATAAAATGTTAAGCTAATCTTTTTATATAGACAAATAGGTACACTTACCAATCTACTTAATAGGCTGTGGCCCCCCGAAACCCATATTGTTCCGTTCGTAGGGAAAACTGGAATTACATTATTATTTCGTTAGAAACTCAGTTGGTTATGATGACTAAGGAATAGCATTTCATAACGGTAAAACTAACAATTCCAGAGCTTTTCTCTGAGGCGGTAGGAGAATCCAATACTACTCCGAATGCAGTCAAGAGGAATACCGGCGGGAATACCAACTATCAAACTCAAAGTTAAATATGCCAATGGTAATTGTTACTATTCATAAAAATCTTGTCTTAAACGTTAGTTTATCAATTAAAAAATAATAACTACGATATTACTTGCTGAGAGCCTGCCGGGCACGATTGTGGCAACATTACATGGTTGTGATTGGCCCGTATACACCGGAAAATAATAAAGCTGGCTGCACACGCCGATCTAATTTTATCTTTTTACCCCAAAACTACCCCTAAAAGTTGGAAATTCGCAAAAAGTTGTTAATCATTTTTTACTTATAATATCATGCAGAATCACCTCTCGAAGTTAATGCACTTTATCCCCGGACAATCCTTGATACATTCGAAAAAAAATATGTTTTACTTTTGTTATTTGCCGGATTATCGTCTCTGCATACCCCTTCGAGGCACTTGGTTATATTTTGTGTAAGTAGGTATTCCGTGTTTTCCGACTGCATATTGCATATAAGTGTGCCGGGGGGTCTACTGTCGGGGGAACAACTGTAACGCAATCGATACTGAGCAACGTGAACCCATAACATTTGGAATAGTACATCATAGTAAATAAATTTATACAATTTTATGTGAGTATAGTGTAATTTTATGTGAGAATACCTCACAGCGTTGAGCGGAGCTTCCATGAATTTGATTGTTAATTGTGTTCTTATTAAGCGAAATCAGCCACAGAATTTAAATAAAATGCGTCATTTTTTTAACTCACTCTTTACTACCTATTAATTATCGTGTCTAATTAAACTCAGCCAACCCGGGGGCCATTTGTGGAAATATCAGCATGACAGCGTTACGGGGACCATTGTTTGCTTTACTATTTTTTAATTAATATCAAACTGGTGTACTCACCAGCTAATTAATGCGAAAACATTTTAAATACATTATTCGCGAACCGTAATTAGAGTGCCATAAATAATACAAAGAATTGTGTAAAACCTCAGCATGTAACGAATCTCCCTAATAATATTATTAATTTCGTTCTCAAAATATTAACAACATTCTGAAAATCTTAAATTACATTTTTTCTTATAATTAATTAGCAGCTAAGTTTTGAATTTAGGGGGTCGGGATGATTGCAAAAAGGCTTGTATTTATGCATATTTAAATATTAACGAGTTAGTGTAGGCCTACATAAAGTTTACTTATGCAATAAACCAAGTTTAAATAACTTTTATTCGTTTTAAACAAAAATAGATTACAGGTGGAAAGAAATAAATTAAAATCAAAGCGGACAGTATGTATATTTTATTAAATTTATTTCGTTGCAATGTGTAGTTTTTTGTGTTAGGAATGTATAGCCTAATTTATGTAATTTTACGTGCGCATCTACTTAGATACCTATTTTATGTAAAATATGTTTGTTTGGAATTGGTTTTTCAATCAAATTAAAATATTTTTTTAATTCTATTTTATACATCATTTAAGTATTTTAACCAAGATTGCTTTGATCAGGCCTCGAACCTACTTTCTCGGAATGTAAAAATATTTCCGCTTTGGAATAAAATACAAATAATTTGAATATTTCTGAACACTAAAAACTGTTTTTAAAAAGGTGATAAAATATGCTTTAAAATTTATAACTCAAAATAAATATAGTATTTGAAAAATAAAATTTTTGGACGCTAAGTTTTTAAAATATCTCACCTTAGGTTTTTTTCTAACAAAAATTACTGATAACTGATAACTAAAAAAATAAGAACATACTTACTAACTAACTAACTAACGCCGTTTCCCCGCAGGAGTAGACAGAGAGGACGGACCGCCAAACAACTCGGTCTTGGCACACACTCCTTTCCTCGTTTACATTCATAAATCACCTCACACATGATCTTCTATGATTCTGATTCTTGACATGGCCCGACACAAGTATCTGATTCCTGACTCAACGTTTCACACATGATCGTACATGATTTTATCACACATTCGCCTCAGGGATCTCATTCTCATTGGGACTCTAAAAACACATACTTTATTAGCCAAAGGGTTTATAAACGTTATAGTTAACTTACTTTTTAACATTACACAACTTATGTTAACAATAACATAACTTATGTTAACTTTCACTACATAATTTTTTGTCGTTTCATGTAAAAATAATTAATAAAAAATTCCAGAAGTTTCATAATTCTTTTCAATTTGCGGCGGGAACTTTGAAAAATAATGTTTATAAATTTACATTATTTTGTGGATAACTTTTAAATTTGAATATATTATATAGTATTCTTTCTAACACCACCGTCTAGATCATATTTCTAACCACTATAGTAAGGGTGACACAATGCTTTCTACGAGACCTATTCGTACATGAGTTATTCCCGTAACCGAACATATTAGCCTGAGGCGTTAACATTCCTGATTTCGATTTCCTGGATTCGGTTTTCGAGAAGTTGGGCACTTAGAAGTTGGAACTTTTTGATCTGAAGATTAATTCATATCATTATCAAAATTAAATAAATATAAACATTTAACAATTCATCGACAAGCTGCAAGTATTGCTCTCTGATAAATTAAAAAATTAATATAATATGTTAATTTTTTTAATTATTATTATTCATATTCGAAAGTTCAAAGTTCCAACATTTAAAAACTTATTTGAGAAAAATTCAATCATACAAATTATAAAAGAAAAAGATAAATTCTCATTCATAACTGAAAATCGTACAAGACTTACACATGTATTTGTATGCCCCAAGCTAAACACGTCTTTTGCCCAACACCATTATACACACCAAGGAAAATACTTCTTTAATAACCTTCCAATAGAAATCAGAAGCATTAATGACAAAGTACAATTGTTAAACTCCATCAAAAAACATTTTAGAGAAATCACCAACGGGAAAATTGCTGCTTCCCTCATCACCACATGAATGTCACACTAAATATTATACCTATTTTACTTATTACTAAATACATGTGGATGATTTTATCTTTTAGTTAAAGGATCTTGATTGCGATATGATTAAACTGTGTTTTAACGGTGTATGTATATTAACTGTGAATCTGTGCATATATTATGTGGAACACCTGACTGCATATATTGTAAATATTTAAAATGTATCCACAAGCTCCTCCATCCACAAGCAAATGCTTTTAACGGAGGAAAAGTAACACTTTAACATGTTCCATTTTTTTTAAGATAAAGAAAATTATAATTATAAGAAATAAAAAATAAAAAAAAATAAATAAAAAACAAAAAAAAATTATAATAAATAAAAAAATAAAAAAAAATTGTCACCTCGAATTGGGTAAATCCATACACAAATAGGATGTAAATCCTACTAATATTATAAAGGTGAAAGTTTGTATGGACGTATGAATGTATATATGTTTGTCACTCTTTCGCACAAAAAAATACTGAATGGACTTTAAAAATTCTTTCAATAATAGAAAGCTACATTATTTGCGAGTAATATAGGCTGTATATATTGGTAAGCTCTGGCGTTATGAATAAGCTCTGCGTTATGAAATTATTAATTAACGTTTATTGTCGCAAAACAAATTGTTGCTTGGTAACTATAAGTAATTATTTGACGTGCGCCGTCATTTTGTTATTTGTTTCGGTTACTATGGAGATCCCTTTGGTAGTTAAAATTCAAATATGTATTAAATACGAATCTATACTAATATTATAAATGCGAAACTGCGTGTTTTCGATTGTTACGCTTTAATAGGTGGCACGCGAAATGTTTGAAAATGAATGCAACGGTTATGGTGGGGCGGTGAGGGTGGTGAGGGGGGTGAGAGGGCAAAGATGGGGGGAGGGAGGGAGGGGGGGAGTGGAGTGGGGATAGGGAAGGTGGAGGAGGCGTAGTGGGAACCCCCCTAATACCATGCGAGCGAAGCCGGGGGCAAAAGCAAGTATAAACATAAATCCATAATCAGGAAAATTCATAAATAACGCAAGCCCGCCATTAAACGATGGAAGACTTCCAAGAAAAAGATCAATCTGCGGTCTTTACCTACCTACTAACTTATAAATGAGGGAATCAGCAAGATAAAAATAGATTAAGTTGTAATCTGTGAGCCGTCGAAATATTAATAGAAAATGTTAATTATATGATTATTTTGTGGGCGGTTTTCCCTTTAAGACCTGAACATTGTTTTTTTATGCATCCAATTATTAATCTAGAAAATGTACATCTAATAATTAACGTACTATTTGAAGAAGGCTTTGAAAACATTATATAAACTAAACCGCTGATTATCTTATTATTATTCCATGCCTTTATTTGTTGATCAAAGGTGTTTAATTTAATTGCAGATAACATCTCAAAAAAACAACTCGAATTGTTACTACGTGCGATAGAAAAAAACTTGCATGACTGCTTTTTTGAGGTAGATATACAAATTTGCTTTATGTTAAAATAAATTGTGTTAAATATTGCGTACCTACATTACGCTGATAAATAATAGAACACGCAAGATATTTGTAACAAAGATATGTTTTTTTTGATTATTTTTAATTTATTTATGAGGTCACTAAACCTGAAAATCGAGCGGATTTATTCAAATTTATTGTATTTTGGCCGTTGTCTACGTTATCCGTATCGGATGAAGATCTCGACTGTTTTATTAATTCTTCAAGGGTAAATTAACAGATTTTAACGTACAAATAAACAATCAGATTTGGCGTTGATGGCTCCTGGAGAAGTGAGGAATGTCTCACTTTAATTAAATTTACGATCTGAAAGAGGACTGGCACTTACTACTGCAACAATGGAATTTCATACAATTATTATCGTCATTATCTTAACCTTCTTCGCTGTGTACAAGAATATTATTTTGATTTAATTCAAAGTACATATATAATGACGTACTTTCTCACATGCAGCGTTCAGTTGTTGCAAAAATAAAAGCAATCAAATTTTTTTAATAGTCCATAGTTAAAAACAAAAACTAAAGAGTGAACCGGTATTAGAAGTGTGGAGGAGGTATTCCAGGCAGCGCAAGTTAGAGATACATTTACCAGAGTGATTGCCAACGTTGGGGACATAATACGGCCCATGAAGGAGAATAAAAACAAAAAAAATAAGCACCAGTATATGCAGTTCACACTTGGTAGTAGCGAAACATTTGGAAAACTAAAGTAGACAAGAGTGGGGAGACTACGAAGCACCGCACAAAGAGGAGACCGATGATTCTATCTCATTCTCTCGCAGGCTTAATCCTATAGATGTATGTGTTTGTCTCTTTTTAGTGTCGCTTTTTCGTTTCAACGAGTTTTAAATCATAACGGTGCTAAAAAAGTTTTCACTTCAAAAGTCAGAGCGTGCAATTCACACGCAGTGGAAGTGAAACGTATAGAAAACTAAAGTAGACAATACTGGGAATGCTACGAAGCACCGCACAAAGAAGAGACCGATTAGTGTATTTTATTCTCTCGCAGGCTACATATTATACATGTATGTGTTTGTCTCTTTTTAATGTCGCTATTTTTCGCTAAAGAAGTTTTCACTTCAATAATTATGTTTAAACTCTAACAGCCTTACTAAAAAAACCACAGCACGCCCGATAACCCGTGTTGCTGCAGCAACATGAATAAAACAAAAATACACTAAAACACGATAACATTACTAATAAGGTGTGTTCTTAAAACTATTTTAAATTTGGCAACAATGTTATTTTTATAGTCTAAGTACTAAATTGTTTGTTTTCCTTCATAGCCGCTAGGTGGCGGCGCCTGCGCATTCGTTGTTCGCGCTCATATCGTAAATGAAATAAATTTCTTTTCTTTTAAATAAAATTTCTTCGCGGATGTGTGTGCAATATTACTTACTATGTGATGGTTAATTTCTAAATTTGACTAATTTACTCCTTTATTTATATAATTGATATATTTACCGTGTTTTTTGCGGTTTTTCACAAGTTTTAGTCAAGTTATAAAACAATAATCGTACTTGGAAAATTGAAGTGTCAAAAACTATTTTATACGATACATGAAAATTCAAATTGACATTTAAAGGATTTTATTTTACGAGAATTTTATTAAAGTGGTGTTTTTTTAAATAATAATATCTAACACATGTGTTCCTAAATGTATCAAAGAAATTAACGTCTTAAGAGATGCAAGAAATCTGTTATAAAGGCCGGTATAATTTTTAGGTTAGTTTTTTAGCAATAAAAAAAACTTTTAAATTTTTTTATTATTTTTTTATTGTATGCACGAGAAAAAATGAAGTGATAGTTTCCTTTCAAATGTATTACTTAAAAGGACTCTGAAATTTTGATTTTTTTTTAATTTCTCTACATTTTAGTCAAAAAAATTTTGGTAAGAATTTTTTTTCCATTTATTTCAGAGTTTGAATCTTAAAATATGTCAGTTTTTGAAAACTAAACTGTATTTCAAATACATAAATCTAAAAGGTAATTTTATCTAGTTTTCATAAATGGTATTTGTTTTTACGGCACCTTCTTCAAAAATAAGAAATATATAGAACATTCAAAATACTTTGGAAAAATTCCAAATTTCGTTCGAACATCAATCGTTTAAACAGAGATAAACTACCCTCTTAGGCCGTGTAAACCATGTGCATTTCTTTCAATGAACAAATTTTTAATTAGTAATGTTTTCACATCCGCGGCCGTTTGTCAATTGAATAAAATTTTCACTTGGTTTTTTAGTAAGGCTGTAAGTTTCTGCCTATGGGTCGAAGATAAAACAGATCTGAATAGTCTTCACTAGCCCAACATGTCTACCCTAATTAGCTATGCCATAGACCCACTGGTTTCAGACAGTTAGGAGCAGTTGGAACAGTGCGGTATTCCGAGAATGGAAAACAATGTCGCCACTGTCTACTATTTGGTTCTAGCCCATTTAGCAAGCTCTCTGTCATCGTAATAATTCAAGACACGTTATATTCATACTAATCGATCATAAAATATAACAACGCTTACGAAAATGACAGGTATTCAAAGAATATGTGTGTATGAATGAAATAACTATATTATCAACTCGCTAAAGTATGTCCACTGGACCTAGTTTATTGAAATCACAAACTTTGTCTCAATAATATTTTATTAATTAATCTAAGATATCGCCATCTCGTACGAATTTCAAAATGATGATCTTATGAAATTCAAGCAGAGAATCCTTTTTTTGGATTTTGGAAACCACACTGTTGGATTACAAAACACGCCCACGTGGCATTTCTTGTATTCTTCTTTCTTCTATGCATAAACAATAGAAGAAGAATAAGAGTAAAGCAAGGAGTGTGTGCCATAAATAATAATAATAATATTTGGATGATTTATACAGCGCCGTTTTTGTGAAAAATCACCTCAAGGGCGCTGTACAAACTTATAATACATTTCTAAAATCTAAAAACTACAAGCTAGGCAAACAATTATAAACAACTTATGGCTAAAAATTGCATACATCGGTTCATTGATCACCGATACGAAAATATGTGTACAATATTTTGACCAAAGAACGCGATGCTGCCTAAAATTTAATGAAAACAGGACCATACTTACCTGGGAGGTCGCTTGAAATTAACACTGTATATTGTCCATTTAAAGAAATTTAGATAGAGTTCGCACGCAGAGGACATTATTGTGAACACATGTTATTTAATCCTGAAAAATATTTTAATATTAATATGTAATGTATTCTTTGACGAGTGTATTTTGAAAAGTAAAAGCAACATGTAAAGGTGGGTGGTGCAGTAGTACCTATAAGGATTTGATCTTTCTGAATGTGATTCGTCAAGATACAGATTGATGTGTAAGGAATCGAGTAATTTTAATTCAGTAAGGAAAGTGTGATTAAGACATATCATAGACAATACAAGTATGATACTCTCAAATAGGTATATTTAAATTACGGGTATGAGAGCCCAAAAAGGAAGGTTTTTAGTTTGGACCTAAACTCTGTTGGGCTTGTTATGCATCTTAATTCCGGAGGGAGTCTATTCCAAGCCTTAGGCCCAGATACTCTGAAAGCACGATCTCCAAACATAGTATTTGGCTTTCGTTTAGGTTCTATTAGTCTGCCTTTAGCAGATGAATTTGCTGATCTAAGGGTTAATTGTCTCGGACCGGTATTTTCCGGGACGCATAATTCGGAGATGTAAGGTGGGGCCATTTCGTAGATTGATTTAAAAACCATCCAGCACAATTTGTACTGGATTCTCTCAGGGCACTTGAGCCAGTGGAGGTTACGAAGGTGTTCTGAAATATGCGAATATTTAGAAACCCCAGTTATGAGCCATGTAGGGAATGCAATCTCGACTCGAGATCGCAAATTCGAAATCTCGCGAGATTATAAATTATAATCTCGCCAGATCTCGGAATTTTCGGGATCACGTTAATTAAAAGAAAATATTATTTCAAAGAAAACAAAAACCTTTATTCTGTAATATTAGTTACTAAATAATGAACAGTATTTTTTTTTTAATTAAAATAATCAAAAGAAAAAATATAGCTTAAGGATATTAGAAAGTAATTGCGGGAGATTTTGAAAGTAACTTCTTGAAAAACAAAGTGTGTTAAGGGTGCTGTCTGCTAAACGGTATCTAATATCCGTTGCAATGTACCCAGCTGCTTAACAACGTAAGAATCCAAAAATTATGTTTATTTTACTCACATAAACAAAAAAAATGCATAATTTAAGAAAAAGTAATGACCATAACTGCACAACTAAAACAAACAAATGGCTGCCTGCAAGCACGCAAGTATCTCTTTCTCACTCACTCGACACAGTTTTATATTATCTGTCCCGCTCGTCATCCGTCGCTAATATTCGTAAATAGTCGGGTCTCTTCAAGACCAATGTTCATTCCTTCCTCTCCTCAAAAAAATCCTCCACACAGCATCCCAGATGACATAGGCCCTGAGGGAAATTATTTTCCTCAGGGCCTCCTGTGTGGAGTTAATGTAAAAAAAAAGTTTTCTTTCTTCGATCGACACTCCTGCCCGACCGTCAGTCAGTCAGCGCACCACTCGCGCCCCGAGTGGATGTGTGTAGCGTCGCTGACTACTGCCGCCCAATCCCGTCGATCTCGAACGGGATCTCGTTATATTTTGATCCCGAAAAATGTTACGAGATCGAGATCCCGCGAGATCTGGATTGCATTCCCTAGTGCCATGACAGAATAGGATGACCTAAGCACTAAGAAGACAGACGGAAAATCAAAAAATAATTCGATATCACAACCGTATTCTTATGTTCTGACTACATGCACTTAGAGCATGCAATACCTTTATATCGTTACAGCAAATCTCGCGAATTTCGGGCTGTTTTTCAGTACCACAAAATCGAGATTAGAAAAGCGAATTTCGCGGTATTAAAAAAGAACCGTGATAGGGAAATCTCCGCTACGAACAGTGCGTCGGGGAATTCCCGAATTCCCTACAGCGAACTGACGTTTGTTTTGTAGTCTTACTCAGTCTCAATCTCACTCGCAACTACTCGCAAGTCGGACAAGTGAGTGACTAATTTGTCCTATTTTATTTGTTTACTACGTGAAAGCGTGAAAAAATAATTATTTTGACTAATATATTAACGTATTATACTCGTATCCGTGCATCAAACTTGTTTTTGTAAAAAATGAATATACAATTAATGGTATTCAAAAGACTTCAAAAGTTCTAATATGGTGTAGAAACATTTTTTGAGATCTATAGATCGTCAATCAGCGAAGTATAAACTCTACCCAGTTATTATTAAAACTAGTGGAAGATCAACAAGCGGACTACATACTCATTTACGCACACGGAATTGGAGCTAAAAATGCTAATAACTCCGACGAGATATCAGAAGAGGTTGATTGTTTAGCGCAACACCAACTACGAGCCGCAGCATATCTACCGAGGTAGCAGCTACAACCTCAACCCTAATTGACGAAGATGACCACATCGAAAAACTACAATCACTGGCGAAAAAAAGCAAGATATCACACTATTTCGAAAAAACTGATTCTCTTTCAATGAAAGTGTGCCGTATGGTGGCAAAAGATGGATTACCATTTAAAGTTTTCGTAAGTTCCGAAGATGTACGGTCTTTGTTACTAATTTCGCATTATCGCAAATTTTGCGGTATTACATGTCCGATACCACAATATCGCGGTATCGGAGTATAAATCTGCGGTGTTGCAGGCTTTACAATCACTTCATGCCTAGCTATACTCCAATATCCGAACGTGTACAGTGTACATTGTACATATACAATCGTGTAGGTATATCTTAAGTCAGATGGAATATTATATCCCTTTTGCGTGTAAGTTTGTCGAGATGATAAATAGGATCGTGCAATTGCCGTAGATGCATATAAAATAGAGATATAATAAAGTAATGCCGTGTTGTGGAATATAATTTAATATCCCTATTACCGTTATTACTTTTCTGGCCCTTGCTAATTTAATAGACGCAAATACCTAACGTTTTTCGCTCGTACCTACCTATTGAGAAGATATACGTTAATTATATTGCACGTAGTTAAGATATAGTCATAATTCTTAATTGCCAGGTACGTACGGCCTCTTATTAAACGCCTTTAATCGTGAGATGATTTTCTCACGAAAATTGCGCTATAAAAATCATCCAATTATTATTATTTTACATTTTTTCTTCGTCGTATTATTTGTGCACTACAAACAATAGGCATTTAGGCCGCACAATAATATGACAGTTTTATATTCAAGTTCCTCGCTACAATTTGAAGGTAATTTATACAAGGTCAATATGACTTCACATTTAGCATCGCAGTCCCCAGACCTGGTGGCGACCGTCAAATTTAAAATCGTTTAAAGTTTTTGTTCTGATTTTCAAAGAACTTTAACTGATTTTAATATTACTCATATTTTAAATTCACTGCTCGTAACATTACGTGATTTTTTTTTAAATAGTGAAAACAACACAACATGATACTCTATTCTACTGCAGTGCACCGTAAGCGCAACTACATTGCTCATTCTCCGATACAGCGATTTCACACTGTGGGAAACCAGTACTTTACGATATTGACAGGTTAAATGCTAACTTTAGGACCATTTTAAATACTTATTTACAACCCTATTCTTAAACCTACTTGTCATCTCTTTGTAAATCTTTCGGATTGCTGAATTTTTCAATATTTATTTCTTGTAATAAAAGTTAGTAGGTACCTAGTTATCGATAATCTATAATTACCAGACAACAGGGTATATAGCATGGTTAATCGATAAAGGAATTATCAACAATATCAATAAAACGTCGTCATTGCTGAGCGTCACTGCAGGTCGCTAACGTACAAATAACAGTGCGCGACTAATAAATTAAGCACATTTCATCGTTGTGAACTGTCGTTTGTCAATTGGCGATCTGCAGTCATGCTGAGGAACGATGACAATTTATCGACATTCTCGATAAATCCTTTATCGATCGAACGTGCTAGATATCCTGGACCACTAGCACGGTCGATCATTAAGGCTTGATAGGATAACCTTCGCTAACTTATATATTGATAAACATCTGACATTTAAACAACATGTAGAAAAAATTAAAAACAAAAATCGTCCCATTAATTGGTGTATTTGGTAGAATTGCTCATCTTCTACCAACAGAGGTAAAGAGTGACTTATACTTTAGCTTAATACAGTCCCACCTAAATTATTTAATAGAAATATGGGGAAAAGTTATTAAAAAAACTCTTCAACTATAACCCAGACACTCCGACAAAAAAACTATACCAGGAAATGAATCTTTTGAAAATAAGAACATTGTATGAATATAACATATGTCTTTTAATCTACAAAATACAAAATGGACTTAAACACACAAACACAACATTTATAAAAACATCACAAGTACACGAACATTATACTAGACAACACAATAAATTGTATACAAATACTGTCAAGACTGAAAGTGGCAAGAAAAGTATTGGCCACGAGGGAGTTCACATACATAATCTCCTTCCAGATAAATAGAAAAAGAAAAGAATATAAAAACCTTTAAAAAAAAATCTATTTAAACTTAAGATGTTTGAACAAAATTAAAAATACTACTACTACACCTGTACTATATATGATCTGTACTTAAGTTAAGAAAGCGAAATATTAATATTTTAACTTAATAATAAATAAAAAAATAAAATAAAAACTTCTCATTGTTCCCTGGGTCAACTGCAGATTGCTAACGTACAAAAAACTGTTGTCATCTAATATATTAAGAAAACTTAGTAATTGTGAACGGTTATATATTCGTTGGCGATGAAAGTTACCGAAAGTTATAAATACAATCCTTATCGATCGGCCGTGGCAGGGGTTCATGACTAGACTACTGTTTTCGAAACCAGAGCACAGGCGTCGGGTGGGAATGCTATCCTTGTTCTACCGGTATTACAATGGAAGATGCTCCGAGGAACTAGCATCATTGATCCCTTCGGCACCGGTGCATAGTCGGGAAACACGCCAAACGCGTGCCCAACATTTGTACACAGTTGACATTAGTCACATGAGAACGGGTCGTTTCTTCGACTCGTTCTTATGTTCAACAGCTCGGCTGTGGAATGATTTGCCGGCCTCTGTGTTTCCTCCTTCCTACAACATGGGTCTCTTCAAGACCAATGTTCATTCCTTCCTCTCCTCAAAAAGACCCTCCACACAGCATCCCAGATGACATAGGCCCTGAGGGAAATTATTTTCCTCAGGGCCTCCTGTGTGGAGTTTATGTAAAAAAAAAAAAAAAAAAAACACAAATAATTCTTCTCTGTATGCCTTCTGAATCTTATTTTGGACAAACATTCATAGCAGGTGCGGTCCGTCCATACATACTGTGGATGCTGCACTTCCCTTCTTTTGTAGGTTTAAAATAAGTATTATGATAATTACTTTGTATTTATTACGAATTAAAAACCCTTGGATTTATTTTTTCTAGCCGTAAACCGCGCTAGACACTGCAATAATGATACCGCCACCGTCCCATCTTAGACCAACACTAACACGACATACGGAACAGGTCGAAACACATATGTAATATGTATACATTCTCAATGTTCGAATGTCGCGTAAATTCACCAACACTAGCAAAACAGTGGATGCTCCGTTCATTCCGCGTCCACGGAGCAGGAACGAGTGTGATATTTTTGATATTCGCGCATGCGCGTTTAGTGATGGTTGAAGTAAGGCCGAATACGGATTCCATAGGAGCATCCAACGCACAGAAAACGACTTTAATGCTTATAAGCATTGTGTACAGAATTGCTTATCCGAAGCGAGCGAACTTAGTACCATTAAAGATTTGTTTGCCTGACCATCTTTAGACAGTTATTTGTTGTCTTGAATAGCCGAATCCGATTGATACAGTGAATATCTTTCGGAATACCTGTTTAATTCATTTAATTAGGGATCTGTAATATTTAGTGTGGAGCATAAAGGTTGTAATTAAAACTATAAAAATCCGAAAACTTCAATATCTTGGACATGTGATGAGACATCCAGAGAAGTATGAGATCCTGCATCTCATAATGCAGGGAAAGATTGCCGGAAGACGGGGCCCTGGAAGAAGGAGAACCTCATGGTTGAAAAACCTGAGACAGTGGTATGGCCAGTCTACCGTGGAGCTGTTCCGGGCTGCAGTAAACAAAGTCCGCATAGCCAACATGATAGCCAACGTTCGTTGAACGGACAGGGCACAAGAAGAAGAAGAATAAAGGTTGTACAGAGCTAATTGGACAGACTATTTTTGTCGATAATTGCATCTTCTTCGTGGGCTAGTCCGTAGACTTTTATATTTGATATTAGGTATCCAGCATCCCTTTTACAAAAAAGTCACCGACCGCCACTAATTCATAGATATCCCCCAATTTTTTGCTAGCTCCCATATTCAACGGATGATAGTTTTCTTTGGGTTCATAGCCCACCTCATCAGTTGCGGAAAGAGTTCTCTATACTCTCCAACCATGTATGCCAACCGTTGCATGATTAGGTATAGAGAAAACAATACCTCGAATTGTTTTTATTATCTTTCAAGGACCACTCAGAAACTTTATTCTATTCCTTCTTCATCTAATGAATTTGATCCATTGGTACTTCTAATGATAGTCCAGTATAGTTAAGTCGCGTCGTGGAGGAATTTTTACATCTCCCGAGTGAATGATGCGGCAGATGTTATGACTTGGTGAAGATGGTGGGTGGGGGGAGACGGGATACATAAAGGGGGTAGGGTCACGACCCCACGATTGCAGGAACTGTTGAGATCTGGACCTACTGCGAGACAAAAATCTATCGAGGTATAATAAAAATAATCAATCATGATGAATAGCCATTATTCTACCATGGTAAAATGTGGTTTGATATTAAGCCTCTATCCTTAAATGGTAATGGTCAGAGTTTAGTGCCCACTCAAATCAAATGAATTCCAACATCAGATATCAAAATTGTTGCATTTGACATAAAAGTAAGTCATTTTGCCAACCTATGGATTTTTATGGACAATATTCCTTGCGACAGCTATAAAAATATTTTTAAGGTCCATCAGATTTGGACCGCCCAAATAACTACAATTCAAGAAAATATTGGTGTATTTCCTTTTCAGCATTTTATCTAAATGAAATGAGCCCGAGACTTTCCGATTTAAAGTCAAATGTTTATAGCATAACGCTAGAATTCGTGGATAACATAGTTCCATTGGCTCCAGATATTTGGGATTATTATTTTATTTTATTTATTTACGCCTATTTAGGCTTTTACATACATATATATAACAATATTAACGAAATTATACTTATAAATAGTGCAGGAAACTACTGCTTAAAACACTTGCACAAAAATAAATACAAAGTAAAAATATTAGGTATTGAATTTGAACCAAACAGGATGTAGGTACAAAATACAAAAAATCCGAAATAGTTTTTTTTCTTTCAGCCAACAAAATACTGTCAATGTGTTAGTCAATTTTAATAGCTTTAGCAAAATATTCCCCTATTTGATGAAAAAAACTTCAATAAGGTATGCTTATATAATAAAATTGATGTACTAAATATATCAACAACATCGGAGTATTTGTTACCAAGCTGTTGAATCCTTCGCATAGGAGTATAATATTGACTTGTTGACTTAGAATTGCTACAATAATATGGTAGGTACTGTCTTGTGACTGACCTGCCTGGAGTATGAAAAGAAATTACATATAATAAATCAGGGGTATCAAACATTGAATTTATGATTTTATACAAACAGGTTAAATCGGAAATGATTCTACGATCGGATAATTTTATTAAATTTAATGAACAAAGTACGTTATCGTAATTTAGGCATTCACTAGGAATGCCCATTTTAAAATTCACATATCTTAAAAATTTATTTTGGATTCTTTCAATCGCATGTGAATGAACCTCATAATTTGGGGACCAAACCGTGGAATTGTATTCTAAATGACTCCTTACGAGTGACATATATAATGTTTTTACAGTATTGACATTGTTGAAATTACTAGATATCCTTAAAATAAATCCCAACATTTTCAAAGCTTTATTGGTTATTATTTCTATATGCTTGATAAAGTTGAGTTTCGTGTCAAACCAAATTCCTAAGTCATTGATTTCCGAGACCGATACTAACGACATATTGTTAATGGAATAATCTAAAAATATTGGATTCTTTATTCGATAAAACCTCATAATTTGACATTTGCTTAAGTTAAGTTGCAAGCGGTTATCATGACACCATATAATAAATCTTAACAAGTTATTTGACAATATATGGCAATCATTAATGTTTCTGATTGCTTTAAATAATTTCAGGTCGTCTGCAAACATTAATACTTGAACATCATTGAAAATATATAACACATCATTAACAAATAATAAAAACAGGATTGGACCTAAATGTGACCCCTGAGGAACACCACTCGTAGCAGTGAATTTGTACGAATGTACCATCAATTTTAACAGCCAGTAATCTGTTGATCAAGTAACTGTTAAACCACTTATATAGTGAACCACCTATACCAAGTTTTTGCAGTTTATTCAGCAATAACTCGTGATTAACTTTATCGAACGCCTTACTCAAATCGGTATAAATAGAGTCAACTTGACATTTACTAGACATGGAATCAGATATATAGTTTTGATACGTTAATAAGTTAGTAAGGGTAGATTTTCCAGTAGAGAAACCATGTTGTTCAGGAGAAATGACGTGGTTTAATCGGAAAATAATTTTTTTAAGAAGATTTTTTTCAAAAACTTTAGGAATTGTTGATAAAAGGCATACAGGTCTATAGTTAATCACCTCGTGTTTATCACCTTTTTTAAAAATAGGTGTTAGGTAGCTGAATTTCCATTTAATAGGAAAACATCCTGTTCGTAAAGACTGATTAAAAAGCAAAAATAAGGGATACGCTAGATTGGTAGCACAATTATTCAGAAAAACAGGAGGTATTTTATCTGGTCCACCGCTTTTACTTTGATCTAGTAATTTAAGTTCAGTCAGTATATCATTATATTCTATGTGGATACAAGATAAATTAAGATTATGATCAATGGTAAAATTTGATACTGTACTAACAGAAACTGGTGTATCACATTCATAAACACTTTTAAAAAAATCAGCAAAAAGGTCAGCGATACTTTGAGTGTCTTTGGCCTTTTTACCTGCATATTCCAAGTTGGCGGGTATACCAAAGTTGTTATTTTTCATTGATTTTGCATAGTTCCAGAAATACTTTACATTATGATTTATTGAAGTTTCAACATTATTAATAAAAGAATTGTAGCAAATTTTTGATAAGATTTTGCAATCTTTTCTAATGTTTTTAAATTCAATATAATTTGATAAAGACCTGTCTTCTTTATATTTCTTATGTAAAACTTTTTTAAGGCCAGTTAATTGAACAAGTTCTTTATTGAACCATCTCGGATATTTTGATTCTTTGAAATGAATAATTGGGATTAGATCTGAAATAATTTTATCCAACAAATGATAAAATGATTCAATATTTTTATTAATATCGCCTTCTTTAAGAAATGACCAATCTTCCTTGTGGAGACGATTATTTATGTCCTGATAATTCGCATTTTTAAAGTTAAACGTAGGAGTTGAAATTTTTTGATTATGTTGGTATTGACGCAAAAGTCCATTACGAGAAGATTATTGACTAAATGCCGGTATTATTAATCAAAATGATAAAAAAGGATGTTTATAAACCATTGATCACAGTAGGAATAAACTGTACAATGATAAATTATTAGTAAGGATTTATTAGTCTTCAGCAATTTTGGTACAAATAAATTCATTTTTGAACACCAGCTAATAATACCTGAATGTAAAAAGTATAAAACATAAAAAAATAAGAGGTATCTATGTATATAATTGAAAAATATACATAATCAAAATTACTGAAGAAGCCTAAAAAAGGACTTATGATGATATTTTTTTATGTGCGAGGTGCATTAAAATGATAAGTAGACATGAGAACATTATTCTTCAGAATTTTTCAAATAAAATCAATTTGTACTAATAAATTCAAGTTCAACTTCGGCCAATAAAACTCGAGTGAATAATTAGCCACAATTTGCAATATTGCAGTGGAACCTGCAGACAAACGTGTGAAAACTTTGCAGGATAATCTGTTTTATTTTTTGTTCGTAAATCCTAAGTAACCCAAGTCTTAAATATAATTAAATCATAAATTATTTTTATTTTTATTTTAACTTTATGAGTAAAACCTCAAATTGTAAATAATATTTTTTCATAAATTATTTTTTTTTTTTCAATTATTTCTGGCTTTCACCCTTCAAGGGTGTTCTAGGCCATCATTTATAATTACAGAGAAAGGAAAGGTGAATTTATATATTAATTTTATTTAAATGTGCAAATTTCAGAATTTTATGGAAGATTGGAGTAGAGTTCAGACTTAGAAGAGATGAGATGTTGAATGGAGGAGAGGCAATTTTTGATAACGCTTGATAGAAGAGAGGATATTTATTTAGAGAGGGACAATCAAAAAATATGTGATCTAAAGTTCCCACATCTAGACCACAGAACGTACAATCTGGGGAGTCAAGCACATGAATTTTATAAAGGTGAGAAGGAACGGAACAATGTCCGATTCTCATACGAATAAGTAAGGAAATTTCTTTTTTGGAAAAATGGGGGAATTTTTGAAACCACGGTTTTGATGGGATAGTCCTTTGTATTGAGGCGTAGCGGGCACCCTTGGATTGACTAGCAATGTTCCAATACTCTGTCCAAACATTGCGGGATCTATCTTTGATGATGGAAAAAATATCAGACAGGGGAATATGGTTTACGAGGGTAACGGTAGGGTTAGACGCTCCTTGTTTTGCCAAGGAATCAGCAATATCATTACCCACTATGCCAACATGTCCAGGAATCCAAATCAGAGTGACAGTTTTTCCAGAGCTTTGAATGGAGGTTATCAATACTCGAATAAGACATACAAAGTGATCATCAGGATGAAGAAGAGGACTTGTTTTAAGTTTTTGGAGGGAACTGAGAGAGTCAGAGAGAACAAGAGAATGTTCAAAATTATTTTTTATTATATATTTGAGAGATTCAATAATCGCAATGCACTCGGCAGAAAATATTGAAAATTGGTTTGAAATTGAATAAAATATTCTTTCATTAGAATTATTGTGGTAAACGTTAATACCAATACCACAGTTAGGAGAGTCCGGAGATTTGGAGCCATCAGTAAATAAAAGAGAAGAGTTGGGCCATTTAGAAGAAATAATGTCACTGAACATATTATTGACAGTACGGGCTGGGAGATTGGAATGACTTTTAAGGATGCCGATCCCCTCTAAAATCGTTGGGGATAGGGTGACGTGACTATATTTTAATTTCTACAAAGGAAGAATATCATTTTTGATAATTTGAAGCTCTGAGAGAGAGCGAAAATTTTTACAAATGGCAGGGAGAGGTTTAGTTCGAGCTCTGATTGTAGATGAATGTGTTGAGTCGTTGAACAACGAGA
The DNA here is from genome assembly GCA_929108145.2 of Limnephilus rhombicus. Classification (NCBI taxonomy): domain Eukaryota; kingdom Metazoa; phylum Arthropoda; class Insecta; order Trichoptera; family Limnephilidae; genus Limnephilus; species Limnephilus rhombicus. Next base: position 47,848,861 of record OV815283.1, read on the forward strand.
CTCGGGGAATAATCTGATGACTTTTAGAATTTAAACATTTAAGAACAAATTTGTCAGCAAATAATTGACGCCTTAAATAAAGAGGAGGATCAGAACATTCTACTTGAAGGGAATTGATGGGCGACGATTGCATCGCGCCAGTTATTATTCGCAATGACTTAGATTGAATTTTGTCTAATTTACTGAGTGCATTTTTGGATGCAGTACTAAAAAGTGGGCAGGCATAGTCGAGATGACTTCGAATAAGTGCATTGTAGAGCAACTTAATGCAGATAGGATGAGCACCCCACCAAACGCCAGTCAATGATCTGATAATATTTAAATTTTTTTCACATTTAGTAACTATATTATTAATGTGGGAAGACCATTTAAGTTTCCTATCAAATGTTACTCCCAAAAATTTTACTTCGGAAGCATTGGGGATTGGAGAGTTTTTAAATAAAATTTGAACAGGGGGATTATTATGACGATTTGAGAAGGTAACACACTGACTCTTTTGTACTGAAAGTTCAAGACCATTTAAAGTAAGCCATGTGCAAAGGGCATCCATGGCTTCATTAAGATATTTGACGGCGGATGGAATGATTTTGGATGATAAGAAGAAAGCTATGTCATCTGCGAACTCAACGACTTTTACTTGAGGGGGAATGGTGACATGCATATCGTGTGTGTATATATTATACAGTAAGGGGGATAATACATCGCCTTGGGGTAAACCCTTCCAAATTGACCTACTCTGAGGAGTAACATCTGGTAGCTCAATGAAAATTTTCCTATCGAGAAAAAGATTAATAATAGATTGGACAAACATGAGGGGTAAGCCAAGGCCTAAAAGTTTTTTTTTAAGAATTGGGATGGAAACATTGTCAAAGGCGCCTTCTATGTCTATAAAGACTGCAAGACATACTTCTTTGTTAGAAATGGATAAATTAATATCAGTGCTGATGATGGCAAGGTTATCTTCTGTAGATTTCTTTTTCCTAAATCCAAATTGGGATGGAGAGAGAAGATGATTACTCTCGACGAAAAATTCTAACCGGTTTTTAATTAATTTTTCATAAATTTTACTAAGGGTGGATGAAAGAGCAATTGGCCTATAGTTGGATCCAGAATTGGGTGATTTGTTTAATTTTAGAATTGGGATGATTATTTGAGAACTCCAGTCATCAGGTATTATGCCAGTCTGGAAGATTTTATTTAAGATGCTTAAAAAGTGATTTAGAACATTATCATTACTATTTTTGATAATGCTATAAGGTATACCATCTCTGCCTGGAGATGAGTCCTTGACTGATGATAAACAATTTTTTAATTCAATTAAAGTGAATGGAGAGTCAAGCCAATGATCAGACATAGGAGTGTTGTGGATTGGAGTTATTTCATCTAAGTTAGGTACCGAAGGGGGGGCAATTTTGTCCAAGAACTCGTCCATCCATTTAGAATGAGAAGCTCGAGGAGATGTTGGACTGAAGGAGGATCGAAATCTTCGAATCATGGACCAAACTTCCGAAATTGGAGTGTTCGGAGATACTGAACTGCAGAAGTTGTACCACCCGGATTTTTTTTTTGACCTCAATACCCTTTTGGCATTCGCTTCGGCATTTTTGTATATGAGATAGTTCTCCATAGTCATATTGTGACGATAGGAAAGAGATTTAGCTTTCCGAATTCTCACTACTTTGGAACATTCCTCATCCCACCAGGGAGTTGGAGGGAGTTTTTTGAGAGATTTGGTTTTAGGGGGAGGATTTGATTTATTGATTGCAGTTACGAGCATTGATTTGAAGTTATCGTAGTCATCTTTGACAGATAATGTATCGGTATAGGATAAATTTTGTATAAACTTATCCATATGTGAGTTAAATTCGTCCCATTTGGTGTGTTTTGTTTTAATCTTTGTCGAAATATGGGACTTGTCTGAATGGAAAGAAGTTTGATAAGTGATGGTGATCGGGAAATGATCACTGGAGCAAGGGTCGGGGGACACCACCCACGAGGAGAGAGGTGCCAGATTAATAGAGCATATGGAGAGATCCACTGCACTGGGGTTTGTGTTGGGGCGAGAGATTCTAGTAGGAGATCCGTCATTCAAAAGAAAAAGGTTGGATTCATCCAGGAAATCCATCACACTTCGACCTCCTCGATCACAGAAAGCAGAACCCCAGACGGGAGAATGGGCATTAAAATCACCCAATAAAAAGAAAGGAGGGCTTAGTTGACGGACAATTTGCAACCACGCTTGTTTATTGAAGTGCGATGTTGGGGGAAGATAGATAGAAACAAAGGAAGTGTCCTTTATTTTAGCTGCAACCATTTGAAAGTCAGCATTGGGGGGTTTGATATTATTTATTGGGAAAAACGGAAGGGATTTTTTAATAAAAAGGGCAGCTCCTCCGCCCGTACCTTCCGGGCGATCATCGCGGAGACAGGAGTACCCTCCCACATTAAAGTGGGTGGATGGAGTAAACCATGTCTCCGAGACAGCAGCCACAGAAACAAGGTTTGAATTTAATAGGTTAAGAAGGTTTGATTTGTTAGAAATAGCACTGCGGCTATTCCACTGAAGAATTCTGACATCTTGAAGAGCCATTTTGAATAAATGATTTTAATGTGGAAATAATAGAAGCAGCGTTGGACGGTAGATTAGTTTGAGAAGAAATTAGGTCAATTAGAAGCATAATAATAGTTTGAATAAATGAAGAATCATCTTGGGAGAGTTGTTCAGAAAGCTTTTGATAGTTTGTTGAGGATGAATTATAATTGTTTGCGCACCCATTTGTGGCGTGTGAAAGAGGAGAACCATTGGGATTTAAGAGAAGTGAGTTGTGTTGTTGCTGATCGTATCCACGAGCCTGTTTAGAGATAGGGTTTTTGTATGTGAATTTTGTTGAACGGGAAGATGTTGAGGAGGAGGCGAGAGGGTTGGATGAAGAGTTACTGGATAAAACCTCGGAAAATGATTTTTTGACAGGCGGGAATAATTTAGAAGCCTGCAGAAAAGACAAGTTCTCAGAGGCCATAGAAATTTTTATATTTTTTTGGCGAGATTGTTCGGGGCAAGAAGAGTTAATGGCGGAATGAGCGCCTAAGCAGTTAAAACATTTAGGTGAAGAGAGAGAAGAACATTGGTCAGCCGAGTGGTTTTCTCCACATTTGAAACATCTGGGAGGGGATCTGCATGCAGCTTTGGTATGACCAAAACGGCAGCAGTTGTAACATTGAGTGGTGGGATAAGTGTACATTTCAACTGGTAAGGAGTTGAAAAATAAATAAATATGGGAGGGAAGAGATTGTCCTTCGAATGTGATGACGACAGATTGGGAGGGCTTCCAGGAAACGATGCCCTCAGAGGTGTCCTTATTATTTAGCCTCCTGGCTTTTATGGGATTGCCGATATGTTGGGGGGTTGAAAGTGAGGACAGGATTTCTGGAATGGACAGATCGGTCGAGATACCCCTGACCAGGCCCATTCGAGTGACATTGAAAGTTGGGATGTACGCCTTGAATTTAGAATTTGATGAAATAAATATATTTTTGATAAAGTTGTTGGCGGCTGAACCTGACAGGAATTCAACAGAGATTCGGAAGCGACCCTCGGCTTTAACACCTCCAGGTTTAATCGAAAGGTTCTTGTTATTTGAAAGAAATTTACCAAATTCAAGAGGATGGATGGTTTTACCTTGTTCAGTTTTTTGCGCATATACAATGTAGGGGCCACGGGAATGAGTAGAGTAAAAGATTGTTGGAGGAGGTTGAGGAAGAGCTGGAGGGGACTGAGAAGACAAAGGCGAATCATGTTTTTTTGGGGAAAGGGGACTAAATTTTCTTTTTTTAATTGAGGTTAGGATGACAGATTCATTGTCTGAAATGTTTGAATGTTCTGAAAAGTCTATTTTATCTGAAATGTCTCCATCTGGAGGGTCAGGAGGGGGATCTGGGGGCTTTACAAGGGGTACAGGAGGGAAATCCTCCTCCATTGTTCAAAAAATTACAGCTAATATAAAAAGTGACAGAAGTAAAAAAATTATATAAATATCTGAAAATGAGCAGCAAGAAGTGACTCCTGGAAGATCAGGGGGGAGAAGATTCCAACACACTAAACTTTTTACAGCCAAAACACAATAAAAAGATTGGTTTAAGAATATTTTTTGAAAGAGCAAAACAAAAGAACTAATGACAGCCAAATGTTATTGTTGCGAGCATCATAAATTATTAAAATATCAAAAAGTTGTAATTAACATATATGTATATAGTTATATTTTTAGGAATATTGTTTATTTTAGCAATTAGTCACCTGAACCTAATGATCTCAGAAAACTTAGTTGATTCACTGACTCAACAAATTCAAAGTTCAAATGCAAAGTTCAGTGCAAACTAACACTCACTTACCTACGTAATATTTTGTCAAAAGAGAGACAGAGAATCAAATGCATGAGTCATGGCTTGTCAATAATAATGTAAAGTATTTACGAGACGATGCATCAAGTTGTGTGGCGGCCTGTCATCTCTGCCTATGAGGCCTTAGTATGAAACAATAATTATTACTATTTTGAAAAAGATAATATTAATAAAACAAAAAGATAAATAATACAGAACTAGAAACAGCAAATAAAAAAGGTAGCTGTCGCAATTGTGGATCGAACCCGGGATCTCAGTCTTACAGGGACAGAGCTATTAAAATCTGTTGCTTTCCGTCCTTTCCGTCCTTTCCGTCCTTTTCGTTAAGAATTGCCAGTAATGTCCTAAACTAATTCGTATATTTTGACTGTCATCATCGAACTATTTTTGAAGTGAAACTTCTTTAGTAATTTGAAATTCGAATGAAACAGAAATGCGTCACAACTGAGTTCTACACAAATACTTGGTTCTAATATAACGCGGTAAATTCACGCTTTGCCGCGTGCCTTCTATAGCGCAGTGGGCAAGGTGCCTGACAAGTCTCAGCGGCCAGAGAGACAGACATCAAACCAACGGAAGTTCGAATCCTACGAAATCCAAAAAAAAATCATTTTTATTTTTGTGAAATCCATATCCAATCTTCAAACCACTTTAGGGAACGCACCCATACTACGTGACACGTTCGGGGGGGGGGGGTCTTCAAAATACCACGCTTGGTACAAATGAGCGGCGGGTTACTTAGGTTTTTGGTCACGGTGGTGGGGGGGGGGGGGTTAAAAAGTGCAAAAAGTTGGTCACGTAGTATGGGTACGTTCCCTCAAAATAAACAGACAAAAAAATAAAGCGACTTTCTAGTTCACTTCTACTGCGTGTGAATTGCACAATCTCATTTTTTTTAAATAATAATTATTATTTTCGATATTTCTTTTTGGGGTGTTACGCCGTGTTGCGCTACCTCCTTCTTTAGCTAACGTTTCGGACATCGTTGCAGTGTCCATCACCAGGTAGCGCAACACGGCATAACACCCCAAAAACAAATAACGAAAATGCGCTTGGCCGTGAAAATCTTAAAACGTATCATAATAATTATTAATCAAACATGTGTAGCTAATCTACGGTTTTGTCAACTATAAGACTAAATCTGTTCGATAATAAGTGTTGCTTCAAGTTCTAAATGATTCAGCGCTTACATATTTTTCGATTTATTTAAAACAAACTAAAAAATCAATTAATTATTTTTTTCTTCGCTCTTGATTCCACTGATTGTATTTCTAGAACCATATTGTTTGGATAAATACGAAGTGATTTATGTTAGGTATAATCGGACAGCTCCGTCCTAATAGAAAAAAAAGTTTAATGTTCGTCTTTCGATTCATAGATTCTTTTCGTCTTACCGCCTTTGGTTAAATGTGTGCCGTCATGACAGAAGAGGAGATCGCAGAGAACAATGTTACTCGAAACTCATGACCTGTGAAGATGTAAATAGATAGATCTGATTACCTTTGTGATTAGAATAAACACAAAACAAACGTTCAAATTAGAACATTCGTATTTTAACGTGTTACGCAGAAACTAATTTACAATCACACTGCGATGCTTTCATAATCACAATTAATTTAATTTTTCAAATCAGGTACAGTAAATAACAGATAACACGCTAATAAAAATAGTTTAATAAAAAAAACTGAAAAAATGTCGCGATATGTCGCTTTCTTTTCTTTTGCCTGTTTATTTTAAAGTGGTTTGAAGATTGGATATTGATTTTACAAAAAAAATTTTTTTTGATATTTTAGGATTCGAACCTCCGTTCGCTGGATGTCTCTGGCCGCTGAGATTTGTCACGCGCTTGCCGTGAATTTACTGCATTATATTAGAAACGAGGACACGTAAAATAATAAATTTCAGTGACGCACTTCCGATTCTTCCGAATTTCAAATCACAACGGGGCTAAAGATTTTTTTTTTTTTTTACAGTGAATACCGCACAAGAATCTCAACTGCTCCCGTCTGGAGCCAGTGATTTGTGGCATCCCCAATTGGGGTATGTTGTGAGGCTGAAGGTAGTGGGGAGGGGAAGGAGGTGGGGAAGAGGAAGGTTGGGAAGTACCTGGCTATTCAGATCTGGTCACCAAACACGGCTAAAGTCATTTTAAAGCAACGTTTCAAATCTGAATGGTGGTCTTACACCAGGGTGATACTGATAGTATCTTCCACTCTGGAACATGCCGCAAATATACTATATATTATTTTAAATGAATTAATTATGAAATAACACAAATTAACCAAATAAAATTTATTTGCGCATGCCGGGTTCGAACCCGCGACCTCCGGATTGTGAGTCAAGAGTCTTACCCACTGGACTACGGATGTTTCTTTTCAAGAAAAACTGTTAAAAGTTTGCAGTTTAAGGGGGGGGGGGGGGTTCTAACACCAAACCTCAAAAAAGACACGGAACTGGCAGAAGAAAGGCGATTAAATGAAACCGATAGATCTTCCCAATATGCCTTCCATTGATATATATTTAGTATAACCCTACGTGACAAGCTGAAACAAGGGGGCTCCGTCAAACTCAGAATCAAGGAGGCTTCTCAGAAGCTGGTCTTAGTTACTGTTCCTACAAAGCCCGCAGATACAAATAGAATACAACTGCTGACCCCACTGTTGAATTTGGTAGCTACTTCAAGAGTGCCAAAATATTTGAAAAAATCATTGACTCCGTGCAGAAACTGGGGATCCTTTTCATAGATTTTCCTGTCAGTGCAAGCACAAGCATCAGGTGAGAATGTTATCCTTGTCCCCGTAGTATTATTAATGGTGTTGCATACTAAGCTACGCAAAAGCATTCTGCACCAAATAAGGAGATCCAAAATTTAATTACCATTGCCCAGCAATGTGTGTGCCATTTCTGTTCCAGTCTTGCTTTGATTACTTGATGGACTTCATAGAATTGGCTTCAGCTGTCGTAAATACCATCAACATATTATAAATATAAAAAGGATATTTTTTTACGGACATTTGACGTGTAGACAACACGTGTGCTAATTATTGGCAGCACACATGCCAATTGCCAATGTGCCTAGCGCTCAAATGCGGTACTTTGTTCTATCAGTTCTATGTCCACATTTATCAACACCACCCACACCATGTTTGTGTTTTATTGGAGCTTCTTTGATCTACAAATTGCCATATTTAGTGTAACACCAACAAATGACGACTAGCGTACCTACTCTGTTCACTTAAAAGGAATCGAACTACAAATTAACCATACTTGGACTACAAACGTTCAATATCATTTATATGAAGTAGTACAATATATTATACTAGCTTTTTCCCGCGGCTTCGCTCGCATGATATTAGGGGTTTCCCACTCCCACTCCGCCTCCTCCACCTTCCCTCCCTCCACTCACCCCATTAACCCCCCTCCCCCTCTCCCCCTCCACCCTCCCCCTCTCACCCCTCGCATTCCACACATTCATTCCCGATACATTCAGTTTTCAAATTGCTCGCGTGCCACCTATTATAATTTTTTATACAAATTTCATAATGCCAGAACTCAACGGTAGTTTTATACAAAATAACCAACAAAAAAAAAAAATTATCCAATTTGGTGCAGTCGTTCGGGTTTATACATTTCGGTGATTCATTTTTAGAGATAGTTATTAAGTACGACGCCAACAAAACACTCTTTTTTAGGGTGAATTGCCTAAATTAAAAAAAAAAACATCGCTTCCAAGGCGATAATTGGTTTGCCTTTTTTCTGACAAAAGTTTGGTTTTGATTTTGTTAGGGACGGAAAACGTATGATAAATAATTTTATAATGCCAGAGATTATTCATAACGCCAGAGCTTACCAATATATATAGCCTATAGATCTCGCAAATAATGTAGCTTTCTATTAGTGAAAGAACTTTTAAAATCCATTCAGTAGTTTTTGCGTGAAAGAGTAACAAACTTACGTCCTTACAAACTTTCGCCTTTATAATGTTAGTAGGATTATATCAATCATCATCAACATCACTCTTGGCTCTACAACCCCTGGGTCTTGGCCTCCTCAAGAGTCTTCCTCCACTCATCACGGTTTTGTGCCAGCTCTCTCCAGCTTACAATATTCAAGGTGGATATATCTTTGAGAACGTTGTCGCTCCATCTTAAACTTGGTCTTCCCACGCTCCTTCGCCCTGTCGGTCTTGAGTTCATATTATATCAATACTCAACCAAAACTAATTAACTAATATAGAATTATTGCACTGCAATCCGCTTAACAAATGTTGTTGACTGAGTCAACACACTTTTTGCAAAAAATATATATTTTTGCAAATACTCAAAAGAGTCCGAATTGTTCCCTGGTAACCGGAACCAGTGAGACTACAGCATCCCCAATTGGATTACGTTGTGAGGCGAAGGACGTGGGTAGAGGAAGGTAGGGAAGTTCCTGGGGAAGTATCCTCATCTGTTCACCAAACACGGCTGAAACCATTTCAAGCAAGCCATATTTCGATTCTGAACGGTTAACCGCTCACCGTTCACTTCACATTCACCGCTCTGATTCATTCTCATTTCCAATAACCATAAAAAAATCTAAATAAAGAAGTGTGTAAATAAAAACCACTCAATTTATAGAAAATCAATACATGAACTTACTGTGGATACGATTATTTTTCTTTTACACGCAATATTGCAAAAACAAACTATGTTTTTTTATTATTTTTTTATTATATATTGTTTGGAAAAATTAGTCTTATTATTTACACATACGCTTTATTCCTAAAAATAATGTGAGATTTTTATCGGTTCATTGGTTATCGTATGCACATGTTGTTTGCACGTTAGTCATCTGCAGTAATGTTGTTCTAGGGAACGATCAGAAGTTACTGAAAGTTATTCTATCGATCGACCGCGCTATGGGAGCCGTTCTAGTGCAGTTAAATCGATAACTTAACAATATCGAATTGATAGACTTAATTTCCAACGATTTTATGTCGATATCCCTAGCACGCGTGCCGTCGATAGCCAAACCAATATTGACTGGAAATAAAAATAGGAAACCGGTTTTCAATACCAATACTGACGGGTAGTCTGCGATAACATTTAGTCAAAGGGCTAGGTAAACATATGAATAAATTCAAGTCTTACATGTATAAATTAAATCGACCATTGGTATTTTTTTATCAATTGTTGACCGTTCTCGCAAGTACTGCCAACTGACCATAGATGACGGATTTAGTCGATATACTCTACCCAAGGGCGGATCCTGGGGGGGGGGGCACAAGGGGCGGACGGGCAAAAATATTAACAATTACTGTTAGGATTTTTTCCGGGGGGGGGGGGGGGGGGGCACAAGGGAAGTGCGCGCAAAAAATCAACAATTACTGTTAGAAATAAACTTGTATCATACTTCCAGTTTATTGTACAAATTCAAGTATGTATCGGAAGGTTTATAAAAGTGTCAAAACAATAGAAAAATTAAATGTTTAATAAAGACAGTTTTCTGTACTGTGATGGAATCTCCACAGTACACCCCCCCCCCCCCCCCTAAATCCACCCTTGCTCATACCATTGGGGATTTTGTCGTATGAGGTACCCAGGAGGCACCTTTTTGTTAGGACTTGGAACACGTACTGTGGCTCCAGTGACGAAAGGGATTTGATATTTAATCAGTCGGTTTACAAAGCAACCATTCAATCACGCTCTTACTCGCTTCTTCTAGCTTCTTACAATATTAAAAAAATAGAGTATGTAATTCACTCGCGATAAGAGTGAAAGTCGCTTTCTTTTTCCTATTTATTTTTAAGTGGTTTGAAGATTGGAAATTGATTTAAAAATAAAAATGTTTATTTTTTTGGATTTCGTAGGATTCGAACCTCCGTCCACAGGATTTCTCTGGCCGCTGAGATTTGCGGCGCACTATACCGCTGCGCTATGGGACGCGCGCGACGAGGCCCCAATTTACCGCATTATATTCCGACGACCGGTAAAAAAACAAAGCGGCCAATGAGCGCAGACCTATCGTTGTTTCCGTTTTATATATCAAGCAATAGGAGCAGTTTGATGCTTCGCAGGTGCCGTTTCATCTGAATTTCAAATCACTCTAACGGGGCTAAACAAGTTTCACTTTAAAAAACTGTTTTTACTGATTTCTTATCGGTGAACAGAGTATTTAGCTAACCGGCATGGAACTAACCAACAACCACATATAACGCAAGTCCACACGCACACAGCCAATAAACCAACGTACAACGTATTTTATTCGGAATAAAGATTAATGATATGAAATGACAATGTGTTTTTCTGTCGGTTTTGTGCGTTGCCGTGTAGAACTGGGCAGAGAACGCTCGCTTTCTGAACTGTACACTCATGCCCCGGCAATATTCAGCCGCTCGAATAAACCGCTGATGATTTATATCCGCATATGTTTGGAGTTTGCTCCGAAGAAACTACTCGGTACAATAACCTTTTGCCTAAAACAGATCACGCGGATCTGGAATGGTATGAATCATGGACAAAAGTGCATTTTATTTACTGTTTATGTACGAGTTATTAGTGTTATATTAAAGTTTATTACTTCGTTCGATCTCCCTGGTCTATTATTATTAAAAATTAAATAGGTATTAGCTTTTAATTGCGTCTAGCAATAAATATGAACGTTAAAATTGGGAATATTATTCAATTTACTTACACCGAAAAGCCCGTTCAAATGATATTAAACTCCCACTCACGTGAAAACAATCCAGTTATAAAGACTAAGTTAATTATACAAATAGGTTAAAATTCATAAGATCAGTCGGCCAAATTATACATTGGTAAATTTTTAAATTGTTTAACTAAAAATTAGATAAAAAAAGCAGTTAGAAATAGAAAATTATAAACATACAAATTTCACTCATATGACAAATAATACGAAGACAGGCAAGAGACGGAAGAGATGTAATTAGAGATACAAATGAAACACAATAAATTAGAACCACATATTTTTCAACAATGGCAGAACATTTTTTGTCGATAATCTATATTATAGATTATCGACAAAATAATCTATTTCAGCACAATCTATCTTATTATAAAGTCGATACATTTGGGCAGAAGGCTAAAATAGGTGATATTATTTTAACATGTATTCTGGTGAAACATATTATGGCGTCTTAATCAATGGGAAGCATAACACATGAAGATGAGTAAATCGTAAAAATTATGAATTAACATTAGCACAACCTACAGTCAATAAACATGAAGATAACGAAATCAAAAAACCTGAAAATGAGTTATACAAACATCAAGACGAGGAAATGAACCAAAACTGTCAAAAAACAAAAAGAAGTAAAAAAAGAAAATAGAGTGAGCAATTCACACGCGGTAGAAATGAAACCTTAAGAAAACTAAAATAGACAAGAGTGGGGAGGCTACAAAGCACCGCACAAAGAAGAGATACACCTACTGAACTACGTTAATGGTAGTTAATAGTAAAAATGCTCTCTTCCCATAAAGAGTTCTGAGTAACTCCCAGAAATACAGATCATACTAAAAAAAATAAACAAAATTCGGAGAGAGTATTAAATGTGCTCGATTTCATCAAGTTTGAGTCACATCTTCGGTTCCATAAAAATATTAGCGATTTGTTCTAATTGTCCTAAATATTTGGTTACTTATATTATTGAATTTAATGGTATACATCAAAATTTTGATTGATAGGAAAGCCAAAGGAAAGTTTTTTTGTTTTCAAAAAATTATATATCCCGGTTTTCTAGACTTATAATTTTGAATTTTAATTATAAAATAACCATGAATAGACACTTGACATTTTTTGATAAATTTCTTTAATAACGGTATTTAATTCTTTATTTTTTTATTTTAAAAATAAATTAAAATGCACGACGTAAAAGATGCGCTTATTTTCCTAGATATACGAAATTAATAGAATACTAAGTTTTTACATTTTTACATTTTTTGCTCGTGAAAACCAACATGTTTCATGAGCAATGCTCACTTATTCAGGGTTTACTTCAAACTTTTAAAACGTTTTAAGGAAACCCTGAAGAAGTGAGCATTGCTTATGAAAACATTTTAATCGTTTAAGTAAACCCTGAATAAGTGAGCATTGCTCATGAAAACGTTTTAAAAGTTTTAAGTAAGCCCTGAATAAGTGAGCATTGCTCATGAAAACGTTTTAAAAGTTTTAAGTAAACCCTGAATAAGTGAGCATTGCTCATGAAACATGTTGGTTTTTATAAATAATAAAAGTGATAAAAACTAAGTATTCTCTTAATTTCGAATATAAGTTTGTACAGCGCCCTTGAGGTGATTTTTCACAAAAACGGCGCTATATAAATCATCCAAATATTATTATTATTATTATTAAAATGGTGCCACAAAGTAAGTTTGCAGTGTTTGAAGAAGTTCCTAGAAATATATTGACGACGGAGATCGAAGGAAAATAAACGGAGAAACATGACATAAATTTAAAAAAGTGGATTTATTGTACTTTATTTTACAGCATTCCAAACTTCCTCTATCGATATATTATAGGATATTAGGTATACGTTGTATTCCTAAATTGATCTGTCTGTGTGATCGCTTTACAATACGAGAAATAGAAATCGAAATTGTGTGCACTCCATTACGTACTTTGCGATGTTTTTATGATTCCTACTCGGTCTCTACCGAGATATACTCTTATAGGGATGCAACGATATGTCGACCCCTAAAAACATCGATATTTATCGATATCGATGATACGCTGATATCAATATCGAAATACAAGATATTATATCGTATCGAAAAATCCTCCCAAATTAAAATACCCACAAAATCGGGTAAAATAAAGGTTACAAAAATTGACGGTGACGACGAGCTTACATTATACCTTTCTGCTCCTATACATACTCTAAAAGTATACATTGTTGAAACATGGCAAGAGATGCAAGGTGTGCATCCCAATATTTTTAAAGTGGCAATAAGTAATCTACCAATTGTGGCAACAAAGTTCTTTTTGAACGTCTTTTTTCAAAGGCAGGAAGGAGCCACTATAATTCTAAGCAGAAACCGGCTACAAATAAGCAGACTGTCAAGGTTACTATTTTTAAGTTCGATAGCTGGTACAAAATACTGGAATTTTTTTTTTAAAATAAATTTATGAAAAAAAAACACATTTTATATATCTATCCATATTTTGTGATTATTCAAATAGGTAAGTATAAAAAATCATATACATATATAATCGATAAAGGTTTGGTATAACTAAACTACATTAGATTTCTATAAGCTTTTAAAAAAAGAAGAAATATCGATATATCGGCCTACTAGACCGTTATATCGATATATCAATATCGACTTAATTCGATATATATCGAAATCGATTTATCGATTGTTTTAAAAACCTTGCATCCCTAGTAGAGTAACGCATTGCTTTCTATACCTACCTATACGCTTTTAAAATCAAAGTTCTTTATGTCGTTAACCGTCCAACACCAACATGTGCTATCGACCTCTTATATCGAGCAAAACCGCCAATGAATCACCATGTTTTGAATGTGTTTGTTACCTGTATAAAATTCAATATACTTTAACACTTCTTTGCCAGTCTGAGAGGAGTACTTGACCTCCAAGTATTTGCATGAACTTTATGCCGAGCGTAGGTAGAGTTAGGCTGTGAGCGAGAGATTCGATACGACTAATTTTCCGCCGGTAGAATTATCATTAGCAGAGTTATCCATTATCAGGTTTACCGCAGCACCTCGCTAAAAGTCAAACAGCTGTGCGAATCGTAACCAACCAACCTCCTTTTACGCCTTGGCTAATTTACTTATCATTTACCACAAGCATACCGTAGTAATATGCATTTTTATTACCAATGCAATAATATAATATTTTAAGTCGATAGGCTGCATTACGTTGATATGGGCGGTTTGTCTTGCAGAGAGGCGTTAAATATTCCAGTTATTTTAAAAGAGTTATGATTTGAAATTCTATGAAACGAAAAAGCGACACTAAAAAGACACAAACAGTCGATAGGATTTTACCTGCAAGAGAATGAGACAAAATAATATCTCATCTTTGTGCGGTGCTTCGTAGTTTCTCCACTCTTGTGTACTTTAGTTTTCTGAAGGTTTCACTTCTACCGCGTGTGAACTGCACACTTGTATTTCTGAAGTAAAACTTCTTGGGGAATAAGCTGGTGAATGCGTGACGAGAGCGTTACGAAAAGCGAGGCGAACGGTAGTTGAGAGGGAGATATAAGTTAGTGAAGATAGAAAGAGAGAGAGTTACGTTTCGTATATTACTGTAGGGGCAAGAGAGAGAGGGGCGAGCACACATTTTCTTTCTCTCTTTCTCTCATAGCTAGTTACGTTTCTTATATCTAAGACACAGTGAAGGCCTATTGTCTGTATCACACTGTAGGAGCAAGAGAGAGCAGTGCGCGCGCACATTTTCTTTCTCTCTTCCTATCTTCCGTTCTTATGTGTCATATCTGGTGTCCCAATCAGACTCTTACGTGCGAATAAAATAAATACATCGCGTTACGAGCCATATTAGTTTTAAATATAGGTATCTACTGTTGAATAGCGAATTGTAAATGTTTTTTTTTAACTACCAAATATCCTGTCATCGCTTAGTATCATGTTAAAATTACCTATTCATTTATAATATTATAATTTTTAATTGTATAATATACCAATCTAACGGTACTCTTAGATATCTCTTCAGTCCAGTCACTTAAGCTAAAATAAAAAATATATATTAAATAGTTAATTAGCTAATATTTAACGAATAATTAAGTTTAAAAACCGTACTATGAACTGGGATTCGCCATTGACCTTGTGCCATGGCATGTACGGCTGAGCGCTCCGCACTCTGCGCTCAATCTTAAAAACGGTTAAGCGTATAAAAAAATATTTAAGACCAAATTTGTAGAAAATTTGATACTTTACAACTTTTATACCGAACGCAAATACGATTCGAGGCAAAAGAAACGAGATATTTCCAAAAAACTGATTTTCGTGACTTTTGACCTTAAATATCTGAAGACGCTCATACGTGATCTTATGAGACTTTTGATACATCACATAGAATTTTAAAATAAAGGTTTATACAAATTTTCAGCTTATTCCGATTTATTTAGAGGTGAAATCCTTATTTGACTGGACTACTTGTGCATACAATATTGGAGACTAACGTCACGCTTCCTACATAATATTAACAATTTTTTAACTTAAAATTTTTGAACTCGAACCTAAATCTCCAAAATATCCAGTCAAGTAGGTAGATTATGCAAGCGCTTCGCTATCACATCTCATATTTCACTTAACCAGCACGCAGCATCTAATAGCAATCTAAGCGAAGATCATTAGATCCTACCGCTTACCAAACGAATTAAGTATTTATGATCACTTTATAAATAATAATAAATAAATAAGGTGTAATGAGTCTAACCTTGTCCGGGTGGAGAGCTTGATTGAAAGCAAGAAAAAACGTTTTGAATTAAACCTTCCTGGCAGGCATTAAAATTAATTAAAGTCATTCTTTCCGTTGGGATTTTGTTTGGGACGTCAGATTTGAATCACATTTCTCAAAAATGATCTTCAATGATTGATAGCTCTACCAGTTGCCCTTTGATTGTGGAAGTTCCATGGATATAAAATGCACTAGATGAGACCCCAGTCAAAACAAACTGATTAACTATTCGTTAATGTCTTCTTTAGGCGTCCCTGATTTCTTACATTTGTGTGAGCATCATATTATGCTCTTCAGACATTCCTGTGTGCATAATATTTTTCAAAATAATCGCATCATTTTTTACGTGGGATTTAGCACTAGAAATATTTTGTTTTAATAATATCGAATCTTGGTAAATTTCACCTATCCTGTTCTTCGAAATAAAACATTAAATATTTAAATAAATGAAGACAATATAAGCTAAACTCAATCGAAAATCTGGAAACAGAAAAATCAGAAAAACATATTGACACCTCTGGGACATGAACCCAGGACCTCTTGCTTTCCGGGCAAACGCGCTAACCACTGCGCCACGGTGTCGATATGAAATTCGGTCATGTTTAACTGTACCATACTTCGACTAAGAACCACCTACATTATCAGAAAAACATATTGACACCTCTGGGACATGAACCCAGGACCTCTTGCTTTCCGGGCAAACGCGCTAACCACTGCGCCACGGTGTCGATATGAAATTCGGTCATGTTTAACTGTACCATACTTCGACTAAGAACCACCTACATTATCTTCATTTTCTTCAGAAAAACATATTGACACCTCTGGGACATGAACCCAGGACCTCTTGCTTTCCGGGCAAACGCGCTAACCACTGCGCCACGGTGTCGATATGAAATTCGGTCATGTTTAACTGTACCATACTTCGACTAAGAACCACCTACATTATCTTCATTTTAAAGATGACCGAATTTCATATCGACACCGTGGCGCAGTGGTTAGCGCGTTTGCCCGGAAAGCAAGAGGTCCTGGGTTCATGTCCCAGAGGTGTCAATATGTTTTTCTGATTTTTCTGTTTCCAGATTTTCGATTGAGTTTAGCTTATATTGTCTTCATTTATTTAAATATTACAATTTGAGGTTTTACTCATAAAGTTAAAATAAAAAAAACAAAAAAAAAAAACATTAAATTGTTATGTTTTTACAGCCAGTCAAATAATATTTTAGTAATAATTGTTGCTTGCTTGCAACAATGAAAGACTGAGTTGGCTGAAGATTCAGACCGTGATGCCTTGAAAGCGAACATGACGCTTTGAAGAACTCAGCTAACAAAATTTTAGACATTAAACTTATGAAGTAACACCAACAGTGTTACTTCAGTCAAAAATCATGAAGATGAAGGTGAGAAAATTAAAAAATATAGTCAACAAAGTGAAGAAAAGGAAAATTATAAGTTTGAAGATGGTGTTTGAAAATATGAAGTGAGAAAATAAACAAACATGAATATTAGGTTTCTAAACATGAAGAGACGTCTACAATTCTACAAAGTGATTATTGTGAAATTCACAAAACAGTCAACAAACTTGAAGATGAGGAAATCAACAAGTATGATGATGAGATTTGCAATCATGATGAAGAGGAGGTCATAAATCATATTATAAAGTCTTTTTTTAAAAATTAACTCCACACAGGAGGCCCTGAGGAAAATAATTTCCCTCAGGGCCTATGTAATCTGGGATGCTGTGTGGAGGGTCTTTTTGAAGAGAGGAAGGAGTGAACATTGGTCTTGAAGAGACCCATGTTGTAAGAAGGAGGAAACACACAAATCATTCCACAGCCGAGCTGTTGAACACAAGAACGAGTCGAAGCGACCCGTTCTCATTTGACAAATGTCAACCGTGTACAAATGTTGGGCACGCGTTTGGCGTGTTTCCCGACTATGCACCGGTGCCGAAGGGATCAATGATTTTTTTTTTTTTTTACAGTGAATACCGCACAAGAATCTCAACTGTTCCCGTCTGGAGCTAGTGAGACTATGGCATCCCCAATTGGGGTATGTTGTGAGGCTGAAGGTAGTGGGGAGGGGAAGGAGGTGGGGAAGATGAAGGTTGTGAAGTGCCTGGCTATTCAGATCTGGTCACCAAACACGGCTAAAGCCATTTTCAAGCAACGTTTCAATTCTGAATGGTGGTCTTACACCAGGGCGATACTGATAGTATCTTCCACTCTGGAACATGCCGCAAATATACCATATATTTTTTTTTAAATGAATTAATTGTGAAATAACACAAATTAATCAAATAAAATTTATTTGCGCATGCCGGGTTCGAACCCGCGACCTCCGGATTGTGAGTCAAGAGTCTTACCCACTGGACTACGGAGGTCGTAATGATGCTAGTTCCTCGGAGCATCTTCCATTGTAATACCGGTAGAACAAGGATAGCATTCCCACCCGACGCCTGTGCTCTAAAGATTGCAATCCGTCTGTTAAGATGGGAGAATCTATTAAACGGACCGCCCGTTTCTGCACAGAGTCGAGGGTACTTTTCAGGTATTTTGGAGCTCCAGACCAGAGGTGGCTGCCAAATTCAACCGTGGGGCGCACTTGTGATTTGCACAGGGTTAGCAGTTGTGTACTATTAAAGTATCTGCGGGCCCTGTATACCTGAGCTAGTAGCACAATAACCTACAGTTCCCCGCGGAACAGGATTCTCTAGTGAGGAGGCCTGTGAATATATACATACTCTTATATTCTGCAATTTATCTCTAACAGTTCACAAAAATTTAAAAATCATAATGTTACCAGACAATACAATATTCTTGTTTGAATATTCACTAGTCAGTTGAATAAAAATGCAAAAATTGCATCAATTCACTGACTTCTCTTCTTTACTCTGTACTTCAATTAATTTCTTTAAAAAACATCGTTCTATGTCCACCCGTTTATATTGTTGTGTCAATGGCATAAGGAAGGTACCATTGTATTATTACGTTGGATTGTGTAGGTACAATACTTGTAATTCAACATTTTTATTGTGTAGGTACTTACTACTTTTTTAACGACTTATCTCGCTTTCAGCTTGAACCGGTTTGACATTTTGAATTAAGAACCTGTGATGAAATACTCTTCAGAAAAGAAGAGTCGAAGGAGCAGTGGCGGTTGGTGACTGATTTTTTCCTGAAAATTATTTTTCACATATTTATTACAGGTTCTTTTTCTATTTCACTTATCCGGAATATTTTTACTTAATCGATAAGTAGTCCTGGATTAAATTTAAGGTGATGCATCACTTTGTGTAAAATACGGGATCTGATCTTAAACATAATCTTTGGGGGTATCTATGTATTAATTCTTAGTGTCGCCCTGGCGAGTGGCCACACTATTCAGAAACGAAACAGTGTTTGATACTTTAGCCGTATTTTGTGACTAGACCTTAATAGAGAAGTACTTCCCAATCTATTCCGAATTTCCTCATCTTTTCCACTTCTTTAGATTCACAACATTTAACAACGTATACGAATCCGATTTTTCCGATTGGAGATTTTAAGAGCGTTTAACCAGCCAGCGGACAAAAATCCACATTTCGTCGAAAGTTGTTCTTCCGATCGTGCAGGACGGTTACAATCAGACAGATTAATTATTTTCCGTACCAGCTTTTTTAAATTATAACTCAATATCGAATTTATTTCAATCCAAATTAGCTTTAATTTATACCTTCATCCAAAAATGCTGAAAGGCGTGATGATAAAACTATTAAAATAGTGTACTTTTTGTAGTTATTTTTTGATTATAAGTATTTATCATTTTTCAATAATGTCTAAATTTATTAGTTTGTAAGTGCGCAAATAAATACACAAATGGACCAATTTTCGTCAAGAAACACATGTACGCACATATTTTTAATGATTTTATTGAAACTAAAATTAAAATTCTAATACATAACTTTGCTAGATAATGTATTGATTTATTTTACTGCATGATTACATTATTTGAAATAAGTGTGGTATAATACAAAAACCTTTTTTGAAAATTTAACAAATCTGCCAACGACCTATGGAATAACCTTATTATACTAAAAATTTTAAAAAAATCTAAAAATTTATTACATACGAATGCTAGATAAAAGAACAATCTTTCGAAATCCATTTATAATTTTTTGTGGAAAAGAGTCAATACGTCTAAAAACTTTTTTGAAAATGACGTATTTCAGGCTTTCCCTGGTAATGCCCTCTTAATTACTAAACAACATTGAATATAGTTAAGCCCCACATTACAATAATAGTTCATTTATGTCAACAGAACTACAAATACCTTGTAACCAATTTCTTTAATAAATTGCCAAAAAATATATGTTCCCTTAAAAACGGCTTCAAAGAATTCTAAACACAACAAATAAAATAGTGAAATCTTCGACACACAAACAAACACCCAAAATTAAAACTTTTATTAAAAATTAAATGTACATAATAAAAACAAAAAATAATAGGAGTAATTAAAATGACCTTAATAACTAAATACCTACGAATAAATGGCATTATATTATACATAAACATAGCTTTTTATGGGAATACATATTTAAATAAAAAAAATAGATTATTATTTTTAATTGATAAACTAACGTTTAAGACAAGATTTTTATGCATAGCACAAAGGGTAACAATTATTATAAGCAATAATTATCAGCCTGAAACACTCATCTACATTGAAAAAATCTTCCGAGAAAAGATACATGACGCCAACGGGACTTGAACCCGTGTCCTTCTGATTGCCGGTCAGGTAATAAACAGTAATTGTTGAATGAAACACTAGTATATATTTAAATTATTTGGCGGGTATTAGATAAGCCCCAGCTAAGTGGTGAGAGCACCTGACCGGCAATCAGAAGGACACTGGTTCAAGTCCCGTTGGCGTCATGTATCTTTTCTCGGAAGATTTTTTCAATGTAGATGAGTGTTTCAGGCTGATAATTATTGCTTATAATAATTAAAAAATATAGATACAAAATTAGGAAGATGAAATGTTTCATAATCGTATATTATACATGTAATTATTAATATGTTATCAATTATGTTTATATTTTGTACAAACTAATTTCTTAAAAAAAAATTGTTTAAGTTTAATCTAGAATTTATGCAGGGGTAGTGCAGTAAATACATTCCAGATTTCGAAATAATACAAAGATAGACAAATTAACAATACATACGTACATTTACAGAGCCCTTGAGATGATTTTTCACCAAAACTGCGTCCTACAAATTATCCAATTGTTATTATGTTATTATTACATAATAGAATAAAGAGAAAAGATGCGGAAAATTTTGAACCCAAAAACATTATTTAGTTAGCCACTTGCCATTTCCTGGGGTACATTTCTATTCAACAATATATTCGATCCAGGCAACCTTTACAGTGATAATCGCATTCTTCGATAAAAGCGCTCAGAAACACGCTTAAAAACGCTGAACTTGTCCCTTCGGGAACATTTTCGTGGCTCTGCAGTATCTCGGTAGGCGGAACAGCATTATGTAGGCACAATTGAGGCTTATTTTAAATTTTCCCATAGAGTTAACCCCACAAATAACAGATGGAAACATCAGTACAAATTTGATAACACCAGAGCTCACCGCCTATTAGTCTTTACTGCTTCATACAAACAGATGTTCTGTTTTACTATTAATCTGAATATTTTGAATGATTTTATTTTTTCTTATTTTTTATTTTTAACTTTATGAGTAAACCTCAAATTGTCATATTTAAATAAATGAAGACAATATAAGCGAAACTCAACCGAAATTCTGGAAACAGAAAAACAGAAAAACATATTGACACCTCTGGGACTCGAACCCAGGACCTCTTGCTTTCCGGGCAAACGCGCTAACCACTGCGCCACGGTGTCGATATGAAATTCGGTCATGTTTAACTGTACCATACTTCGACTAAGAACCACCTACATTATCTTCATTTTCTTTAACGCATATATTATTGGCAACTATCTTTATGTATGATTGCAAGATTCAAACCCGAACTAAATGCTCTCTAGATAGTGTCTGGATAAATCTTTATCCATTTTATTTAATATGCGACATCTATCGACTTTTCTGCAAGTCTAGGATGAATATTTTTATTTATAATTTTTAACTTAATGAGTTAAACCTCAAATTGTCATATTTAAATAAATGAAGACAATATAAGCGAAACTCAATCGAAAATCTGGAAACAGAAAAATCAGAAAAACATGTTGACACCTCTGGGACTCGAATTTGCTGAAGAATAAACCTGTCACAAGTCTCCACTGCCGAGAAGCGCAAAAAATGGTTCAAAATGGCGTGTTTATAACACTTCTAACTTAATAATAACAAATTTTCTGGAGCTCGTTTAAATATAAGTATGTTTTTATTTCGGGTCAGTCCCATAATGTTATGTAAACACAGCCGAGGACTCGACCCAGCCATCGTTCATCAAAGCTGAAATGATCATTTTATGTAAATGTTATTATGATTTGTTGACATATCCACATATAAATAATAATATTTTTTCTGTAATAAAAAGCCCACCTTCGTAATAATTTATTGCTTAACGTGTACCTAAGGCTGTCTATTTCCTTATAACTTCTAGCTTTGTTTTGAAAATGATTTAGGGCGTTTGGCAACATACATATAATAATAGATATAATATTATGAAGTGTTTTGACGCTGTGTTGAAGCTGTGGGCCGATTGAATTTAATTATAAATAACAATCTTCCGTGTTTTTTGAGTAATCGTAGAATCACTTCATGTATTTAAAACATTTTCAAATTATTATACATTTAAGTCACCTAAAATAACAAAGAAATATCTTAAAGGAAATTATATTTCACTCATTCAAAGACAACAAACTTTTTTTTGTGGCAATACAGACCGGTTAGTGGCCGAGTTAACATCGCGTTTGTGTCCCACCCACGCGTCAATTGTGTTCAATTCCTCGGCTGGCTAAGTCCTCCATCACGATACAAAAAACATTTCCGCTTACTGTAGTGGAAGTAGGAGTTTTTAAAATATTATCAGGTTATTTGTAACCCCGGAATGTTTGTCTTTCTCCTGAAAAAAACATAACCTTGAAATTTTAGAAATTAGAAAGAATGTAAAGTAGTGTTTAATTAAGTATTATCTATTGATTCAGAAAATCTTTCTGAATGACCCTCTGTTAAATTTGTTCCTTTTGTAAATTACGCCCTTTTTCCCCGTCATCGCCCCTCCCCCTCCCGCTCATTCTTATACGGGAGGGGGGGAAAGTGGAGTGGCGAGGCCAACTCGGGTAGGGGATTCACTGAAGGAAGGGGGGAGGGGAACCCGGGAGGGAGGGAGGGGAACTCGGGAGGGGGGTTCGCGGAACGGCAGAAGTGTGGAGAGGGGTGGTAGAAGAGGCGGAGTGGGAACGCGAGAGGGGAAGGGGACGTAGGAGAGGAAGGGGAGCGGAAGGGGAACAGGACGAATGCGAAACACGCAGGGAGAAACAATTTCTTTATTAAATGCCATAGCAACGCATACCGCGAACTCGCTAATAATATAAATGGAGCAACCGATTAACGTGACTTTTTTAAACAGATATAATTGGAGAACTGTGAAATGATATAGGCTACTTTTTATTAAAAAAAAAATATTCCCTTGGGAAAATTCTTTATAGAATAATTACAAAAGTAATTGTAAAAGCTAATAACTAATATTTAGTTACGGCTAAAAGCTAAAATAGTTTTTAAATTGGAATGAATTGTTTTATAAGGTAGTTAGTGATTGAAACATTAAAGGATTTTAAAGATAATACATGTTGTTGATTTATGGCCTCTCCACCCAACTTACAAATAACAATTTCCATGTCATTACTTAGGTACAATTACGTTTTAGTGAAATTACAATTATAGTGAAATTACAGTCATTAATGAACTTCTGGCACATCTTTGGGGTGGTCCGCCTAAAACAATAGTGTATACTAGGTATTAAAATGAATTCCGTGCTCTAAATATTTTTTATTACGCACCTGAAAGAGTCGACGAGAAATTGAATCAGATTCGTAGCTCAAACTTACGAAGTCTAATTTAAATTGGCTGCTTTCCTCCATAGGTCACAGTGAACATTTCCAGAAATGTCTGTACTTGGGCCTGATTACAGTCATTCCGCTGCACGCTCGCTATCACGAAATAAAAATAATGAATATAATACCATATTTAAAAACTGTAAACAGCTGAATTATGAATCGTAAAAAGTTTACCCTTCCCGACCCAAATTAGGGACGAATTACCAAAGCCAAACTGACATTCCTCGCATAAATTCACTTTTATTATTTTAACCCCGTAATTTTGTTAATTCGTGATTTTCTGTTACAGATATACATACCTTAGCTACCTGTCTGACCTGGATGCCATATTTTAGGTCTATTTGTTACGTTTATTAAACCTTATGTAAAAACATGGTGTGTTTTGATTTTTAAAAATTCTACTTCTCAGATTGTAAGGGCTCTGCAACCGGGCCCGAAAAGAAGAAGATGGAGAGATACGAAATTACGAATGTTACAGGAGAGCGCTAACATTTACAGCGACAAAATCGATGCGAAAATTGCGAAAATGTTTAATAAAACACGACTCGTTTAAAATAGAGAAAAAATCTTGCGGGCTTTATCTTAAACAGCATTTGAAAAAACACTATGAATTTTTTCATACATATAACTTGTAAAATAACTGAAACAAACGTGTTAATAATAATTTTTGGAGCATATTTTGCGATTTTTTTCTATCGAGGGAATTTTATATAATTTACGTTTCAGCGCGGGCCAAGTCTAGATATTATCTTCAAGAATAACATATATTTTTTTAAGAGCTTTAAAACTTACCGTGTTTAAGGGAAATATGTAATAAATCGGTACAAATCTGGGTTGCGGGCCCTTAATTCGTGGTGAAAAACAGTTAAAATTAAATCGTGTACAAAACTTTTCACAACTTTTTTGACAGGATCGGTATCACTCTGCTAATGAAATCTTCAGACCAGTTCTTAAACATTGTTGGAACATATTTATACCTACGAATATTTAAATTTAAATGCAAGATAGATTTTAATGATAATAATACATTGCTGCCAACTAACTAACCATCAAGCAGGTTCCCCGCAGGGGTAGGCAAAGAGGACGGACCGCCAAACAACTCGATCTTTGCACACAGTCTTTGCATCAGTCACATTCATACAAACTCTTCTATTATTCTGACTTTTGACATGGCCCGACTCAAGTATCCGATTCACTTGAACATGCCAAGTCTTCCTCGGGCGTCCTCGACTTCTTCTTCCACTCAAATTTGCGTAATATATTCTTCTCACACTATTTTCTTTTTCATTCGCTCTACACGCCCAAAACATCTGAGGGTCCCTTTCTTACAATTTAAATATATTTTTGGTTTACCAGTAGCTGTTCAGCCATTTTTTTCAAGCTTCAATGAAGATTATTCAAAGATAACTTACTTAGAGTAAGTAGAGTGCTAATATGATATCTTTACCTTTATCTTCTTTATCTTTATCTTTACTAAGTATTAAATGAAGTCGCTCACGCTGTATGTGCGCTTAGATCTTTTAAACTACCAAACGCATTTTCATGCGGTTTTCACCAATAGATAGAGTAATTCAGAGGAAGGTTTTTAGGTAAATAATTTGTCAGGGTTTTGTGTAAATTGGTTGAAATACATAATATACGAGATATGTTCAGAAAGTAAGTGTACTGTGACCATAACGAGCTGTGATTTTTTTTGTTTTTTGGGGGTTGGCGATACTGAATGGTAGAAGAAGGTCTCCTGATTAGAACGAGCATCGCGTGAACGTGGTAGTATGTAAACAAGAAATTTGAAAAATAGGTATTTTACCAAACTGTTGCTATCCCTGTCATTCATACTCAGCTGCACCTCAGGCTGATAATACCTTAGTAAAATGTTCAAAATCGAGGTTTTGTATTCCCCATTTTTCTCCTCCAAAACTGGACCGATTTTTAATATTTTTTTTTACTAACAGTATTAGAAGAAAATACTATATTTCAGTGTATTCTGGGCATTTTTATAAATACATTGTCAAGTATGTATGTATACTGTACGTCTGTTGGTGGCGTTGAAACCAGCTAATTTTAATAATTTTTGGAGGGTCCTAATTCCTGTATGAAGTAACTTATCAAAAAAGCGAAACTTGCCAAAACGCTGGGCCGATATCTGTATTATACTAGCTGTCCCGACAAACGTTGTTCTGCCATATAAGTTATTTCTAGTGAATATTTTGGTTGTTAAATAAAAAGTAACGAATGTATTGTAAGTGTGTGGGGATGGGATCTATGACAGAAAGAGGAATGGAGCGTTGTAGACGATGACCGTCGATAGAAACAAAAAAACACCAACTAAAGTAGGAAAATGAAATAAAGAAAATCAACATGAATTTCGAAGAGCAATTGAGTGTACGATATTTTTTGTCAGTCCGTCTTCAGCCAACACAACTAAGCTCGATGGTTTGCCCACGCGAGAAAACGATGCCGAATGAAATATCAAAATGACGCGACGCTTCTCGTGAATGTCTTGCGCATGTGTGGATGAAAGTTCGATGATCTGTAATTCAACAACATAAATAAATTCGTTCTGTTTAAAATACGAAAGACGGTTAACTTTGTTCATACTAAAATCGCGATTAAACAATGGGAGTGTAGGGGTAGGAAGATTAAAATTTGGGGTTATAGGTATTTTTGATGCCAAATAAAAAACAAAAATATCAAAACATTAGAATTTTTTTCAGAAAAGGGACGCCCTAATCACCTAGCGCTATAAAATATATTTTAAAACCTAATCTCATACCTACCAAATATACATTAAAAAAAATAAAAAAAATCGGTCAAGCCGTTTCGGAGGAGTGCGACCACAATCACCGTGACACGAGATTTTTATATATAAGATTAAAAAATATTTGCAGTAGTGTAAAAATTCAGAGAGGAAAGTGGGGAATATGTTGTATGGTCAAAACACCGCCCGATTTCCTCATAATCTTGATATCTTTTTAGCTGCTACCTAGTAACCTTCTATCGACTCGAAATGAAACTAAAAAACAACCATCAGTGAACAACTCATTAATTTCAATTCATATCCGCAAGGCCACAAGGCCGGCAAGAAGCTTCAATTACCTCGGGGAGGTACCTGACCTAAGTACCCGCACCTTTGAATAGGACCTTATAAATTAGATCAGAAAGTTTTTTTATAAATCTGTTATTAATAATCTGTTCTTACCTCCTCGGTAAGAACAGATTATTTCACAACGTGGGTATATTTGGTACCTAGTTATATTGTGGCAAATATTGCGAGAGCTGACTAATGTTTCAACATTTTGCTATATATATATATATTATGACATCAATATTATGGAAGATTGTTGGTGTGGCGGTAGTTTAGATAAGAGGTCGGTAGATATTTTTAGTGGAAGGAAATGCTTTAAAAATTAATTGAAAATCTTATCTACTGCAGGCAAAAACTATTCAACGTGCAAGGTCAAATCAATAAAAGTGTATTTTATCAGTCCTGATTCGTACTGTGGTCCACCAGTAGCCGTTCGCTGGTTTGTTTAAATGCGTTTGTTTAACTTCATGTAGTAGGGAGTGTTATTCGCGTGTGTTCAGCACTGATCCTGTTTATCCACTGCCATTATACACCACCATAGACCATCTCAAATCTTCTACGACCATCACGTAATGCCACCAAATATCTCCGATCACTCTCAAACATCACGACCATCTCTAACCATATTTAACCACCTTACGCCATCGTGGTGTAAGGTGATCAAAGATGGTCAGAGATGCTCGATCGATCATAATATACAACAACCGACAATCTCCAACCATCATTAACCATCTCAGTTCATCCCCGACTATGCTCATCCATCTCTCGCCTTCATCAAACATCTCCAACTATCCTCAACCATCATAATATGCCATCATCAACCACCACACGTCATCGCCAACGTCCGCAACCATACTCAACTATCATATACCGCCATTGAAAATCTCCAATAATTCTCAACCGTCATACGCCGCAATCGACCATCTCTAACCATCATCAATCATCTCACGTCATCCACAACCATAATTAACCATCATACGCCACCACCGAATATCTCCAACCATCCCCAACCATCTCACGTCATCCCCAACTATAATCAACTATCATACTCCACCACCGAATATCTCCAACAATCCTCAAGCATCATACGCCACCACCGACCATCTCCAATCATCCTCAACTATCTCAAGTCATCCCTAACCATAATCAACCATCGTTCGCCACCATCGAACATCTTTAACAATCCTCAATCATCATACGCCACCATCGACCATCTCTAACCATCATCAATCATCTCACGTCATACCCAACCTTAATCAACAATCATACGCCACCACCGAACATCTCCAACAATCCTCAACCATCTTTCGCCACAATCGACCATCTCTAACCATCGACCATCTCTAACCACCAGTCAACCATCACAGGCAACCATCGAACATCTCCAACAATCCTCAACCGTAGTATCCTACCATTGACCATCTCCAACCATCCTCATCCATCTATCGTCATTCCCAACCATCCCCAACCATCTGACGCCATCACCTACCATCGACGCACAAAGGTGATTTCCCAGTGAGCGTATCGGCGCAGAGGCTCTACGGAGCAGATTACATCTCGGCCGGTGCTAGGTACGTACCTACCTACGTTTAACATTGAAAAAGAGAATTAAATTTGTAAAAAAAACGCAGAGTTCACGAACTGTGCGATCGGAAACGTCACGATTGCGTTCTGGCCGTGACTGGCCGGGAGCAGGGTCGGCCGGGAACCACTCACTCCTAATCATTTTTTTTTAAAGAAAGACAAGCATTCTAAACGAATTACCTCTGACAATATTTGAAAACATTAAGAAGAATTTGAAGTCTTACACTCAATACGGGTGAGACTAAATCAATTTAGCTTTAGAAAATATTCTCCACAACGTAATGCAGGACAATACAGATAATCTAAAAAAATATATTACATGTTTTGTTGAAAAATAATTCTAATATATAAACACTATACGAGTTTACCATAACTATAATAACTGCTAATTCTTTGCGAAGAGGTCATGAATTTGTCGAAATCGAATTGAGGATTCTGTGTTATCAAGAATCTTGTTGCGTTATTCTTTTCTGATGATGTCTCCTGATGTGGAAGTTGGCTGTGATCGTAGAAATCTTTACCTCGCAACCCGGAACTCTACTGGTACCAGTCATAAGGATTACAATAGTATGTAGTGCGGTTGCTATCTGTGCTTTGTTTTCCATCATAGATTTGCGGTCGATTAGATAATCTTGATTTTATCATTCCTTATTATATGATAAACAAATTCGGTGTTCACTCTATACTGGGAGAATCTGACAATATTTTGATAAAGTTTCCCATTTTAATGGATTCGAAAAAGAGTAACATTTAGTAGATGTCGCGGATTGTGAGAATGACAACTGAATAGAGGTCAAATTGGGATTTTATGGCGAGTTTTAAAATGTAGTAACTTTGTATAAAAATAATACATCTGTCTATGTTAGATGAATTAGACCGGATTTCCTCAATTTGGTGTTTAAATAAATCCTTCAAATATTCTAGCGCATCCCAATCCGGGTCTTTCCTCTTCGAATAGCCCGCTGAACTTGGTGTTCGGGTCATAGAGCCTCCCTCCTCCAACACTATCCACTCTCCACTGTGCTCCACGACTATCTCCCCTCGCAGCCCACAGCCGCATAGGCCAGTACCCAGTGCTCAGTGGAAGAGAGGCGGCCGCAGTACCCGGGACCAGTACCTCATGTCGCCTCGGCCGGGCCCGGGTCACGATTCGCGTGCCCAACGCTCGCGGCCGCTTCCCTCCTTCCCGCCCTGCCACAATCACTCAGCCATCTCAACTAACCCGGACTGTACTTTGTACTAAACAACTTGTAGGCACTGCGCTCTGTATTCTAAACAAGGCTAGCAGCAAAACAAGGCGTGTTACGCAGGGTTTTGGTATTGGAGATGTCTTAGGAACTTGGCCTCCGTACAAACCATCATAGGTTCGTGTAGATTTGGTTCTTAGAAAGCTAACTCCAATTACGTGGGGATTTTGTTTGTTTGGTCTCCATGCAAATTATCGTAGGTTCTTGTAATTTTGGTACGTATCTAATAAATAGCAAGCAATTGCGAGTTACACAGGGATTTGGTGTGTGGGAGGCGATATTTGGCCTTTGTGCAAATCATCTTACGTTTGTGTAGTTTTGGTTCGTATCTTATGCATAGCAAGCTAACGCGAGTTACGCAGGGATTCGGTGATGGATGAGATATTTGGCAGTAATGCAAATTATAATTATAATGGGTTCGTTTAGTTTGGTTCGTATCTTATACATAGCAAGCTAACGCGAGTTACGCAGGGATTTGATGATGGATGAGAAATTTGGAACTAATGCAAATTATCATGGGTTCGTTTAGTTTTGGTTCGTATCTGACACATAGCAAGCTAATGCGAGTTACAGATGGATTTGGTGATGGAGGAGATATTTGACTTTCATGCAAATTATCATGGATTCGTTTAGTTTTGGTTCGTATCTGATACATAGCAAGCTAATGCGAGTTCCAGGTGGATTTGGTGATGGAGGAGATATTTGACTTTCATGCAAATTATCATGGATTCGTTTAGTTTTGGTTCGTATCTTATACATAGCAAGCTAATGCGAGTAACAGATGGATTTGGTGATTGAAGAGATATTTGGCTTTCATTCAAATTATGATGGGTTCGTTTA
Organism: Limnephilus rhombicus; assembly: GCA_929108145.2. Taxonomy (NCBI): domain Eukaryota; kingdom Metazoa; phylum Arthropoda; class Insecta; order Trichoptera; family Limnephilidae; genus Limnephilus; species Limnephilus rhombicus. The sequence continues at coordinate 47,879,527 of OV815283.1, forward strand.
GTTTTAGTTCGTATCTTATACATAGCAAGCTAATGCGAGTAACAGATGGATTTGGTGATGGAAGAGATATTTGGCTTTCCTGCAAATTATCATGGGTTCGTTTAGTTTTGGTTTCGTATCCTAAACATAGCTAGCAGCGAGTTACGCAGGTGATATTTGGCCGATTTGGTGATATTTGGCCATCACAGATATGTGTTTAGGAGCTTGACTACCTTGCAAGTTATAACTATACAATTGCTAAAACCATATTTGCTTGTAGATTAAAAAATAATTGGTCAATCCCCGAAAATACATGAGATCTGAATCTTCCACTCTCAGACCTTAAACGAGGTGTGAATACATATATTTTTTTAATATGATTCTACAAAATATATCGTGAATCTCGGTAGGTGTCGAAAACGCGATCTTGTAGTTTACCGTACTGTTCTATTTTAGTTTTAAGTGGACAAATAAATAATTTGTTTTGCTATCGTTTATATACTGCTGTATTTGCATTTAATGTTGGCACTTAATCAGAATAAAATTGATGTAATTTAATTATACAAGTAAAGGGTATTTTGCAATTGACATGTTTATTGAAATGTAATGATTCGATGAATTAATCATAATTTACACTTTTTTTGCTACTCCGTACTCTAGGAGTTCAGAGTAACTTAGAGGCCGCTACTTCTCGCCTACTTCGTGGACATTATAAAGTAAATTTGTTCGTGTATTCGTTTAACTCATTTCATGGAAGATAGATTGCCAAAAATGCTATTTGTCAAATAATAAATATTAAAATGAAACAATGCAACTTTGTATAAACCACTTATAAAATGTGCAAATCCGACCGGTTTCGGAACAAACGTTCCTTCGTCAGGGAAAGCTTATACTAATTTGACAGTTTAGAACAATGTTTTATTATGGTAGGGGTGGAGCCGTTGTTAGTTAATAATGTAGATTGGGTGGGTAAGTATTAGTGTAGAGTGGGTGGGTAGGGGAACAAATCCATGATTGGGCTATATGACAATATTTTTTGTTTGTTGATAATAGATTCATTATTTTTAAGGGATTTTTTAATTTCCAAAGCTTCTAAGTTATCTAAACGTTTTCCTTTATGATTAATATGAAGAATATTTATCCCTGTGTTTTTTTCAAAACTATGGTTATTTTCAATGATATGGTTAGCGAACTCAGAAAAATTATTATTATTAAGACACCTTAAATGTTCTTTGATTCTGATTTCAAAATTACGAGTTGTTTTTCCAATATAAAATGAGGGACAATCATTGCATTTGAGTTTATATATTCCGGAATTAGTCAATTTATGGTCTTTATCTTTAGTATTTCTCAAAAAATTACCGATATTATTTCTTGTATAAAACGCTGGTTTAATATTAGAAGGGAAATTTTTGCAACATTGAACTGAAAAATTATTAATATACAAAATTTTACGCCATTCTTTATCAATAATATTATTAGAATTGTATAGAGATTTATTTTTTGAAATTTTGCTAAGTTTTTTATTTAGGATGTTATCAATTAATTTTGGTTCATATCCGTTATTTATAGCAATTTGTTTTATTATAGAAAGTTCAGAAAGGAAATTATTATTAGACATTGGGACATTTACTAAGCGGTGTATCATGGAATGGAAGAATTTTATTTTTTTATCAATGAATTTTTTTTTTTTTTTTTTTATCAAAAATAAAAAAATTAAAAAAAAATAATAAATATTACTTTTCAGCAATAGATTTTTTAAAACTAAATATTTAGTTAATAACAAGTTTCTCGTTGGTGTACTATTTGTGAGTAGCTAGAATTAGTGCCTTTAGCTTTCCTTCACCATCTCTGTAATTCACTGCATAACTTCATGCTTGATGTTTACACAGGACGTATCAAGACGTAACCCCGATAAACTTTAACCATTGATTTATAGTAACGAACTAAATAAACTTATTTGAAGTGAATTATTTATATGGAATTTTGGTTTCCGGCGAACTTTTTTTTCAATTTAAAAAAAAAAATAAAAAAATCTCTTTTCATCACCGTCACGGTCCCTATTAGGCAATAAGGGTCGGTATATATCTCTTGGTACCTAACTAACTTAACTGTAAATAAAGGGTTATTGTATTTTCCGCAATTGAACTGATATATGCAAATGAAAGACCGGTCGGTGGCTGAGTTGGCATCGCGTTTGGGCGTCGCGTATTCGATTCCTCGGGTGGTTAAGTCCTCCATTACGACACAAGCAACATTTTCCGCTTACTGTGGTGGTAGTAGGAGATTTACAAAAATTGTCAGGCAATTCGAAAAAAAAAAATTGTTTATGTTTTTTTATTCGCTTTTTTTAAATATTATGCCTGCCTAACTGAATAAAGTGTAACAAAATAATTGTGAATGAGATAGTGTCGTTTCTTTGGATAATTACATAATTCCTCATGTAAAATAAAAAAAAAGTTAAATAAAACATAAAATCTATCAGTACTTATACAAAAATCTAATGATATCAGAGGAAAATTTGGTTTTACTTTAATAAATAAGAGAAATACTAGTTACTTCCTTGTAACATAAAAATGTACACACACGCAAACACAAAAAATATGTAGACAAGTTCTAGGTTCAGAAGAAGTCCATTCTCATAATGAGGTCCGTTGCATAAAATGCTATAAATGATTCAAGTATTCTAATTGACACGTGCAATAAATGAATTAAACAAATCATTATTTTTATAACATTTTAATATTCATCGGAGCAATAAATGTCATTTTATATTAAAATTATTAATTTTCAATGCCTAAATGATTACGATTACGTGTTTCTTTAATGATTAGAAAAATATGTTTATTTAATGATTAGATCACTAATTAAAATAAAGCGTTTTTCTTTACCCACCTATTTAATTTTACTTGTTTTGTGTGCTTTTTCTAGTTTTAACATTTTAGTATTCCTACTAAGGAGTTAGTGAGCCAATTAATTGAAAATAATTTAATATTTATGTTTCCCTCTCTTTTACGAGCATTAATTATAAGTTAAAAAGGTGTTATAAAGTTTAAAAAAAAATTTATCGAGTTGCATTAAATATCGTAATATGCCATTTAAGGAAGGAATAGAAAATAGTTCTCATAACACGTGTTTCCCGCTCTTTCCGCAAAAATACAAGGTTTATTTATTCATGGTTAAATCATTCACCATAAATTTTTTTGCGACCAGAAGATTTTTTTTTGGGAGAATCGAAAATTTATTATGAATTTTTAAATTTGTCGATGTATTTTGTGATGATTGTTTTCAAAATGCGTATTTTAATAATTAATACCCACGTTAAATTAACCTACTTACAAATTATGTTGGTGGTTAAGCGGGTTCTTTGTGTAGGTTTCTTGTAAAGAATAAAAAAATAAATATTATATCTTAATATTTAAATGAATATTTCTTTGCTTGCCTTTTTGCGTTCCTAAACCAATTATCCAATGAAACTTTGGTCATTTGACGTGTGAATGCGCGGGATGGTTTCTATGTATAATAGTGAGTTCTGGTATTATGAAATTATTATATATATATCAATCATCCGATTGCGATGAAACTTTGGTGAGTTGTTGTGCGCACTCTCGTAAAGGTTTGTACATATATACTGGTGAGCTATAGCGTTTTGAAAATTGCGATAGTTGTGTTTCATATAGTTTAGCGGCAGGGAGGGAAGGGGGGAACGAAGGAGGACTGTTCTCAGCAGGGGGAAACAGGGAGGGGGAAGGCGGGGAAGATAAAGGAAGAACGCGGGAGAAGAAAGGGACGCGGGAGGGGAAGGGAAGACCAAAAAAAATTATTCAAGGGGCATTGCAACGCATGCCAGGAGCTCGCTAGTTTAGTAATAAATAAATAAAAGTTATATGAGCGCAGCTATACTCGTTCTTAGTTTGGTTCTTTTCGTATTGCTCGAGTTTTTCAAAATATCTTGAAGTTGTTCTATTGCATGAACTTCTTGTCAACAAAAAATCACATGCTTTTAGATAAACGAAACAATTTAACTTTGTTTGAACCACTTTTATATTTGAGTTAATCCGACCGGTTTTAGAACGACTGTTCCTTCTTCAGGGCAAATATATACTGATTTGACAGTTTTGAAATATGAATGGGAACAATGTATTATTATGGTAGGGGTGGAGCCGTTGCTAGGTATTAATGAAGAGTGGGTGGGTAGGGAAACATATCCATGATTGGGCTATAAGACAATATTTTTTGTTTGTTGATAATAGATTCATTATTTTTCTGAAACCGGTCAGATTTACTCAAATATAAAAGTGGTTCAAACAAAGTTAAATTGTTTCAATTATCTATAATGGATAACCACAAAGTTATAGCTACATTCAAAAGTATATCATATGTTTTTAATTCGGGACTCTCGGGTCGCGCTTGTCAGCTGATTACATTTATCAAATGCTAAATCGGACCGAGAACCGATGTTAAACGGGTGCCGTTCAAATGTCAAACATTAGAAATTGTACTGATAGTAAAATTTGATGGTCATGAAATGTGATGGCGTTTGAAACACACCAACCAATGAATAATTTCATAAATTCAACCGAAGTTTTCAGTGAGCTGCGATGATATCTATCTGGTTCTACGGAGGCATTTGAACGATACCGACGCCGCGACGAGACGATTCAACAAAACGACCACAGATTGTTGAATCGACTACGAAATGCCAGTCTGCGACATTTATTCCGAGTCAAGTCAAGTGAACGCCCGATTTACAAAGACCCTTTGTGGTTTCAAATTGAAAAGGTCTCGCTGGCTCTGGCGGTCTTGTCGCAATAAAGACCAATATCTTAGATGCTCTTGGCTTGAACCGAATTACAAAAAACTATCTGAGATTGATCCAACCTGCCGTTAAAAAAAGAAATCAATAAAAATATCTTCTTATGTTGGGGAAATATTTTTATTATATCAGAGGACCACATAAGAATAAACACCAACAGTAAGTAAGTGAATAAAGGAGAGTAATACATCTACACACTAATATCCTATCCTATCCCATTAATATTAGAAAGGCGAAATTTTGTATGAATTTATGGATGTCTGGATGTATGTATGTTTCCCGCAAAACCAATTGAATTGATTTTAAAAATTCTTTAACAAATAAAAAGCTACATTGTTTGAGAGTAATATAAGCTATATATATTGTTAAGTTCTGGCGTTATGAAATTATTTATTAATAATAATAATAATAATAATAATAATTATATATAAAAATGCAAAAATGCAAAAATCGGTAATTTTAAATACATGTAGGATTACAAAAGATTTTTTAAATATTTATATTGAGGGATCAGTAGGATTTATAGGTTCAATTAGGAATTCCACAGAGCCGAACCCTCTGATATGAAAATATCTGGAGTCGGTGAATTATTTTCCCATCTGGTCTCTGGTAGGTTGACATGTTGTTCTTGTATTGTTTTGTAATTATAATACATATAGTGCAATTGCATAATGTGGAGACCAGATGATCATTTGGGAAGTGTGTGAAAGGGTTTAGTTTTTCCTGTGGGGAAAATTAAACCCGGACATTTAAATCTTGGATAATACCAACTTTATTTTTGCGAGGGAGACATTGTTAGTGTTAAAGGTAGTGTAGGTTGTTTTCCGGTGGAAAGAAAAAAAAATAATAAGCATTAATTGTTGAATGAAACACTAGTATATATTGAATTATTTGGCGGGTATTTAATAAGCCGCCATAGCTCAGTGGTCAGAGCATCCGACCGGCAATCAGAAGGACACGGGTTCAAGTCCCGTTGGCGGCAAGTATCTTTTCTCGGAAGATTTTTCAATGTAAATGAGTGTTTCAGGCTGACAATTATTGCTTATAATAATTGTTACCCTTGTGCTATGCATTAAAATCTTGTCTAATTGTTAGTTTATAAATTAAAAAATAATAATTAATATTTGGCAAGTTTAAGTATTTCCCCAATAAATGCAGACATAAATTGTCTCGACGCCATCTAGTGAGGGATTTAACATTAACAATGTCTCCCTCGCAAAAATAAAGTTGGTTGTTTTCAGGTGGAAAAAAAATAAAATAATAAGCATTAATTGTTGAATGAAACACTAGTATATATTGAATTATTTGGCGGGTATTTGATAAGCCGCCATAGCTCAGTGGTCAGAGCATCCGACCGGCAATCAGAAGAACACGGGTTCAAGTCCCGTTAGCGGCAAGTATCTTTTCTCGGAAGATTTTTCAATGTAAATGAGTGTTTCAGGCTGACAATTATTGCTTATAATAATTGTTACCCTTTGTGCTATGCATAAAAATCTTGTCTAAACGTTAGTTTATAAATTAAAAAATAATAACAAAAGTAAATATTCAATTATTATGCAGGGCGTGATCTTAAGTGCGCTCGGGCCCATCGCTCACTCAGGAGTGGAGCTTGGTGCTGGAAGGCTGCGGTCACCAAGGTGTTGTCGGAGGCCATTAGCCGCATCCTGGCTCCAGTGACCCGGTGTCTCATCAGATTGGCGAATCCATGGAGTCCTAATTCTGTGAACATTGTTGAAGCGCTGCTATACCTTCTGAATCCAAATATGATTCTGCACGCATCATTATATTGGATCCGGAGACGTTCCATTGAGCTTACTCGGTATTGACACCATGTTTCACTCGTATACAGGCTAGTGCAGAATGCATTAAATAATGTTTTTTTTAACATTATTACTGCATCGGAAGAATCTTCGGGCAATCATATTTGACAAAACACTGATACTTATCCTCTGTCGTTCAATATCACCATCATCCGAGAGGTCTTCAGTGATGATGTGCCCCAAGTATTTTACATTCGTGGATGTGCTTATGGTTTCCTCGTTAAGTTGTACGGGGAGCATCTTCTCGGGATTATTGTACGCTTATTGTCCAGACCTTTGATTATATAAATGTCGACGAAAAGCAAAGCGTTGCTAAGTAATTGTTTGACGTGTGCTGTCATTTTGTTATTTGTTTAGGTTACTATGGATATTCTTAGAATAGTTAAAATTTTCTGCGCGTGTTTGATTGTTACATTTTAATAGATGGCACGCGAGCTGTTTGAAAAATGAATGTAACGGGTGTGGAGGGGGTGGGTGAGGGTGGGGGGGGGGGGGGTGGAGGTGTGGGGGGGGCAAAAGCTAGTAATAAATAAGATGAAAAACCATTGGTAAGTAAAATTCTGTATTCATTAATGGAAAAAGCAGAATAAGGATTTCAATTTATGTCGGTTCGATCCTACTTTAATAAAATAAAAATGTGAATACTCCGCAAGAGTCTTAATTACTCCCAACTGTCCGAAGCCTTTGGGACTATGCCATCCCCAATTTGAGTATGGTGGAAGGAAGGACCTGAACCACAGTAAGGTTGAGTTAGGTTAGATTAGGCTAGGTTGATTTACTGGGTATTCATGACTTAGTGCAAAATCCTGGATCAGGCCGCTAACAATCACACTCATTATCTAATTGTTTTATTTTTTATTTTATTAACTGTAATGTAATGAATACGAGTTACATTTATATATATACTAGCTGACCCGACAAAAGGATTTCTGCCATATTAATTATTTGTGTGTGGGAATGGGATCTATGACAGAAAGAGGAATGGAGCGCTGTAGACGATGACCGCCGATAAAAACCAGAAAACACCAACTAAAGTAGGAAAATAAAATAAAGAAAATCAATATGAAGTTCGAAGGGCAATTGAGTGTACGATATTTTTTGTCAGTCCGTCTTCAGCCAACACAAATAAGCTCGATGGTTTGACCACGCGAGAACATGATGCCGAATAAAATATCAAAATGACGCGACGCTTCTCGTGAATGTCTTACGCATATCTGGATGAAAGTTCGATGAGGCAGACGTAGCGCCATCTGTCATTCAACAACATAAATAATTTCGTTCTGTTTGAAATACGAAATACGGTTAAATTTGTTTATACAAAAATACTTACGTCACGATTAAAAAATGGGAAGGTATTTTTTGATGCCAAATAAAAAAAAATACAAAAAAAAATTGTCAAAAGATAGATTTTTTTTTCTGGATAGGGACACCCTTATCACCTAGCGATATGAAATATACTTTAAAACCTATTCTCATGCCTACCAAATATGCATACAAAATTTCATAAAAATCGGTAAAGCCGTTTCGGAGGAGTGCGACCACAAACACCGTGGCACGAGATTTTTGTATTCAAGATATTAAACAAGTATACCGAAAATAGGAGCTCTTGTGCCTGATAATAAATTCTTATTTAGATTGAATGTTATGATAAAATATTTACTTTATAATGTAAGTTTTTTTTTAAATTGTTTTATTTTATTTTATTACTCTAATTAGTTGATGATACACAGCAATTCAGAAGGGAGGTTATTGTAATACATTATTATTATTTGAATGACGAAAAGGTTTAAATTCCCGTTTAACAACAGCCGCCTGTTTTAATTTGTCCACGAAAATAACATCGCCAAAAGCCTTTATTTTTTTCTAAGCACAGGCGCAAATGTTTTACTACTATTTTCTTAATAACTTAATTTTCTACATCATACAATAAACCATAACCGAACAGGGTTTCGCAGGTAAGAGATTAAATTTAAAGGCAGTTTTTTTTAGGACTGATACTTTATTTTTTCTGGACTTACAAGAAGTGTTTTTACAAAAAACATCTAGATTATTTCAAATGCAAATATGTGTTCTACTATTATTTAATTAAAGAATGGATTAAAAATAAAATCACAATTTTGCATTGCTTAGTAGCGCATCAACTTAAAAATAATAAAATATAAAAGTATAACTTATAAAATGTATAATAAAAAAAATCAGAGTGTGTAATTCTCACGCGGTAGAAGTGAAATTAGAAAGTCGCTAGTTAAAGCTCTTTTCTTTTGCTTGTTTTCTTAAAGTGATTTGAAGATTGGATGTTGATTTCACAAAATAAAAATGTTTTTTTTTTGGAATTCGTAGGATTCGAACCCCCGTTCGCTTGATGTCTGTGTCTCTGGCCGCTGAGACTTGTCAGGCACCTTGCCGACTACGCTGTAGAAGAGAAGCGCCGAGATGAGCACCACTGAATTATATTAGAACTGAGTATTTATGTAGAACTGAGTTGTGACGCATTTCCGTTTCACCCGAATTTCAAGGCACTAACGGCGCTAAAGAAGTTTCACTTCAAAAAACGCTCGATTATTTCAAGTATATATGTTCACCTCGCAGTTAAATTAAAGCATCTAAAATATTTCTGAGCTATCTAAAACCAAAATCACATTATTTTGATTTGCTTAGTGGTGCATCACTTTAAGTCGTTTGTTTTACCAATCTGGAATGTGCCGGAAATATACGATAATTTATTCTATTGTATGTTCGTATTTTCAGTGATGTTATTTTTTTATAAAATTGTTGACGAAGTTTTAGTTCGCCGACCTATCAATATTTCTGTAATCATAATATTAGGTTGATATATGTTTTTTTTTTGTATATATAAAATGTATTAATGTGTATATTTTATGTACCTGTCTCAATTTAAAAAAAAAGTAAATGTCAAAAGAACCCGTTGACAAACTGATATCAATCAGTTTAACGGGACTTAATTTAAAAATGTAAAAAAACTGTAAATAAATAATAAAGGAATTTTATTAATAAAAAAAAATTGGATTACGATACCCACTCTGTTTGTCCTGTATATTAATTACGACAAAGGTTGATTTGTACATTAATCTTCAACGTACTTACGGACATACTGGTTGTGTAGAAAAACAATTCGATCCGGTATGAATGTATGAATGATAACATTAAAAAGTGATTAAGACGAATAAAGAGAAGGCGAGGCTAATCTGAACACTAGAATAATACCATTATGATATCAGCATTAATTCAATAACGAACGTTTTTTATGTAAGTTACATGAAACGTAAGTATTCATATATATTTTTTAAATTCGATTACACCCTAATTTGTTTATGTTTTTGTCGAAAACGTTCGGTATCTATGTATAATAATTGTGGTATGTAGGATTAGTCGTAGATTTGAATATCTTTGGTCGTAGAGTTTCAACATCCTTCAATAGATGTCTTTGGTAAAGTTAGTTATACGAAGTTTTGTGGTATCTTATCGGATAATTATTTTTTTAGAAAAGTATCATCTGTCACCGTTCGTGTCTAATCTAAGAACGGAAAAGTCGTCTGGTAGTAGACGCCTTCAGCACCGCAGAGCTTAGAGAATGGGTGGGGAACCTGCGGCCCGCGAAACCTTTTGGTCCGGCCCGCGATCACTTTTGGTACGGCCTGCTGAAAAAAAAATTACACTCAGAAAGCACTACAAAAAAATTACACTCAGAAAGCGAGAACGGTTTTCTTTCACAGTGTATCAGCAACATTTTAAAGTTATTTTTACTAAACCCAGAGAAAGTTATAACATGGCTAATAGGTATCTGCTTACATATGCACCTATGTTTCTAGAAATCAGGTTAGACACAAATGCATACGTGAACTTACATTCTTTTTAGTTTTATTTTAATTTCTTATTATTATACGATAGGGATACGGTGTACGATAGGAAAATTAATTTCGAAAACATATCTCAGTATTGGATATGATTTTAGATTTTCACGGCCAAAAGTATTTTTGTTATTTATTTTTGGGGTGTTATGCCGTGTTGCGCTACCTGCTCCTTTAGCCAACGTTTCGGACAGCGTTACAGTGTCCATCATGAGATGTGTGACATCTGCCCTGATGATGGGTGTCCGAAACGTTGGCTAAATTCTTTGTTAACGTCCTTACGGCATTTACGTACAATTTATTTTAATTACTTTATCTTAATCTGACCTGATTACTTTTAAACTATATATTTAAACTTATTCTGATTACGTCTAAAAGGGATCAAAATGATAATCTAGTCTCCTTTAATGGAAGCAATTTTTCCAATGGGTAATCCAATGATTTGCTTGGTGTAACTGTAAGCGACCAGTTCAGGCACTGCTCGGGCACAGGCAGCGGCTCCATTAAAATCAAGTTAGTCCCTCAGAAGCTGGGTGTACAGCACTGGTACCGTACTGTGAAGGGCCCGTAGATACTTTAATAGTACAAACTGCTGACCCTGTACAAATCACAAGTGCGCCCCGCTGTTGAATTCGGCAGTCATCCCTGCTCTGGATTCCCCTATATTAACAAACGGACTTCAATTACTAGATCACAGGCATTAGGTGGGAATGCTGTCCTTGTTATACCGGTATTTCAACGGAAGATACTGCCCAAACATGCCCAAACGCGCACCCAACATTTTACAATTTTACGACTGGTTCAACAGCTCGACTGAAAAACAATTTGCTGGCCTCTATCTTCAAGACCCATGTTCATACCGAAGAAATATTTTTTTCTCTCAGGAAGAAGAAATAATAAATAACTAGTTTGGAGTTAATGTAAAGTGAATGAACTTCATAAATGTATTAAAATTTGCAAATCCAATCCAATACTTTTTAAAACATTATCAAATACGCCGACATTATACCTTATGTCTGCACGTAGCCGAATGATAAGATTTTGCTAAGCAGATTTATATCCGTAATTCCTAAGGGCTGCATTAAGTTGGTGGCTCAGACAACGCTTATAACATATACAGAAGTTGTTCAGGAAGAAACTGAGCCTGCAATAGACCAATGCTACCAACGTAGCAAAAGCCTAAAGTCTTGTGCCAAGTAAGAACTCGGGAAGAAATTTAAAATGAAGATATTTAATCTTTTTCTTCCCTTCTTCTAAATCCTACCAGTTTTTTTACTTTGGGCAGAGGCCTTCCTCAAATATCTAATGTTTTAATGATATTCATTTGTGGATTATTATGCCAAGTTGCACTTCTCTTTTATCCTTATTTAGCCAACGTTTCGGACAGCGTTATAATGTCCATCACCAGGGCAGATGTGTAGATTGAGGTGAAGTGCGTGTTTTGTATGATTCCGTTTTACCCGCGTTATTCCTCTGAGGGTCAGTACTTCAGTATGATAATTATTTAAATTAATAAGATTTTCAGCTTTTAGTTTTGGTGTAGCCTTAGATAAAGTATAGCAAGAGCTATTGCACTTAGCCCCATCGTCTCTAATAGTATTAATGTTTTTTGTGAATTTGAATTACCTTCGAAATTTGGCACGCCCGAGCATTTTGGATCTTCCAACAAATCCAAAGTAATGACCGTTGCACGCAATTGCCAATATGTATGGATGGCCGCGTTGGTGCTTTGTTTTCAATTTCATTTGATTTTTCGTTTGCTTTCACTCATCCGAATGGACAGTTCTTTAAAGGACTTCCGCCCATCTCATCTGCAGTCACCTATGTTTTTCTCCAAACATTGGTCACCGTCCGATGATATTTGTTTTCCTTCGGTCGTCTGTTAGTCATGAAACGGGTTCAACTATTGTGTCAGTAATGTCGACAACCTTTAGCTTGCTTCTCATTCGCTCAATCTCGTAGAGAGATTCCTAATATTGTTTATGGCTTATTTCATCTTTAATACTTATAGAAAATATTAATTACATACAAGTGTTGTGAGGTATCTTTTTGTTTTTGAGAATAACGAAATTGGCTAACGAAGGTTTATCTAGAATCGTCTTGCTTTTATTTTTCTGACTTATTTTACCTAATTTTAAAACTCCATTCTTTTTGAAAATTCTTTAAGGATTTTTTTCTGAAATTATCAAAATAACCGCCCCATATTTGAAAGAAGAAATTCCATGTTATCCAGTTTAAGTTACGTATTATAGGTACTCGTATTATTTTATCAATTTTGTAATTGATTCCAGCACGGCAGTAAAACTAAAACTTATATTACACCAAATTGCTTACCAAAGAAAAAAGGGGGGAGATATATTTCTATAAATATAATAAACAAAGAATACATAAATTGTGCAATGCATAAATAATAACGATTATTGGTTAAATCGCTTTATAATCCAGAGTATAAGTTTTAATATTCCCTTGCTCAGATAAATATAAATATAATATTTTAGTAGGGGAAAACTTGAGGATTTCGTAAAATACGGTTATGACAAAAATTGGCCTATAAAGCATAGGGAAACAGAAAGCGAAATGTGATCATGTCATAAAAGATACATAAAACAAAAAGTTCCGATGCAAGAACGACATTAACTCACGCACGGTAATCTACGGGAAATGTTATTTAATTCACGAAAATACAAGAAGCCATACTAAATATTTATGTTTATTATCTGGGCTGTATGGAAATGGCCGCATTTTTTATTTCCAAACTAAACCTTGGAGTATTTCAGATAGGATTAATGAAAGTTCTATTTTACATGGACAATACGGCTTAGGAAAATGAAATTACATCATCGGAAAAAATCTAACTACTTATATATTTTTCATTAAATTTGTGAATACGGTGCGTAAAAAGGTTATGTTAATATTTTTATATGAAACTAGCTGGTTCCCGGCATGCGTTGCAATGCCATATTCAAAGAAGTAAATTGTTTCTCTCTGCTTGTCCTTTCGGAGGCGTCTACTAATATCTACAGGAATTGGAAAAACTGAAAAAATCGAACTAATGTCTATGAGAACCAAAGTGTTGACGAATATCTACAGCACTGGCAGAGGTTGGATTTGCAATTATGTATAGCATATTGGAATAACGTAATATTGGGAATACAGTTTAAAAAACTTAATTTATGTAAGTATGTATGTAAAAATCCCTAATATCGGACTATTGGACACATTTAGCTGATTAATCCAACCTACGCTCTGTAGATATTAGTCAACACTCTGAAGTTCGTAGATATTAGTTCAACATATGAGCTGTAGATATTCGTCCGACATACAGGCTGTAGATCTTAGTATCTGGAGTCGTCCTTTCCCGTGCGTCCGCTTTCCTCTACCGCATCCCCTACCCTCCCGCGTTCCCCTTCAACCTTCCCCGCCCACCCTCTCCCCTTTCCCGCTCCACCGCTCCACCGTCCCGCAAACCCTCCCTCCCGCGTTCCATATATTCAGTCACAGTACATTCAGTTTTCAAACAGCTCGCGTGCCACCTATTACATTTTTTGTTATTCAAAATTTCATGTCTCGTGTATTAAAAATATTCATTTTTGTATATTATAAAAACAACCAATCAAATTTGGTACCTAACATAGGTACTTACCTATTTAAAATATCTATAATTTTATAAATCCATCGACAATCTTTCGTTACAAAAAAAACAGCCGCCTGCTAAATTCAATTTCATCAAACGCGCGAACTGTCAAGTATTAGAAAACTTAAAAAAGATGAATGAAATAGGTAAGGTCGTTCTGAAGTTATGGCGTGATCAAAGTAAATGGGATACATTTATATATATATATATATAAGATTAATGGAGAAAAGAAAATATTCTAATGAAATTCAAGTAGTTTAAACAAATTTTTCATTTCGAAAAGAACGAAGAACAATGAGAAAATTTAAGGAATCATTTTAAAAAATTAGTGCAATTAAAAATGTTAGATGTTAAAAATCTATGTTTTAGTGTTATTATTGTGACAGATGTTTTGAAGTTCAAGGTCATTATTAAACTGTTGTCACACATTTACTCCGAATATCTAAACCGTCCACGAAATAAAAACAGAAACAATAAAAACGTTGTACGTAAATTTGCTGTATTTTTTTAATACTGATGCTGCTGACATCAGACATACAAACATATAGGCTTGTTGAAAAAGTATCGATATATCGATGTATCGATATTTTTAATTCATTCAGATATTTTTAGCCGATATATTTTGATCCGATATATCGATACAAAATATCCAATATTGAAAATTGTATCAAACACGATATTTTTATTTATTTATGTAACTAAAGTCAATAGAATCCTAAACAATATAGGAACGAACGGAAAAAAGTAACTGTATTGGTTCATGACATCTGGCGGTTAAAATTTTAACTATTAATAGCTAACAAATCTATTGTCTATGCATTAGTATTTGTGATCACTAATACTATCTCATATGTGTAGGTACATACATAGAAATGTATGCTATTTTCGCCATTTTTTTTAAGCCACTCCTATGTGTTGGTTCCAAATTGTCTATGATTATTGACTATGCCTTGTTCCAAACACGAAGTCCTTTTTGACAGCTTTTTAGTTTTTGATATTTTTGTAATTATTACCTAATAAAAATGAATACTCATAAAAATACCTTCATTTTATTGATATTTTTGTACATTAAAATAATGCACATTGTGTACAAAAATTACTATTGATAATATTGAGCTGCATTCACTATTATTTTAAACCTTTGAAAATTTGACCGATATATCGATACATCGATATTTTTTCCTCGGTATATCGACGTCGATATTGATATTTTAATAAATATCGATATTTTTTTTCACTTTCGACATCCCTACAAACATATGTGTTCAGTTTTTAGATTTTTATATTTTCAAACTTATCATATCTTAGAAGGGTAAAGTTTTAAATGAAGTATAAATGCTTTATATTCCTGCATTAGAGTTATACAACTAGGATCCTACATTTTTCTTACTGAATATTTGAACAATTAAAAGCATTGAGAATTTTCCGTCTGGCGTCATTTTATGGCAATTAAAACTAGCTCTATTAAGAATAGAGTCCACGGTGCTGCTTGGGATTTTCGCAGAGTTTCAAATCTTTATCTTTATATTATATTATATTCACATAGATCTTTCAAACTACGCAACGGATTTTCTTGTGGTTTTCACCAATAGATCGAGTGATTCATGAAGAAGGTTTTTAGATATATATTTTGTCAAGGTTTTGTGTAAATTGGTTGAAATAGTTCATATATCTGGCCAAGCGGCAGCAGGCATCGGGCTGACAAATGGTGTGGATTTGATTTAACAGATGGCGTTGGTTATAAAGGTTTCGTTAGCCACAGCTGGCTGCTAATCAGATATAAAGCAGTTATTTTTCCCTTAATTTGAACGTGAGGTGTGCAAAATTTCATCAAGAAGTGTCAAAATACCGCTTTGCTGTGGGAAAGGGTGGTTTTTTCGAAAACTCTTGTAACGGTCACCTTTCTCTTGTTTCGAAGGTCAATTGTGCAAAAGTTCATCAATCTTAGACTAAAACCGTAAATTTGCACATCAAACACTAAGTACTAATAAAATAACGAGGAAATCAATATTGGAATGCTCACCATAAATCAAATATTATTTACAGGTGTCTCTGATTTACACATTCAATCTTAATATATAAAAATTAATATTTCTTTGTTTGTCCCGTATGCGTTCCTAAAATAACACTGGGAGACTTAACGTCCGGTATTATATATGGAAACACATATAATACCGGACATAACATCAACATTTTGTTTTAACTTGTTTTCATTAAAATTGTTTTTCTGCATTATAATTGTCTATTATAGCTTTTGCCCCCGGCTTCGCTCGCATAGTATTAGGGGGGTTCCCATTCCGCCTCCTCCACCTTCCCTATCCCCACTCCACTCCCCCCCCCCCCCCTGCCCCCTACCCTCCCCCATCCCTCATCCCCTCGCCCCTTCCTTCCCGCTCCCCCCTCCCATCTCTCCCCCCCCTCACCAGCCCAATACCCGTTACATTCATTTTTCAAACAGCTCGCGTGCCACCTATTAAAGCCTAACAATCAAATACAAGAAGTTTTGCATTTAAACATTAGTATGGATAAGTATAATTTTAACTATCAAAGGGATCTACTAAAAGGAATAAATACTTATAGTTACCAAGCAACGCTTGCTTTTCGTCTGGACAATAAACGTAGAATAAATAATTTCATAACACCAGAACTTATTCACAACGCAAGAGCAGCCTATATAACTAGCAAATAATGTAGCTTTCTATTAGTGAAAGAATTTTTAAAGTCCATTCAGTATGTTTTGCGTGAAAGAGTAACAAACATACATACATCCATACAAAATTTCGCCTTTATAATATTAATAGGATTTGGAGGTGTTTATGCGTAATCTGAATATTGTACCAGATAAAAGGTGCACGTTTACAAATAAATGCATACTCAACTCAAATTTCGATTGTTCGGATATGTCTGCCTATTCAACTGGACGATCGGTGGTAATACTGAAACAATATAATCAAGAAAACAAAAATTTAAAAAGTAAAAAAATAATTTCGTATTCTTCTACAACTTCATAATCAACTTACTTTTTCTACTCATCGACATGTAGGTACGATTGTTATTTTTGGAGTCGGTGTCAGCCAAGGTAGGTTTGTAACTACATACATAGTTATAGGTGAGTTGTGCTTGTGTCGCACGAGTGACTTGACGAGGCGAGAGGCGAGAGCGGGGCCGCGGTGTGAGGGGAGATGTCAAGTGAACACGCCGGGCCGGGTACCTACCTTTGCTGACACCGACTCCAAAAATAACAATCGTACCTACATGTCGATGAGTAGAAAAAATAGTTGATTATGAAGTTGTAGAAGAATACGAAATAATTTTTTTACTTTTTAGTGCATTTTTTTAAGTCGTTTTTTTGTTTTGTTAAAATTTTTGTTTATTTTTTGATTTTTAGTGAATCTGAAGGACTGTAACTAATTTGTCTGAATATGGGTAGACCTTCTAAACGTGCTGCTCATATGAGACAGACATAATTTGACCATAACGACGTTAGATTCGGCCGAGGTATCGTTAATTTGCTCCTAAGAATTGAAGAGTTCCGTTACTTTGTCATGGATCCCATAATCAGAACCTAACCAAACCCTCATAAAACTACCCTTGAAGTACACTCTTTCCAATACAAAAAGAATCATCGAAATCGGTTAGCGTGATACTGAGTTATTCGTCCATTTGTCGCGCACATGCTTAATGCAAATTTAAGACTTATATGGTTTTCCAAATTAAAATGGGACCACACGGAAAGCACCAGCTTTCAAATAAAAAAAAAGAATCATCAATATTGGTTCACCCAGTCGAAAGTTCTGAGGTAACAAACATAACATAAAAATAAATAAAATAATAAAAATACAGTCGAATTGATAACCTCCTCCTTTTTGAAGTGGTTTAAAAAAGAGCAGCATTACTTTCACCACCATTTCAGTTTTAGGTAGATAAGTAGGTATCTAAGATTACATCGTAGTTATTATCTACACTATGTTATTCAAATATTATGAAAATTTTAGTTTACGATGTGTAACGACTCTATTTAGTTGTCTCTATTGTAGTTTTCCATGGCCGCAGATTTACCCTGATAATGAAATGAATATAGACCATAAAAGTTGTTCAAACACTACTTTATATCTACTTATATACTAATCTTTAGGAATGGTGCCTAAGGATGGCATCACTAAATGTTTACCGGATCCGGTATCAATATACAGGATCGCGCTATTGCATGAGTAGGTACTTTAATAAGTCGGGTACACCTCATACGTCAAATATATATGTTAAATTTTCGAGAAAACAAGCTTACAGGACCGAGTGGTTTTAAATGCGTGATGCGTGTACGTGCGAGTCGCTGAGCCTCACCGCCTATAAAGTATAATAATTAAAAAATATATTTATATTAAGTTGATTAAACAAAGGAGTTATAAACTAATTATTGTGATAATTATGCCATACATTAGACAGATTCATCAAGTCTGCTAGCATGCTCAAATACCTAAATACTGTGATCTCGGTAGATTGTAAGATTGATATGAACCATTACTGGATAACCAACACCTCTGCTATAGGTCACCCCAAGTGGTTCTCTTCGTTTGGTGACTTAGCAGGTGTGCCCGGGTTCATGAGATGAGGTTTGTCCAGATCTTGGTGGCCGATACGTCTGCCCACCTGCTGCATGGTGGGCAGGATCGAAAGAGACTGGTTGAGGGAGTTCTTTTGTTCTCCAGCCAGTGTCTCTCGTCCCATCGCCTTGCACCGCAGTTGGAGGGATAAATTATGTCCGGCACACTAAGACCCAGATTCCTACCCACCCCTTGTACCTATTTCCTTCCCAAAACTTCCTCTCCTCCATTTCCTCCATTTAAAAAACTCCACTCAGTATCCCCTAAGATGACATAGGCCCTGGGGGAATTATTTTCCTCGGGGCCTCCTGTGTGGAGCTAATGTAATAAACTTAAAAACTTAATTGATCTATCTGTGAAATCGAAAATAAAGTTAATTTCACGTACGTATATTTTTTTACAAACTAACTTTATAATGCACTCACTCGATTATCTCATAAATAATCGGTTTTTGAAAAAAGGGAAAAATATCCTGATTTGATCAATCCGGCCGGATCGGTGGAAATCCGGCCGGATCATGGAAATCCGGCCAGATTCGATCCGATCGAATTGAAAATGACACCGGATTGCAATCCCTAATAATGCTATTGAGCAGTGTGAGGTAGTCTCATTACGTAAACAATGCATAGCCAATGACTTTATTCAATAAAAATCTAAAGTTTGCCTCCGAAAACGATTAAGCATCCAGGTTTTATTAATTTAGTAGTCAAGGTTTACTGCGAGTGAGTGCGAAGGCAATAGATACGTGCCGCTGGTTCATAATTCGCTTTGTAATTGATATACGACCTCTACGCACACCACGGCTAGCAAAGCGTACCATCACTAAACCTATGGTATAGCCAATTTCAGCGAACAATCAAAGCGAATTTGGCAAAAAATATTATTTTCGTTATGCCTTTCCATGCGTCATTTCAGTTCGGACAAGACGTTCGGAAAACTCAAACTTTTCCATGTAACTTTTGTATAAATCTTGACTAGAACAAGCATTGAGCTCAGTAAGAGTGTTCTAATAAAAATGTAGCGTATTGAAGAGGAACGGATGCGCGACCTTTTTCCTTCGAAATACTTAAAAAATTGAATAATGTTTTTGAAGTGAATCTTCCTTAGCGCCGTTAGAGTGATTTGAAATTAGGATGAAACGGAAATGACGCACTACGGCACCTGCGAAGCATCAAACTGCGCTCAAGGCTCATATTTGTTGAGTTAAAAAACGGAAACGACGATAGGTCTGCGCTCACTGACCGCTTTGTTTTTTTACAGATCGTCGGAAAATAATGCGTAAATTCGCGCCTCGCCGAGCACGTCCCATAGCGCAGCGGTTTAGTGCGTCGCAAATCTCAGCGGCTAGAGAAATCCAGCGAACGGAGGTTCGATTCCTACGAAATCCAAAAAAAAATATATATTTTTTTTTTGTAAATCAATATCCAATCTTCAAACCACTTTAAAATAAACAGGCAAAAGTGTTGCGTGTGAATTGCATACTTTAATTTTTCAATCAAAAGGTGTAGCCCTCTTCTAGTACCTGTACGTGCTACTATATTTTGGTGTTTTTAAATCATAAAATTAAAGCCATTAAATAATTCGTAAATTATTTTGCAATTTTGGAAATTATTTGTGAGTTAATAATAATTATTTAAAAAAACAGTACCCATAGAAAAAAAAGTAAGGAGTGAAAAATTTTTAATTCAAAAAATGTATGCAAAAAACTGTTTACAGAATATCTTTGATGATCTTCCATCTCCAAAGGGCCATCAGGGGAAACCCTTCCAAACAACCATGGCAGTGATGATTGTGTTCTTCGATTGGTTATCTGCGCCATAAGCATGTTTGAAGCAAGTATGAATAGTTGAATCTTTTTACTCGATGGTGAGAAAAGTTGCTGCAGGTTTCGCTGAAGGCTCCATGGCGTGCGAGGGGCGCGTGACAGCAAACCATAATAGTTTATGTCAATTTAGAATACGCGTAGAAAGTTTGCCCGTACAAACGCGGTGTTTCAATAATGAAAATTTAATGTTTCTTATGTTCATATAAGACCGCAATAGCGAAGACAAAGTTCAACGCGAATCCCGTGCGTACCCACCAGTATTATATACCTACATATACATTATTTCTTAAAAACTAATTTCAAACCTTTTTTTCCTGGGAAAATTGTAAAAACATTAAAAGTTAATATGTATTTATTATTAAACGCTCGTAGGGCTTTACAAACCTAAGACATGTCGAAAATTTACAAACGATTTACTTAAAAAATATATCAATACACGCTCATAATACATAAGTACAATGTGTACTTATCATTTTACAGTTATATTAACAACCGAATATTTTTTATTTGATGCGGGACGGAGAGGTTTTGAAATAAATCGAAAAGGTCTGTATATTGGTTCCATGCCAACTCAGAATCCAGTCAAATAACACCTCTTTGAAAAGTCATTAAAAGCCTTGAAAAAAAAGTAAAAATAGCTTATAACCTAATCTAACGTAACCTATTTAACCATTTTTTCATGTATTATTTTCATTAACTGTAATGACTTTTCAAAGGAGGTGTTGAGTTGATTTCATTCTGAGTATTCCGGTCAATTGTGAGACCATACGGAAATGCACATTATCAAGGGCATAAACTGTTTTATTTTTTGCAGGTTTATTCAATATTCATGAACTACGATTATTTTCATATTAATTGATTGTTGTACGTAAAAGATTAATAAATATTAATAACATAAGATACGCAGATGATACTGTATTACTAGCTGACTGTATTGATGACCTCCAAGACCTATTAAATCTTGTTAATAATGCTGGTGAGCAACTGGGCCTAACAATCAACGTCAATAAAACTAAATGGATGACATTTGGACGACTAGATCACTCTGAATCAGTGATACAGTTAAATGGTTGCAATGTCGAAAAGGTGGAAAGATTTAGATACCTCGGCAGTATTCTCACGGAGACTCTTGACCCAGATGTGGAGGTTAGATGCAGAATTGAAGCAGCAAGAACTGCGTTCATTAAAATGAAATCCCTCTTCTGCAATGACAATATCAGCTTAAAACTAAGGCAGAGAATGATAAAATGTTATGTGGGGTCGGTCTTGCTCTATGGATGTGAAACATGGACCTTGAAAGTAAATACCATGAACAGGTTAGGGGCTTTTTAAATGTGGCTTCACCGGAGAATGCTCAAGGTCGCATGGACCGACATGATCACCAACACAGAAATTCTCAGGCGGGCTAGAGCAGATAGAGAACTGCTTACATTAATAAAAATCAGGAAAATTTCATATCTGGGTCATATACTTCGAGGGGAGAAGTATCACTTGCTCCATTTGATATTGAAAGTCAAGCTAGAGGGTCGCCGAGGGCCTGGTAGGAAACAAATGTCTTGGCTGCGTAATACACGAGAGTGGACCGGCATTAGAAGTGTAGAGGAGCTATTCCGGGCAGCGCAAGACAGAAAATCCAAATTATTTTCTTCATACTTTAAACAGAACCTTACAAATGAGACGCATCCATTTTGAACGCATTAAGTGTGGGAATAAAAAAGAAAAACAAATCTTTTATTCAACACATTCAAACCGAAATAATAATGATCTTGTTCAGGTATCAGCTTCACCGTAGAGTTAATAATATATTGTGCCGACGTTCGTCATTTAATTTCAGTCTCCCTAATGACTACAATACCAAGCTACCAATTTGTTAATTGATCAATTTCGAATATGTGATTAAAAAAGCCTAAATAGAACAATGTCTTCAGCATAATCACAAATTAATGGTGGTCATTAAATACTATTAACCTGGTTTCATCACGACTTGCAGTGATTAAATAAATTATTTTGGTTGCAATTTGGACACCAAATCGGTGCTACTATTGTAAATTGTGAGTGAACGTTTAGTTTAAGTACTAAAAGGTTGGTGAGAAAAATCGATCTACATGCAAAATATTGAGTGCCTTCTAGTATCGTAGCGTCACCTCTACTTGTTCAAGATACCATACTGCAGAACAGATGTTCTGTAAGCATCACAAGAGGAATGGAGCTCTTAAAGTAAATTTGTAAAACAGTATATCTTTTTCGTTATTTGTTTTTAGGTTGTTATGCCGTGTACATCTACCGGATCTGCCGGATCTGCCCTGATGATGGACACTGCGACGATGTCCGAAACGTTGGCTAAAGAAGGAGGTAGCGCAACACGGCATAACACCCCAAAAACAAATAACGAAAATGCTTTTGGCCGTGAAAATCTTAAAACTTAACAGTATATCTAATTAATCTTTAGGGTGATGCACTACTACGCGATGCGAAATCATATGAATATGGTTTTAAAGTGAAATTCCTTTGAAGTTTTTTGGATACTTTTATTAAATACTACGAGTGGAACACATATTTGCCTAATAATCGAGAATTTGTTTTATTAGTCTTATGTCTCTGCTTATCTCTTACGTGATCTTCCCTTTTCTTCTTGATTCTTCTTGCTTATTCTTGGGTGTTCTCGTCTCTTATTGACTCTTCTAGGCTTTTCTTGTTTCTTCTTGTCTCTTCTTGGGTGTTCGTGCTTTTTCTTGTATCTTATCGTCTCTCCTGGCTACTTCTTGTCATTTAATTTCTATTTTTAGCTCTTCTTGACAGCGCCCTTGAGGCGATTTTCTACAAAAACGAAGTTCTACGAATTATCTATTATTATTATTATTATTATCTTAATGAGCCCGGAAAAAAAATCCCCTCTACAAAAAACGGCTTTAAAGTTCAAAATCCCCTACTTACGAACGCGTTTTCGGTTGTGGTTTTATTGTATTGATATAGGAAATTAAATTTTTTAGAAAACAATCCTAAAACTTTTGGCGTTGTTTTTGTCCTGAAAAAAATAAAACAGGCGACCGGTGTTTAAACAGGAATTGTAAGCAGTGTTATTATTAGCGGCCTGATACAATTTTACAAGACATGGTGCATTGCCTTAATACATAAGGATTAAAATTAAGAACGAAAATATTAAAAGTTCCAAAACAAATTTATACAATTCATAATCGTTGTACGTTTGAGGCATTCAGGTGTCGACAATATAAGGGGCCAATATTATTAATGCGTTAGTAATACATTTTTAATTATTATTTTTTAATTTATAAACTAACGTTTAGACAAGATTTTTATGCATAGCACAAAGGGTAACAATTATTACAAGCAATAATTGTCAGCCTGAAACACTCATTTACAATTAATTAATTACAATTAATTAATTGTTGAATGAAACACTAGTATATATTGAATTATTTGGCGGGTATTTGATAAGCCCCCATAGCTCAGTGGTCAGAGCATTCGACCGGCAATCGGAAGGACACGGGTTCAAGTCCCGTTGGCGGCAAGTATCTTTTCTCGGAAGATTTTTCAATGTAAATGAGTGTTTCAGGCTGACCATTATTGCTTGTAATAATTGTTACACATTTTTAACATTATGTATGTTTAGACATATATGATTATCTCCCTTCTCTTTCTATACTCTTTCGAAACCTTGATAACAAAATTATTATTATTATCTATTTATTAGGAACCTTCATAATGGTTTACACTCATGTGTGCATGTCTTACTAGGGACAACCCTTGTGGAAACATGCTAGTTTACAAATATTTTATTTTAAAATACGTTAAGAGACAATTCAGGGATTATTTATTTAAACAATCAATTTTAAAACATGTTTTGTCTGGGGATGCACAAACCGTTGTCAATTTTTTCAAACACCGCAATAGTCCTAAATCTCTGAAGTCAGTTGGACTCTGATATCCCCAATGGGGAATGTTGTGGGCCTGAAGGGAGTGGGGAAATAAGAGGCAGATGGGGGCAAGAAGGTTGGGAAGAACCTGGCTCTTCAGATCAGTTCTGACACATTCAGAATCTGGAAATTAATTATGGTATTTCACCAAGACGAGAGTGTATCTCCCACCATTTAAAAAAAATAATCGACTGTTAATATTAGATGCTTTGCAGTTTTCGTTAATCTTAATATATAAAACAGTTAAAGAGTCGGGTTAGTTACACCATTTATAACTCAAGAACGGCTGGACCGATTTTTATGACCTTTGATTTGCTGGATTTGTCTCCGCCCCGAATAGCAGAATAGCTGTTAAAACATCGGAAAATTCTTTTCCTCATACATTTTGTATGGAACATCTCATCTTTTGAAACAGCTGCAGCAATATTGCGATAAGTATAATATTGAATAGTGAGTGAATTCCAAAAATTCTTATAATATTGAAAGTCAATGCGTTGATTGTTGTGTTTTTGTTCTTAAACATACACTGCTGCCTCTCTTTCTTACATACTAAATGTCAATAGTCGAAAATGAGATAAACGTGAACATAAGTTTGCACCACCCCAAAGGAAAAATACAATAATTATAATAAATCTACTATAATACGTATACATAAAATGAAACGCAATTCCCGTAAGTAGGTGGAAAAGTAAGAAAATCACAAAAAATATAAATCCGTACACAACGCCATCTCTGATACTTAAAACAAAACACGGACAGTTGCGCATCGATAATTGCTTTATTGTGTAATTTTTAACTTAATACAAAAACTGAATTTAATTCAGCTAAAAGTTAACACAACAGATGTTATTGATTCTGAGACTGTACGAAGTTTCCGGGTCAGATAGTGAAAAATAAAAAATAAAAATTATTTTGAGATACCAACAATATTACGAGTATTTTAGTAAGTTGTTGTTAAAAAAATAATTTAATTTGTTTATGTAAATTTTTGTACGTACAATAAGTACGGTCTTTACCTTTCTGCTATTTTACAGTCGATTACGTTCCACGAGGTATTTTTTTGTCAGGTAATTTTGTTTGCCAAAAAAATCTCACGTAACCCTTTAGTTTTTTGGTCACGCTACGTAGGTACAAATTTACACCGTTCACGTGTACCAGATAAGGAACTTTTTTTGCCAATTGTTTTTTTTACCTTGTTTCTTCGCTCGAACATATAATGAAATGTGTGTGCGTTTTCGTTAGTAATAACGACAAGACCGCCAAGTAGGCAGGAAATAAAATGTGTAATTTAGTTTCGTCTTCTAATTCCACGTCCCGTTATAATGGAGGTAGAGTAGTCAGATTTGGTGCTGCATTACTAGGATTGGACATTGTACAAAGTGACCTCGGAAGAAATGGCTAAACAATGACTTTATTAGGTTAAATTGCCTACTGTCGGTTGCTCGTGAGAATTTATTTCCATTGTACTTCTTCCAATCTCCATACTGGTCTAATTGCCGAATACATTATTCCGAGATAATCACAGTTACTACTCTTTGTATGCTTAGTAATATCAAAGTAATCGTCAAAGATCTGAATTTGATTCAGTCATGTCGATTTTTTCAGATAGATGGCTTTTGGAAATCGAAACCAACAAATTAACGTGCATCCCCAGACAAAATAACATGAATGACTTTGATTCCTACTTTATATCTTGGTACCCTTGCTATTATAATATATCATTGATTAAATTATATTCGATGGTTTCTTCAATATCGACACAATAATAACTGACTTTAATATTAGATAACCTAAGTACTTACTTCTTTGTACCCTCTCTCTTTTGTACTATTAAACTATCATAATTGTTACAAAATTTTTCGAACTCATTGTATAGTTTTTTTTTTCCGTGTGTACTATTTATCGCTCTGTTAATGTTGCTACGTTCTTTAAAACATTCTTTAGAACAAACTATTCATATTTAAGTAAATATTAACATCATCATAGAAAATACACATTATTATTTTTAATTGATAAACTAATGTTTAAGACAAGCTTTTTATGCATAGCACAAAGGGTAACTGTAGTGAACGTATGTCTTGCAGTATGAAAGAGACATGCGTGTATGAGTGAGACAGCATGCGGAACGTATAAAAGGCGTGAATGTTGTCTATTCGTCCTCTCTTTGCATTTAGGCTTCCTACGAAGCACCTCTGTACGACCTCGGAATAAACAGTAATAGTCTACCCACGTATTATTATTGCAATCCCACTGAGATCACCATCAAGAGAAATCTGGATCCACCACAAGGAGTCCAGAAGTAATGTATATAACCGGCCACGGTCATTACATTTGGCGCAGCCAATAAAGGACTAATTTAGGCAGCAGAAATCACATTTGGCAGCCTATAACGGATTTACGCAGCAGCCAAAATCATTTGGCAACATCCCGAGATTGAGGCTACAGTAGTCAACAGGTGATCGGGCAGGAAACGGGCCAGATCACGACTCCACATCATTGCGGAAGAGCAAGAGCAGCAGAATCGGCATCCGAGGAACATCAAGGCGCTGGATAGGGTCATTCAGTGCCGAGAACCTGGAGGAGTATTCTCGTAAGGCGGGGTTACGGAAGTCCGGATCTTCAAGAGAAGAGCTGGACAGGTGCAGACCTCACGGAAGGCGCATTAGAAGGACGACCAGGGTTCAGGAGCCAGGAGACGGTCCGCGGAAGGGCGAGATCGGAACAGCATCAAGTCAACAGAGTCGTGAGTTGAGTGCTGTTTGTTAATTTTCTGTTTTTCTGTTGATTGCATCTGTGTGAAGATGGAAGGGGGGGAACTGCCCAGGTTTTGTCATTTGAGGGACAAACTGGAGACATTCGTGTTGCAATACGAACAGTTCATCCTTGTCAATGATGACAAAATAAATTCGTTAGAGAAAAAGAGAGCGGTTTTAATATCTCATTTACACACAGAGACAATAGATTTGTTGATTGATTTGTGTTTTCCTAAAAAAATTACAGATTTTACGGTCGAAAATTTATTGTTATTACTAGAGAATCATGTAGGTATCAAAAGAAATGTGTTCAAGGAGCGCGAAATTTTTTTTGCTGCGAGACAGAAAGAGACAGAATCTGTGAACGACTTCATAGCACGTTTACGAAATCTTGTTAGATTTTGCAAATTCGAAGACAGACTTGAAAATAATTTAAAAGATGTTTTTATCACCGGTCTTCGAGTTGGTCGTATTAAGGAGAAATTATTCATCGAGGCTGAAAGTTTTTCATTAAAAAAAGTTATAGAATGTGCTATTGCCATGGATTCGTTCGAGGTAATTAATAAGCAAATTAAAACGGAAAGTGTTGATATAGTTTTTAAAAATAGACTGAACAATTTGTCACAAAAACAAAATTCGGCGGGTAAACATTTTTCTAGACCTACAAATAATAATGTTACATTTAGGAACCGAACTAGATGTAAACATTGCGGCAGTTATCATGAGTCGATAAACTGTAAATTTAACGAAGTAATTTGTTTTAAGTGTAAAGGCAAAGGTCACATTAGTAAAATATGTCGCGGGTTTAGTAAAAAGGTTATTTCTTCTGTGTTTGTGAATACGCAGGGAAGTAAGAAGAAGTTAGTGGTACAGGCTGTGAACTGTGACCCAACTATGTGCAAAATCCTAGTGAACAATGTGATTTTTAACGGATTCTTGGATACAGGATCGGCAGTTTCGATATTAACAGATCTAGATTATGTTAAACACTTCAAACATTTGGATTTAAAACCAAAAGATTTAACCTTGATGGGTTATGCTAATTGTAAGTTGAATTTATTGGGTTGTATTTCATTATTAGTTGATTATAACGGTTATAGAGAAATGTTAGAATTTTGTGTAGTTAAAAATGGATCAACTACGGTTCTAGGTCGTGACTTTATAAATAAATTTAATATTGGATTCACGGGGTTACAATCAATTTCATCCCAGGAGGGTAGTGAAATTTTTTCTCACAATGTATTGGAGAATGATATAAGTGACTTAGATAAAAGTGAATTACAATCAATTTCATCCCAGGAGGGTAGTGGAATTTTTTCTCGCAGTGTATTTGAGAATGATAGAAGTGATTTACAATCAATTTCATCCCAGGAGGGTAGTGAAATTTTTTCTCACAGTGTATTTGAGAAAGGTAGTAGTAAAGTGAATAAAAAAATTCGAAAATTCCAGGAGGTTTTTTCGGAGAAAGTGGGTAGTTTTAATAAAAGTAAAGTGCAATTAAAATTAAGGTCAAATTTAAACAATTTTGTACCGAGAGGGGGGAGAGATAAGTGTCAGGAAAATCAGAAATATTATTACAAGAGAAATAATAAACGATCCAAGGGATTTTCAGTTGATCAAAATGTAATGGTAAGGGATTTTAAGAATCAAAATAAGGATAAATGGGTACCAGGGAAGGTATACAAACAATAAGGTAAAAAAGTTTATTTAATTGAGGTAAATTTGTATGGTAAAATTATGTACTGGAAAAGACATTTTGATCAGTTGTCAAAGCTATGTGTAGCTAGGGATAATGACCATGGTAATTATATCGCGTCTGGGACAAGGAGACGATCGTATAATAACTACGATGTCTCCAGCCGTGTGCCGGATGACAATCTAATGGGTACTTCTCCTTCTCCTTCCAGCTCCAGTGTTCCATTGGCTTCCACGTCGGGAAATTGGAAGGACCAACTACGACCACGGACACACAGATGAGTCAATGAAGACAGGACTCAGCTCTCGACTCAACATGAGACAAATGAATTACTTACATTGTAAATATTGGAATATTGTATGTATTGTAAATAATTATCAGCATCATGTTGTGTAACTGTCTTCAGATTTAAGTGTGGAGGGATGTAGTGAACGTATGTCTTGCAGTATGAAAGAGACATGCGTGTATGAGTGAGACAGCATGCGGAACGTATAAAAGGCGTGAATGTTGTCTATTCGTCCTCTCTTTGCATTTAGGCTTCCTACGAAGCACCTCTGTACGACCCCGGAATAAACAGTAATAGTCTACCCACGTATTATTATTGCAATCCCACTGAGATCACCATCAAGATAAATCTGGATCCACGACAAGGAGTCCAGAAGTAATGTATATAACCGGCCACGGTCATTACAGTAACAATTATTATAAGTAATAATTATAAAAATTAAAAATAAATGAAACAATACAACTTTGTATAAACCACTTATATAAAGCGTAAATCTGACCGGTTTCGGAACGAACGTTCCTTCGTCAGGGAAAGCTTAAAAAAAACGTTACAAACGTGTTCCGAAACCGGTCGGATTTACGCTTTATATAAGTGGTTTATACAAAGTTGTATTGTTTCATTTTTCTATAATGGATAACCACAAAGTTATAGCTACACTCGAAAATATAATAATTATTAGCCTGAAACACTCATCTACATTGAAAAAATCTCAATGCATTTTTTGTCTACTAGCACTCTTGTCTGTGGTCAATCGTAAACTTTCTCTATTGGTCAATAAATAAGCTTGTGCTTATTGCAATGTCATTCTTTCTACAATTCTTTCTTCAATTCTTTCTACATCTTTCTACAATTTGAAACTCCAGAAACTTCAAACTCAGAATAGAATCGAAACTCTGTTCAACTTATTATTCATCTGAATAAACTAACGTTTTACAACAATATTCCCAGAACAAAACAAGTGCTTTTACTTAAACAAGGGATAACCTCGCAAATATAACCTATCACTGTACGTTTCTTGGGTTTGGAAACGAAAGAAGTCAATTCCAACTATCCTGTGATTTTAAAGGATCTGTTACTAGTAAATACAACAAATAAGATGTCATCGTTAACAACTCAACTTTTACTGTGTGTAAAACATTCAACAACAATGCTAAAACATATTTATTTTATTTTAATTAATTAATTTATTTATTCACGCCTTGAAGGCTTTTACAATATCATATTATTATAGATACATTTTTCAGGAGTATAATAATTATAAGCATGTAGTATGTAACATGATAAACTGAACATTAAGGATATAAGCAGGTTCAATGTGTAGGAACCTAGGTAGTTTCACTATCATGAAAACTGTACAAAGGAGTTAATAAGTTTAGTATAATAATGGTAAAACAGAAGTGCTGAAGGTACTCTGAAAGTAGTTATAGAGGAATGTGTATTTAACAATTATTGTAAGTAATAATTATTAGCCTGAAACATTAATCTTCATTGAAAAATCTCCCGAGAAAAGGTACATGCCGCCGACGGGACTCGAATCCGCGTCCTTCTGATTTCCAGTCAAATGCTCTAAGCAGAATCAAAATGTAGTAAGCGGTAATCGTTGAATGAAACACTAGTATATATTGAATTATTTAGCGGGTAGGAGATAATCCGACGTAGCTCAGTGGAGAGCATTTGACCGGAAATCAGAAGGACGCGGGTTCGAGCCCCGTCGGCGGCATATGTCTTTTCTCGGGAGATTTTTCAATGAAGATTAGTGTTTCAGGCTAATAATTATTACTTACAATAATTGTTAAATACACATTCCTCTATAACTACTTTCAGAGTATCTTCAGCACTTCTGTTTTACCATTATTATGCTAAACTTATTAACTCCTTTGTACAGTTTTCATGATAGTGAAACTACCTAGGTTCCTACACATTGAACCTGCTTATATCCTTAATGTTCAGTTTATCATGTTACATACTACATGCTTATAATTATTATACTCCTGAAAAATATATCTATAATAATGTGATATTGTAAAAGCCTTCAAGGCGTGAATAAATAAATAAATTAATTAAAATAAAATAAAAATGTTTTAGCATTGTTGTTGAATGTTTTACACACAGTAAAAGTTGAGTTGTTAACGATGACATCTTATTTGTTGTATTTACTAGTAACAGATCCTTTAAAATCACAGGATAGTTGGAATTGACTTCTTTCGTTTCCAAACCCAAGAAACGTACAGTGATAGGTTATATTTGCGAGGTTATCCCTTGTTTAAGTAAAAGCACTTGTTTTGTTCTGGGAATATTGTTGTAAAACGTTAGTTTATTCAGATGAATTTTAAGTTGAACAGAGTTTCGATTCTATTCTGAGTTTGAAGTTTCTGGAGTTTCAAATTGTAGAAAGATGTAGAAAGAATTGAAGAAAGAATTGTAGAAAGAATGACATTGCAATAAGCACAAGCCTATTTATAGACCAATAGAGAAAGTTTACGATTGATCACAGACAAGAGTGCTAGTAGACAAAAAATGCATTGAAATGTTTCATAAAGGGTGATAGACGCCAAAGTTATAAGTAAAGGACTCTACACATCGAGATTAAGCAAAATGATAAAATGAGAAGTGCTCAGTCCAAAATGAAGTTAAATATTGGAAATAGGACAATCACAGCACACAACAGATTATAGTCGCCAAATGTAATGCAGCGTAAATATTAACAAAACAGGTTAAAATTTAAAATGATGTTTAAATGTTTTGGCAACGTAGATTGTAGAATGGGCAAATAAAGCAATGTTAAGAAAATAAATGACGCTCAAGTATATCGAAATCAAATGCGAGCCCGGTCAAAATGTCAAAACTTCATCAAGAAAGAACAATATGTAATATGAATGGAGTGCGAGCAAAAAAAGTTGTGTAACCTTTCGCCCTGCTTTGCTCTTGCGGAGAAATGACGTTATAATTAGTTTGCGTTTTAGTAATAATTGCTGAAAAGTGTATGTTGAATAAACCTAAAAAAACATAAAAAGGTTATACAAACATTTTTTCAACACATGGTTACTACAAAAAAAGGGCATGCATCACCAAGTTATTAATAATCACTTCCTAGTCTAATCCTCATTCTCTTCCCCTGTTATTTTTTCTGTAATCTGTATTTAATTTCTGACTTCAGTGTACATTTAACTAACTAACTAACCATCACGCCGTTTCCCCGCAGGGGTAGGCAGAGAGGACGGACCGCCAAACAACTCGGTCTTGGCACACACTCTTTGCCTCACTCACATTCATACATCGTCTCATACATTCCCTTCTATTATTCTGACTTTTGACATGACCCGACTCAAGTATCTGATTCACTTGATCGTGCCATGTCTTCCTCGGGCGTCCCCGACTTCTTCTACCGTTCACATTCGCGTCGTATATTCTTCTTACACTACTTCCTTCGTTCATTCGCTCTACATGCCCAAACCATCTGAGGTTCCCTTTCTTAATCTTACTCATTATGCTTACATCAGCCTTACATTCTTTGCGGATATCCACATTTCTCACACGATCATACATTGTTTTAACACACATACGTCTCAGGGATCTCATTTCAACAGCATTCAATTTACTTTCATCCTTCCTCTGCCAGTTCCATGTCTCACTGCCATACATCAGGGTAGGTACCAGGACTCCATTGTGGACTGTTAGCCTCGCTTTTTTTGACAGTTTTTTATTAGCGCCAACGGCATTCAGTCCACCATTAATGGAGTTACCGGCATTCACCCTTCTTTCAATATCTCTTTCAGCCTTCCCATCACTGCATCTCATCATCTGTACATTTACTCCTGATAATGTGAACATTGTTCACGAAACATGTAGAGTGTGTAAAATAAGGTGATGTAAACAAAGTTATTTGCCTTTTAATCAAATAAATAATGCCATCACAAAGTGAAAACCTGAAAAAGAAGTTTTCTTAAAAACAAAAATAAAATAAATAAAAAAATTAAAAAATTAAAATAAATAAAAATAAAAAATTTAAAAATTATATGAAAAAAAAAAATTTAAATAATTTTTTTTAATAAATCCTCATTTTATATTTACATATTTTTGTTATTTACATTTATAGAGATTTATTCTTTCTTATTAATACTGCTTATGTTTTACGCATGTTTAGTTTATTATTACTTCCTAAGTTATTATTTTTAGATTTAGATGCTAACATGACTACGTGTTTTTAAAGTTTTAACGAAAATCTTGATTTTATGAAACTATTAAATTCCTTGATAACCTTTTTGTTGTTTATTTTTGGGGTGTTATGCCGTATTACGCTACCTCATCCTTTAGCCAACTTTTCGGACAGCGTTACAGTGTCCATCATCAGGGCAGATGTGGACACTGTAACGCTGTCCGAAAAGTTGGCTAAAGGAGGAGGTAGCGTTACACGGCATAACACTCCAAAAATAAACAGCAAAAATACTTTTGCCGGTGAAAATGTAAAATGATATCCTTGATAACCTTTTAAAATTTCCAATAATTCTTGATTTTTGGTTTTATGATACTACTAGATTAATATTTTCGCCGCTGCTGACATCGGCGCCGTGGCTTAGTTGGTTAAAGCGCCTGTCTAGTAAACAGGAGATCACGAGTTCGACTCTCGTCGGGGCCTTGTGTCATACGATAACACGCCGTTATTTTTTTTTATTCTTTTTTATTTAATTAATTTTACAAAGTAAATAGTTAACATATCGATCCTCAACCATTTATTATATAACTAGCTGGTACCCGGCATGTGTTGCAATGAGATTCAAAGAAATAAATTGATTCTCCCTGCAAGTCCTTTTCCGAGCGTCCCCGTTCCCATACACCTTCCCCGCCTTCCCCCTCCCTCGTTTTTTCCCTCTCCGCGAACCCCACCTTCCCCCTGCCTTTCCTCCCTGCCGCTAAACTATATGAAATACACACATTTTCATTTACACAAATTTCATAACGCCAGAGCTTACCATTATATAAAGCCTATGTTACTCGCTGATAATGTAGCTTCCTATTGGTGAAAAAAAAATTAAAATCGGTTTAGTGGTTTATGCGTGAAAGTGTAACGCATTTATAATATTAGTATGGATGTAGGTACATTCCATTATAACCTTATAATAATTGTCAATAAATCTTTTAAAATTTTTGGTTTTATGATAAACTTTTTAACAATTGCCAATAATTTTATTTAGATTTTATCTATTTATGTTTTTATGATTATGTGCATTCATGCGTATATGTATGTGTGTGTATGTGAGGGTGTGTGTATGTGTGTATAAAGGTGTGTATATGAGTGTAAATGCGTATGTATATATACATGTATGTATGTGTATACGTATGCATACATATGTACCCGTCTCATAACAGACATCGTCTAGTGAGGATGGTAACTTACTTGTTTGAATATGATAATGTTAAATCAATAAACCCCCGGATTGCCAGCAATTGAAAAAAAATAAGAAATCATGGATTAGCAAAGGTTTAATTTTATTTAATTTGAATTGAAGTTCTGTTCCCTTCACTATATCCTTACTGCGAGTTGAACGTAGATATATTTGCCTTCGAAATAATCGAGTACTTTTTAGATTAGTCTTTTTCTAAGCCCAGAAAAAAATAAAGTATCAGGCTTACAGAAACAGCTTTAGAGTACGAAATCTCCTACATACGAACTCCTTTTCGGTTGTGGTATCATAGTACAATAAGGAAAATTAAATTCTTTAGTAAATGGTCGTAAAACATTTAAATATAAGTGACTGAACTTCCCGAAACAAAATAAAACACACTTTTTGGCGATGTTTTTTTCTAGAATTAATGAAAACAGGCGGCTGGTTGTTGCCGGGATGTAAACCTAATTGCCATCTACATAAAGTGTGTTACTGTCACCGACCTGAATTTTACACGACGTGACGTGGTGCATCATTTTAATAAAAAATGCGCACTGGGGGTGTTGTAATATTTTTTCAAGTTAGTGCGCTCTTATTATTATCATTTCTGGACAAGTCTCTCCAGAAAGCTGTTTCGAAATAAAGTGCAATGAAATAACAAAGTTACAGAATCCTTGATGTTGATGTTGTTTAATTATAGTGAAGGTTATGTCGTTGATAGTTTTGAAACCATAAAGTATTGAAAACTCGGTTATCTGCTGCACGATGTGAACACAACATTTTCATTCAGTAAACTCACAAAAAACAAGGACACTTGGTTTTAAAAAATATTCTTATCGAAATAGATTTATTTGCGAGCATTATTTGCAGGTTTTAACTTTACAATGACAAACTAACAGCCAGACCGGAATGCAAACACAGTTTTTCACCTAGGCAAGTATGATTACCATTGTAGCCTGTAGCTAAACAAATACGTAAA
The DNA here is from genome assembly GCA_929108145.2 of Limnephilus rhombicus. Lineage (NCBI taxonomy): Eukaryota > Metazoa > Arthropoda > Insecta > Trichoptera > Limnephilidae > Limnephilus > Limnephilus rhombicus. The sequence goes on from OV815283.1 coordinate 47,915,104, forward strand.
TGCCAAGTCACTAAAAATGCACTATCCAGATACAGCGGTATTTGACAAGACCATTTTAGAAAATACAATCACATCGCTGTCGGTTATTTCATTGTTGATAAAGTCATGAAAAAATTGCACATTTAGGTACTAAGAGATAAAAAAAAGAACGTACTTGTGTCTAAAAGCTATTTTGCAATAAGCTTCTATGGGAATCCTAAACAATTTTTTTTCATCCCAGAACCTTTCGTTCTGTGCGTTCTAATTATAGTTTTTTGAAGTGAAATTTTTTTAGCTCCGTTAGTGATTTAAAATTCGGATGAAATTGAAATAAAAATGACAGAAATACTCGGTTCTAATATAATGCAGTAAATTCGCGCTTTGGCATGTGCCTTCGGTAGCGCAGTGGGCAAGGTGACTGACAAGTCTCAGCGGCCAAAGAGACAGACATCAAGCGAACGGAGGTTCGAATCCTACGAAATTCAAAAAATAAACATTTTTATTTTGTGATATCAATATCCAATCTTCAAACCATTTTAAAAAAACAGGCAAAAGAAAATAAAACGACATCTGGCGACTTTCTAGTCTCACTTCTACCGCGTGTGAACTACGCACTCTGATTTTTTAATTAGATCCACACAGGAGGCCCTGAAGGAAAATAATCTAGGTAAGAAATAGGTATAAGGAGAGGAAAATCTTGTTAAAAAATGGGTATGAGGGGTGGGCAGGAATCTGGGGGCCAGTGTGTCCAGGAATGACGGATGTATAAATTTATCACTCCCACTGCCGTAAGGCGGTGCTCCGAGACAGTTCAGGATGGAGAGATCAAAACATTTTCCTAAGCCTGTGTCTCCAGTTACTGCAGGGTAAGAGGGGACGGTAAGCGGGTGTTACAAACTATTTCAGACCAATGTGAACCCCTATCGGTGTGCTCGAGCTCTAAATGATTTGTCTGTGGTTTATAGTAAATTTGAAATATTTCAGTTCTTAATATTTTTTTGAGCCCGCCACTTCTTTATAGAAGGATTTCACCATCTTGACATGACGCCAAGTAATGCTTTTTTAAATCTCTTTATTGGTTTCAAATTGCGCATGAATCAAAAATTTTACATTAATTTCGGGTTTGTCAATCTTAACGTAAAATTATAAGCAGGTTTAAACTTGATACCCTGATAAATAAATATTCCATAATTAATTAGTTAGTATCAAATTTAGAGAAACCACATCCATAGGTTGCTCAATTCAAATATTGAAATTCCGAAAAGTGATACTTGTCTTAAACCAACACGCGCTAATGAAACTGGATTAAATAATATATTCTTCCTAAAACACTTAAAGTCGAGTACTCGGGGTGTTTGTTCTTTGAAAGCTACAATGTTAAATTTGCTCATCAATTGAAAAAATCGACTCACTTCCGTAGCAAAAGCTCCGACACGAAAGCTTTTTAGAATGTAAACATGATGGTCGTTCGATGGATGAACTAAAGCTTCCACTGTCAATATTCAAGCAGCCGGGTGTTTTTTTTTCTCAATTTAGTTACAAGCTCGGCTTTTAAAGGCATCGGGCTAGTTGGTTGAATAATCGACGACTCTTTAATTTAACTTATTATCTCTGCATAACAATTAAGAATAACACTTATCACTAACAATTTCGAGAACGTATAGTATTGTACTTCAGAGCACTGGAATATGGTCGAAAAATGGACCACTTTTACTGGATTGATTGATTGATGACATTTATTGTAATTATTTAAAACATTTCTCAGGCCAGCAATTTATTTTAAAAGGAAGCTTTTGAAATACGAGTAGATACTTTATATTTTATGACCATAGTTGTCGCAAATCCGAACTTCGTAGACTATTTTAGAACGATGTTAAAAAAAATAAAAAAAATAAAATTTCCTTTCGAATTTCGATCAGCTGTTTACGGTTAAAGTTAAGTCCTTTTGACACCACAGACAACACACAGAAATCAAAAATATTCTATGTTGACTCGCATAAATACTCCTCACGGTAGTTTCAAAGTAACAACACGTAGGATTCGCATGATTATAAACTTTACGATTTTTTTTATAAATCCCACAAATACCTATGAGATAATCGGTAAAATACAGGTTAATTCATTCAATAACACTTAAATATTTTTTTTATGTTTTCATGTTAAAATTCGAAGGTATGATTGATCAAAATATTTCCGTTTTACAAAAGAAGGAAATAAATAGAATATTTCTAAACATAGCCGAAAACTAAAAAATGTTTTATAATGGTGATAAAATACGCTTTTACATTTTATAATTGTAAATTGAGATATAATTTTTTAAATATGAAAATTTTGCATTTAAACGTAAAAAAATGGCCCACCTTACGTTTCTTCTAACTAAAATTACTAGAAACGAAAAAAATAAAAAGGCATACATATTTTATTAGAAAAATGTATTTTTAACATTACGGCAACCTCACTTTTTATCGTTCCATGTAAAAATTATTAATAAATAAATAACAAAAAAAAAATTTTTTTTTCACATTGCGATTCAAAACTTTGGTTTCAGAAAGGTGTACCTACATTTTACTTTTTGGTGGTTGTTTCTAAGATTTAAATGTAAAGGTTTTTTTCCCTTTCAAACACCGTTTAGAACATATTTTTAACTTTGATAGTAAGGGAGTTACAGCGATATTAGTGATTAACCGGGATGAACTATACTTTCAATATAGTATTGTACTTAAATTCTTTCAAGAGATTGATTAACAAAACAAAGAAAGGACATTTAAGTTCAATAAATCAATTTCATTTTATGATTTACCAGCTGACCCAGCCACACGTTGCTGAAGCTAACGAAATATAACGCCATATACTGGAAGGTTACCCAGCATATTAACTCACTCCGCCATCTGTTAATTTGCATATAAATCAAATCGATCTGTCGCTCCATTTTTTTTTTTAAAGTCAGTTCCTGGTATGCTTTGTTTGAAATTGTTTCTCTCTGCGTGTCCTTTCCCATTCGTCCCGTTCCCATTCCGCCTCCCCTTCCGCCTTCCCTTCCTCTCCCGCGTCCCCTTCCCCTCTCGCACTCCGCCTTCCCACTGCGCCTTCCCTCTCCCCACTCCTTTCGCCCGCTTCCTCCGTCCCGTGAACCCCCCTCTCGAGTTCCCCTTCCCCTCCCGTGACCTCCACTTCCGAGTTCCCCTCCCCCCTTTCGAGTTCCCCTCCCACCTTCCGGGTTCGCCTCCCCCTTCCCTCATTCCATTCATTCAGTCCCGGTACATTCAGTTTTCAAACAGCTCCCGTGCCACCTAATGCAATTTTTTAAACAAATTTCATAATTCCAGAGGTTACCAGTATATATATAGAAACCTTCGCGGGCATGCACACATCAAATCCTCAAAGTTTGAATAAAATAGGTAAAGTCGTTCGGAATTTATGCGCGTACATACATTTAGGCGATTCATTTTTATTTATACTATCTATCTATCTTATACTTATACTATCTTATACTATCTAGCTATACATATTGTGAGGCTGAAAGTAGTGGGGAGGGAAGGAGGTGGGGAAGAGGAAGGTGGGGAAGTACCTGGCTATTCAGATCTGGTCACCAAACACGGCTAAAGCCATTTCAAGTAACGTTTCAATTCTGAATGGTGGTCTTACACAAGGGCGATACTGAGAGTATCTTCCACTCTGGAACGTGCCGCAAATATACTATATATGAATATATATATATATATATATTTTTTTTTTTAATGAATAAATTGTGAAATAACACAAATTAATCAAATAAAATTTATTTGCCACGCCGGGATTCGATCCCGCGACCTTCGGAATGCTAGTCAAGAGCCTTACCCCTGGATTACGCCGGCCGTCGTTTACATATACTTACAGCTCCAAAACTCACAAAATTATAATATCCTGTGATTTTCACCGGTGGACCTTACAAACTTGACTTTGGACGAGGTTTTGATCAAGCCCAAATACATTTCCTTACATCATGCAGATACCAGATACCTGTTCGTTTATTATTATTGACATGCCTTTTCAAATAGGTATTGAATTCACTCGATCGTGCCATGTGTTCCTGGGACGTCCCTGACTCCGAGGAAGGTAGGTACCAAGTCCTAAGATAAATATTGAACAAGCCCGCGGTTTGTTTCAGAGGCCGTAGCTTGTATCTTCATCTTTTGTAAAACACTGGAGTTTTATTGATTTCGTAACATGCAAACTCATCTAACATTCCCAAACAACAAAGTTAGAACCGTATTAAAATATTTACACCCACCGATTAGTTTATAACCCTCTTTACAATATCATATTCCTTGGCCCATATTTATACAGCGGTAAGGTAATATCTGCTGGGAAGTTTTGATATTCATTAGTTTTGTTGGTGGCTTCTATACGATTACTTTGCGAGCCGAGAACCCCCCTTTTGTTTAATATGGAATTAAAAGTTTTTTATCATCGTGTATAGTATTATGGTATAGCATAACTAACGCTTATTTAGGCGTTTTATTTCACAGAAGGGAAAAATTATATCAGAATGGATAAAGGTACCTTTTAGAATGAAAAAGTTATAAAAAATAAACTATGTACTTTCTGAATTTTAATTTTGAATAAGGGAGTTCCTTATTCAAAATTAAAAAATAAAAAGTGAAAAATATTATGGCTTTAAAAAAATATGTTCATATAGACCAACGATACTCAACCTTTTTTGTCTTCGGGCCACATACATATACTTGTAAAGTTACGCGGGCCGCAACACTATACTGGTATCACCAAAAAAAAAATCATGAAATACCCCCTTCACCCCCCCCCCCCCCCCTCCCCAACCCCCCGAAACAACGAAATATTCTTCTTCCCATTTGTATTGAAACGCTACTTTCGTCGGACATTTTTCGATTGGATTCTGAAGACACTCCCGCCAATATGGGTAATTAAATTATAACAAAACAATACTTTATAAGGCGGTACAATATTAACCTGTTTTTATGCATTATAATTGATTTAGTGGTTTCTGGAAACGGCTGTTTTATAAATTATTTGCGTGCATACTTTTTTGGCAAATAATTGGTTTTTGGGAATAAATGTAGGCAACACTCTGATACCAGCTCTGATGAGGACTATAATGACAATCCTCTTCGGTTGTCACTATCTGTGCGTCAAAGTCGAAACGAATCTCAAGCTATATGAAATTTAGAATGATAGAATTTTTTTAAACCATGTTCCTGATAAAAATGTGTTTAGGGCCGCACATAAAAGCTTGGCGGGCCGCAGGTTGAGTATCGTTGATATAGACAAATAAACGCTGATTCTGAATATATAAGTTTTATTTCATAATATTAAACGTAGAGTTCTTAAAGAAATATAAAAAAGTGCATTTTTAAACCTCTCGTCAAAACACACTGTAAAGTTGGTATTACTGAATGGTTAGTGCTGACGTCACGCGTCACCAGTCGGACCAGTCATTGTATTGAAATCTTTGATTATGTAGGTATGACATAAGCTATCAGTATTAACAACATTTCATGTTATTCGTTATTTCATACTGTTTGTTTATAGAGATTTTGTCGTTGTGTTTATTGAAACAATATTTAAGCCTAAATAATTCAGTATCAAAAATAGAGGTATCTCTATTAGTTTATCTCTATTATTTAAAATATTGAAAAACTACTGCACAAAAAAATAATAATGCTACTTCTAGGGAGAATGCTTCGAATAGCACTATACAAAATGGCGGCACTTGATCAGCTGATTGCCCAATCCTATAGTAATTTTTCAGGAGTGATGACGTCGCACGATTCACCGTACATACGGTGGTCTTAGGGGATCTTGGAAAATTAAAACTTTGACAATTATTTTAACTTTTAAAACTAACTCTAAAAATAAAAATAAAAATGCAGTTATTTAAGTTAGAAGGTCATTATTCGTAAAAAAAAAAAAAAAAAAAATTGGACTGGAGTTCTCTATTAGGCACAAAAAAGGTTTTACTTTCTTTTAGTTCCCATCTCAAGAACTTATTTTCATCATAACAATAACCTTGCTAATAACTATATCTATGTTATTTTCGTTATTTGTTTTCGGGGTGTTATGCCGGATGATGGACACTGCAACGCTGTCCAAAACGTTGGCTAAAAGAGAAGGTAGCGCAACACGGCACAACACCCCAAAAACAAATAACGTAAGTACTTTTGGCTGTGAAAATCTTAAAACGTATCATATCTATGTTAGTATGTTAGCCTAGTGAAATACCACCATTAAGAATTAAAACGATGCTTGAAATGACTTTAGCCGTGTTTTGTGACCAGATCTGAATAACCAATTACTTCCTGCTCTTATACTATATACTCTCATACCTATCTCATTTCCTTCCCTACTCTTTTCAGCCTCAACATGCCCCAATTGGCGATGCCATAGCTACTCTACTATAGACTCCTCACTCCACAGTGTGGAGCAGTTGGGACTCCTGTGCAGTGTTCACCTAAAAATTATGTTTTTTTAAACAACGATTGAGGAAATTCCGGGAATGGAAACACTGTTCCCTTTTATCGGGAATCGACTTATTTAGGTTTATGCTCTGTTTTCAGTTCATATTCCTTTAAATGTTAAACTTTTTTTTTTAATTACATCTAACAAACCCTTACATTGCCACCCATTGTGAAGCGGGTTAAGGTCATAAGGCAGGGTATGAAGAGATTTATTAATGCAGATTAATAAATCTCTTCATATTGATTCAATCTGGTAGTTCATTCCACTAATGCAAATCAACTTAAATAAAAAAATAACGAGTCGAAAATACGACCCGTTCTCACGAAACGAACATCAATTGGGAATGGGTGTCCTGCTCGTGTCCGTCCAGTTTTGTATACAAGTATATCTACGGTTAACAGGGGATCAATGCGGCAAGCTTCTTTGAGCAGGTTCCATTGAAATACCTGTAGAACACACTTAGCACGTGTACGTTGTGTCTATGGTTTAAAAATTTCAATCAGTCTGTTAACAACGAATTGTCAATTAGACGGACCGCCCTTCTTTGCGCAGTACAAAATAAGTTTATCAGATATTTTGGAGCTTCAGCTCATAGGTGGCTACCAAATTGTTCTGGGTACTTGAGATTTGCACAGGGTTAGTAGCTAGTCTAAAGTCCAACTGTCCAAAGAAGCGAAGCTAGCAGTCTACAATGGAGTGCTGGTACCTACTCTGATGTACGGCAGTGAGGCGTGGAACTGGAAGAGGAAACGGCGTGATGCTTAGTTAGTTAGTTCATTAATTAGTTAGCAGCTAATCACTACTGTAGAATCTGCTTGCTCTATATAAGTTGTCCAGTTTCTAGCTCTACACAAGAAACCAGATAACACATTCAGAAAGCATACGGTTTGGCTCCCCTGAAATAATTTCGTTAATAAATTATCATCAACCTAATAGACCAACTCGACTCAAATCACCTTATTATTGCAACAATACTGGCACTAATGCAGAATAAAATTCAATAATTCATCGCTTGAACAGATTTGATAATGATTATTATAACGTCGATAATGCCGGTAGTCTGTTCTCATTTAAAAGATGCATAAAACAAAATTTGGCTGCAAGTTTCAAATAACCATAATGTATTATGTAACCATAATATAACCTACAAATTTTTGCACAATTCAATCGATCCTAATATCTAACTGTCATAATCCACAATACCTATCGATCATTATCCATTATTATATACGATTCTTCTCGGTAGTTTACATAAATTATCAAAAAATTGTCTCTTACTAAGACTAAGAGCATAACTTAATTCCTTACCTTTTTGTGTTTTTATATTCAATGCATTTTGTACTTTTTATACCTTTTTTTACATATTTTTTAGTTTATACATTTCACCTAATTTATTTCTTACCTTTTTACTTTACACTTATTACTTTAAACTTTTGACTTATTACTCCTCCACCTTTTAGTTTTTACTTTTCACTTATGTGGTTACATTATTTATGTTGTTGTTACAATTTGGAGGGCGGGTACGGGTACCGCCGCTCAGGGAACTATTTTCGATAACCAAAATTTCTGCCATAGGTCACCTTAAGTGGTTCGCTACGTTTGCTAACTTAGTAGGGGAGCCTGGGTTCATGAGATGAGCTTTGTCTGGGTCTTGGCGGCGGATGGGTCTGCCCATCAGCTGCATGGCAGGCCGGATTGGGAGAGAGTGGTAGAAGGAGTACCTTTGACTTCTCCAGCCAAACTCTCTCAGGACATCGCCTTGCACCGCAGTGGTAGAGATGGATCCGTCACTCCTTGACATACTGACCCTAAGATTCCTACCCCCCTCATACCCTTTTCCTTCCACAGAATTTCCTCTCATCCTTTTCTAAAAAGACCCTCCACACAGCATCCCTAATGATGACATCCACCTTGAAAAGAATTATTTTCCTCAGGGCTTCCTGCGTGGAGTAATGTAAAAAAAATCTTATGTTACTTTAATAAGTTAATATAACATGTTGGTACATGGAAATAAACATGTGTTTATAGTGGTGTTTGTATGCACACATATTGAAAAAAAAGTTATAGGTATACATTTTTATTTAAACCTAATGCTAATTTACTTTTTTTCTCCTTTCTATTTTCTATTTCCTATTTTTTTTAATGTTTCCAACTTTTAATGCGTCATTTATACTAAATCCATATGGTTAAGTTTTAAGATTTTCACGGCCAAAAGCATTTTCGTTATTTGTTTTTGGGGTGTTATGTCGTGTTGCGCTACCTCCTTCTTTAGCCAACGTTTCGGACATCGTTGCAGTGTCCATCATCAGGGCAGATCCGGCATCTACCGGATCTGCCCTGATGATGGACACTGCAACGATGTCCGAAACGTTGGCTAAAGAAGGAGGTAGCGCAACACGGCATCTACCGGATCTGCCGGATCTGCCCTGATGATGGACACTGCAACGATGTCCAAAACGTTGGCTAAAGAAGGAGGTAGCGCAACACGGCATAACACCCCAAAAACAAATAACGTTAATCCATATGTTTACACTAAACTTCATATTTCATACAAAGAAACTCTGCTCCATTGGTCACCACGAAACAGGCAGCCGCCTAGTATGGTGATCTAATATATCTACTCTATGTAAATGTTTTAACTATGTAGCATGTGTTTTATAAACAAATAGAATCATAAATATGATATTACCAAAAAAATTAAGCACAATTAATAACATGATTTTAATGATTGATCTCACAAAGCCATAACAGCTCACTGCTCCTTCTGTCTGCACTTTCGCTGTAAGTCGGCAGCCCGCCTGGTCTGCAGTCTGCATTGGCCTGTCCCTTCTAATTCTAATTATGATGTAAGAATACCTACTTTACGAGTTAAATGCTGCAACCTTCATTGTTCCCATTGTGCGGCATTGTGCACTGCCCTGCCATGAGCCATGAGCCATGAGCCATGAGCCCAGAGCTCAGAGCCCTGCGATCCGAGTAATTCCTTTATATTCCATTATTCCCATCGTATTAAAATCCTGTTTTCACCCTTTTATTATGTTATTCCTGTTTGCGTTATTGCAGTATTTATTTTTATTATAACGGTTTGTAGATGGTTTCTGTGTATTACGCAAGAAATAATTCAATCAAAATAATAACATGTATTTACAACAAAATTTATTCAATATTCAGAAAACTTTTAACGTAACCTTAATTATTACATCGTAAAATCAGTATGTCCCACAAAAAACTCTCAAGCATGTTTGGGTTTCATGGCGGATCTAATGCTTGAATTATTGATACCTCCTGAATAGATTGTTGGAAGTACTGACGTTAGCGATTTGAAATTCGAAAGAAACGGCAATGAGTCACAAAAATTTATTATTTGACGGTTCTCGGTTCTAAAATAATGCGGTAAATTCACGACTACGCGCAGGCCTCCAATAGCGCCGCGGTATGAAGCGCCCGACTCGCAGCGCTCAGAGAGACATCCAACGAACGGAGGTTCGAAGCCTACCAAATCCAAAAAAATATATATATATATTTTTGTAAAATCAATATCCAATCTTCAAACCACTTTAAAATAAACAGGAAAAAGAAAAGAAAGCGACATCTAACGACTTTCTAGTTTCACTTCTACTGCGTGTGAATTTACAACAAATCATCAAAAAATCAACCAATCATCTTTTAGCTGCCAAGTTAATTTTAAAATTATTTTAATTTATTCATAAAAAATATTTTTAAGTTAATGGTTCTGGTCTCGTATTAGTGCTCTCAGAATCGACCTGGTGAATTACCACCAAACTTATCGTTGCCTGCAATGGTTTTATATATTCTTAGTGACCTGTTTTGATTTACCAGGCACTTCCCAATCTTCATATTAACTATTCTTTCTCTTACCACTCATTTCAGCCTTTAAGAGGGCATTACCAGAGAAAACCACAAATATGTCATTTTCAATTCAGATTTTAGACGTATTGACTCTTTTCCACAAAAAATTATAAATGAATTTCGAAAGGTTGTTCTTTTATCTAGCATTCGCATGTAATAGATTTTGAGAATTTTTTTAAATTTTTAGTATAATAAGGTTATTCCATAGGTCGTTGGCAGATTTGTTAAATTTTCAAAAAAGATTTTGTATTATACCACACCCATTTCAAATAATATAATCATGCAGTAAAATAAATCAGTACTACATTATCTAGCAAACGCGTGTTTTAGAATTTTAATTTTAGTTTCAATAAAATCATTAAAAAATATGTACGTACATGTGATTCTTGACGGAAATTGGTCCATTTGTGTATTTATTTGCGCACTTACAAACTAATATATTTCAGATTTTTTTAACATTCATATTAAAATTTCTTATTATTCTTTTAAAAGACAGAGTATGCAATTCACACGCGGTAGAAGTTAAACCTTTAAAAAACTAAAGTTGACAAGATTGGGGGGGCTACGAAGCACTGCATAAAGAAGAAATTGATAGGCTGCGAAGCCTATCAATCGGCCGGGTTAGCTGGTTTATTACAATATTTTTAATAAGTTTAAAAATTATTTTATTCTACGAAGCACCGTACAAAGTGGGGGCCGATAGACTACGAAGCACCGCGCAAAGTGAACACCGATTATACTATCTCATTCTCTCGCAGAATAAATCCTACAGATGTATGTGTTTGTCTCTTTTTAGTGTCACTATTTTTCGTTTAATCGAGTTTCTAATCACAACGTTTCTAAAGAAATTTTGACTTCAAAAGCAGAATGTGTAATTCACACGTGGTAGAAGTGATACCTTAAGAAAAGTAATATTGACAAGAGTGGGGAGGTTACGAAGCAGTGCACAAAGAGGAGACTATATACGATACTATCTCATTCTCTCGCTGGAGAAATCCTATAGATGTATGTATTTGCATCTTTTTAATGTCGCTATTTTTCGTTTCTTTGAGTTTCACATCACAACGGTGCTAAAGAAGTTTTCACTTAAAAAAATAAGAAACTTTTTTTTAAAATATGCAGACAATTGGTATGCACAACTCACTAAAAACTCTGGACCAACATACTCGAACGTATCTATTGGTTACACACGGTATTGGTACCTACTTACAACCATATTCCATTATTCCTAGAGTATTTTTTTATGCATTATAATATAACATCATAAATATTATTAAAATATTTGACAACTGGGCACGTTTATGAGCTTCGTTAATGAGTTTGTTACAGTAGTTTATGGATTCGATCAAATTGGTAGTGTTAATGTCGTAAATACATCACATTAATGCAACTACTGAATCCAGTCTGCCTTCGAACCGCAGCAATGATCATTGTAACACACAATACGTAGGCAAAGGCAATAATGTTATATATACAGCGTTATCGACTTTCGCCGACTGTCAGAACAATAGACAATCAACTCGGCTGATACCTCTATCTATTTCCGTGCTTAAAAATGTATTATTTAGATTTAGAGTAATAGAGTAGAAGAAAAAAACACTTTAGCTCATTCAGAATGATATCGATCAATAATAAAGCACGATGTTTTTATGCTAATCACTCTTAGTATGCAGCCATGTTTACCGCCGGTCAAAGAAATAATACAAATAATTCAGTAGGAGCATTAGTATGGAAACGTGCAGCTCAATATTTAGTTTGTGGTTTGGTATTAGACGTAATTTTTTTATTTCGTTTAATATTTCAGCACTTGTTTTTGCACTAGCCTGTGTGGCTGTAAATGCCCTTGAAGATCATTATCTTATTTAATTAACTAACTAACCATCACGCCGTTTCCCCGCAGGGGTAAGCAGAGAGGACGGACCGCCAAACAACTCGGTCTTGGCACACACTCTTTGTCTCACTCACATTCGTACATCGTCTCATACATATTCTTCAAGGGACCCTCAGATGGTTTGGGCACGTAGAGCGAATGAATGAAGAAAGTAGTGTAAGAAGAATATACGACGCAAGTGTGATTGGTAGAAGAAGTCGGGGACGCCCGAGGAAGACATGACACGATCAAGTGAATGAGTCAGAATAATAGTAGAGTATGTATGATACGATGTATTTTCTTTTTACATGAGCTCCACACAGGAGGCCCTAAGGAAAATAATTTACCTCAGGGCCTATGTCATCTTTGGGGATGCTGTGTGGAGAGTTTTTTAAGGAAAGGAAGGAGAGGAGAGTTCTGGGAAGGAAAAGGGTTTAAGGAGTGGGTAGGAATCTGGGGTTCAGTTTGTCCTGGTCATCCGCCTCCATGAATGTGAATGAGGCAAAGAGTGTGTGCCAAGACCGAATTGTTTGGCGGTCCGTCCTCTCTGCCTACCCCTGCGTGATGGTTGGTTAGTTAGTTGGTTAGCGACACTAAAAAAAGACAAACACATATTATCTATAGAATTTAGCCTGCGAAATAATGAGATCGGTCTCCTCTTTGTGCGGTGCTTCGTAGCCTCCCCACTCTTTTCTACTTTAGTTTTCTGAAGGTTTCTCTTCTACCGTGTCAGCTGCACACTTGTATATTTTGTATTGCTGCTTCGCCCTTGTATGGTTTGAAACTCGATGAAATGAAAAATAAAAATAGACAAACACTATGATATAGTAACGAGAGAATGAGAAAGTAACTCATTCTCTCTTTGAGTCGTGCTTCGTGGCCTATCGGTATCGTCCTTGTGCGGTGCTTCATAGAATCCTTCTACTATTGTCTATCGTTTACGTGTGTGAATTGCACACTCTATTTTTTGTTAATTATTATTTACTATTGGACTCTCAAAAGGTAGAAGGCATCAACTTTTGCTTTTAGCGACAACCAATTTTCGATGTGTGTAAAATATGTGTAAATTACTGTCATAGAACAAATAAATTACATTGTAAGGAATGTGTACCATTAATTGTTGGCTATGGGTATGGCACAACCCAGTGATTGGTCACAGAATGTGTCCAATAAAAAAATAATTGTAAAGAAGACGATTTTTAACACTATTTAATTAAATATTTTTGTTTGGAGTCAAAGGTGGAGGAGGGAATTGGTAACGCGGCCCCCGGAACCATTCATTCTTCGAACAAACACCCCTGCCATATGTCACCCCAAGTGGTTCGTTACTTTTAGAGGTTTAGCAGGTGTGCCCAGTTTCATGGGGTGAGGATTATCTAGGTCTTGGTGGCGGATACGTCTGCCCACCTAGTCTGTGGCGGGTCGGATTTGGGGAGACTTTGAGAGAGTCCTCTTTACCCCTCTAGTTTCCTAGGCTCTCTCGATCCATTGCACACCGCAGTGTGAGGGAGGGTTTCGTACGAACGACACTCCTGGACACACTAACCCCCCAAAACCCTACACACCCCTTATATATTTATTTTTCCCAGATCTTCCTCGCCTTTCTGTCCTTAAAAAACCCTCCACACAGCATCCCCAGAAATGACAAAGACCGTGAGGAAAATTATTTGATTATGATTGACTACTTCTTAGATAAACAACAAACACAACAAACATTTTTTATATTGGTAATGCACGGAAAAGGTCTTAAATCGATGTATTATACAAAAGGTTTTATTCTATTACACATATTTTTTAAGTGAAACATCTTTAGCACCGTTGTGATTTGAAACTCTATGAAACGAAAAATCTACAGGATTTATCTTGCGAGAGAATGAGAAAGTACACCGGACTCCTCTTTATGCGGTGCTTCGTAGCCTCCACACTCTTGCCTACTTTACTTTTCTGAAAGTTTCACTTATGTATACCGCGTGTGATTTTTTTATTTATTTGATTATTTTATTTTGTTATAAAGTACATCAGTACAAAGAATCTTTGACTGTCCAACTAGGAAGGTCTCCCGTTCTAGGACAGTCAAATTGACAGAAACATTTTGATAGGCCAAATGACCTATTTATCATCGCCAAAAAACTTTATCTTCCTTACTGGAGAAAAAATTATATTTAACAAAAAAATTAAAATATTTATATTAAAATATTTACATTGAGGGATCAGTAGGATTTATAGGTCAAATTAGGAATTCCACAGAGCCGAACCCTCTGATATGAAAATATCTGGAGTCGGTGAATTATTTTCCCATTTGGTCTCTGGTAGGTTGACATGTTGTTCTTGTATTGTTTTGTATTTATAATACTTATGTAGTGCAATTGCATAGCGTGGATTGAATAGATGATCATTTGGGGAAGTGTGTGAAAGGGTTTAGTTTTTCTGGGAAAAATTAAACCCGGACATTTAAATCTGGTGCGTATAAATATTATTCATTATTTTAATTATATTTCTTTCTTATTGAACACTCATTTTTTTTATTATTTAGCCGGTTAATCCCGAACCTTTTCTTTTCACGATCGAAATCATTACGCATTGTAACAAAAAGTCTTGCAAGTGGATATAATCCAGAATATCGTCTTTTCTAATTTAGTTTTATTTTTTACATGAAATATTACGAGACTTCATCAAAACATGAACGGGTGTGCATAAAGCAAAACGTTCATGTTCGTAGCCATGTTTTATTTTATCAGCAGAACAGCGAAGAATTGAGCTTGTATTTTTATTTTCTGTTTTGGGGTGGAACGCGGAACGCCATGGCCCGATGACGTAAATTCCGCCGTAAATACTCGTATAAAGAATACGGTCATGGAACTAGTTCTGGCTGCGGATACTTTCTTACGTGTCCTAGGGCTGTAAGATGCTTGAATTATGGGTGATAATTCATCGAGGGATGCATTCTAGTAGTACATTCTACGGTTTCTACCATATTATTCTTCATTCTACGGCGAGGCGCGGTCCTTCGTAACCTTGCCTGCCCCACCCCCTACCCTTGCCTTTCTTTGGAATGCAACCTTCAAAAGGTAGATTTTTTTTATTGTGTTTGACTTCCACACTTCATTACTGGCTTTAGCCATGGACATATGAATATTACTAGACCAGAACATAAAGGTGAGGGGTAGACAACAACTACAGCGGGTCGCAGAGCGGGAAGATGACTTCTGAGATATATGATTCGTCAATAACTCAATATGACAGTATATAGGCATCTCACTTTATAATATCACCATTTAGTTCTTAAAAGTAAACTCTGATTTTAAATGAATAGAACTTTTTACATGGGAGCGCGAATTGCTCGCCGCGTAATGAACAAATTTACGAAGTCTAAATACGGCAAAGTAAAGTTCGCCTATTTGCAGACTCCAATATTTTGTTGCCATACTTTTACAAATGTTTCATAATTTACTTACCCCAGTAAACATCGACGAGCACACGCCCTGTATCTCAAAACACAAAACCATGTTTTTTGCTGTGTTATTTCGTAAAATGCACCGATGAGCGCTCGACGCTGGCTCGCAGAAGAATGATGACGTCACAATTTTTAGATTCACGCGAAGCCATACTCTACCCCATTCGGTTCCAATGGAACAAGTATGGGGAGGGGGAAATAATACGCTTTTATCGCCTTAGGACAGGTCTACTAATATTCATATCCCTATGGTTGTAGATGTCGATTTAAAACTTAGGACGATTTCAGAATATGGACAATTTATCGATTTTCAAAACGAATTTACAAGTTCTTCAAATGTTTTATTTATTTATTAATACCTTGAAGGCTTGCCATATATTATTAAATTATTATACCTATATTATTATAGGTAAAATATTCAGAAGTAAAATAAAAAGTTAAAAACATACAGGAGTTATGAAAGTAGTTGCAGAGCAATGTGTAATAACTTTGTTGATATTATTTGTTGAATAGTTTGTTGAAAAACAAGTTTGTAATTAGCTAACATTTTGCTTGTTCAGAATTGGTTTATACTATGTCCACAAAAACTCATGTTAAGAAATAAAATTTTTGAAGATACGTTTTTAGATTTTCACGGCCAGAAGTATTTTAGTTATTTGTTTGTGGGGTGTTATGCCGTGTTGCGCTACCTCCTTCTTGAGCCAACGTTTCGGACAGCGTTACAGTATCTATCATCAGGACAGATGTGTGAAACACCTCCTTCTTTATCCAACGTTTCGGACAGCGTTACACACATCTGCCCTGATGATAGACACAGTAACGCTTTCCGAAACGTTGGCTTAATAAGGAGGTAGCGCAACAAGGCATAACACCCCAAAAACAAATAACGAAAAAAAAGTTGTGAAGTTAAAAAAAAAAATGTCCACAAGTAAATGCACAACATATTTGGTTGAATTTTAAACACATACTGCATTAACAGCTTTAAAAAAAACCTCAGCAATCCTCCGTGGTCTCGAGATAAGACTCTCGACTCACAATCCGATGATCGCGGGTTTGAACCCGGCGTGCGCAAATAAATTTTATTTCATTAATTTGTGGTACTTTACAATTAATTAAAATAATAAATAGTACATTCGCGGCACGTTCCAGAGTGGAAGGTACTCTCAGTGTCGTCCTGGTGTAAGACCACCATTCAGAATTGAAACGTTGCTTGAAATAGCTTTAGCCGTGTTTGGTGACCAGATCTGAATTGCCAGGTACTTCCCCACCTTCCTCTTTCCCATCTCCTTCCCCTCCCCACTACTTTCAGCCTCACAATATACCCCAATTGGGGATGCCATTGTCTCACTGGCTGCAGACGGGAGCAGTTGGTGACTCTTGTGTGGGATTCATATTAAAAAAAGCGGATTTATTACATCTTATTGACTGATTTACAGAACAAGGAAAAATTACTTCTTCAAACACAGCAAACTTACTTCGCGGAACCTTTTTAATTCAAAATGAATAAATTAAATCAAAATTAATTATTCTTTTGAATGTAGCTTTAACTTTGTGGTTATCCATTATAGATATATGAAACAATGTTACTTTGTTTGAACCACTTGTATATTTGTGTAAAGCCGACCGGTTTCGGAACGACCGTTCCTTCTTCAGGGCAAAAGTATACTGATTTGGCAGTTACAAAATAGTGGGTGGTAACAACGTATTATTAATTATTACTAAGGGTAACAATTATTATAAGCAATAATTATCAGCCTGAAACACTCATCCACATTGAAAAATCTTCCGAGAATAGAAACATGACGCCAACGGGACTTGAACCCGTGCCCTTCTGATTGCCGGTCAGCTGCTCTCCCAATTGAGCTATGGCGGCTTATCTTATACCCGCCAAATGATTCAATATATACTAGTGTTTCAGTCAAGAATAACTGCTTATTATATTTTTTCCACCTGAAAACAACCAACTTTATTTTTGCGAGATAGACACTGTTAGTGTTAAATCCCTCCCTGGTTGTAATTATTGTTACCCTTTGTGCTATGCATAAAAATCTTGTCTTAAACGTTAGTTTAACAATTAAAAATAATAATTATTACTAAGGATTGTGGTAGAGGTGCAGCCGTTGCTAGGTATTAATGAAGAGTGGGTGGGTAATTTAACCGGTCGGCTAAACAAATATACAAGTGGTTCAAATAAAGTAACATTGTTTTATTTATCAAAATTAATTGTTTAAAAAACCAACATGTTTCTGATTTACTTAAAACTAATCACAACAATATACATTGACTTAAAGGTGTCAATGAATAGGCTTGAGTGGGAAAGGAGAGGGGGGTAAAGGGGCATAATTTATAAAAGGGAACAAGTCTAATAACGGGTCATTCAAAAATATTATTTGATTATTTATAATATTTATATTCAAATTTACGCGCTTTCTAATTTGTAATGATTTCATTCAAACCAATTAAAAAAAAATTATCCGCGTATAAATTTAATTTTCTTTAAATTAAACTTTAAATGAAGTGAATCAGATGAAAATTCGATGAGCTACGATTCCAGCCAACTTGAAAAACGTGGTTTTCCGTTTTTCCATTCTACCTGCTTGGCGAGCACAGCTACTAACTAAATTTTAAGGTCAAATTTAAAGCTGTAATTATTATAAGCAATAATTTTCAGCCTGAAACACTCATCTAAATTGAAAAAATCTTACGAGAAAAGATACATGCCGCCAACGATACTTGAACCCGTGTCCTTCTGATTGCCGGTCAGGTGCTCTACCACTGAGCTATGTCGGCTTATGTAATACCCACCAAATAATTCAATATATACTAGTGTTTCATTCAACAATTACTGCTCATTACATTTTTCCACCTGAAAACAACCAACATTATTTTTCTGAGAGGGGCATTGTTAGTGCTAAATCTCTCGCTAGGTGGCGTCGAGACAAATTATGTCTACATTTTTTGGTGAAATACTTTAACTTGTCAAATATTAATTATTACTTTTAATTGATAAACTAACGTTAAAGACGAGATTTTTATGCATAGCACAAATGGTAACAATTATTATAAGCAATAATTATTTATCAGCCTGAAACACTTATCTACATTGAAAAAATATTCTTAGAAAAGATACATGCCGCCAACGGGACTTGGCGGCTTAGGAGGACTTCTGCCTCTCAGAACGCGCCAGTCAACAGAGCGACTGAACTGCTCAACGAGTCTGCATTGACCATCGACATTTTTAACGTAACCTACAGGCAGTTTAACAGTTATCTTTTGACGTATGTCACAAAGTAGTGAAACTGACCTTTTTATGTGTTTTGCTATACTTTTTGTCTAATTTTTAATCTTCTCCATAATGTATTGGTGAATAACCGTTTTACGGAGAACATGGAAAATAAATAAATAAATAAATACAAAGACTAAATAGTTTTTAAAGTTTAGATAACAAACAAAAAACTTTTAAAATATATCATAATGCGTAGAATATAGGTGCTTACGAGTGAATTCGAAACCAGTTTATTATATAAATCACATAAAATTTTTGACAAGTCTTGATAAATTAGTTATTTTTTAATTATACAGATTTGCAAAAATCGATATTTTCTTTAGGTAGGGACTTTGAATATTGTAAACAATGTTTTGATTAAGAATGTGGAGGGTACTTTCTTTCACGAAGTGATCATATTAGTTATTCGTCCAAATCGTACAGAAAGCTCTCACTGGCAAGTCAGTAAACAAAACATTCCCTGGGGGATATAATTAGAATCTAAGTCATCTTTGGGGGTGATGTGAGGATGGGTTTTTTTATGAGGAAGTCAAGGAGTGAAGCTTGGTCTTGAAGATACTCACACCCACGTTCTAGAAAGGAGGTAACACAAACGAGCCGAATACAAGAACGAAGAAGCGACCCGTTCTGATGTGACAAAAATGTCAACCATGTCATGATTATATATATACATTATACCCACCTACTACCCTGGTAAGATACCTTTTTCATTATTCATAACATATACCAGTTGTTGAGACCTGTCAATAATTTTTAAAAAAGCATAGCAATGGAAGAACGTCCGCGCAATATATTAAATAAATGCTTTATTTGCACTTCCTCTGAACCTATGGCCCCAAAGACAAATAGCGGGCCGCTGTGCCACGAAGGTCATAAACATACATGTGTCTATTTTGACGTTGTTTCACCGCAACAAATGTGGCTCAACTTTATCACCTTTCGTTGAACACTTTTTAAACTACCACTATTGAACCATCTTGTCATAATTTCTTCAAATATCAAAACTTTTACGTAAGAGCGGAGTTGATTCTCGCATAAAAGATCTGGGCCAAAAATTCCAACGCTGCAACTTCTTATCCATAAATCAACTTCCCCCTTCATTTCGTGTCAAATCCACATCGTTCTTGTCCACTTTTGAATGAGCCAAAACAGAATTAAAATGAAAATCGCAGTAATCCTAAACCAGTTGTTATTCCACAATAAAGTTTGTAAGGCAGATAGCTCTCTGCTGCTGTTAGGTAACAGGGGGCGCATTGAATCCATCCAAAGTGTTACAAATCGGTTTGGGATTTGAATATAAACTGGATATGATATCTCAATAGCTGGGTACATACTTGGTACTGGGTATCTGAAGATTATAATTATTATACAGGAGGTTGAGAGTTTGAGAGGCGAACCTGACATACTTTAGTCAGTAATAACCTGATAATATTTGGAGATATAAATGTAAATGGAATTTTGGTCTCCTGAGACAGATTTTTTTTTTTAATCAAACATCATGTTATCACTAGTCACTCTTCTGAGTAACCACAAAACCCTCTACCACGAACCTAACTGCCAAATAATAACTAACTGTTTATATTATATATGTTTAGTCGGAGTCCAAAATGTCATTTACATTTTTTACTCTAAACATCCTCAGAAAATACTAGTTAAAGTAGTCAATCAAGGAAATACTGGTTATAGTATCTATCGGTCAGGTACATTTCTTAACACCCTGTACACTGATATCCCCTGAAATTGAATGACATAATCTCACTTGAGAGCTTCCTAAACTGTTATTATAAATAAAAAGTTTTTCGAAATAATTGTTGCTAAAATTGTCCAATAAAGTCATTTCAAATACTTTAAACACAGAAACAATATTGCTATGTATTTTCTTTCAACTACATATACAACAGTACTCTAAACTGGATCTTTTGAAGACCTAGGTTCACTATTACCTTTCCAAAAATGACCCTCCACAAAGAATCTATAAATGTACATCCCAAAAATCTGGAAATCATTTCCCCCAGGACCTCCTGCGTGGAGTTAATATAAATTCCAAATTTTACCTACCAAATTATTTATGTACCTACTTATCTATTAGGTAGGTACATTCTTTTGTAGCTGTTTTAACCTGGATAATTGGTTTCTTACAGCAAAGTATTAATTTACATTTAAAACATAAATTCTACGAAAGAGTAAAAATAATATATATTTTAATTTACCATGTTAAGCTTGTGGTGGAGCAAAATATATTTTTTTAATTGCCTTTGTGCGTACCGTTTTATTTTAGTTTTAAACCAATTAGTTTCCGAGAAAAGTAATTAAAAATAATTATTATCTTTATAAAATTTTTCATTATGTTCTTTCCAGAGAGATTAATTTGGCATTAAAAATACCTTAATTTTTTTTCTGTAGACCTATTTAAAAGTATCTGCTTTAGATTTTAGCATATATTATTTAGTCTTATTGCATGTCTATTATTTTGCTTACTTTTTTAGGAGGTATTATTTTCCTTTTTTTATTCTACTATCTAGAAAAACTATATTATTTGTGGGATTTTTAAAATTCTATTTTGACTTTTATTACTGTTAAAGTAAGACTGAAAGATTTTACCGTATATAAATAGTTGCACTTGTTCAAAGTCCTCTATCATCCCTCATCTCAGCTAGTAGGTATACACGCTAGTCTCAGTAACATCCATAATCATAAATGAATTGTTGTTAATCTGCAGAATAATCATTAAGTCCTACACTCTCATGTTAATATAATATTGGCGCAGCCGATAGGATCTCAAGAAAAAAAATTATCGGATGTTAAAAATTTGTGTTTTGTGGTAGCCTAAATAGACTACTGGTGTAGTTAATGCTATTTACATGATTCTCTACCGAAATTCGAAACCCCATTTTATTTTCAATTTGGGAGGCGGGTATGGGTACCGCCGCCCCGGGAATCATTTATTGGATAACCAACACCCCTGCCACAGGTCACTCCAAGTGGTTCGCTACCTTTGGTGACTTAGCAGGGGTGCCCAGGTTCATGGGGTGAGGTTTGTCCGGGTCTTAGTGGTGGATGCGTCTGCCCACCAGCTGCATGGCAGGCCGGATTGGGAGAGAATGGTTGAGGGAGTCCCTTTGACTTCTCCAGCCGTACTCTCTCGGAACATCGCCTTGCACCGCAGTAGGAGGGATGGATTCATCCGTCACTCCTGGACACACTGAACCCCAGATTCCTACCCAACCTAAATACCTTTTTCCTTCCTAGAACTTATTCTCCTTCCCTATCCTAAAAAGACCCTCCACACAGCATCCCCAAAGATGATTTAGGCCCTGAGGGGAATATTTTACTCAGGGCCTCTTGGGTGGAGCTGATGTAAAAAAAAAACTCGCTTTTATTAAGTGAATCCTGTGAAATCCGTCAGCACTGTCAGCAATTGGTTGTTGGAAATTGTATCATAATAATCTATGATCTGGTACATATTTTACCTTAGTAGTCTATGGGCTCTTCGGGTCGCATGGTCTCGTTGCCGAGTTGTGCCGAAGGTAAATTTACAAAGTCATTTTGTTCGAAAAGCTTTCCAGATCAGAACTACCCTTCAGCCTGGAAGGACGTTGGACCTCAGAAGAACCTACTATAATACTTAATAAATAACCAAGTCTTTTAATAAGCATCTATATATAAGTTTAGAAAATACAGGTCCCAGTACGATATTACGTACCTTATTACGAAATTCTCTGTACTTCTTTAGAAACATTCGTAATATCCCCAACATAAACGATATTAAAAAAGTATACTATGCTTTGTGTCAATCACAAATAGAGTACGGTATAACTGGATGGGGGTCTGCCTTGAGCACTCACACAGAGCGACTCAATATAGCCCAAAAAGGAGTACTAAAGACAATACTGAAAGTTCCGCTTAGAACTCCGACGGAAGAAATATTTAAGGGTCGGGTATCAAACCGCGCTGACGCTGCAGTTAGGTATTTCTTGTACTTGTAGACAAACACGGCCGCAGCTGACCGCCTGCGTCTGACTAGAGGAGATGTGGGTATACTAGACACTACGGACTTAGGAAATAAAAATACACTTGCCTTATAAAATTAAAATTTAGTTCCTACTATAATAATGGATACAGCTTAACATACTAAGAATCATATTGTGGAATAGCGTGGATAGCTCATAGAGACATTTGCGCCTGGGTCAACTGCCCATTCACTGCAGTTAGGTATTTTTGGTAGTTGCAAACAAGCTCGGCCGCCGCGATCTACTGTGTATTTCGGTTAGATTCAGGCACGGCTGGTGAGCATTTTGACAAAATACGGAATAAAAATACACTTGCTTTGTAAAATTTTAATTTATTGCCAACATAATTGATACAGCTCGACAGACTATAAATCATATTATGCAAGGGTAAGGATACGTGGACTTTTTTTAGCCCCTGGACCTTTACAGACGTCTTAGTTTTTGACTCAATGTGACATAGAATCTAATGGTGTTTTGATGTGGAAAAAATTTTTGGTTCATATATTGTTTGTATAATGTTATTAATTTTTTTATAATTTTACCAAAAAATAATGGGTGTGAATAAGTTACGACAACCAGTTTTTACTCTGCGCCTTAGAAATTAAAAAACCGGTAGTTTTGTTTTTGAAAGTTTATTTATATGCATACAATTTTTTTTTAATACCTAGTAAGAAAGAATATATTTTACAATTTATCTTTGATATATATAAAGTAGAACGAAGCACATTTAGAAAAAGACAGTCAAAAATATAAAGAAGTTCAGACAAATTTTTAAGAAACAACTAAATGTTTTATTTTTATTTTTATGTACCTTACAAAGTCCCAACTGTTATCAATCGCCTGGGGCCATTGATTGGGGTATGTTGTGAGGCTGAATAAGGTGGGAGGGGAATAATATAGGGGAAGTACCTGGCTATTCAGATTTGGTCACCACACACGGCTAAAGCCATTTCAAGCAACGTTTCAATTCTGAATAGTGGTCTTACACCAGGGCGATACATAAAGTATCTTCCACTCTGTTTTTTTATAGAAGGCTGTTGAAAAGTTTTTTTTTCTTTGTATAAAACACGCTTAACTCGTGTTGTGCGTGTTACAGGTAAAATTGCAAATGTTATATGTAAGTTCAAAATAAATTAATTATTACCCACAATTATTATAGTTATTTCACAGCATTATCCAAAAATAACAAAGTTACTATTATATACTTGTTCACTATTATATAATTTTACAATTGAAAAATGTCCTCCACAACACAGGTGAATTGCTAGCGTGGAGGACATTATACTATACATTTGTAATGTAAACTTATTAATAAAAAAAATACAAAACAATACAGAGTGATAAGTGTTAGCTCCTCATTTATTCATAAGACTGTCATTTTGTAATGACATCATCCTTTCTCCATGTCTATTATCGATAATTCTAAACATTCACAAAAAGTGTGGTAGATCATTCATTATAGCAAAAAGTTTATATGGAAGGCATTACTCAGGCCGCTTATGTTTATTTAAAAAAACTTACATGTTCACTGATAGTTTCTGTTATAACGACGTCATTTATATTGCTTCTGCTGCTTTCCTAAAAAAACATATAAAATAAATTTATTTGTAATAATACAACCCAGAATTTACCCAACATCGAAATTCATTCGATTTATCAATGGATCTGACAGTCGTTGTTTTCAATAAAACTTAGTTACAATTTGAACGGAATCGGTAGAGAACTCAAAATGGTCGTCGAAATTATGCATTTTGACATTAAATTCGAGTTCGGTGAACCCCAAACTCCTTAAACCTGATTTTGAACCAAATCGTCAAAGTACTTAAGATATTCAAGATGGATGCCGAAATTTTGCATTTTGACATTAGATCCGAGTTCAGTGCACGTCCAAACGCCCTAATCCTGATTTTGAACCAAATCGGTAGATAACTAAAGAAATTCAAGATGGATGCCGAAATTTTGCATTTGGACATTAGATCCGAGTTCAATGCTCACCAATACTCCCTAATACTGATTTTGAACCAGATCAGTAGAGAACACGAGAAATTCAAGATGGATGCCGAAATGTTGCATTTTGACATTAGATCCGAGTTCAGTGCACGTCCAAACGCCCTAATCCTGATTTTGAACCAAATAGGTAGATAACTAGAGAAATTCAAGATGGATGCCGAAATGTTGCATTTGGACATTAGATCCGAGTTCAGTGCTCGCCAATACTCCCTAATACTGATTTTGAACCAGATCGGTAGAGAACACGAGAAATTCAAGATGGATGCCGAAATTTTGCATTTTGACATTAGATCCGAGTTCAGTGCACTCCTAAACGCCCGAATTCTGATATTGAACCAAATCGGTAGATAACTACAGAGAAATTCAAGATGGATTCCGAAATTTTTAGATGTCAAAAAGCAAAATGACTTCAGTCCACCTTCGAACTACCTGTGATAGAAATCAGTAAAAAAATTAAATTTTTACATTATTACCTTATTCTCCTTTTCTTCCAGTGGGAGGGTCTATTTTTTATGGCACGGTAAGCAAGAATTCCTTTATTTTTACCCATTTTGAAGGTACCTGAAGTTTAAAAAAAAAAAAATCTGTAAACTGTAAATCAAGTTAAAAATAATTTATTAGATAATAATAAATATATTTTATTTCTACTTACCCGGTTACTGTAACACCTATCTCCTCAATGATTCCTTCGAAAATCGAATAAAAAGCGAACAAAATTGCTGCGAAAAAAATATGCGTGGTCTCACCTTGACCGCTATCTCACGACTGAATGAATTCTGTGAAATTCAACCGTTATATAAGACATCGCGCGGCGTATTATTTTGCCATACATTTTTGTATGGCGGAGAATAGTTGAAAAATTCAGAAATTTTAGGCGAATTACAATAAAAATCTAGATACACTGAAGTGTTTTTAATTTAATAGCGTGTTTTAACATAGTGTTTACTCTGAGATTACGGAAGGATTTTTGGTAAAAATGTTTACAACAGGTTCAGGAGAGATAATCGCGAAGGCCTTTTTCAGCGTTTTAACTAAAGTTGCAGTATGTATAACTTATAGAATTTGTAAGATAACAGTAAAAAAAATTTAATCACTAGTAACTTTACACATTTTTCTAACTACCCGTATATAATTTTCTAGTATTGCTGCTACGAGACGTGGATGCTACTGCTAATGCGGAGCGATGTTTTCCAAACCCGACCCTTAATAACTTTCAAGTCTTCAATGTACAGAAACTTTATTCAAAAAATATTTTATTTAAACTGAAAAAAAAACATATATGTATACTCCACTGCCCAACATAAATACTCAACCAGGGCAGTAAGCAATAACATCCTGGTTACTCCCAGTTTGAACACATCTTTTGGACAGAGAAATAATAAATTCCATGCTATGAAATTATACAATGCTCTACCAGATCAAATCAAAAATATAAAGGAAATGAATATATTTAAAACAAAAGTAAAAACATGGCTGAGAGATCAAAGTGATAATAAAATTACAAACATCGTGAAGACGATATAAAGACAATCCATAACCAAATACAAATATTTAAAAAAAACTACAGGCCACCTCAGAACAGGAAATCCTAGTGAGGAGGTCTGTGAAAAAAAAAAAGAATCTATACTTATACTTTACATTATACATACATGTACAAACCTTGCTATTGAAACTAATAATAAATAAATAAATAAAGAATATTAGGAAGCATTCCAGAAACATACAAATATAATGAGAATCACCGCGTATCGTAGAATAGACGTAGACTAGATATTTATTTATATCAAAGAATCCCTGAAAAAAATTGGACATATGTACATAACTACTTACGCTAATTTAATTAAATCCCGAAACGTGCCGTTTAACGTAATAAAATTTTACTTTCGGTGAAATGACGAATATTATTACCTCTAGGGAAATACTTGAAAGCTTCTCAAGACTGTGACAAAGCTTGCCACAGTCAAAGCCCCAAATTTATTTCATTTGGCGTAAACCTCATCCGCAAAGTTATTCATAAAACATATTAATGTTTGCTCACTATACCGTGGTCATCCCCTACTTTCTGCATAAATTTTAGCTCAAACAATAATCATATCAACCTACATTATAATTTTATTATAACATGTATGTTCCGGCTGATTAAATCTTAAACAAACTCCCTTTAGAAAATTCCTCTCGGTTATTTTTATAACAAAACCTACCCTTATCAATGTTGACCGCTCCCCAAATCTGGTTCGGTCTCACAATGGCTATCAAAGGCAAGTCACAAATCGCGTTTCGCAGATATGATGGATGCGTGTCTCTTATTTATATTATAATGTCGACAATATCAACAAAAAACATCTACGTCTTAAAGAGTGATTCCATCATCTTTGACCGCAGAAATTAATCAGTGTGGAAACCCTTTCATGTGCCCTGAGCTGTGAGATTTATTGTGTTGAACAGCTTTGTGAATACGACGTGAACGTTGTTGCTAGCGCATAGAAGATATCTTCAGGGGTTTGAAAGCGTTCAAAGAAAGAGTTTATTATTAACCTCGGATATTGAAGTGGAGCTAACAGTCAGAATGACTACTTTTTTAATCTTTCACGTCTTAAAGATAATTTTGTATATTTATTTATTAAAGGCACGGCATATCCCCACGACCCGCAAGACAGCTATTTTCATTGCAAAATTTAGATGATTTCTATTTTGTTTATCATTAAATAAAATTAGATTTTATAAACAACATGTTTTTCTATACGGTCGTGGGCGAAAACGGTTAAAACAATTTCGTAAAAAAAATTACTGAACTTCTAAAAATAGCTTAAAGTTCGATTATTTCCTTTAATATTTTTGATATTCCTATATTGTGAAAATCCTTAATAAGTCAAATTATTTTAAAAGGCATTTAATTTAAACTATCTTTCGGTTGGGTTTTTATGTGTAATTTAGTTGGGGTATATAAGTATAAAAGTTCAAAAACTATTTTATGAATAAATATTGTAGTAGTACACGTAGCATAACAGGTAATTATAAAAAAAACTAATGCATATTAGCAAAATACAAATTCTATGATGTGTATTAATTTTATGTAATAAATACTTTAAATATACCATATAATATAATAGCAGGTGTATGTGTATAGGTAAGTATATAAATCATGTGTTGTGCAAACTAATTAAATAAAAAATAATAATATAACTACTCGTACGGTACAACATATAAGAGATGAGTTTTAAAAAAAAAGAAGTTAATTATTAGCAAATATGATACAAATGAAAATGCCTGGGTAAAACATAAAATAAAATAAACGCACAATGGGTAACTAAAATATTACAAAAATCCACAAAATAAAATCAAAAAATTCATGAATTCTTGACACTTTTCTCATACATATTCTTCTAGGCAGTAGAAATGAAGATCTGCAGAGTTCATATCACAGTGGCGATTCATCCCTCCAGGTCGAGTGGGGTATCGTTTATTGCGTTTTTATTAGTGCTGAATGTCGATAGCATCAATATTTGGAGAGATGAGACATCATTTGGTGAAATAACATATTTTGGTGAAATAAAAATTATTTTATCTTGTAGACTTAACTGTGGTAAACGACGATCCTGCAATTGATCCCTCTATAATTACTATAAAATTATAATTTTTATGCATTATTTACCAATTTAAAATCTAAAATCGTTTGCAAAATTATCTTAAGTGAAATGTTGGTATGGAAATCTAACTAATTTATTTACAGTTTTGATTTTGTGTACTTACATTGTACGATTTATGCTAACTTAAGAGGAATATAAACGCTAAAAATATTTCGATTCTTACACTTCCAAAATTTAAAATCGAGCGTCAGGCATCCTTCGGTTTTGGTCTTATTTGCACGAGACAAGTATGCGCCAAAGTGTTTTTCATTTGTTTTGTACATAATTTTATAAGAATTGAATGATATTTATGTTGTGAGAGTGGATTTATGTGTTTGTATAAAAATGACTGGCGAAGGACCTTGCTTTTGTGTTACTATCACTGCCTGAAATGATAAAAATACATGTGGCATAGAAAGGAAAGGACTCACTGAAAGGATAAAAGCACTTTGTATGCTGGCAATGCAATCGTCTGCTTTCGCTCCCATCCAACAGGCACAAAAAAACAATAGGCGTGAATTTCGTCATTTTGATAGTATATAGTTATTTTTAATAGCGGTCACCGATAGCGGAGCACAATGGTTATGTTACGGCGGGCGTTTATTACAGACTGGGTAAGATTGGCGGATAGGCAATAGGGATGGGTAATAAAGGAACTTGCAACAATATTAGTACCAATCTCAAGTAGTGACAGTATGTATGCGTGCTATGTAGGTATGCGTATGTGTAGCTATGTGTATGGGCATAACCAAGAATGAAAAAAAGATAATCCATGGAAATTGTCAAAAATAGTCTGATATATATCATAAAGATATATTTCATTGATTTTTTTGCTGTAAAACTAAATGACTTTCGGCAGTCGATACGCAATATTTAAATGCTTTGACTTGTAGTGTCTCTGTATGTACTTTTTACATTTTATATTGTCATTGCTATTCATTTATATGTGCTCTCCCTTCACTGTCATTTCTGTTTTTTTTATTTGTGTTATTATTATGTTTTTAATGGACTGTTGTCCATAAATTAATAAATAAATAAATAAAGGGGAATTTTTTTTATTGTTTCTTATATTAAGTTTATTATCAATAATTGTTTATTATCTTATGTTATTTCTTCATAGTTGTGTCACAAAAAAACATTTTTTTATTAGTTTGCGGTTATATTTTTTGACGCTCATAATGTAAACCGATTCGTAGTAAAGATTAATCTAAATAGTTATTTCACTTATCTTGATGAATTCTGTACACCCTCTCTGTACACCCTCTCTGTGTACCCTCTCTGGGGTAACTTGGTTATATATTGTTCCCTTGGTTGTATAGGATTCCCGATTCAGGACAGCCAAATTGCATATTTAGTTTATAATATTCTTAACAAAGGAATGGTTGGTTCAAGATATCACAGGAATGAGATTCTGTCAAGACAACTTTTGAGAACATTAATAAATGCATTCTGGACGAAGGGATGGTTTCTTAACGTCCTTGAAAGAATCGCAAAGATATAAAAATTTTTAGGTCATTTTGGAGAACATTAATAATTGCATTCAGAACAAATGAATGGTTTATTAAGTTAGAAGGTTTACCGTATTTTCTACAAACCGACAGCACATTGTATATAAGAATGCTGGGGGGCAATTGTCAGGAGATCGACTGCCGTGGAATCAAAATTAACAGATACGGATGACAATGTCTGTCATTAAAAAGCCATTTTAAAAGCCCCGAAAAAAGGCGTAAATAAATAAATAAATAAAATTCTAGAATCGGTAGATTGGTACGTACGAGTATACTAAAAAATTCAAGATATTATAAATCCTAATAAAAAAAGAAGTATCACAAATAAGTTTTTCTTATTATTACTTTAATTTAGGACAATTAGTTGAATAGTTAAAAAAAACTTAAATAAATTATTTAAAATATATATTTATGTAAATTTCGTAATGCCTGAACTAACCTTTCATCAATTTTTTTTTTGTGTTTGAAATATCAGACTTTCTGATTTATTTTTGAAATATTATTATTTTTCCTGTTACAAGTACCGTAGTTTGCTTCGCCACGGTTTACTTTGATCGTGGAAGTGTTTTCTGAACTCACAGGGAATAAATAAGTAACTACTAGCGGCTCTCTTCACGTCTTTACCGTGTCTTCTTCATTCACAAAACTTGTCAGTTATCTTTCTATGGTACGGCTACGTGATTTTTGCCAAAGAAAAGTGTATCACGTTATAATCCATCTATTGTACTCACGCATTATCTGGGCTAGGTTGTACCTACTCTATATTCTGTGTTCTGTGGTCTATGAGAGGTCACACAAAGGTCAATACGAATTAAGAATATTACCGCTTTGTGTCATTTTCTTGGAAGGCTTAATAATTTCTTCATTACGAAATAATTTTTTTTAAGTGAATCTTCTTTAGTCCCGTTAATGATTTGAAATTTGGATAAAACGGAAATGACACACTACGACACTCAAGGCTCCTATTGATTGAGATATAAAACGGAAACCACGATAGGTCTGCGCTCATTGGCCGCTTTGCGTTTTTACGGGTCGTCGGAATATAATACGTAAATTCGCGCCTCGCCGAGTGCGTCCCATAGCGCAGCGTAAATCTCAGCGGCCAGAGTAATCCAACGGACGGAAGTTAGAATCCTACGAAATCCAAAAAAAATAAACAATTTTGTTTTTGTAAATCAACATCCATCTTACAACCACTTTAAAATAAACAGGCAAAAGAAAGCGACATCTAGCGAATTTATAGTGTCACTTCTATCGCGTGTGAAGTATACACTCTATTTTTTTACACCATACACGTGTGAGGTGAACCCCACGTACGACCATATTACAATTTTGGAGATCTCAAATTCAAGAAGACGTCGCATGGTGTATGATCAACTGAATCAATTTCTTGCCGAGATCGGGTTGGGTCATGTCAATAGTTGGCGTTATATAAAAATAAATATACACTTGGCAATGTGTCAATAATCACCTCTGCCTGTTAGTTATCCATCCATCAGTTTATTTAGTTTGTTAATATAATTACGTAAATACATAAATAGTTCTGTCAAAATTATTCACCAAATAAAAAACGCGATTTTTATGCCTATTATGTATTATATTCGTGGCGATACAAGAGCGGAAACGGTTTACTTGTAGTTCCCATGAGCACTTATGCCAAAGCTCGATGTGCTATCTCCTATTTTACCTCATTCCTTTAAAAGTAACTCAGTCCCTTTTAATAAAAATGTTCAACGGGTTTGTCATTGGAAATGAGGCTACATCTTCTGGTTTCCAGGTCTTATCTCCTCTCCACTCTCCCTTGGTTCCCGGAAGGCCCCAAGAGGGAAGAGGGCCTCATCAATCCTATCTACTTCTCCTTGGTTCCATGAAGGCTCCACGAGGAAAAAGGGCCTCATCTCTCCTCTTCACTCCTTAGTTCCATGAAGGCTCCACGATGGAGAGTTATCTCCCCTTTGTTTCCCTGAAGGCCCCACAAGAGAAGAGCCCACTCCACCTTGGTTCCCCGAAGGCCCCACGAGGGAAGTGGGTCCCATCTTACCTCTGCACTCCTCCATAGTTCCTTGAAGGCCCGACGTCTCATAAATGGTTCCCGGGGTGGCAAAACCCATACCCACCTCCCAAATTGTAAAATAAAAATAAAATGGTGTTTTACGTACCAATTTATAATATTACCCGAATTTCTTTGAAGTTTTTAAGCTCTTAAAAAAAATATATGTTGGGAGAATAGTGTATGTGCGGGGCGAAGGAGCACGTACATTCTGCGGGCTTAGCTTCTTTCTAAATTATCCGTAGTTTTCTAGAACCGATTTTCATGAAAAGTGGGCGATACACATACGCGATAGAATCAGTGCAATCTGTTTTACGTTGCGAAGTAATTTTATTTTTTTCCGTTTTAAAGTTATGTTTGATTTAAAAAAAATATATTCCGAAACGCATTCAAAATTAGTTGGAAGTTATGCAAATCGTAGAAAGCTACACGTGTTTAGGTTAAACCGTGTCATTTTTTTATTGTTTTTATTTCTTGCTAGAGCAATCCCGATGAGTTACAAAAACTCATTTTAGGACAGGAGGAACATACAAATCATGGGTGGGAGGAAATAGTTAAAATTTTACATATGAATTTGGATATTAAAATATAAGATTCACATACAATATATAAGAAAAATAAAAGACAGGTTGAGTAGAATAAACAGCAATGGAAAACAATTAAAGAAAAGGGAACAAGGTTATACAGATATAGATGATTACAACTTAATGGAAAAGAAAAGAAGAGAAAAGAAACAAGACAATTTGAACGTGACAAGAAAATTACAAAGTTTCATCCTTATACATACTTAAAAAATATTCTTTTAAAGCATTACTCTGATTTTTTTATTTTGCTGGATTCCCTTGTACATATCTGGTAGCGAATTATATAGTGTACAGGCAACATAGTTCAGAGATTTTATCCCATATTTTGTAGTGTGTGTTTGAGGTATGCGGATTTTATTGCTATTTCGAGTATTGTGAGTGTGGATGTCTTCATTGTAAAGTGGCTTGATGTTAGTGTGAGTTGATTGTTGGGTAATTTGTAGGATGGTGCTTGTGATTTCATGTTTAGGAAGGACTGTGATTGGAAGAATACCGGAAACTGAATAGATGTCTCTGACATGGGTGTCCCATGGAAGTCCAAAAACATTTCTGAGAGCTCGGTTTTGAACCACCTGCAGATCAGCTATCAATTTCTTTGAGGCAAATCCCCAGATACAGCAGAGATAAGAAAGGTGTGAATGTACCATGGCGTAGTACACTGATGTTAATGAAGGTACGGGTAGTAATCCTTGGAGTCTATAAAGTACACCAGTTATGGGTGTAATTTTCTCCTTTACATGATTTATGTGGAGATCCCACGAAAGTTGGGAATCTACGATCAGGCCCAAATATTTTGTGCTCTTTTTCTTTTCGAGGCAGTTATCACCAACTTTGATATTGAGGCTGATATTTTTCTTGTTGCCAAAAAGTATATAATGAGTATTTTTTACGTTAAGAGTTAGTTTGTTAATTCTTAACCAGCTTGTGAGTTTAGAAATATCAGCATTCATTTCCGTTTCAAGCTCAGCTAGGTTCAGTTTGTTGTAAAAAATTACTGTATCGTCCGCATAGAATTGTAGAGTTCCTTTAATACCCCACTTTGTTATGTCATAAAACTTCATAATAGTTCAAGTGTGAATTGATATATCGTGATAGGCCAAACAAAAAGTGTATCCCGAGATTCCCGAGCGGCTCTCAAAGCAGAAGATAAGTCTTTTTTTTCCATTTTTAAATAACACAATTTTAACAAATTAATATTTATTACTTTCAGATTTGTTTCGTTTCACAGATGATATGACCTCTCTACAGTACACTTGAGTTCTCTCGATTTATTGCCGAGAAAGGTGCGCATCTTGGAGTAAGTCATCGATTATAATTTTGGGACATAAATTGTTGACATGTATCAAGAAACATCTTTGGATTGAGTCGAGAGTTACTCCACTTACAGAATTGTTTATTTTTTTGTTTTTATTTCAGTCGTTTTTTATTCATTACATTTCAAATGAATGTCCTTTGTTCCTACAGTGATTTTATCCAGGGATAAGATATTATGTTGATTTCCTGGTTGGGTTTTGATTTTATTTAGGTATTTGATGGATGACTACAAAGGGGGGGTCTGAGAAAGGATCGTTTGATTTATCTAAATGTTTGAAAACAGTTTGAAATCGGTACTTTTAGTGTATTTCATAAATTAGTTTGTTCTCTTCTCGTATACATTCAAACGTATGATGTGGGACTATTTGGGAATTGAATAGTGATAATAAAGTGCGCAATGAGACAAGCCAAGAAGAGAGCAGAAGAGACTCGAAGAGACAAGAATGAACAAAAAGAATTGGTAAGCAGTTGGAAGACTCAAGAAGAGACAAAACGAGCCAAGAAGGGGCGAGAAGATAAAAGATGCAAGAAAAGGCAAGAAGATGCAAGAAGGAACAAGAGGATCCTAGAAGAAGCAAGAAGAGCCAAGAAGAGACAAGAAAAGCCACGAATAGCCGTGAAAAGATAAGATCTAAGAAGGGGCAAGAAGAGATGAGAAAAGTAGAGAAGAGACGGGAAAATCCTAGATGAGACGTAGAGACGAGAAGATCTGTGAAGAAGCATGAAAAGCCAAGAAGATACTTTAAGAGCCGATAAATAGCAAGAAGATTCAAGTAGAGCATAGAAGAGACAAGAAGAAGTAAAAAGAAGAAAAATCCCAGAAGAGACGAGAAGAAGCAAGAAGAGCAGAGACAAGAAAAGCCATGAAGGGTCAAGAAGAGCCGAGAAGAGACGAGAAGATCCAAGAAGAGACAAGAAGAGACAATATTTGCAATCAAGAAGAGGCATGAACAGGCAAGAACAGGCAAGAACAGCCAAGAAAAGCCAGAAATAGACAAAAAGATGCAAGAAGAGCCGAGAACAGGCAAGAAGAAAGAACCCAAAAAGAAATACTTAATAAAAATAAAAAAATCCAAAATCAAAATGCTCAATCCAATCCTTTATTCCTGCCCTTCCTAAATTCCAATATTGGCTTATTAGGTAGCCATGTATACCGGTCGATTAAACTCCAACCTCCTTCCTATCCTCAGAGCACGTGTTCCTGGTCCCCTAACAAATCAGTGCCCCGTGGTGAACCGATCTCACCGGGACAGGAGTGCTCCTGGCAGGGGTGGTATAATCGTATCGTATCTTAAAAAAATAAATGTTATTTTTTAAGATAATATCGAAACGCAAATTATATGAAATTCCCTCAATAGAAAAAAATCGCAAAGTATGCTGCGAAAATTAATATAAACACGTTCATTTTACTTATTTTAGAAGTTACATTTATGTATGAAAAAATTCACAGTGTTTCTTTAAATGATTTTTTGATGTTCCCGACGAGATTTTTACTCTATTTTAAACGAATCGTGTTTTACATTTTCACAATTTTCGCTTCAATTTCAACGTTTTAAATATTAGCGCGCTCTCTACAACGTTAGTAATTACGTGTCTCTCCATCTTCTTCTTTTTGAGCGGGTATACGCCGCCTTAATGATTTTTCAAAAATTAATACGTGTAAGGTACCAACACCAATATACAATCACAGAAGTTTCACTTCCATCGACGCCTGATGCTACTGTTTCCCCACTGACAGGTAATTATAATGATTGCATCTAGCTGGCATATTATTTATCCATAAATGTATAATTCCATTAGTTGCTTTTAAACGTTGAAGGCTAAAGTACGGGCAAGTAGGATGTGGATTTGATTTAATGATGCCGGGCCGGTACTGTGTGCTGTGTACTGTAATGATCTTGAATCTTCTATCTTCTCACCGGCCGCAGAGTCTGTGGGAGGAATTCGCACGTTCGTGCTTGCTTCTGAACTTCTGAGGAAAACACGAACAATCTCAAATGTAGCACAAATTTAAATGGTCATGATATGTAATCGATATGATTCTCCTGTAATTATACTGTTAGAGTAATTGATCATCTTACTTATATATGCTGGCTAAGCGTACGTACGGCCGTGAGGTGTCCATCAGTTTAGTTAGTTATTTAAAAAAAAAAATTTATTTGACTTTAACTAATTAATCAACCCTTTTCATCATATTTTTTTTCTGTCTATACGTACGTATTTGTCTGTGCGTGTTTGTCTTTCTCAATTTTAATTTTAAACTTGACCAAAGAACCATTAGTTTACAAGCATGTTGATAATTTTGATTAAATCGATGCGAAAATTGCGAAAATATTTAATAAAACACGACACGTTTAAAATAGAGCAAAAATCTCGCGGGCATTGTCTTAAACAGCATTTAAAGAACTGTGATTTTTTTCATACATACAACTTGTAAAATAACTGAAACAAACGTGTTTTTAATCTTTTTTAGAGCACACTTTGCGATTTTTTTGTATCGAGGGAATTGTATATAATTTGCGTTTCGGCGCGGGCAATGTCTAGATATTATCTTCATGAATAACATATATTTTTTTAAGGGCTTTAAAACTTACCTTGTTTAAGGCAGATAAGTAAGAAATAGATAGAAATTCGGGTTGCGGGCCCTTAAGTAAGGTGGTAAATACAAAAGTACTTGGTGTATATGTCGTAGGCCTATCGTAAAATCAGCAAATCATGATGCGCCTAGCCACATCGTGAAGTGCCTGGCGGCAGATCGTGAAGTGCCTGAGGCGCATCATGATCTGCCTGATTTTACGATCGGCCTGCGATATATACAAAGTGACTTGTTTTCTATCATAGAAGAAGAAGATAACACTAATAATTTAAACGGACATGTGAAAGAGAACAAGACACAGAAAAATGAAAAAGATAATGGTTGCTACTGGGACTCGAACCCAGAACCTCTTGCCTAGCAGTTGCCGCAATTTGAAGATTGCATTGTACATATAGGTTTGTATTAGTAATCGATGAACCTGTGGATGCAATCTGTTAAGCATAAGTTATTATAATAGAACTATTGCACCGATTTAATTACAAGACAAATGCATCAAGTAATTCGCCAACTAATCGTGCTCTTCATATGTTCAATAATATTGGTCTAAATTATAACATCGACATTTTCTCCAATTCACTGCCTAAATTTAAAAAGAGCATCATGTCAATAATATTTTTTTTTCAATGCACATACATACATACAAACATACTCACACACACACACACATACCTTCCCACTATGCACATCACCCGGTATTTTACTTAATATAGGTACATACCGTAAATAAGACACTACAAAGAAACACATCATATCACACACCCACCATGAAATATACTTCATTATTGTAAATTATTTTCACCACTGTAACTATTGTACTGTTTGTTTCTGTTTATAAATAATAGTTTGTCAGAAGTAAGATAGATAAATGTAGAAATATATCATAAATTTATGGAGCGCCCTTCAGGCGATTTTCCACAGAAATGGCACTATGTAAAAATCATCCATTATTATTATTATTGGGTAGTTTCGTATTTAGCTCATTGAAAATGTATTTCAAACAAATATATTATTTTTACTAGTTGTTTTCGTTAGTTACACTGCTTCAATATAATTTACAATGCGTCTGCCAGTTTCTAGCTGTTGGTCACCCTGTCCCATTTACGGCATAATTCTAATAACGTCGGTATAGTGGTCATAGTGGAGCTAAAGTTTAATTGACTTAATTTATAATAATTTACAGTTCAAGAAGATGTTAATAGAAGTGGCTTAGGTGATAGCCTGTCCAATTAAATAACATCTACAATGAGAGACTCGGAATCAATCAATGCTTGTTACATCTTGATCCAGGCAATTATTGTTGCATCATCATATATTGCTAATCAATTAACTTCTCCCACCAATTAATGTTATAATTTTGTCAATGCTTAATTATCTACGCCTATAATATTATCATTCAAGTTTTTCAGTATTATTTGTTCCTGGTGAGGGAACCACTGCTTCAAAATATTTTGGTATGGTATTGTAAAAATATCTTACGACATTATTGTAAATCCAATTTAAAAAATACGGTTAAACTACTTTACCCAATTATTCTCGACTGGAGCCAGTGAGACTAAGGCAAGGGCGGATTTAGGGGGGGTGGCACGGGGGCACGGGGGCACGTGCCCCCCCCCCAGACGGTATTTTGTGTACTGTGGAGATTTAATCACAGTACATACTTAGAAGCAAAAGCTGTCTTTATTTTAAACATTTAATGTTTCTATTGTTTTGACACTATCATAAACCTTCCTAAACATACTTGTAGAAATAAACTTGAAGCCCTTGGACTAAGGTATCCCCAATGGGGTATTTCCATGTTTTTTTATTGCTTAAAAATTTAAGAAAAAAATTACGATGATTATAGCATTTTTATGTTGACGAATAAATTTTCTACAGCTAGTCAAAATTTCCCATTTTTGAATTATCGCTAAAACGATATTATCGTATGACGTCATGAGCGTGGACGATCACTGACAGTGTTAATTTATGCTAGCCCAGCTGAGCGACGCTTGTGACGTCACATTCCGATTTTCAAACCATGGGTCGTTTTGATTTTATCAGTTTTAGACCGTTTTTAAAAACAATAATTTTGAATGAAAACATATTATAAAACAAACTTTTTTAGTAGGATAATTAAAATCAGAAAAATGATCTTTCATTATTCCGTACACGTTCAACAGAATCCCTCGTTTGTGAAAATACCCCATTGGGGTAGGTACGTTGTAAGACTGAAGGTGGTAGGGAGGAGAAGATGTGGAAGTACCTGGCTATTCAGACGTCACCAAACACGATTATAGCCATTTCAATTCTGACTAGTGGTCTTACACCAGGACGGTATTAAGAGTATTTTCCACTCTGGAACGTGCCGCAAATATGCTATCTATATATTATTTTAAATTAATAAAATTGTAAAATAACGTCAATAAAATTTACCAATGACTTTTGGTTTGCTAGCCGAGAGTGTAGTGTATTCACATGTATAGTTGTGAATAACTCGTGAGTTGCGGGGCGTAGGGATACTGGGCGACCGACCGCATAGAGAAGACGCGTGGACGCTGGCCGTGAGCCGATATCAGTTAAGTTGAGTGTTACTTGTTCTTCCTTGATATTAACCTGAGTCATAGTGCACATTACAGAGAGCCTTGACTTCAAAGTCGCCGATTTGTCAGGATGGCTGAGTTGCATGCTCGAAATTATTTAAATGTTCTGATATCCTTTTGAAAATGTTCCGTTCTGTCGTCAATGCCGTCAATACCGCAAAAACAAATCGTGATACTCGTAATACTTTTGGCCGTGAAAATCTCAAATCTCACTTGTATCTGCAATACTTTAATAAAAAACTTAAAGAGTCTTAAAATTTAGACCAAAGTTTACGATAGTCTTGCTGTATCAAGTTATTTACACATATATTTGAAGATGGATGGTGTAAGGTTTTTCAGTTGCTCTTTTTTAAGATTTTTACGTCCGTCAATTTGCTATCGGTCAGGTTTCCGCCAACCCAACCCGACTAATAACATTCCTGAGTAATTGTAATGTACTTTATATTCTCTCCAGAGAAAAATTTCATATGGTAAGTATTGGCCCTATATTCTCCAGTACTTAGTATCCTTATAACTATAGGGTGATTGATTGAAAGACTTGTGGTTTTATAACACAGTGATAGTTTATTGTCGTATCGTAATTATTTGTCGCATTGTAATTGATAGTTTTGAGGTTAACTGCTCTTCCAGGCTGAAGGCTAGTTTTGATCTTGGGAGCTCCTGGAACTTAAAAATTTCGTAAATCTACCTTCGGTCATTTTTGGCACAACTCGGTAATGAGACCATGTGAACGTGTGAA
Organism: Limnephilus rhombicus; assembly: GCA_929108145.2. Lineage (NCBI taxonomy): Eukaryota > Metazoa > Arthropoda > Insecta > Trichoptera > Limnephilidae > Limnephilus > Limnephilus rhombicus. The sequence continues at coordinate 47,955,053 of OV815283.1, forward strand.
CCTAAGAGTCCATGGATCACTATGATAAAGTATGTACTAGATAACAAGATCACATACTATTATGAGATTTGACAGTAGATAATATACGGAATTACTCGCCGAGTGTCCGAAATGTTAGCTCTTAAAGCACTATACAGTTTAAAACCCGAAAAGTCTACCAACCTCAAACTATTGATGATATGACCGATGAGAATCATTTTTTTATCAATTCAACGAGACTTCTTCCGAACAATTGAAACGGGAATTAAAGTGCTGATCATTGTTATCTCACGTGATGATAATCTGATCCGTCTCATATTGTGTAAGTAGGTACTACAGTGTTCTTGATTAATTAGTAGCTATCTATCTACCTTAAATGATAAGAGATAAGATATGATCCCATCTCGAATTGAATGAGTGTATTAAATTTAAATTAGAATACAAGATTAGTGCGAGTACCTAACTACTTGTTAAAAGTGGGTACATTTGCACCGAAAAAACTTATTCATTAGGTGCTAAAATGAAATATATAAATACACACCTACACATATAGATGATCCAGAAGTCTCAATTGATCCTATTATATACTTACCTATTGCATAATGTTATTCTATTTCAGTTATAATTAGTGTAACTCGCTCATCAAGCACTAGAACTAGCTTCTTCTTTGGTGAGATTGCAATTTTTAAATAATTTCTGTACCGATATTTTGTAATTTATATAACTCCACTGTACAATTATATATCTATACATATATTAAATAAAAAAATAATAAAAAATAAATAATAAAAAAAACATTGTAGGTATTCTTTTGTGATGCAAGCAAAACTATTTCGTATCTCTTTCTATGGATTTAAATTTTGAAAACTTTGAATCCCTTTACACTAAAAATTTATTGTTTTTGTAGGTACGATGCGTATTGCGAGATTCATGGTGAAAAGTGGGTTTGATGCCGTGCAAATTCTCAAAGGTGAGCTCTGGCGTCTTGAAATTTTCATATATTTTGTGTTTGGAATTTCTAGCAGCCGGGTTGTAAAAGCATGTAATTGCAAGCGCCAATAAGGGATGGACGGTAAAACTAATCTACCGATATGCTTACTACACAATTATAAAGAAAAAAATCAATAATATATCATTCATTTTACCTTTCAACAATTTCATTGGTTCATTTAATATTCTGAAAGTATTAATACGCTAGGATCTGTACGGTTAAAATGTAAGAACCAGACTTCGAGTACATCTCTGACGCCACGCCGTATGCAAAACCATCTTCGTACTGAAATTACTGTCGTGTCACCTGCCGCCCGCAGGGCCTGGTAGCAAGAACCCGCGGAGCGGGTTTTGAACTGCTAATTTTGATTAATTCTTTACTTCGGAATTTAACAAGGTTATGGCATCCCACACATCTCATAAACAGAAATATCATAGAAAAATGAAACAATACAACTTTGTATAAACCACTTATATAATGTGCAAATCCGACCGGTTTCGGAACAAACGTTCCTTCGTCAGGGAAAGCTTATACTAATTTGACAGTTTAGAACAATGTTTCATTGTGGTAGGGGTGGAGCCGTTGTTAGTTAATAATGTAGATTGGGTGGGTAGGTATTAGTGTAGAGTGGATGGGTAGGGGAACAAATAATAAAAACAGGGATAAATATTTTTCATATTAATCATAAATGAAAACGTTTAGATAACTTAGAAGCTTTGGAAATTAAAAAATCCCTTAAAAATAATGAATCTATTATCAACAAACAAAAAATATTGTCATATAGCCCAATCATGGATTTGAAATTTTTAAGAAATTTTTGCATAGTTAATGCCCAAGAAATACACAAAATAAAGAAATATCAACATTTGTTTTGGAAAAAAATCCCGTTATTTTTTACTTAAGTTTAATAGTTTTATTTAAATTATCTTCGCGATAATTAGGGGGTAGGGGTTATATTCCTTCGTGCTATAAAAAATTTACGATTTCATAAAATTTGAAAAGCGGTAGTAAGTATAATTTTTTTCTGGTCGATTTGTTTACTTTCCCACTCCATTGGCTTGTCGTGAGTACCGTTTATCAGTAGTACCTACATATTGAAAATAAAACACACACACACACAATTGTCCCGACTTCAACCATTCAATACCGAATTTCGTCAAGTTTGTCGTGAATATGTTTGAAAAATATTAAAAGCGTGTAAGGCGACATGTGACGTGGAATATAAATGAGGTTTAATTAAAAAAATCTTATAGTGCTTAGCATATTAAACAGGCCGTTTTGTTTGGTAAGCGTGCCAAAAATTCCAAATAGGTAAAGACAAGCCATTGTTAAGACCGCTTGAAATTAAGCACAAAGCAACAACCAAACATAACTTATCCCTTTATGTCTCAGGCCATGTTCAATTTTACTGTCGAAATTATTTTAAGACATTAATACCTAGATATATTATCTATACCTACTCTATATCAGCGTTTCTCAACCCTTTTCAGCCACGGACCCCCAGGACCCCCTTAATAAAAAAAAAATTGTAATAAATTTCGGACCATTTATTAATAAAAAAATATATATACATTTATTTAAAAAAAATCAGATTGTGTAATTCACACGCGGTAGAAGTGAAACTAGAAAGTCGCTAGAAAGTTGTTTTTTTTTAAGTGGTTAGAAGATTGGATATTGATTTCAGAAAATAAAAAATAAAAAAGTTTATTTTTTGAATTTCGTGGTATTCGAACTCCCGTTTGATGTCTGTCACTCTGGCCGCTGAGACTTGCCATGCACCTTGCGAACTACGCTATTGAAGGCACGCCCCGAGGTGCGAATTTATAGCATTATGTTAGAACCGAGAATTTGTGTAGGACTGAGTTGTGACGCATTTTCCCTTTCACCCGAATTTCAAGTCACTAACGGCGCTAAAGAAGTTTCACCTCAAAATACGTTAAAAATTAACGTTCAACAGCAACACTAACATTCACATTATTTATGTGAAGGTTGGTGTCGCTTTTTTTAGTGATATTCGGATATACTAAGTTGAAATCTAAATCGGATTCCACTTGTAATCTGTTTCTGTATTTGTTTTTAGTATATACAATAGCATAGAATACCCTTTCACATATGTATATGGTTGAGAAAAGCAGTAAATGATTCAGTTCGTCTTTTGATGTGTCTTTATAATGTACGCTTATTTAGCACACCGCCCGCTGTCGCACAATCGCCATGCTAAGTAAGCGAAGAGGTAGCATTTATTTATTATTATAAATGGTGCAGAGATGAGACAAACATAGTTTTGCGGACCCCCCTCCCCCCGGTGTTCTCGAACCACAGGTTAAGAAATACTGCTCTATACCTATATATACCTATATGAATAGGGTACCTATTTTTATAGGTTGATTTAACAGATCGGGATAAAACCGACATGTTCGAGAGCGACGCTCTCTTTCTCGGGGTTTACTAAAAAGAAGATCGCTCTCGAAACATGTCGGCTTTAGTTAAAACAAAGAATGTTTATTTCTGGCCAAAGTCAAAACCGTCCAAAGATGCGAAGCTAGAAGTCCATAATGGATTGCTGGAACCTACTCTGATGTAAGGCAGTGAGACATTGAACTGGCAGATGAAGGATGAAGATAGACTGTATGCTTTAGAAATGATATCCTAGAGGCATATGAGTAGTAAAACCATGTAACATCGTATGAGAAATATGGAGATCCACAAAGAATGCAAGGCTGATGTAAGTGTAAGGAGTAATTTTAAGAAACGGACCCTCAGATGGTTTGGGCATCCAGAGCGAATGAAATACATGGTACGATCAAGTGCATCAGATACTTGAGTCGTGACATGTCAAGAGTCAGAATAATGGAAGAGTATGTATGAGACGATGTATGAATGTGAATGAGGCAAAGAGTGTGTGCCAAGACGGCTTGATGGTTAGAAATTTAGTTAATAAAAAAATTATAGTGGATATTACTATCTTCATCGCCCTGGCGAAAGATCACTTTTCAGATTCGAAACGTTGATTAAGATAGCTTTAGCCATGTTTAGTGACCAGATCTGAATAATCTGATACTAGCCCACCTTCACTTTCCCATTTCATTCTCTTACCCAATGCCTTCAGTCTCAAAACATTAACTACAACTTCAAACATACTATGTTTCTCTATTTCCCAGCAGTCATTTTACATTGTAATTAATATCTTTACTATAACATCAATAAACAATCTTCACAAAGTAAGACCATAACGAAAAAACTATCACTAACTAAATAATCACACGTTTGGACTTGCAATCTTACAAAAACATTATTGTATTTTGTCCGTATGTTTCCTTTGATTTTCTGCATGGCTCTAAATAATTGTTTTAAAAAAACCTTGAATGCCGAACGTTATTCAAACAAGTGTAATATCCGTTTTCGTGTTTTGGGTACCTAGTGCCTAGCAATGTTAGGTACTGTTAGTAATGCCGGTCCAAATATGTAATTGTTAAAACATTTAGTTTCAGCGCTCATGTTTTAACAAGACTCCTTTGTTGATAAACATATCCCGCACAATGCTGGCTGTGTTGTTATGACAAGCTTCGGCGGAAATTTGACACTCCGGAGCGGCGCAGGCATATTGTGTATAATGAGGTTGGAGGGCTATTGTTACCAATTATAATCAACATATTGAGCATATCCAACATGGCCAAGGAACGTGACCGATAAATCTAATCGGCCATTAAAAAATATTTAAATATGATTTCGGTATTATTCTTAACAGAAGTAAGTACTAAATAAGTCGTTCCGTAGATACCGAGCCAGGGTATTATGTAGGTACATTGAAAAATATATGTTCAAACAACAATAGAAAAAATTGGAGGTACCTGCTGTCGATAGGTAATTTCTTGGTGCTTTGTGAGATACCACCATCAAAATTCGAGAAGTTTCTTGAAATGATAGTCGTGATAATTTATGACAATAATATAAAAACAATCTGGAAGTTCGTATCAGTTGTTTACTTGTGATATTGGGAATCCCAGTGATGTTTCATAATTTTTTTCAATCAAACTTCTGAAACAGAAAAACAAAATTTTGTCATGAAGTTAGCGACCAAAAATCAAATCTGGCACGGGATACAAGAGACAACCCATACGACAATGAACTAGTGTACCAAGTATAACCTTTATCCACAAAAACAATAAATTTCTTTTTCCATGCGACAAAATTATATAACGTCCTTCCAAATTAACTTTGATATACCAAGAAGAGAAAAAAGGTAAAGGAAATATGAAGACGAGGAATTTATAAAAATTTATGCAAAAGTAATACCGAGATAAACAATTTTAAAACACTACATACAAGTATAAACACTACATGCGAGTATAAATAAGAAAAATTAAAATCAGAAAATTGTAAAAATTGTGCAGCCAAATTAAGAACAACACCAACACAGCATCCTTCACTCCACCTTGGAGCAGGAATCTTTATTGAGGAGGACTATAAAAAATCTGTTATACTACACTTAAACATAAGTAACACTCGATAAATATACCTACCTTTAATAGTCATTAATAGAAAATAATTTTAAAAACTGGCAATTTAATCGCTTTAAATTGCGTTTTTGCAATATCGGAATATTTACTAATTCTTCTAGTTCCACATCTTCATCCTATAGATAGAGTGTCCTGATGGAACAACTCTGCAGAACTGCACTGAACAATTTCCTCCGGTTCATCTCCACCAATCTTCCCGTATTTTATCAATTGGGTTATCTTGTATTTACCATTCATCATAATGTGACAAGTGATATCTGAGTTAGGTACCTATTACTCTTCCGGATTGACAGAAAAATGCAAAGAATAAATAGTAAATTTTCAAAATATACGACAATAATTTTATCATATACTAGCGAGTTCCCGGCATGCGTTGCAATAAAGAAATTGTTTCTCCCTGCGAGTCTTTTTCCGTTCGTCCCATTCCCTTTTCCCTCCCATTTCCTCTTCCCCTCATGCCTTCTCCCTCCACCTTCCCCGCCTTCCCTCTCCCCTCTCCCGTGATCCCCTCCCCTCATTCTATTCAATGGGCCGTATTCGTAAAAAAAGGTTATTCTTATACTTGCAGAATATAAAGGAAATCCTTCAGTTCGCATTCATAATATTCCGAGAAAAACCTTATACTTATAGAGTATGAGCATATCCTTCACAAAAAGTATTTTGTTATTCATAAACGTTAATTTTTGCTCTAAATTAAAAGGATATCCTTCAATAATTTTGAGTGTGGTCAGTAGCAGACTCAGTCGTGTAGTGTGTAGTGACAGTTGTAGCGATGGCAGATGTTGTTGAACTGAGAGAGATTAAGTACTACCAGCAGCGTTTATCAACACCTTTTCGTGATTTCAAAGAATTATACCGGTTCCATTTTCCAAAATCACGGGGGTATTAGCAATTTCATCTGCTATGAACTGCAGTTCGGTTGTAGCATTATCTTTTCTGTACTTTCACTATCGCTGCTTTACTGTACTCAAATAACACCGATAAGGAAGAAATAGGTACCGTACATAAACAAACCATCGAAAACAGGTTGGACCTGCCGAGGCACAGTCACAAGGCAACATGCCAACAACCTTTTACTTATTCTTGGAGGATATTCTTGCAAGTATAAGGTAATCATTATGAATACGAAAAAAAGGAAATGCTTATACTCCTACCTTTTTCTTCAACTGAAAACTTATACTTCTACCTTATACTTACAAGGATATCCTTCACTTTTATGAATACGGCCCATTATATTCAGTTCCGGTACATTCAGATTTTTAACAGCTCGCGTGCCACCTCTTGCAATTTTTTTTACAAATATTTATTTTTCGGGTATTACAAACATTAATTTTTGTTTATTATAGGAACAATCAACCAAATTTGGTACCTAACATATTAAATAACATCATTATCAAATTAGGTACCTATTCAAAATAAATATAATTTTTGATTAGATTCAAAGAATTCGATTTTGGTTAGTACAATAGGTGAGAGCTTCGATTATATTAATTAATTTTACAAGTTTATTCGAAAATTAAATTTTGATTTAACAATCAATGGTATGCAAAATATCGTTCTCAAATTGTGACATTTTTGACAGTTTCGTAAGAGTTTTTGAAATGACTTTTCAGGTGTATTGTCATATGTTTGTAATAATCCAGAAAGGGTAGAAAGTTGTTTTGAAAGTTTCAACCATTTCCTATGCTTAATATAGCAATGCATAGACAACTCACATACATAAAAACAAATATTGATTTTTTTGTATATAGGTATAACCTCTCTCATTTTTATTTTGGCAATTATATAATCGGTTCCGATCGAGTCACTATAATTTTCGATCAGTTAAATTTAAGTAGGTACTTAGATATTAACTATTAAAGCAGTTTATGTTTCTAACGATAATATTATTTATGGTCAGGTTTGTTGTTTATAATATACATGTTTCACGGTACCTAGTATCTATGTACTTGTCATTGAGTTATTTTTTTGCTTTTGTCAAACTAGAGATATTTATATATTCAACATTAAAAAAAAACGTTTTCTTGTACAATTCTGTTGATTTAGCCTAGTGCAGCAAGTAGATCCAATGCAATTCTAGAATGAAATGAATCTTCGTAAATTCCCATATGATTTAGGACCATTAAGTTTCACCCTAGGCTGCAATCAGCTAACATATATACTAGTACGTATACAGTTAGTAGTTCTAGGAAATTATGCCTACTGTAGAGAGTACTGCAATGTGGAATAATGTATATAAGTGTTGATTTGGCACACTCCTACATTCTTTCAGTGAAAAATTATTTTGAAATAAAAGTGGTTCTGGGGCTAAGGCCTACCTATGACCCAATAAAAAATGCTTCATTCGGTATTCGTACAGAAAAGATTGCAGCCTTTGGAACACAGGAACCGGGTAGGAATGCTGTCCTTATTCTACCGGTATTTCAATGGAAGAAGTTCACAGAAACTAGCGTCATTGATTCCATCGTAGCAGGTACACAGTCGGGAAACACGCCAAATACGCGCTCAATATTTGAACGCGGTTAAAATTTGTAGTGTGAGAACGGGTCGCTTCCACTACTCGTCTGTGGAACAATTAGCCGGTCTGTTGTATTTCCACCCTCCTACAATACCAAGGATCATTCCTTCCTTTCCACAACAAATACCCTCCACGCAGCATCCGTGGAAATCGACCATCCACAAAGATGTCGTGGGCCCAATGTTAAAAAATATCATCATCATCATCGCTCTTGACTCTACATACTCTACAACCCCTGGTGGGTCTTTGCCTCCTCAGGAGACTTCACTTCCTCCACTCATCTCGGTTTTGTGCCACCTCTAGTTTAGTTTAGTTTAGAAGCTCCAAGGTAGAGGACGTTGTCGCTCCATCTTAATCTTGGCTGTTCAAGGCTCCTTCGCCCTATCGGTCTTGAGTTCAGATGGGTCATTGGTGGTTGATGCTCGGTCATTCTCTCCACATAATCCAGCCACCGAAGTATTCCCAGTTTTATAAATTTTGTGACTTTTAGCTCCCTTTAGAATATATAGTTAAAAATATATATCTGAACAGCCACGCACTTCCTCGCATTTCTCTTCCCCATCTTTCTTCCCTCTCGACTACCTTCAAACACGCAACATACCCCAATTATGGATGCCATAGTCCCACTGACTTCAGGTACAAGTTGGGTGCAAAGTAATAGCGTGACGTACGCAAACGTTGTTTATAATTTTCATCAACTTAACCTCAAAATAAATCTCCGTTTTTACCAGGTGAACTGTAGGAACACAAATATTAAAATAACAAGTATCATCTGGCAATCTGTTCTTCTATTAATCATCGTCTTTATTTATCATTTATCACGTACAATCCGTAGCTATTGTTGTACCATCTACCATCACACAGCTTTACTACAGTTCTACCTTCGCTATTATCAACTTCATCACCACTACCAGCGGCGCGGGCGTACCTATACAAGTATACACCACGCGGCGTGGTATACCACAGCACGATCTTGCATTGTTCCCTGGCCGTCCACGCGTACGTGAGACATGGCGTACTTTATTTTGGAGGCAGGGATGCAGTCTCTAAATTTTTTTTAATTAATTTTTGGTATTACAAATTGTTTGGATGACCTGAAAACACCAATCATCAAACTCATATACACTTAACATATCTGAGGACTTTATTCGAAGTTCTTCTTATTCTTTCGATTGGTGTGGGGTCTGTACAAATTGTTTGTATATCTGAGGACTTTATTCGAAATTCTTCTTATTATTTCGTTTGGTGTGGGGTCTGTACTAATTGTTTGGATGACCTGAAAACACCAATCATCAAACTCATATACACCTAACATATCCGAGGACTTTATTCGAAGTTCTTCTTCTTCTTTCGATTGGTGTGGGGTCTGTACAAATTGTTTGTATATCTGAGGACTTTATTCGAAATTCTTCTTATTATTTCGTTTGGTGTGGGGTCTGTACAAATTGTTTGTATATCTGAGGACTTTATTCGAAATTCTTCTTCTTATTTCGTTTGGTGTGGGGTCTGTACAAATTGTTTGGATGAAATGAAAACACCAATCATCAAACTCATATTCACCTAATATCTGAGGACTTTATTCGAAGTTCTTCTTCTTTCATTTGGTATGGGACATCTAGGTCTGCGGGCCAGTCTAGGGCCTCAGGCGTCGCCCTCATCAATCATGCCGGGGAATGAATGGAGCGGGTATGAGTTGAGTACACGTTCGGTGGATTGCACAGCACTACATTCACACACTTCCGACTCTTTAAGGCCCCCCATGGGGACGGGATTCTGTTAGAGAAAGCAAGGAAGAAAGAATTTCTGAGAACGAAATAGGTGTGAGTGGTGGGTAGGAATCTGGGGGTCCATGTATTCGGGAGTGATGAACGTGTAAATCCATCCCTTCAACTGCGGTGCAGGCGATGGGTCGAGAAAGTCCGGATGGAGAGGTCCACTTGGGGTGACGTATTTCTGTCATTATCCAACCTGCCTCTGATCAAATAATAGCAATTCTCGAATAAATAATATATAACATGACAATTTTATGGACCAGCGGGGTTAGCTGCAGTTCCTGGGTTCTTTGGTTGGTTAAAGTTGGATTATTTTAATATTTAGGATGTTTCTCATAGACCTTCAAGTGATAATTCCTGTAAGTTTGAATGGTTGAAAGTTAGACGAGAACCAAGTGAAGTCAAAAAGTCAAATGGGTCAACCATTTCACTACAGATACCTCTATTTCTTTGTGCATTTTTGTCAATCGCTTCAAAGATAAGATCGATGAGAAATTATCTAATTTCGATGTATTGGTTTTAAAATTAAGTTAAATGGTCGATTTAAAAAAATACATATCGAAGAGCACACCCAATTGCATCCCTGATTAACGCTGGGTAGGTGCAATACTTCTGCAGTTTAAATATAATACCGTTCGTTTTGTTTATTAATTTGACGATCATGTCAGAACGATCCAGCCCGTAGTGTCATAAGCCGAAAAGTGTGCCACTCTTCGTGCGATGTTCCCACTTCGACTTCGTTCTCTTCAAGGAATGACAATTAGAAACACGTACCTACTTACGTAATTAGAATAAAATTAAAATTATCAACATTCAATGATCAACACGTTTTCATCGTAAAGATATCAGAAAATGAGACATTTATCTTGTTTTTGTTTATTTTTCTTAAAATGCCAACGATGCTCACGTGATTTTTCAACAATTATGTAATTTTGCATTGTTTTGTTTCTGACGCGCATTTTTTTAAATTATAATTTTTACATGTTTTTAAAAATATTTTTTTTAAAGATGCTCATTTTGTTAATCGGTTAGAAACTAAAGGGTATATACCTAAAGTGTTCTGTATTCTCACCGTGGCTTGACGATTTAGCTCTTTTTTAATAGTTTTTTTTTTTACTTTTGGCTATTAGGAATAAATTACTTTTTTAACAAACAAAAAGGGTATATTAGGTGGATAGGGCAAAACACCTACATAATTTTGGGATTTACCTACCCTAAGAGCTAGTAATTCGAACAGTAAATAGAATGTCAATAAATATGCTTATTTTGGTTGTCTATGATGACATGCGTTAATCCGGTATGAAATTATTCACGTTAAATGAACCCAAATTTGCTTTCATTTTAAAAATTGGAATTGATTTTTTTAAGTGTATTTCACACAAGCGATAAAGTAGTACAATTTTTTTTTACGTGAATACCGCACAAGAGTTATAACTGCTCCCAGCCGCCTGGAGCCAGTGAGACTATGGCATTCCCGATGTTACTACATACCCTATGTTGTATGTTGTGAGACTGAAGGTAGAGGGGTGGAAAAAGAGATTTGGAAGTGGAAGTTGGGGAAGTACCTGGCTACTTAGATCTGGTCACCAAACACAGCTAAAAGCCATTTCAATTCTGAATGGTGGTCTTAATGATCTGGTCTGGTCCGGCGGGCGATACTTAGACTATCTTCCAATCTGCAACGTGTCGCAAATACACATGCCAACAATTAGAAAATTATACATCAATACATATTTTAAATGCCTATATCTTTGGTTTAAATTTTTTAAAGATTTTGTGATTTTCAAGATAACTAACGGTGTTCACTAGAAAGGTACGTTTCTGATGGACTGCGCTAGTACATATAATACAATATAGCACATAATTTAGGTATAATTCACGAAGAATGGAGCACTTCAGTCTTTAATTCTATAAGAAAGTGTTGCAAGAGAAAGTTAGGTAAGAATGTTGAACCTTATTGCTGACAATTATTTGGGAGTGGTTTTGCTCAAAAACACATTTAAAATCAGGCATCAATTATGTTCTAAAGAAGTGAAACTTGAAGAAGAAGAGAGAAGTATCTAACGTTTCCACGACACCGGGGCTGATCGTGGATAGAAAAAATGTAGACCAAAAATTGGGGGAACGTAATTTCGAATCGGCATCGGATTCCCAATTCCTTTATCGTATTTTGCTTTAACAGCGAAGACTTTCGTACGTTATTAGGGACTTCAAACGACAAAGGAGAAGTATACTACTCCAGATACTAATATCTACAGCCTGTATGTCGGACGAATATCTACAGCTCATATGTTGGACTAATATCTATGAACTTCAGAGTGAGGACTAATATCTACAGAGCTAAGGTCCCAGTGGTGCAAGAGATTATACGGAAAAGCATAAATTACTTCAATTACGTAATAACTAACCTAACCAAACCCAACCTCTGCCAGTGCTGTAGATATTCGTCCACACTTTGGTTCTCACAGATATTAGTCAGCAGTTTGAGCTGTAGATATTCGTCCTCACTTTGGTTCTCATAGATATTAGTCCGATTTGTTCAGTTTTTGGAATTCCTGTAGATATTAGTAGACGCCTCCTCAGAATACTGTCTAATATGACTGCCCGAAGATTCTTCCAATGCAGCAATAATGTTAAATAAAAAACATTGTTCATACATTTTGTACTTGCCTACATACGCGTGAAACAAGGTGTCACTACCGAATCCGTTCGATGGAACGACTCCGGATCCAATATAATAACGCCTGCAGAACTATATTTGGACACACAAGGTATAGCAGCGCATCAGCAATGTTTACGAAACTAGGACTGAATGGATTTGCGGACCTGATGAGACAACAGGTCATTGGAGCCAGGATGTGGCCAATGGCCCCCAACAACACGGTGGTGATCGCAGCCTTCCAGCACCAAGCGCCACTCCTGAGTGAGCGCTGGGCCCGAGCTCACTCAAAGCCACGCCACGTAATTATTTATTATTTTATTATTGAAGTACTTCTTTACCGCAGGTAGTGACTTGAAATTTTCTGTTTCACCCGAATTTCAAGTCAAACAAATTCTACACAAATACTCAGTTCTAATATAATGCGGTAAATTCGCACCACGGCGCGGGCCATCCGTAGCGTAGTTGGCAAGGTGCCTGACAACTCTCAGCGGCCAGAGAGACAGACATCAAGCGAACGGGGGTTCGACTCCTTCGAAATCCAAAAAAAACATTTTTATTTTGTGAAATCAATTGCCGATCTTCAAACCACTTAAAAAAACAAGCAAATGAAAAGAAAGCGACTTCTAGTGATTTTCTAGTTTCACTTCTACCGTGAATTACCCAATCTGATTTTTTGATGTTTTTTTTACTTTCCATTTTTTCTATTCAACTTGTTTTTTTTTCTTAAAATTTACTGTATTCTCATATTATCACGTAAAATATAAAATATGTAAGACTATACGGGACGTACGGGATTGCACTATCCTCTCTGCAACCTGGAATAAAACAATATCATTATTATTATTATTGTTATTGCATGAGATTCATATTAAAAAAATATTTTTGCAGAAATCAATAAACCTACTAATAATTTATACAATTATATTGTTAAGTAAAAGAGATCAAATCCCTGTATGTATTCGATCGAATAATTTCCCAGTAAATAATTATCACAGTACCTACCTACGTAATTCGTTTCACGGCCAAACAACTTATTGCCCTATTTAATGTCAGGAAACCGGTTCTATTTGAGTTAAACACTAACTTGGAAATTGTAAATAACATAGTCTGCAATACTAGTACGGCAGACAACTCTGAATCTTAGACATAATCATGGACCTATTATTAATAATGGTCGTAATAAAAGCGAAAGATTCAATTAAAAACAATTTGGTTAGTACTTAATACTTTTAAATTCATAAAGACATCATTTGATTTCGTGCCATTAGAGGTGCTTCCAACATTTCTAAAAAACATCTTAATCCATTGAATTTAAACAGATTATAGAAAAATGCAACAATATAACTTTGTAAAAACCACTTATATAGTGTGCAAATCCGACCGGTTTCGGAACAAACGTTCTTTCGTCAGGGAAAGCTTATACTAATTTGACAGTTTCGAACAATGTTTTATTATGGTAGGGGGTGGAGCCGTTGTTAGTTAATAATGTAGATTGGGTGGGTAGGTATTAGTGTAGAGTGGGTGGGCAGGGGAACAAATCCATGATTGGGCTATATGAAAATATTTTTTGTTTGTTGATAATAGATTCATTATTTTTAAGGGATTTTTAATTTCCAAAGCTTCGAAACCGGTCGGATTTGCACACTATATAAGTGGTTTTTACAAAGTTATATTGTTGCATTTTTCTATAATGGATAGTAATTCTAATTCTACAAAGTAATAGCTACATTCAAAAATATAAACAGATTATATTTACAAGTTGCTTCTACGTTCTACAATAGGTACATTAACCAAATTGTAGGAACGTAGAAACGTGCGGTCAGTGTTGTATGACCAAACGTCTTTCAAAAGAAATTTGGAGCTTAGGGAACGTACCCATACTACGTGACCTGTTCGGGGGGGGGGGGGGTTTCAAAATACCACGCTTGGTACAAATGAGCGGCGGATTGCTTAGGTTTTTGGTCACCGGCGGGGGGGGGGGGTTAAAAATTGTAAAAAGTTGGTCGCGTAGTATGGGTACGTTCCGTTAGTAGTGAGCGTTGAGAGCTTTGAAGCTGTGTCTGTAAATCCCGAAGATGCAAGACCAAAACTTTGTGAATTGATAATAAAAAACAGTATTAGATTTATGATTCATTCAACACCTGATGATTTGATTATAAATTGAGAAATTTGATCCACATTCCAGAAAGGTCTCAGAAAATACTTCCAGAAAGGCTTACGAAAGTTAATTTTGATTCAAGAGTCCCAACTGTCAGGAGCCAGTGAGACAATGAATGACACTCCGAATTATTGGGGTATGTTGTGAGGCTGAAGGTAGTAAGGAAGGAAATTATATGGAGTAAATGAAGGTGGGAATGTACCGTAGGGAAATATGGGTGTATGTAGGGAAAATAATTCCCCTCGGGGTTTATGTCATATTTGAGGATGCTATATGGAGGGTTTTTTTGTGAAAGGAAGGAGAGGAAGTTCTGGAAAAGAATTAGGTATGAGGATGGGTAGGATTCAGGAGGTCAGTGTGTCCAGAATTGTCGGACGAATGAATTCATCTCTTCCAATGCTGTCCAAATTCTGCTGACAGTCCTGCTGGAGAAGACAAAAGATCTCCCTCAACCGGTCTCTCCCGATTCGGCCTGCACGCAGTTGTTGAAAAAACGCCACCGCCGCCAAGATCCGGACAAACCTGAACCCATTAAACCCAGGCACCCCTGCTAAGCCACCAAACTTAGCGAGCCACTTGGGGTGACCTATGGCAGGGGTGTAGGTTAGTTCCCGGGGCGGAGGTATCCGTACCAGCCTTCTAAATTGTGTAGTGGATACTAAAAGTATCTATTCATTTACTATGTTTATTTATTTACTAAAATTTGATATATGAGATTGACTATTATGACGGCTTGACAGTAGGGCGCAATGGCGGAATTGGTAAACGCACGTCCCGGATAGACGAGAGGTTCTGGGTTCGAGTCCCAGTTGCGACCATTATCTTTTTCGGTTTTTCTGTGGCTTGCTCTCTTTCATACTTTGTTTAGATTATTATTATTATCTCATTCTTCAATGGTACATTTACTATGTGTCTAGAAATTGTATTGGCAAAGTTTATCAGTGAATTTTTCTCGTTGTAACAGCCAACAATTGTATGAAGAGAAGCCTAAAATATCATTTGGTAATTACCCATTACAACCATGAACTCACCATTGCCGTGATCGTTATAACCAAGTACATAATGATGAAAATATCATTACAAATTACAAATTAATCAATTGGGGTTTGAAACCTTATGAAAGGATTCGTGAAAGATGCCGCTTAACTTGCGTGACTAGTACAAGCACTATTCCAATTCAGTAAGGGTGGAGATTGTCTCAATGATAGCCACCCTTCTACACATCATTCTATAACAGCCTCCACGCAGAGAAGGTTTCTTTCTTACCCATTCTGTGATGTAAAAGAGGCCGGTCTCTGAAGAGCTCTAATTATCAGATAGTTTATTATATACAATAAATTGAATAGATTTCCAGATAGCGTAATGAAAACATGAAACATTTCAGATTCTAATCTTCGTGAGATATTAAAATAACACGTTCTGTGGCTTCCTTCGGTACCGTCTTCTGGAGTAGCATGTAGTACTTATGAGTATTAACACCGTGGAACAAGACGCATGTATGAGATATGAATATATTATTAAAGTGAGTCCGTTTCATTAAATTGATAAGTTTTACGGTTGTAAGCTAATATGTAGCTGTTTGTAATACGTATTTAAAACCAAGAGCAATTTGTTTTTAAAGTAAAACGTTTAAAAAAAATCAGGGTGTACAATTCACACGCGGTAGAAGTGAAACCCTTAGAATTCTATAGTTGACAAGAGTGGGGAGACTACGAAGCACTTTTTTTTATCAAAGTGAAGGATGATTTTTTTCCATATTTTTGTCGTCGAATTCCAGTGCATCTTTTCACTAGAAAAATTTGGTCATCTTATTATCCATTTGTGTTTTCTTCTTCGGAGTCGCTATATGTTTCTTTCTTTTGTGTTTTCCTCGTCTGTTATTTTGGAGTGCTTTGAAGATTGGATAATGATTTTACCAAATGTATATATATATCTATACCTCAGAAGACAAAGGTCGGTTGTCACATTTTTGAAATTGTTCAGGAGAGAGAAAATAGTGAAATAATTCGTCTTTATTGGCTAATTCTTGATGGTTAAATTTATGTAATTTTTTTCCCGTATTATTTCATTTTTCTTAAGGCACATGAAATATAATGTTTATATGAAAAAAATTAATATTGTGGTTTTTAACGTTTTTAGCGGACATCCGACCTTAGAGCATTAGAAAATAAAAATACTTAAAAATAATTTTTGGACATCCGACTTCTTATTTCAGGATTGGGACTTGTTAAATAATTAATAAAATAAAAATAAGAAATTGTTTATTATTATTTTGCACTTAGTAAAGGGAGAGAACAAAAAAAAATTAACACAAAAAAAAGTTAATTGGAGAATGAAAAAAAAAAAAGATAAAGATGCTTGGAGAATTTCGATGTAAGCATCACTTCATTTTTATTAAATGCCTGCATCGTTGTGACTGTCACTGTTATTGTTATTATTTGCGGTAGAAATACTTTTGTAAAATGAATGCATCATACTAGGAACTAGGAACCCATTGTAACGCTGTCATGATATCTCTGTATTTTGGTACAGCAATAGATTTAGGTGATCTTCGAATTGGAGTAACATTGTTGACCATTACTAAAGATTTTCTTGTGTTACGCTGCAAATCAACGTATTTGATTTCCCCATTAAAATCGGTCTTGAAAAACATAATGCCGGGATGGGATTTTCTGAATTGCAACCAAACACAAGATGATTTACTGAAGTTTTCTCTGTCGGTTGTCTTTTTTCTATTGACAAGGCAACCTTTGTCCGCAAGTAAGGAGGAAATTTTTTTTAAGTCTTCTGTCTCCAAGTCAAACGCTACAAATGGCTTTCTTGGGTTACAGTTTCCCACGAATTGAACCCAGTCATGGAGACTTTATTCTGAAACTTTTTAATTGTTTCTTTTTTCTATAATAGAGTGTGCAGCATCTACTTCCTTGTGTGTGTGCCCACGTAGAAGAAATTTATAATTATTGATTTCTGTATTCTCAAAATGGATTATAATAGCTCAAGAGTAGAATGCAAGCATGGTCGAATTTCGGTTTTGCCCCGGACAGTTATCCGACCAGAGTTCCTTGATGTTTTCCAAAGAAGTGCTTGAAGCCCACTTCAGTGTAAACAAGAGGCTAATTCATTCGGCCTGATTTTGTATCATTCCTTTATTGGATGTATCATCAAAAATAGTGTAATTAAAGGACCAGACTTTCCTCAAATATAAATTATTAAGTAAAGGAGTTGGTAAACATTTTTGAAGATCAACCATTAAAAAAACCTTCTGAAAATTGCTATCTTTAGCCAATATTTTTTCACATTTTTGAGCTTATATCGCAGTTGAGCTTCTTTTTGATGATTGTCCTTTTTTGTTTATGTTTTTTCTGCCTCTTTTTTGGCAATAACCAAGGCTATACGATACGAATCACACATATTGCACGTGTCGTTGCTTAGTTCTTTGAAGGAGTAGTTAAAATCTTCCATAAACGTTCTACAATAAATGTAATGAGATGCGACTTGACTTTCACAAATAACATTTTTTCCTACACTGCTCTTATATTTAAATTTAAAAAACTTCCCTAGTGTGACCTTTTTGTACTTTCTCCATTGTAATTATTTTCTTCGACAGGGAACATTTTAATGGGATTTTTAATATCATTTAAAACTAACTTCGTAGTTTTATTTGGAGGTACCTTTTTCCTCGTCGATCGGGTAATATAGGTACCACAGATAAAAAAATTTCTCCAATGGATAGTGTGTTAATAAAAAATACTTTACATACAGTTATTACGTGCACTTCTAATGAATGGCATTTTATATTTTGACGGCGTTGGTTCTGAGCATTATTCCTAGGCCTGGATCATGCTGTAGGTTTTTTTTTCACAATTGAAGCAATATATTGTGCCTTCTGTGTCCCAAGATTTGTTAGGGTCTCAAAAGCAAGCAAGTATTAATGCTCTATCAACATCATTAATTTTTTCACTTAATGCGGCAACGACACGAATCTTTCATCACCCTAGAATCTTTTACTCTCCCACTCTTTATTACATACTGCTTTCCAGATGTCCGTTTTCTTTTCCGAATTTCATTTTTCCATTGTTCTGGTTTCCTGACATGCTTTTTGCCCTTTACCCGGCGATCTAAAACCTCTTCATGTAGATCCGAAACCTCTACACAGCGAACCGATACATCTTTAAGACGATGCAAAACCTCTTCTCGGAGATCTAAATACTCTTTATCACAACTTTCAGATCCTATCCTGTCTTCATTACTGTTCAGTAATAAATTCACATGATTATTTGTTCGGCCTTCACTGGACAACCGACCTTATGCAACTCCTAAACACAGAATACACCCGAAAGGTAAAAAGTCGTATCAGGACAACAGACATTTTACCTTTGAACATTGTGGGGACACCAGACCTTTTATGTTGACCTAACTTAGTTTCACGTTGTCGTAGGACAACCGTCTTTATACCTCTGTGTAGATACTGAAAAAACTAAAAAGGTCTCATACATAACTCATTTTCACAAAAAAATGGACAAGTGACCTTTGACTTCTGAGGTACAGATATATATATATATATTTTTTTTTTTTTTTTCTAATTCTGTAGGATTCGATCCTTTATTCGCTCAATTTTCGCAGAGGTTCGTCAGGCGCTTTATACGGCGATTTATCGTACTACATTGGAACCGAGTAGCCGTGAATTAAAGAAAAAAATGACACATACAGATGTATGCGTCTCCGTTTCTTCGAGTTTTAAATCACGACGGTGCTAAAGAAGTTTTCGCTCCAAAAAATTCCATTTTCGATTTTTTAAAAGTCATTTACCAGTGTACTAGCAGATAGATAGACAAAATAAAACACCCTCTTTAAAAGTAAAAAAGGAAATTATATTTAATACCCACCAAAATATTAGAAAACACAGGAAAATAAGCTTTAATTGTGTTTTTAAATGTTTTTTTTTAATGGTTTGTAAAGCTTTTCTAGAAAACACATAATGAGGGAATGTTTTTTTAAATTATTAGATAATTTTTTTTAGGCCGCAAGCATTTTAGGAATTTAAAAATATTAAAAAACATTTATTCTAGATAAGGTAATTTATTCATAGAGTTTATGTTAAAATAAATTGTTTCTTCGAATAACAAAATTATAAAACATTTTTTCCTTCAAATGCCTCTAGGATAAAACAACTTGTCTATGGACTATATATACCAAAATTACTAAAAAACGACTCTCTAAAAACTTTTATTAGAATTATAGTTTCGAGGGGCTAACTGTCGGGGGATAAACTGCCAGATCACCATTTAATGGCGATGGGTTTTGTAAAGCCCATCTGGCAGGTACAGTGGACAGTAGGTAAAGCAAAAGATTAATTTCATTTTTGAAACATGAAAATATCAATGTAATAAATCGGGTTGCGAGTGAGCCTCGATCTTGGAACCTCCACTCTAACTGAATCCTAAACATCACACCGTTTCCCCGCAGGGGTAGGCACAGAGGATTACCGCCAAACAACTCATTGCCTTTTTTTGTTATTTGTTTTTGGGGTGTTATGCCGTGTTGCGCTACCTCCTCCTTTAGCCAACGTTTCGGACAGCGTTACAGACACGGCATAACACCCCAAAAACAAATAACAAAAATACTTTTGGCCGTGAAAATCTAAAACCATATCTGACTAAACTCATTGCCTTATTCACATTCAAACAACTAAAACCTACAGATTGTAAAGGCAGCACTTAGATAGATTTTTAACTTTTTTAGTAGCTTCATGATGTGATCAAATTCGCCGTACTATCTAGAAGAAGGAGAGATATGTATTTACGAATCTTGGAAAGGGCGCGCTAATATTTGAAACGATAAAATTAAAACCAAAATTGTGAAAATGTTTAATAAAACACGATTCATTTAAAATAGAGCAAAAATCTCGTAGAGAATATCTAAAATAGCATTTAAAGAAACACTGTGAATTTTTTCATGCATATAACTTCTAAAATAAGTGAAATGAACGCGTTTATAATAATTTTCGCAGCATAATTTGCAATTTTTTCTATGGAGGGAATTTCATATAATTTGCGTTTCGGCGTAGAACACGTCTAGACGCCATCTTCAAAAATAATACATATTTTTTAGATGCTTAACAACTTCAAATGTTTAAGGGAGATATGTAAGAAATCAGTAGAAATTCGGGTAGCTGCGGCTTAAATCAAATTGATATTACACGGCACATTGTAGATTTTTTTTTTTAATTTAAAATAAATCAATTGAAAATACGGTTGTAAAAACCAAAGAGCATCTCCGCCATGATTCAATTAGACATTTGATAGGTTTTGATCGGATTTGAGATAGCATTGACAAGATTTATGTTCGCCTCTTATTTAATATACAATGGACCGCCGCTGGTCTGGTTCACAGGAGATGTGTGAACTGTAATTAATCGATAGCGTCACTCAAAATGTGAACTATTGCCATTCAGAGCTGCAAATCGATTCCGAGTACCGTGACTGCACTAATGTATGCGTTTTAATCAACGCTTCGCACTCGATGGCGTAAAAGGTAAAAACTACGCGAGACATTATTGGAACATGACAACGTGTCGTGGATTGAGATAGGAAAAGTGTATTAGTTAATTTTCAGTGTTGCAGATGCTCTCAGTATCACCCAGGTGAACGACCACAATTCAGAAATGAAACATTGTTTGAATTGATTCTAGCGATGTTTAGGTCATGTCTGAATAACCATAATTTTACTTTTCCCCAAATCATTTTTTTTCCACACAGGAGGCCCTGAGGCAAATAATTTTCCTCAGGGCCTATGCCATCTTAGGGGATGCCGTGTGGAGGGTTTTTAAGGAAAGAAAGGAGAGGAAGTTCCTGGGAAGGAAATAGGTGTGAGGATAAGGATTTGGGGGTCTATGTGTCCAGGAGTGACGGACTTTTGAATTCATACCTCTAACTGCGGTGCAGGTCGAGAAATTCTGACTGGAGAGGATAAAAGACCTCCCTCAACCAGTCACTCTCGATCCTGTCCACCACAGTAGGTGGGCAAAGGCGTAGACATACTCACATCTAATTTATTTATTTTTTAGATGATTTGTGTGAAACACGGCCTATTGTCTGTTGGATTAAAGATAAAAAAAGGCAATATTACGAAAACTTTGTACGGTAAAATAATAAAACATAATATTTTATCTCAAAGGCGAAGCTAGAGCTTTCACTGTCGGCTGTATTCGGCTGTGTATGCCAGCCTAGACCCAGGTTCACTACTTCCTTTCCATAAAAAAGTTCCTCCACTGAGCATCCCATCCTATGGGGAGTTAATGTTAATGTTGAGGCTGGAGAGTTGTTCGCTTATCAGGAATCCTCATGAGATGGTGCTCCCTCATATTGGAGAGGGTTCAAAAAAAGTTTCTAAGATTTCTCTATTTGAGGGAGTATGGCCACTATCCATGGCTCTACCCAACGAACTTTCTTCTGGGCATGATGGGAGTTCAGTCCCTGCAGCTCAGAAGAGAGGGGCACGCCGCCACCCACTTATTCAGACTACTGCAAGGCTATATTGAGAACTCAGCCATTTTGGAGCGCGTGAGTCTCTCTGTTCCAGATGACTATCTTAGACAGCGTCATCGTAGATTATTCTATCTTCCTGTCTGTAGATGCCTGGTTTTTCCGGTAGGGAGGAGTATATTGCTCCTGAACCAAATCTCCTCCGAGATTGATGTATTTGGCGTCGGTGACGAGTAGATTCTACGATACTTGCTGGCGGGGAAGGTAGCCGGAGACGGAATGGTCTCGAAACTTCGTTTCGACAGAATTATGCTTTGATCTTCTGCGCATTCCTCCTGCACAGAGAGAGTTGCTAGTGTAGGAAATATTGACCGCTCCGAAAAATATAGATTCGCGGTTCCTACAGGAAATTTGATTCTTGAAAGAGTCTCTTCACACTGACGAAATTTTCACCACTGCCTGAGATTTTTATTTTGAAATTGCTATATATCTTTAAATTTCTTTTATGTGTAAATATTTGTAAACATTATTTTTAAAATATTTATATGGCGTTATTTCTTACATGTAATAAATTAAAATTTGTAATTGCGTAAGAAATTAATAACAAATTATTGTTATTATTAATGCAAAAAACATGGGGGCTCGAACTCGAGGGGCCCTCTATTTACTACATCTAATTTCTAACATCATTAAAAAGACGGTGCAATTAATAATATTGTAATTTATTTTCTTATTACTTCTATTTAATTATTAGAAGAAGGTACTATACGAGCAGTATCCTCTTTTTTTCCTTTAAAAATATCAATTTCTTTGTTGGTGTTTCTCTGTGTAACTCAGTTCAATGACCGCTAGATCTGGGATTTGCTTTGATTTTCAAAATTGAAACCAATGGTTGGAACGATTCAATTAAAAGTTACAATAGACCTAATGGTGAAGCTAGCCGTCCATAATGGAGTACTGGTATCTACCCTGATTTATGGCAGTGAGGCATGGAACTGGCAGAGGAAGGATGAGAGTAGACTGAATGCTGTAGAAATCAGGTCCCTGTGGCGTATGTGTGTTAAAACCATGATCCTGTGAGAAACGTTGAGAATCGCAAAGAATGCAAGGCTGATGTAAGCGTAATGAGTAAGATTAAGAAAGGAACGCTCCGACGGTTTGGGCATGTAGAGCGAATGAATGAGGAAAGGAGTGTAAGGAGAATACAAGACGCAAATGTGAATGGTAGAAGAAGTCGGGGACGCCGCGGAAGACACGGCACGACCAAGTGAATCAGATACTTAAGTCGGGCCATGTCAAGAATCAAAATAATAGAAGAGCATGTACGAGACGATGTATAAATGTGTGTGCCAAGACCGAATTGTTTGGCGGTCCGTCCCCTCTGCTTGCCTCTGTGGAGAAACGGCGTGATGGTTAGTTAGTTAGTTAGACACTATTTATTATTTTATTAATTAATAATTCGATATCCAAATTGCCTAATTTTAGTTAAAATTTAGACAGATGGCTTAATTTTCAAGTTTACATCGATAAATTTAAAGATAAATTTATCGATGATAAATTTACGACCTTATTTTGAAAGACAATGATCCTGAGGCAAACTTTATTTTTATACATACTTTCATTCAAACATCCTACAATAATTATATACCAAGGTACTGCGCTATGCTTTATTATATATGTAGATAGCGTGGTCATGTTAAATATCTATGGTAGAATTTAGGATCCGTTGCAAGATCAGCTGAGTGAAATACACGACTGGGTTCACTTTCAAAATTGTTTTGAGGAATAGTTACTATCTCTGTGGGTCGTCGTTATTCAGGGTCCTCTGCAATTTAATGAATGTTCGGCTAAAGGCTGCCATGAATGAAAAAAGGGTTTAAGTTATGCCAGTGGTGAGCCTTAAAGGGTAGCATATATGCGTTTGGATGTGGATTCCTCCCACCCAAACCATGTAAATTCCATCCAAACACGAGAACAACCTTTTTTGGTCTTTCTCTGTCTACTACAACCTTCCTCATCCAAATCTTTAATTAATATTCACATCTCCGTTTGCTTGAAAGTATCTAACATAAACAAAGTAAGATTAATTTTAATTCGTATCTTTATGAGCCGTGTTATGGGATTTGCAGATTCTACGATGTTTTAAAAAAAATTCCACACTAATCCTTGTCAATTTTGATTGTACGTCAAAGTAATCTCCTGTTACTCCAGTTCAATGAACTCTAGAACTCCTCTTTTCTTTGAATTTAAGCGCCTTTTTAAAAATTGGAACTGATTGTTTGAAAAAGTCAGACACGCGATATAGGAGGTACTCGTACCTATCTACCAATAATTCTAATATTCGAAGTTGATTTTTGAAGTGAAAACTTCTTGAGCATCATTGTGATTTGAAACTTGATAAAACGAAAAATAGACAAACACATTCATCTAATCTATAGGATTTAGCCTGCGTGAGAATGAAATAGTATAATCGTTCTCCTCTTTGTGTGGTGCTTCGTAGCCTCCCCACTATTGTCTACTTTAGTTTTCTGAAGGTTTTCCTTCTACCGCGTGTGAACTACACACTGTTTTTTTTTGTGGCGGGCGGGCTGGCGGAATGGAAGGCGGCCGGCGTGAATCAGATTTCTGTACAAATCAGCAGTTTTATTAAAATTTTGCACTCTTCACCTCGCGAGGGAGGGATTAGTGTACAATTGAGTTTTCGAATAACCACTCTGATCCTCTTGTCTTGACATTAAAAAATAAGAAAAATACTACAATTACTATTATAATTACTAATCGTCAACATTTGATTTCGAAAAACTCTACACGACGACCTCCATAGTACAGTGGGTAAGACTCTTGACTCATAATCCGGAGGTCGCGGGTTCGAACCCGGCATGCGCAAATAAATTTTATTTGATTAATTTGTGTTATTTCACAATTAATTAATTTAAAATAATATATAGTATATTTGCGGCATGTTCCAGAGTGGAAGATACTATCAGTATCGCCCTGGTGTAAGACCACCATTCAGAATTGAAACGTTGCTTGAAAATGGCCTTAGTCGTGTTTAGTGACCAGATCTGAATAGCCAGGTACTTCCCAACCTTCCTCTTCCCCACCTCCTTCCCCTCCCCACTATCTTCAGCCTCACAACATACCCCAATTGGGGATGCCATAGTCTCACTGGCTCCAGACGGGAGCAGTTGAGATTCTTGTGCGGTATTCACTGTAAAAGAAACCAGGGCAACGGCGGGGACTACAGCTACTTATCTCTATATAATCTACATATATACTAGTACAGTTAAAGATGTCTCTCGGTGTGGCTTTGTTTTTAATAAAAATCTATAGTAAAATTTCGAAATTGATAAATTTTTACTCATTTGATCTTTGAAATAAGAGGAAAGTAACTGTTTACATGCGATTTTGAAAAACTACCCAACCCCCTTTACCCATCCTTCAAAACACAATTCAAAAACTATGAATAAAGCCCAGGCAAAACTCGGCTCTTCGGCCATATTATTTATATTATTATCCATCTATATAAATAAAAGGCAATGTCCATATGTGTGTGCCCAATACACTCAAAAACTACTGGACCCATTTTGCTAAAAATTTCAAAGAGTGATTAGTGAGTTATTTTTTTATCATTTACATCGTGGTAGTGAGTTAATTTTCAAGTTTTTCTTAATTTTAAATAATCGATTTAATTAATTAACTTCATACTTTTTTTACTACACAAGTTATTTTATTTATTTATTTATTTATTATTTATTTATTATTAGTTTCAATAGCGAGGTTTGTACATGTATGTATAATGTATAGTATAAGTATAGATTCTTTTTTTTCCACAGACCTCACTAGGATTTCCTGTTCTGAGGTGGCCTGTAGTTTTTTCAAATATTTGTATTTGGTTATGGATTGTATTTATATCGTCTTCATGATGTTTGTAATTTTATTATCACTTTGATCTCTCGGCAATGTTTTTACTTTTGTTTTAAATATATTCATTTCCTTTATATTTTTGATTTGATCTGGTAGGGCATTGCATAATTTCATAGCATGGAATTTATTATTTCTCTGTCCAAAAGATGTGTTCAAACTGGGAGTAACCAGGATGCTATTGCTTACTGCCCTGGTTGAGTATTTGTGTTGGGCAGTGGAGTATACATATATGTTTTTTTTTCAGTTTAAATAAAATATTTTTTGAATAAAGTTTCTGTACATTGAAGACTTGAAAGTTATTAAATATTTCTTCCGTCGGAGTTCTAAGCGGAACTTTCAGTATTGTCTTTAGTACTCCTTTTTGGGCTATATTGAGTCGCTCTGTGTGAGTGCTCAAGGCAGACCCCCATCCAGTTATACCGTACTCTATTTGTGATTGACACAAAGCATAGTATACTTTTTTTTAATATCGTTTATATTGAGGATATTACGAATGTTTCTAAAGAAGTATATGTACCTGGTTAGTTTTTTTGTAATTACGTCAATTTGTGAGTTCCATCGAAGATTATCATCAATTTCAATTCCAAGATATTTGATGCTTTTGGAGTGTGCTATAGTGGGACAGAGGCATGATAAGCCTTGATTTTGTTGATAAATTCCTTGGCACGTGTGTAATTTCAGATTTAAGTCCTCCGATGGCTGCCCTCTGGCTGTTATAGAAAATGTAAGATATTTTGTTTTATTAACATTAAGCGTGAGGGAGTTTCTTTTAAGCCAGATTTGCAGGACACTAAGCCCGTGTTCCGCTTTTTTGTAAGTATTTATCCAATCTTTTTCGTTGAATAAAATTTCTGTGTCATCAGCAAAACTAATAATTTTTCCTCTTGTTTCTAGGTTACAGATATCATTGATGTATATCAAAAACAATATTGGTCCTAGTACGCTTCCTTGCGGTTCGCCATGGTTGATTAGGAGAGGTTCGCTTTTTCTCTTATTAATTTAAACGCTCTGTGTACGCTCCATCATATAGCTTTTTAGCAAGTTTAGTGTTGTATTTGTCATACCAATTTTTGTAAGTTTAGCAAAAAGTATTTTGTGGTCTATTGTATCAAAAGCCTTTTGTAAGTCTATGAAGATTGCCAAAGTTTTTTCTCAGTTAATTTCGGAGCATTTCTTTATTACTATAACCTTTTCTTTTTGCATTGTAAATTATATTTGGACAAATTATTCAGTGAATTATAAATAAAATGTTTAAAAAGAATATCGAGTGCGGTTCACACGATAGAAGCGAAACTTTACCAAAAACAATCTCAACCGATAGGAGCCTTTAAAAGTGTGGCCAATGAGCGCAGACCTAGCGTCATTTCCGTTTCATATCTCAACCAATATAATCAAAGCGGTGAATGAGCTGTTTGATGCTGCGCACGTGCTGTGATGCGTCATTTCGTTTCATCCGAATTCCAAATCACAACGGGGCTAAAGAAGTTTCACTTCAAAAAGGGAATAAAGTCGTACGGCGGCTCGTATGCGGCGATACTCTAAATCGATCGTTCGAGTGCCGCCGCATACGTGCGGAAATACTCCTCAGAGGATTAACGCCAGGAGTGTTTAGAGAGTGGTTTGAATTGTAGAAGTAGTCGGGAACGAACAAATTATCTACACTGGAATAAGATACGGAATCGAATTAAAATCGGCATAATGTAGTGTTTTAATACTAACAACCTGGTACACACTAGCAATGGCAGAAAAAATCCAAATGAATGAACCTTGAAATCTGATGTCTAATCCGGACTACGAGAAACACCAAAAGTCGTGATCTTCGAAAACTGACTTACCTATACAATATGCATGTTCGTAAAGTATCCAATAACAGCATCGTAGTTGTTCAGCTTTATTTATTTTCACCTGATTACATACCGAAAAAAGCTCGGTACGGTAGCCACATTAGGAACGTAGTAAATTAATTCGTGGCGTTGAAAAGGTCAATAAATTCTTTTCTAGCACACCATAATTGTTTTTATTCGCCGTATCATAAGAGGTAGCAATAATCTGTGGGTCGCATATTAAAAATACTCTTACTGTTATTTTAATTGATCGACTGACTCTAGTAGCCGATGGCGTTAAGCCTTTCGACGTATAGAACATTATAATTCATATTAATCCATGTTGATTTATGAAACTGTAACAAAAAGTTTTCTTGGGGATATTTTATTACGATGAGTTGATGATAAATCTAGATTCTAGGACTCCTTGATTCTCACACCAATTAATTTGGGTAGGTTTCTGTAACCTATAATTAAGTATTATTAAGTGTAAAACTGAACGAATAAACTTTATTCTGATATTGATTGGAACCCCAAAACCATAACTAATTTAAACAGAGCAGGATACAACAAAACTTTGTTAAATAACAATTTTATAGATCAAACACGAGATAAATATGTAAATAGGTATGTAGACAAATTATTCGATGTTTTAAACTATCCCGCCTCAAATGGGTACAAATACAAACTATTTAGTATTTTCAGCAGACCTCAAGTAAATAATAACCTTAATATAACTCGAAAGGTTCAGATCAATTAAATGTGATTTTTCTATTTTTTACCGTATTTAAGTATTCTTTCTGACTTCTACGTAAACTGAATTTAAAGGGGCTTTAAACACAAACTTATTTAAAAAATCATACCTTTCATGAATTTTAACTTCTTTTCAATATACTCTAATAATAATCCATGTTCCTCAAGTTTCCGGTTATTGTTTGGTTTGAATTACCTTCTTACTATACTTTTATGTACACTGAATTTTTCTTATTTCTAAACGTAAAATGCCTACTGTTTTACATTATATTTTAGTTTTAATGATTCTTGTTTAAATTGTCCTGTGGCAAAACAGCACTGTTGTTGTTAATTTTGTTCTCTTGGAATTGATTTGTACATATTTATATACTGTATATTCTTTGTTTCACATTATTTAATCAATTTTTGTAAGGACTCGTAAGGAACGTTTAAGTTTATTATACATAATTGAAATAACACAAAACTGCGCTACATAAATACTACGTTATTATTGTTATAAACATTAATTTGTAAATAAATTACAATGTTAAAACTCTATGTAAAACATCAGGATATCTAAATAAAATACTTTCAATCCGGTTAATATAAGATTGGTATTGAGAATTCCAAATGTCAGATGCAAAATTTTGATGCAAGTTCATCAGGTAAAAGGGGTTTATTTAATGGTTTTGTGATGCGTAGAATGAAACCAAGAAAAGAAGGTCTATAGGTAAATTGACTGAATTGCAATTTTTCGAATTCAATTGTTCGAAATGCAATTTTTCGATCTTCAATTTTTCGAAAACATATTTTTAGAACATCAATTAAAAGTAAAAAACACTAGTTTTTTTAATTAATATAAGTATGTATGCAGTACGTGCAAGAGTATTTTATTATAGGATGGACAATATCAACTAACCTAACCTAACCTACCAGTTAGTTAGTCATAAGCAAGTGAAATATATATTTTCAAAGTTGGTTAACAAATTCGAAAAATATGTCTTTCGGCTGTTCGAAAAATTAATCTTTCGAGAAACTGAAATTCGAACAATTGATTTCGAACAGTTGATTTCGAAAAATTGAATTCGAAAATCATGTCTGCTCCCGAGAAAAGAGATGTATTTAATATTATCTTTTAATAGTAATTTAGAGTTGAGTAATACTCCGAGGTCTCTTTTTTATTGTCTTATGCGTTCCATTCAAAAAAATAATATTATATGTAATACCCTATGTTTAAAAAATAAAGTAGATTGCTAATAAGAAACCTTTGATTGACTACTATCTAGAAAATTAATGGGACTTCATTGTAATTATTAACATGTAAATAAATAAACCAATATTTTTTTAATTAAAAGCTGTTGCCATGTATATTGAAAGTACCAATTAGAACGCCTTCAATTGAAATTTTCAATAACTTTGACGTACCAAATGCACAACAAAGCTCTTCAAAAATAATGAATCCTCTACTAGACCGTGTATGCATAACACTAGATCGACTAAAAATGATATTAAAAATATTCCAAGTTATAAAACCACATTTGGACAAAGAAACTATACATACTTTGCAATAAAACTCCATAACATTCTTCCCCAAGACATAAAACTAATAAAAAATCCAATTGAATACAAATCAAGAATAAAAATATGGCTTAAAGAGGTCAATGAGAAAACCCTAGCGAAGACGCTAAAAACGACATAGAAGACAAATGAAGTATATTTAAATAACTTTTGTCCGCCTCGGCACAGGACCCCCTAGTGAGGAGGACTAAGAAATACAATATTTTATACTTAATTTTACATTGCATTTTATATGTAAAAAAAAAATTATATAGTCGCTATAATAAAAAAATAAAAATAAATGTTTATAAACCTGTAAATTAATCAATGTTAGATTAAATACCATGAATTATACGAACGGGAGAAGGCTTCTGAATAAACTTCTACTTTTGATACACTCCTAATCTAATCTTCATTCTCTATGTACAGATATGTGATATTTTATTTATAGAGATTTATTCTTTCCTTTGCTGCTTATGTTTTACGCATTTTAAGTTTATTATTACCTCATACGTTTATTTATATTATTTTGCTGAATTGTTATTACGATTAGCTTTAGATGTGTTTTTAAAGTTTTATGTGTTCTTGATTTTATGAAACTATATATAGTATATACATTCCATGAAAAACCTATAATAATTTCCAATAATTCTGTTAAGATTATTAGTTTTATAACACTATGTACCTGTATTACATCATAAATGATAACCTGATAACAATTTAAAATAATTCTTTTTATATTTTTGGTTTTACGACATTATGTACTATAACCAACAACAATTTACAATAATTTTATCTAGATTCTGTATACTTATGTTTTTATGATTATGTGCATGCATGCGTATACATATGTGTATGTCTGTGTATATGTATGCATTTATATGTACCCGTCTCAGAACAGACCTTGTCTAGTGAGGCGGGTTACTTACTTGTTTGTATATGTTAATTTTATTTCAATAAATGCCCGGGTTGCCGGCAATTTAAAAAAAAAATGTATCGAAAAAAAATTTCTACAGGAACAAGTTTGCTTTTCGTATTGTTTGAGCTTTGAGTGTTTGTTGCATTTGGAAAGGGTTTAATGAGTGTTTAGCCTTGGCAACACACCTCCGATCACTTTATTCCTCCTGTTGTAATAATAATTTATTAATAATAATACTCGGATACATTGGAAGTTATACGTACCGTGTTCAAAATGCGGGCCATACCAACTGTGTGAAATGGGATAAAGAACAGCAGAGCTAGTGTTACATCGGTGAAGAGTTAAAAATATTTAAAAAGCGTGAAGCGCAGTAAAGGAATATTATACATATATACGTATATATACATATACCATGTTCAGTATATAGCAATAAAACCAAAATTTTACAAATCCAAACGAAGGCTATAGATAAATTAAGTCGGTTGACACCAAAGATATTCAAATACAGAAGAGATATGCTTTGGTGTCCGCGCAACTGTCGCCGGACTACGCGCTAATTAGCGTAGTTTTCATACAAAAAGAATTTGTTCATTTCGTTGATTTTTTGAAAATGTGCATTAATAGTAGACGAGAATAGAAATTCAATAGACGAGAAGCTACAGATGAGGGGTAAAACCAAACTATGGGCGGACAAAGAGGGGAAAGATGACTGTGATTCGTTAAAAATTCAATCTGACAGTATATAGGCATCTCGCGTTATAATATCACTATTTAGTTCTTAAAAGCAAAATTTGCTTTTGAATGAATAGACCTTTTTACATGGGAGCGCGAATTGCTCACCACGTTATTAACATATTTGCGAAGTCCAGACACGGCAAAGTAAAGTTCGCCACTTTTCACAGACGAATATTTTGTTGCCGTATTTGGTTAAGACACTTTTACAAATGTTTCATAATTTAACTACCCCTGTAACCAGCGACGAGCACATTGGAGAAACGCCCACATTCGTTATGATCGACATATTTTAGGGTATAATATATAAAATGTACGATGAGAGCTCGACACTGGTCCGGACAAGAATGATGACGTCACATTTTTTAGATTCCAGCGAGGCTCTCGTAAGCCCAGCCGATTCCATGGAACCGGTATGGGGAGGGGGAAATAATACGCTTTTATCACTTAGGGCAGGTAAATGTATATTCATATGTCTATGGTTGACACTTATTTTTTAATGGATATAGTATTTTCTTTTAGATACCGATCAAAATTTAGTTTTGATTTTAATATACTTTTGTAATCCAAGAGTGAAGTGAAGTTTATTCATGAAACTAATTATTTAATTGGCATTTTATTGTGGTTTTTTTATGCTGGAATCAAAACCAAGGCGGATAAGCTCGAAATATAGAGCAGAGTTATGCGGATTTTTAGTGATCCGGATTCATATTGGTACGATTAAGTTTCCTAGTCGGTTCGCTTTGTCCAAGTCATTGCTTCAACGACATACCTAACTCAGAGTGTCGAACTTGCGCCACCAGATCGATTCTATGATCTATGTTATAGATCTAACCGTTTTGAGGAAAGGAATTGTAGCGCGTTTAAAAACCTCTTTAGCACCGTTGTGTTTGGAAACTCGATGCCATGGAAAATAGTGACACTAAAAAGAGACAAACACATACATCTATAGGATTTAGCCTGCGAGAAAATGAGATAGAGTAATCGGTATCCGCATTGTGCAGTGCTTCGTAGTCTATCGGGCTCCTCTTTGTGCGGTGCTTCGTAGAATAAAATATAAAATCAATTTTAAATTTAACATTTCTAAACAACGAATTAAAAATCATCATCATCTTCTTCCCCTTGTCCTATTCAGGTCGGGGACCCATTGCATCGACAAGGCTCCTCCATAAGTCCCTGTCTTTTGCTGATTGTTCGGCTTCCGTCCATGGTAGACCCATCCTCTCCTCACACAGTTTCTGCAGTTGCCTCGCCCAACTGTGTCTGGGGCGGCCCACTGGACGTCTACCCTCTGGAATCGCACTCAGTATCTTCCTCGGAATTCGGTCATCAGACATTCTTAGTACATGCCCAAGCCACCTCAGTTGCGATTTTTCTATGAAGAGTAGCAGTGGTTCAATGTTTAGATCATCTCGGATCGTCGAGTTTCTTATATGATCCCATTTTGTAACCCCTGCCACTCCTCTCAACTACCTCATTTCGGCGGCTTGGACTCTAGAGCGTGATCGTTCATTTAGCATCCATGTCTGGTGGCCGTAAGTGAGCATCAAAATGTTAAATTTAACAAATAAACCCAACAATTATCCTACTCCTGATATTCTGCATTCGTCTTATTCTCTCGAAGTTTAGTTTTCTGAAGGTTTACTTCTACTCATATTCGTGTTGCGTCTTCTGCAGTTAAATACTGCCACAGGACTACCTGTCAGATTGATAAATGAAAACAGTTGGTTAACATTTTTTTTCATCATTAACTCGAGGCTAGAGAATGAGAATCAAGTAGTAGGTAGTCTGCTTATTGCTCACAGCTTCTCATCTAGACGAGTTCTGAGATGAAAAGTTGTGCCTAGGTCGGATTACTCAAATGTAAATCAATTTTACCTTATTGCCTTATGCCTTATAGATAACAACACGATAAACAATACGCCAGACATCGAAAGATTTATTGGAACCCGCTGGTAGTAGGTTAGTAAAAAAACAAACTTTAATAGAATACTTTTTTTACTTAATAAGATATAGATACGTATTAAAATAATCATTAAGGATTTATAAATGTATTAAGAGTACAGTTTACATATAAATGTAAGACACATCTGCGAAAAATGGAACCTGCATGCCTAACTACCTAGGTACTATTAAAATCACATAAGATATCGATATATTTCAAAGACAATTTTTTTAAGCGAAAACTTCTTTAGCACGTTGTGATTTGAAACTCGATAAAACGGAAATTAGCGTCACAAAAAGAGACAAATACGTACGTCTATAGGACTTAGCTTGGGAGATAATGAGATCATCTTAACAGACGGATTGCAATCTTTAGAGCACAGGCGTCGGGTGGGAATGCTATCCTTGTTCTACCGGTATTACAATGGAAGATGCTCCGAGGAACTAGCATCATTGATCCCTTCGGCACCGGTGCATAGTCGGGAAACACGCCAAACGCGTGCCCAACATTTGTACACGGTTGACATTTGTCACATGAGAACGGGTCGTTTCTTCGACTCGTTCTTGTGCTCAACAGCTCGACTGTGGAATGATTTGCCGGCTTCTGTGTTTCCTCCTTCCTAGAACATGGGTCTCTTCAAGAGCAATGTTCATTCCTTGCTCTCCTCAAAAAGACCCTCCACACAGCATCCCAGATGACATAGGCCCTGAGGGAAATTATTTTCCTCAGGGCCTCCTGTGTGGAGTTAATGTAAAAAAAAAAAAAAGATAGTATAATCGGTCTCAACTTTGTGCGGTGCTTAGTAGCTTCCCCACTATTTTCTAGTTTAGTTTTCTGAAGGTTTCACTTCTACCGCGTGTGAATCGGACACTCTATTTTTTTATCACTTTTAATGACTTTTCAAAGGAGGTGTTAAAGTTGCACGATTCTGAGTTGTCTGGTCACCGATTAGTCAGACGTCTCAGAAAGATCAAAATTCGAGTTGAGTTGGCAGTTATATGTAAAAGTATACCTTCTAATTGTTAAATTACTCAGATAACTCATAAACACAACAAAATCAATTAATTATATTGCAGAAAAGCATGTAGTGAATTAAATTAAATACTGGTGTTTTCTGGGTATAATAAATATACCGGTCCGTTAAAAGCCTTACGGTGTTATTTTATAGCATATTTATTATGTAAAACATAGACACATGTAAATAATATTTGATTTATGGTGAGCATTTGAATATTTCTGTCCTAATTATCTAAAATCTTAGTATTTGGAGAAGTCTGACTAATCGACGATCGATTTGGTCGATAGAAGACGTAACTGCTCATGTTTTCTGCATAATTTTGTATAAGTAACTAATAGAGCACAATTTTCATATAATACGAGTAATATTTCAGATGATGGACACTGCAACACTGTCCGAAACGTTGGCTAAACAAGAAGGTAGCGCAACACGGCATAACACCCTAAAAATAAATATCGAAAATATTTCAGTTGATTGTCAGTTTACTCTGAATTTGAAAGAGAATTTTATTTGACAAAACGCTGCTTATATTGGACATTTTTATAATGTTATATCTTTTAGTTGTTGTAAGATTTCAGTTTGACTTAATTATTAATTTCTAGATACACAATGTAATAGTATAATGAGGAAATCTATAATTGATTTCTCAGTAAGGTAATAGAGTTAATACAAATCTCATACAGGCAATTGCGTCTCTGTACGAGGGAAGCGTTGCGTGTGTTAGGGCGAACAGTGGTTTTACGGGGTGGTTTGACATCACAAAAGGTGTCAAGCAAGGCTGCGTAATGTCACCATGGTTATTCAATCTATACATGGATAATTGTATGCAAGAATTGAAAGAAGTGGGATTGGGAGCGAAATTGAGTAATCTGAAAGTATGTTGCCTGTTGTATGCTGATGACACGGTGTTGATTTCTAATAATTAAATTCATATTAAACATCTTCAAAACCGTACCCGCTGGCAAGATTCTAAACGAAATCGGAATTTTGAGGTTGAATCTGTCAGGTTTTTCCTTTATCATTTGGTCGTATTTCTAAAAATATTAGACCTGATTTATTGACCCAGGGTCTTCTTACGTAACAGAAAAAAACGAAAATACATGTAAATGGCAGGTTTATGCATAAGTAGTACGAGTATAATTGATTTCCTAAATAAAAATTAATTTGAAATCGGTTAGAAAATAGGGCGGGCAAGTTTGCCTAACTCTAATACGAACACCAATATAATCTTATATATAAAAATGAATCGCTAAATGTGTTGCTAAGCGCAACTCTCGAGAGCAGCTGAACCGATTTCGCTAATTATTTTTTTAGAATATACCTTGAAGTACGAGGATGGTTCTTACGGAGAGAAAAATTAAGAAAATTGCGCAGAAAATTAGATAATTTCAGAAAACCTAATGACTATCGTACGATTGACAGTTCGCGTGTTTGAGAATGACATTTTGCAAAATGTTAAATCAGGATTCTCTTTTTGAAAAGTTAGTAAATTTATTTAAAGTAGGTACTCCCCTAATAGTTTGAATCGAATCAAGAATTTTAGATATTTTAAATAGGTACCTATGTTAGGTACCAAATTTAATATACATGAAAAATGGAAATTTGAATAAAAATTGTAAAAGGTGGCACGCGGGCTGTTTAAAAACTGAATGTACTGGGATTGAATATATGGAACGCGGGAGGAGGGTTGGCGGGACGAGGGAGCGGGAAAGGGAAGAGGGAAGGCGGGGAAGGTGGAAGGGGAACGCAGGAGGGAAAGGGGACATGCGAGGGGGGAGGGGAACTCGGGAGGGGGGTTCGCGGGTTGGTGATAGGGGGGGGGGGGGGAGTGGAGTGGGGAGAGGGAAGGTGGAGGTGACGGAGTGGAAACGCGAGAGGGGAAAAGGATGCAGGAGAAGAAGGGCAGGCGGAAGGGGAACGGGACGAATGGGAAAGGACACTCAGGGATAAACAATTTCTTTACTAAATACCATAGCAACGCATGCCGGGACCAGCTAGTAATTGAATAAAATTAAGACACACTGGCCCTACGTACTCATCACACGCAACGCATAATGAAATCTGGACCATATTTACAATCCGTTTTCTATGAAAATCTTGTCACACGCAATGCAATCCTACTCGGATCTGTGGACTCGGAGGGTGGAAAGGATGGCCGTCACGCCTTTAAACGTTTGTGACCAGTAGGTACAATATTTATTTTCTTTATATATAAAAATCTAGCGTCACGACGTTTTTTTTTTCGATAAACTACGAAACTATTTAACCGATTTTGATGAAATTTAGCTTACTGTTTGTAATTTGGTCCAACTTAAAAGATAGGATAGTTTTCATCTCGATTATTGATCTGAACATTTATTATTGCGAATTAAATGTTTGTTATGGGACAATGCTTTGTAATTATTTGTAAGTTTCATTAGTTTCTAACAGATGGCGGTGTGAGTTCGTTTATCGACACAATACTTGGTTATCTAGGTTTGAGTAACCATCCAGTAGATGGCAGGATCCAGGTCAGCTAGTATATGTATATAGGTCTTACGCACGCGACGTGGTTGATTTGAAATTTCGTGATTTGACAGTTGATTGCTTTGCAGTTGGTTTAACATTACACCTCAGGGTCACAAGCCACAAGACATTCTTAGGACATTCTTACCATTTAGACATTCTTACCAAATTCGTGTTGCGTTCTTAGGACAAGCGTGCACATTGTTGTGGGAACTAGCATATAACATACGTTGCGTACGTTGGCCAACTGTGTCCTTACCATCTATTCCTATTATGCAAATATATCTAGTACTAAATGTATCCGACCAAATGCCCCTATTACATCAAACACATCACTGAAAAAAATGATACCTCTAGCAGGAAACGGATAGCATGCCTTGCTGGGCCGAACCATTATTTAATCATCCATTCTATGGTTGTTTTAATTTAAAAAATACAAGTTTATGACTTGATAAATGAACTTGTCATTGAGTTTTTGAAGAAAAATATATATCTACGCTCAGTCCAATATGTAAAATAGACATCTGATATTGATTTATGCCTTAAAATTCGGCAGGTGTAAATAGCAATGATTCTCTTTTTCCGGTTTTCAGATTTCGTTACTGTTCGTTTCAATCGTTTAACTCGAAATGACTTGAACGATTTAGTATAATTATTTTTTTTGTATTTTGAATATTCCATTATTTTGACACTAACTTCCTGGAGCCGATGTTATCTCCAACTGTGGACTGTTGTGAAGAAGAAATACATGGGTTATGTGAGAGAGAAAATCTTAAAAAAACTGATCTGGATACTAAACAACAGAGCTGAAGAGGTAAGAAAAAATGTGGTGGAAAGGCAGATTGTAGGAGAAAGGGCAGATAATGAGATATTTGTTATTCAAATCTAGTGACTTATAACAACTAGAGCCATCTATACAATAGAAATGAATAAAAATGAATCCCTTTTTCCCTTGATCATGCCATGACATCAGAACGACTTTACCTTTGTCATTCGTCTTTTTTCTAAAGTTTTCTAATACTTTGTAGAAGGTTCTTACGAAAGAAAAATTAAGAAAATTGCCTAGAAAATTGGATAATTTCAGAAAACTCAACGACTATTTTAACTTCGCACGTTTGACAGTTCGCGCGTTTGATGAATGTGAATTTGGCAGGCAGCAGTTTTTTTGGTGACCGGCCAACTCAGAATGAAACCAACTCAGAAGCACCTCAAAGAATGATGATAAAAAAATATTTAAAAAATTGGTTAAATAGGTTAAGTTAGGTTAGGGTTACCGGCTATTTTAAAATTATTTTTTCATAGCTTTTAATGACCTTTCTGAGGTGTTTCTGAGTTGGCATGGACCGTTTTTTTTTTATTTAATATAATAATTGTCTATGGATTTTTAAAATTATTTTAAATAGGTACCTATGTTAGGTACCAAATTTGATTGATTGTTCTTATAATACACAACAATGATTATTTGTAATACATGAAAAATGAAAATTTGAATAAGAAAATTGTAATAGGTGGCACGCGAGTTGTTTGAAAACTGAATGTACTGGGACTGAATATATGGAGGGGGGAGGGGGGCTGGCGGGACGGCGAAGCGGGAGAGGGGAGAGGATAGGCGGGGAAGGTGGATGGGGAACGCGGGAGGGAAAAGGGATGCTGAGGGGAACGGGGACGCACGGGAAAGAACATGCAGGGAGAAACAATTTATTTCTTTGAATATGGCTTCGCAACCCATGCCGGCAGCCAGCTGGTAATTGAAATAAATTGTATCGCGAGTAATGTGTAATTTTTGGAGATGACCAAGACCTCTACCTTAGATCATCCCAAAATATTCTACACGTTTTGGTGACTCAGCAAGGATGCCCGAATCTATGGGGAGAGAAATCATAAAATTTGTTTCGTGAGAAACTACCTACCTACCATTAAACCCTCTTTATGAAAAGGTGAATATATTTAATATATTATTTTATATCAATAATGACGCCACAAAATATATTTCCGAAGTTTCAAGATGTTATTATATTTAAAACTAAAATTTGTAAGCTTATTTTTTTAGACACTTCAGGTGTTTTTTGAGGAATAATACGGACTGTATTTCGTATAGGTAGGAACTCCTGCCGAATCATTACGTGGACAGGAAATAGAAAAAAACACAGGGTCCAGTCAAAACTCAACACATTGCAGTGGTCTTAAATATCAACAGATCGATGTTATTTGAAACAGGCAGCATCCCAAACAAAACGGTTCTATCCTACCGACACTTACCATACTAGAAGAAACAGCTTACAAGGTTAATACTATGGATCATTCCAGTTGTAATACTGAGATGGTTCTACGATTTTTTTCCATGCGAATTACGATTGAGAACAAAACACAGAAGTTATACTTACTAAAGATAAGCTGAATATTAAGTCACAAACTTTTTTTGACAAGAATTACCTATATAGAAAGATTTTTGAAGTGAAACTTCTTTAATCTCGTTGTGATTTGGAATTCGGATGAAACAGAAATGACGCATCACAGCACCTGGGAAGGATCAAACTACGCTCATTGAGCGCTTTGATTATATTGGTTGAGATGGTGACCGGCCAACCCAGAATAAAACCAACTCAGAACCAATTCAGAAAGGTCATTAGTCATTAAGAGTGATAAAAAAAAAATTAAAATTGGTTTAGAGGTTACCTTAGGTTGGGGTTAACGGCCATTTAAAAATATTTTTTTCATAGCTTTTAATGACTTTTCAAAGAGTTGTTGAGTTGACTTGATTCCGAGTTGGCGTGGAACCGGTTGAGATATGAAACGGAAATGACGCTCGTTGGCCGCTTGATTATGACCACAATTTTAAATCCTATTGGTTGAAATTGTTTTTGGTAAAGTTTCGCTTCTATCGCATGTGAACCGCACGCGATATTTTTTATTTATTCTGTTTGGCTTTAGAGCGAATGAATAAAGAAAGTAGTGTAATGTGAATGGTCGAAGAAGTAGGAACGCCCGAGGAAGACATGGCACGATCAAGTGAATCAGATTCTTGAGTCGGGCCATGTGAAGAGTCAGAATAATATAAGACGATGTATGAGTGTGAATGAGGCAAAAGTGTGTGCCAAGACCAAGTTATTTGGCGGTTCGTTCTCTCTGCCTAGCCCTGCGGAGAAACGGCGTGATGGTTAGTTGGTTTAGTTTTTAAATTTTATTATCCTTTTTTATTAGTTCAAAAATTCTGGGTCTACTAGCGAGGCACCCCAAGAACCTGAATGTACCATGGAAGAAACTCAGGTTAGTAATAAAACTAGAACCTCCCCCAACCAGGCAAATCGCAAACGACAGCGAGGAGAGGAATCTTTTCTCAGCGGCGGCGACAGTTCCTTCGATATAGAAACCCTCACTCCTATATTGAAAAATATTAGTTATATCACAGGAACCCTTGGAAAAAGTAAAATCACTAAGGAAGACAGGACGTCCATTCTCGACCACCTGGATGATATCAAAAAGAACTTAATTGCCGTAGCAGTCTCACATGCAGCGGCTATAGCCCGCGCGCAAGCTTTCTCAGAGATCATACAGGTACAAAAAAGTCTAACGGACAAAATTGATACTCTCATAAACAGAGCCCCCCTTGTCAACCAACAGGATCCATTAGCAAAATCATATGCCAGTGCGGCCTCAAAGGCCCCCGCGTCCCAGACGCTTGTCGTCAACGGATCGGAGAGAAGGGTGCCACCGCTGCAGCCAACGGTATTGTTTTACCCAACCGTGCCAGAGGGTAAAACTTCTGAGGACACCCAAAAGAGCCTCATGAAGGTCCTGGATCCATCCAAGGACGGATTCCAGGCTGTCAGAACGAGAAAAATTAAAGGTGCGGGAGTGTTGCTGCAGACCTCTAGCACGGGCGGGTTAGATAATATAAAAAAAGCGGCTGCAAAAATCGAGGCTAGTGGTTTCAAGATGGTGCACCCTCAAGGGAACCTCCCGAGGATAGTGATTTACGATGTGCCTAAAGCAGACTCAAATGGTGACCAAACCCTTTTTGAGGAAATTTTTATTAACAATATCTCAGGTAAAACAAACCTCTCTAAGGAGGATCACCTTAGAACCATGCGACGAGTCTCACTCTTTGGTAAAAGGGAAGGCAACACAATGAATATGATTGTGACCTGCCACCCGGAGAGCAGGAAAATTCTCATAGACAGCGGGCTTTGCTTCCTTGGTTGGAACGCCTGCCGCGTCCGCGACTTCTTGGGAGCAACTAGATGTCTTAAATGCCATCTATATGGCCACGTTAGTAAATTTTGTACTATGACCACCACCACCTGCCGCCACTGTGCCGAGAATGGTCATGACATGGAGAATTGCCCCAGGAAGGCGGATCCTGCTGTCTGTGCGACCTGCAAGCGGTTCGGGAAACCATCTGCTCACTCCACCGGCGACAGGTCCTGTCCGGCCCATCAAGCTGCTATAGAAGCCCAAATGAGACGAACTGATTATGGCCACTAATGACACCCTTACCATAGGTCATGTCAACTTGCAGAGATCCCGACTGGCCACGATCGAGGCGCTGCGGGTCATGACTGACCTACACATCGACATCTTGCTAATCCAGGAGCAGTACACTTGGAAAGGTAAAACGCCTACTATTAGTCCGGGAGCGGTGCTCGAAGTAGGTAGCTCCCCGGGGGCGGGTGTTCTGGTTAACACTTCGTTGGTCAGCCCCCTCCTTCTTGAGGGGTTATCGAACGAGTATCAAACCTGCGTAACGTTTAACTTTGGCTCAACCGAGATCGTTGTGATCTCGGTTTATTTTAAATACGGGAACCCCGTCGGACCACATATCTTGAGCCTGACGCGTGCCCTAAACGCGCTTAAAGGTCGTAACATAGTTATAGGAGGAGACTTTAACGCTCGCTCGCCTTTGTGGTATGACAATAGAGGAATTCGGACGGAACGCTCAGACGCCGTCGAAGACCTTATTGCTGCGCAAGGTCTATTTATTTTAAATGAGCCAGGTAGACTACCTACCTTCTCTGGCACCCAAGGCGAGAGCAACATAGATCTAACTCTTTGCTCTGGATCAGTTGCGGCCAAGATATCTGAGTGGATGGTTCATGATCGTGCGATTGCCTCCGACCATAGGCTAATTACATTTACAGTGGGTGTCAAGAAGACCGAAATTCCAAGATCCTCCTGGAACTTCAAAACCACACAGGCGAACTGGGATAGCTTTAGGGAAGCGCTACGAGATACTTTAAGGGGATTTCATGACGTAGCTGCTAGAGATCCGGACAATTTGGGGAACTTTTTCAATGCGGCCGTGGTATCAGCTGCAGATCGCTCCTTGGGAAGATCAAACCCAAAGAAGATCATAAGAACGCCGTGGTGGTCGAGTGAGCTGACTTCAATGAAGGGAGTCTACAAGAGGGCTCACAGGGCCCTGAGTCTGTCCAAGCAGGGTAGATGTACGGTGGAGGAGACATCTGCCCTTCTGAGCACTCTCAGATCAGCCCGTAATGCCTTCAAGTCGGCTGTACTCTCGGCGAAACGAGCTGCATGGCATAATTGGGTTAAAGATGTGGGTAACGCCAACCCGTGGGAAATCCACAGCGCTATTGCAAAAACGGGTAAAGGTTCTGACAGATTTCTAACTAGCGTCATTATTGAAAACAATGAGAGGAATGTTGAGACTGCTGACGTGGCCTCCACTCTCGAAACACTTCTCGAAAAATTAGTTCCTATAGATTCAGTCATTGGGGAAAGCGACCACCACCAACAGATTCGAAATCTTTCACGGCTTCTCCCTAGAAACCTCTCCCAGGAGGACCAGATTACACCTGTAAGTAAAGCAGAATTGGAGGTAATAATTAAGGGCTTAGGTTCTAAGAAGGCACCTGGCTTTGACAAATTGAACGGAGTAATAGTGAAGAAAGTATGGGTCCATGCCAAGGAGGAGCTCTTCCAAGTCATGGATACGTGTCTGCGAAGAGGGGTTTTCCCCACAGAGTGGAAGAAAGGGGTGCTCCGTATTATACCCAAGGGAAACGATAAGCCAAAGACGGATATCAAGGCCTATAGACCTATTACGCTGCTTCCTGTTCTAGGGAAGATTCTAGAAAAAAATATACGAAACCGCCTATACCAAACCCTGTCTCCAGCGGACGACTGTCAATTTGGCTTCGTCCCGGGTAAATCCACGGAGCACGCCATCAAGTTTGCGCTTGAATGGGTGAGGGTTTGTCCAAAGAGGTACGTGATTGGAGTCTTCTTAGACATCACTGGTGCCTTCGATCATGCGTGGTGGCCGATGATACTGTCGAAATTAAAAAACCGTAACTGCCCTCGTAAGTTGTTTAAGATAGTCTCTGACTATCTCAACAACAGAAGTATCTCCTTAACATATGGTGATATCACCATCAACCGGGAAGTGAATATGGGTTGCCCACAAGGCTCAGTCCTTGGCCCAGAATTTTGGAATATACTCTTCGACGATTCCTCCAGGCTGCCCTTGCCTGAAGGATCTATCTCGGTCGACTACGCTGATGACAAATTATTACTGGTCTCGGGGAACAGCAGGAGAGAAGTTGAAAGCAAAGCTGAAGAAGGTCTGAGAGTAATCCTTGAGTGGGGTAAGAGAAACAGGCTGAATTTCGCTCCCCAAAAGACCATGGGTCTCCTTATGAAGGGCTTCCTCGATAGAGGAAGAAATCCTACTATAAAAATGGGAGACTCCGACA
Source organism: Limnephilus rhombicus (assembly GCA_929108145.2). Classification (NCBI taxonomy): domain Eukaryota; kingdom Metazoa; phylum Arthropoda; class Insecta; order Trichoptera; family Limnephilidae; genus Limnephilus; species Limnephilus rhombicus. The sequence continues at coordinate 47,999,011 of OV815283.1, forward strand.
TCCGATTTGTGGAAAATGCAAGATACCTAGGCGTTATCTTGGATCGCTCTTCATCTTTCCTGGCGCATGTCAAGAGTGTATCCAGCAGGGCCCAGGCCCTGTTCATGAAACTGAGAAGAATCTCAACTGCGGAGTGGGGATTACGCTCTCCGGCACTTCGCCTACTGTATAGGGGAGCGTACGTGGCACAAGTCACGTACGCAGCCTCTGTATGGGAGCATCGCCTAGACAACGTACTGATCCACTCGGCACTTAAGCGGGGCCAGCGAACTCCCCTGCTGGCGCTCTCGGGCGCATACAGGACTGTAGCTTCGGACGCATTGCCGGTTCTGGCCGGTATTTTGCCCATTGATCTAGAAATAAGGGAAGTGTTAACTAAGAAAAAACTAATTAGAGGAAGGTCAGCCGTCCATCTTGGGGTTGAACTAACACCAGGTGGGGCAGTACCTCTCCCTCGACTGCTGAAAGAGATGCGTGAACTCACTCTTAATGAATGGCAAAAACGTTGGGATAGATCGAATACGGGCAGATGGACTTTCTCCTTCTTCCCGTCAGTTAAAGCCAGAATGGAAGGGGCGTTCATCAAATTGGATCATCACTTAACACAAATACTTTCAGGTCATGGAGAATTCAGGGGAAGACTGCACAGCCTGACCCTGTCTCCCCATCCGAACTGTGCGTGTGGTGACACAAACCAAACAGCCGAGCACATTCTGTGGCACTGTGAGATTTTGACGGACGCAAGAGATGAAATGTTGGAAGGTCTGAAAGTAACTACGAGACCAGCATGGAATGCAGATCTCGTGTCGAACAAGGAGAATCTCGAATGCCTGAGGAAATTTACAAGGATCTGGGTTGAGAGATGGCCTGAACTTAGAGTCGATGATTAAATTTAACTTCATTGTGTGTTTAGGATCCAGGTGTAATTGCTCCTGGAATCCATGGTCACCCTTTTATCATACTTCTACTACTACTATTGCCCGGATTTTTATTATTTCGCACTGAAACTGTTTATTCATGTATTTATGTATCATGCTTTCTTAGGTACCACCTTCAACAGCCTCTTTAAAATCTAAAATTTGTCTCTATTTCTTGCTTTTTAATCATTGTTTTCTCTCTCTTAACTTGATATTATTAATAACCTTACCAGTATATACTACTCTTGCTACTTTCATTTTATTCTTTTTTTTCTAAATCTAAGATATATTTCAATCAAGTTTTGCGTGTCTGGACTTGCATGAGTAAGGAGCCGGATCGTAAGGAGCCGGAACGGAACTACCATTTAATCATTTTGTATTGTCTTACACCCCATCAAGGGGGTGGACTAGACCTATGACCGTGCATCAACTGAGGAGATGACTCCCAAGGCAGCGGTTGCATAACCCGCCCGCGCCTCCCCCGTCGCCATGAGCGGGCCTGAAGACCAACCGTTGCGGACCGGTGCCCTTCCGCCCTGCCTCCGGTGACCCGATGCTCACTTTTATCCCTAGGGTCTTCAGGTCTTTCCCTCTTTAATTCCAACACTTTCTTCGAGGGCGTACTGGGAAGCCGGCTTAGGGGCGCGGACACCGAGTCCCGCTTGCGACTGGACTGATGGCTCCGCTTATCCTCGGCGGGACTGCCGGACGACTGCAACTCAGTTGCTTTGGTTAGGTCGTACAATCTCATCATAATAATGTTTTTTTTTTTTCTAGTAACTTTCCCTCTTTTCTATTAATAAACTTTGTTTTCAGCTATATCCAGTGGCGGAGATGAGACATGATACTGTGAAATAAATAACTAACACCATGTACGCACTCGCATACTGCCTGCTAACAATGTATGCCCGGACATTGGAGGTCTAGAGTCATTTTAGTAAAAAAATAGCTTCTTTATAAATAAAAAATTAGAGTCCTGACGTGTACGGTGAAGGAGGAAACCATCTGTTTCCTTAGAACGCCGTGGGAAAGTGGTGGGCAACCTCCAGTTCAAAAATTAATTTTTCTCTCTCTTAACTTGATATTATTAATAACCTTACCCGTATTTACTACACTTGCTACTTTCATTTTATTCTTTTTTTTCTAAATCTAAGATATATTTCAATCAAGTTTTGCGTGTCTGGACTTGCATAAGTAAGAAGCCGGATCGTAAGGAGCCGGAACGGAACTACCATTTAATCATTTTGTATTGTCTTACACCCCTTCAAGGGGGTGGACTAGACCTATGACCGTGCATCAACTGAGGAGATGACTCCCAAGTCAGCGGTTGCATAACCCGCCCGCGCCTCCCCCGTCGCCATGAGCGGGCCTTGAGACCAACCGTTGCGGACCTGTGCCCTTCCGCCCTGCCTCCGGTGACCCGATGCTCACTTTTATCCCTAGGGTCTTCAGGTCTTTCCCTCCTTAATTCCAACACTTTCTTCGAGGGCGTACCGGGAAGCCGGCTTAGGGGCGCGGACACCGAGTCCCGCTTGCGACTGGACTGATGGCTCCGCTTATCCTCGGCGGGACTGCCGGACGACTGCAACTCAGTTGCTTTGGTTAGGTCGTACAATCTCATCATAATAACGTTTTTTTTTTTTTCTAGTAACTTTTCCTCTTTTCTATTAATAAACTTAGTTTTCAGCTATATCCAGTGGCGGAGATAAGACGTGATACTGTAAATAAATAACTAACACCATGTACGCACTCGCATACTGCCTGCTAACAATGTATGCCCGGACATTGGAGGTCTAGAGTCATTTTAATAAAAAAATAGCTTCTTTATAAATAAAAAATTAGAGTCCTGACGTGTACGGTGAAGGAGGAAACCATCTGTTTCCTTAGACCGCCGTGGGAAAGTGGTGGGCAACCTCCAGTTCAAAAATTAGATTGTGAAATAATTATAAAAATTACTTAGAATTTGTGGTACAAAATGAGAGACGAATTATGTATGATTGAGAATAATATATAATATTGTAGATCCATTTATGATATGCGCAAAACTTGTCAAAAATGGAAACTCTAGTGAAAAATTTAATGGCTTTAAAAATGGTTTGATGAAGAACATTGTAGAGGATGAGAAAGGGGGAAGAATATCTTTTTGTCAAAGGCTACGGAGCTTTGAAATTTCTATGAAACTCGGACGAAGCCAGATAGTAAAGCTAGCGGTTTATGAACTTTATTAAACATTGAACTGAAAAATTATTAATATACAAAATTTCACGCCATTCTTTATCATTATTATTATTGGAATTGTATAGATATTTATTTTTTAAATTTAACAAAGTTTTTTTTTATTTATGTTGTTATTTAAAATAATGAATCTATTATCAACAAATAAAAAATATTATCTTACAGCCCAATCATGGATATGTTCCCCCACCCACTCTTCATTAATCCCTAGCAACGCCTCCGGGAAGGAACGGTCCAGGAAGGAACGGTCGTTCCGAAACGGGTCGGCTTTAAACAAATATACAATTGCTTCAAACAAAGTAACATTGTTTCATTTATCTATAACGGATAACCACAAAGTTATAGCTAATTCAAAAGTATGAAAGTTAGTTGCCTAGAAGTTAGGTTTATGCCCTTGAAATGGTAAAAAAGGCGGTGTTCAAATCAGTCATGTTATTAGGTATGTGGGTTCCATTTATCTATATTATTGTTTGAAGCTTGAAGCTATGGCTATACTCAAAGCTTCAAGGTGACCTAATGATGCCATTTAATTTTAACAAAACTAAATGAGAGCTGAGCATTTATTGTATTAACCAAAGGCATCATTGATTGGTAGATTTTTCTTACGAAATTATGGCGTGTTATTAAAAACAACATACACTCAAAATAACCTACTTTGATGATTTTAATCACGGATCTAAATAAAAAGCTATTACGATTAAAGCATGTGCAACACGCAGCGTCAAAATCGCGAGCACTTATCTATCGAACCACCAGCGCTTATGTGTTGTACCGACATTCTTCGTTGTAAAATATTTCTTCCTTTGGTCAGTTGAATTAAGGAGCTGCCGCGAAATATCGTTTCTTTGAACTGGACCTGTCAACTTGACAGCGGTCATCCGTGCCTTTACGCAGCTCCATAATTAAAATAAACCCCTTTCCTGTTTACGGCGGAGAGAGGGTCGCATAACTTTTCGCATATCGCGTGAGCTTGAGCGTTGAGCTTTGAGCGCATCATCTGCTTAGGTGTGACAGGTCTGTATGGCATTGTATGGCGAGTGATATTGTACGTGCGATTATCTTTTATGTATATGTGTGACATCTACTTAAAGCTTTATTTATAAGAATGTGTTTGTTTGAATAATTATTTGTATATTTAATAAAAATAATGTAGTGATTTGTGGTTATTCATTAGATTAGCGATATTAACTGAGGACATTGATGGTTTTGTGTGAATAAATTAGTCGAAATTAATTATTTCTCACTTATCACCAAGAAACTGTAGTAGGTAGGTACCCACTGCATTTCCATGTAAGGAAATTCCAAATACTTTATTTATTGGGATGTACATACATTTTTTTTCACTGCTTTGACACGACTTCGGTCAAAAACAATTTACTTAAACTGTGTGAGGCACTTTCTGTTAAAAATATAGTTTTCCCCCCTTTTAATTGATGGCAGGTTGATCCAATGTGGCATAACCACAATTTGATAATGGCCTTGCACGCCGAAAAAGTTGTCTCAATAATAAAAAAAAACTGTAATACTTGCAGAGGAAACACGGTCACCGAGAAATTTTAATAATAGGATTTATATCAAACTGTTGTTGTCACTGTCACTGTTACACCCCCGAATGCTGAGCGAAAGGGACAATTGCACCTCAGGCTGATAATACCTGAATTAAATCGACAAAATCATGGTTTTAAATTCCCCAATTTTATCTTCCAAAACTGAATTAATTTAGAAAAATTTATCAACCGTATTATTTATTTTTTTAACTATAGCTCCACACTGGAGGCCTTGAAAAAATCAATTTCCCTCTGGACCTATGTCAGCTGTGTGGAAGGTGTTTTCAGGGAAAAGAATGAGAGGAAGTTCTGAGAAGGAAAAAGGTATGAGGGGTCGGTAGAAATCTGGGGTCGATGTGTTCTGAAATGACGGACGTATGGATCCATTCCTCCCATCGCTGTGCAAGGCGATGAGTCAAGATAGTCCGGCTGGAGAAATCAAAAGGTCTCCCGCAACCAGTCTCATCCGATCCGGCTCTCCACGCAGTAGGTAGGCAAACGCATCCGCCGCGAAGACCTAAACAAACCCAAGAACCCGGGCACCCCTGCTAAGTCGAGCGGTAAGGCTCTTTGACTCGCAATCGGAAGGTCGCGGGATCGAATCCCGGCACGGAAAATAAATTTTATTTGATTAATTTGTGTTATTTCACAAGTTATTCATTTAAAATAATATGTAGTAAATTTGCGGCACGTTCAAGAGCGGAAGATACTTCTTACGCCCTGGTTTAATACCACCATTCAGAATTAGTACGTTGCTTGAAACGGCTGTAGCCGTGTTTGGTGACCAGATCTGAATAGCGAGGAACTTTCCCACGTTCCTCTTCCTATCTCCTTCCCCTCCCCACTACCTTCAGTAACTCATAACATACCCCAATCGGAGATGTCATAGTCTCACTGGCTCCAGGCGGGAGTATTCGGAGGGTATTCATATATATATACATATATATATATATATATTTGACGACCTCCGTAGTACAGTGGGTAAGACTCTTGACTCACAATCCGGAGGTCGCGGGTTCGAACCCGGCATGTGCAAATAAATTTTATTTGATTAATTTGTGTTATTTCACAATCAATTAATTTAAAATAATATATAGTATATTTGCGGCATGTTCCAGAGTGGAAGATACTATCAGTATCGCCCTGGTGTAAGACCACCATTCAGAATTGAAACGTTGCTTGAAAATGGCCTTAGCCGTGTTTAGTGACCAGATCTGAATAGCCAGGTACTTCCCAACCTTCCTCTTCCCCACCTCCTTCCCCTCCCCACTATCTTCAGCCTCACAACATACCCCAATTGGGGTTGCCATAGTCGCACTGGCTCCAGACGGGAGCAGTTGAGATTCTTGTGCGGTATTTATTCACTGTAAAAAAAAAAAATACATATTTTTTTATTTTTTTTTGTATATCCTGCTAAGCCGTGAACCACTTGGGATGACCTAAGACAGGGGTGTTGATTGTCCAACAAATAGTTCCCGGGTGGCGGAACTCATACACGCCTCTCAAGTTGAAATGTTATAAGAAAATATTCTTTGTCTGTGCGTTTTGCTTTTTTTAATAACATTGTCCAGTTTTTATACTGAACGTTCAAACTAGGCAATTATAACGATTTTTGAGGATCTAAATCCTATAAGAAGTAACTTACCAAAAAAGCAAAACGTACCGACACGCTAGTAGTCGATATCTATATAATACTAGCTTTTTCCCGCGGCTTCGCTTGCATGGAGTAAGGGGGGTCCCACTGCGCCTCCTCCAACTCCCCCCCCCCCCCTCTCACCACCATCCCTCCCCTCCTCCCCTCCGCCTTCCCCCCTCCCCTCCTCACCCATCTCTCCCTCCCTTCGCTTTCCATATATTCAATCCCAGTACATTCAGTTAGGCGCCATTCACGGCCCGCGTGTCACCTTTTACAATTTTTATTCAAATTTCCATTTTTCAAGTATATTAAATTTGGTACCTTACATAGGTACCTATTTAAAATATCTAATATTCTTGATTCGATTCAAACTATTACGGGAGTATAATAATAATAATAAAAATCGCCTCAAGAGCGCTGTACAAATTAGCATGGATTTTAAATTAGAATTTACTTAACTTAGAGGCTCGATAACAACTCGTCTTGCAGCTATCAAGCGCATGGATTATTGGAATTCTAGCCCCCCCGATAAATTAAATAAAATATCTTTTTATACACGTATTTCAATTTACTTAATTATGTAGGGGGCAAGAAAACCACTCGTCTTGCAGCTATCAAGCGCATGGATTGTTTGAATTCTAGCCCCCCCAACAAATCAAATAAAATATCTTTTTATATGTAAGTATTTTAATTTACTTAACTGTGTAAGGAGGCTAGATAACAACTTAAGGACTTTCAAAAATAGAATACTGATTTAACAATGTCATTCTCAAACACGCGAACTATCAAACGTGCGATAGTCGATAGGATTTCTGAAATTATCCAATTTTCTGCGCAATTTTCTTAATTTTTCTCTTCGTAAGAACCATCCTCGTACTTAAGGAATTTAGGAATATTCTAAAAAAAGAAATAGCGAAATTGGTTCAGCTGCTCTCGAGATTTGCGCTTAGCAACACATTTAGCGATTCATGTTTATATATATTTTTATTTTTTTTACAGTGAATACCGCACAAGAATCTCAACTGCTCCCGTCTGGAGCCAGTGAGACTATGGCATCCCCAATTGGGGTATGTTGTGAGGCTTAAGGTAGTGGGGAGGGGAAGGAGGTGGGGAAGAGGAAGGTTGGGAAGTACCTGGCTATTCAGATCTGGTCACTAAACACGGCTAAAGCCATTTTCAAGCAACGTTTCAATTCTGAATGGTGGTCTTACACCAGGGCGATACTGATAGTATCTTCCACTCTGGAACATGCCGCAAATATACTATATATTATTTTAAATGAATTAATTGTGAAATAACACAAATTAATCAAATAAAATTTATTTGCGCATGCCGGGTTCGAACCCGCGACCTCCGGATTGTGAGTCAAGAGTCTTACCCACTGGAATACGAAGGTCGTCATATAAGATTTAAAAATATTTGCACTAAAATCCAGAGAGGAATTGGGGAATACGTTTGTATGGGCAACACGCCGCCCGATTTCCTCTTAATTATTAAATTATTATTACATTATTAAATTTGATTGAAGGTGAAGGTGAATAATTAGATAGAAATAATGCTTGCCCTTCGTTTAATAAATAAAAAAGCAAAAACAATGCAGCCGGTTAATAAGAGGTCACCTTGAAAAGTTTGCGGATAAAGATATAATCGATGCATATTTTCATTAAAATGTTCTATTGATTCTTCCATAATTTATGCAACTGGTGAACTAGTCTAGCAATAATTATATTGTTTTGCTGAACAAAACACACGCTAAACCGGGTCAAGTTTATTAGCAGTACTGGATTATACAAATCAATAACAAACTAGGTTCAAATCATGCTCACATTCCGACACGACATGTCCTAGAAAGGGAAGACAGTAATGAGGGGTTTTCCATGGGTAAAATATTATTGTTCATGGATTTTCTCGAATTATTCCTAAGCTCTGCTTCTGAATGATTTTAGACTAGTAATTCTGTGAACAGCAGACCTCGCTACCAAAAAAAGTATGTTTGTAATATTCTCTTATTTAATAGGTTCTTAAATCAAAACCAAAATTTCCGCTGAAACCATAAGATTTTTACCAGGTCAGTAGGTACATAAATTCCCACCTACGTAATTTTAAACAAAAATATTTAATATAACATTTTTTATTTTAAACTAGTGAGTTCCCGGCAGGAGTTTTTTTTGCATTAACTCCACACAGGAGGCCCTGAAGATAATAATTTCCCTCAGGACCTATGTCATCTGAGATGCTCTGTGGAGGGTCTTTTTGAGGAGAGGACGGAATAAACATTATTCTTGAAGAGACCCATGTTTTAAGAAAGAAGAAACCCAAAGGCCGGGAGATCGTTCCACTGCCGAGCTGTTGAAAACAAGAACGAGTTTAAGAAGCGACCCGTTCTCATGTGACAAATGTCAAGCGTGTACATATTTTGGGCACGCGTTTGGTGTGTTTCCCTGTAGCATTCCCACCCGAATCTAAAGATTGCAATTCGTTTGTTAAATTAAGAGAATCTATCAGACGGACTGCCCGTTGTCGAGGGTATTTTTCAGGTATTTTGGGGCTCCAGACCAGAGATGGCTACCAAATTCAATCGTGGGGCGCACTTGTGATTTGTACAGGGTTAGCAGTTGTGTATATACTTTTTTTTTAATAATAATATATCTTTATTCAATGAAATTGGCAACATTACAACTAAAAAAGTACATGTTCAATGTAGATTACAAATAGATTACATCAGTACAAAAAAATTAACAAGTAGAAAGTAATGTAAGATCGGTTACACAGAAGTAGCATAATTATACAATATTTTTAGTTGTGCATAGCCTGCCTCACTAGGTGAACCTGTATTGAGGCAGAATTTTTTGTAAATTGTTTCTCAAAATTTTATCTATGTTTTTTTATAAATGTATAATGTAGGTTTCTTTATAGCAAAAACTTTATTTTAGATTACATTATTGTTTGTATATACACAATACAAAAACTGATTATAAAAATATAAAAAAAGATTATTACTACAATAACAACTGTCAATGGGGCAGCGCGTGAGGTATTGGGTGAGAGCATCAGTATAGGCTCGATCATTAAAATATAACCAAATTTTAACATATTTTTTAAAATCTTTCTGTGTTTGACTCAGATTGATGTTTTCTGGGAGAATGTTAAATATTTTCGTGGCAAAGTTTTTAAAGCTACGTTGACCAAAGGTGGAAGAGAGCGCTGGAACTTGCAATATGTCTTAGTTGGAATTACGTGTAAATCTTAAGTTTATTTTTTTTTTCGTAAAGTACATGTTTGTTTTTAAAGAGATGATTGAGGATAGTTTTTACATAGATCTGTCGAATATCAAATACTCTCATTATTTCGAATATTAGGTCACTGTTGGCAGTTAGAGGAAGTTTGAGAATAATTTTCATAATTGTTTTCTGCGCCTTTTCGACAAGATCTAGAGCTGATGAAATGCCCCCTCCCCATGAAATGATACCGTACTCAATGATAAATTGGGTGATTGCAAAATAAATCGATTTTAGGAGTTTTAAATTAAGAAAGTTCCTTATGGATCTGAAGAAGTGTATTGTTTTTCTAATTTTATTTGCAATGATCTGGGTGTGTAGGTTCCATTTGAGGTATGGGTCAATGGTGAGGCCGACGTACTTCTGGTATACTTCCCAGTATAGAGCGCACTGTGAAGTGCGCTCTATACTGGGGCACTCACTACATTAATTGGAATTCGTACAGCTATGTATTTTTATGGAGTAATCATCATTAGGTTGGCCTGTAGTATTGATGCTTGAAGTAACATATTTTGTTTTCTTCGTGCTAAGGTTAAGCGTGTTGATATCTAACCATTTTTTTATGAAATTAATATTTTTTTCAGCTTTTTTAAATATGCTGGCTATAATATACTATCTGCAGTATCTGCGGGCCCTGTACAGTACGCCCAGTTTTTGAGAGGCTAACTTATCTCTGGCTTCGATGGAGCCCGCATACCTGAGCTGGTCACTTAGAGTTACAGCAAGCATATCAATGGAGGGCCTGTTCGGAAGATTGCTTCCGTTGAAGGTGCGTTAATAAAGATACTGTTTCTCCCTGCGTATCATTTCCCATTTGTCCCCGTTCCTCTTCCGCCTCCTCTTCCTTTCCGATTAGCTTCGCTTCTTAATGCCTCGATGACACACGGCGAGTTACAAGCTACTATCTACTAAGTTTTAAAAGCGGGTAAATCGGCGAGTGAGATTGTCATGATGACACACAAAACTGTCCACTCGCTCCGGAGCGTAGGAAACTGAGGTCGCTTTTAGCGCCAGTAACAAGAATAACGACGCCTGCGTGAACTAAATTCTTCAGATTTTTGACAGTCGAAATCAGCTGTTTATCGGAAGCCATGTTGGAAGCGTAAATAAACCAATCACGAGCAAGCGGAGCAAGCGTGACGACCTTTCAACTTTTTTTCGTAGATTGTCAACAATCTGCTAGTTGCTGCTAGTTAGCAAGTGACACGATGACACTGGACGAGTTTACTAACAGATAGTGAATTTCCCAGATAGTAGCTTGTAAACTAGCCCTGTGTCATCGACGCTTTAGACAGTTTTTTTTATTGGCGCCAACAGCGTCGTCCATTAATGGAGTTACCTGCATTTACTCTTCTTTCAATATCTCTATCAGCCTTCCCATCTCTCGTAAACAATACTTTCCAAGTACACAAACTCATCCACCTGCTCCAAGTATTATCATTCACAACTATGTTGCACATTGTTTTCATACCCTCTCTTTCAAAAGTTAAGAAATTGAAAACCAATTACTCTTCGATGGTTTGATCATGTTAATAAATTGATTATCAAGTATTATTTCTATATCAAAATGAGTCATTTCCCACTAACGAGAAAGGTTTTTTTTTCATTGAAGAAGCAGATAACACTAATAATGTAAACGAAAATATTACAGAGAAAAAGACACATAAAAATAGAACAAGATAACTGGGATTCGAATCCGAGATTCTCCGAGACGCTATCTAGGTAACACACAGTTCATAGAACGATTGTTTTGAATGAAAAAGGTAGTTGTCTATAATATGGAAAAATTTGTTGCAAATGCTACTGTTGATTCTTAAAAAATTTAAATATGATATTGACCATTATGACGGTTTGATGGAAGGTGGCAGTGGCATAATTGGTAAAGGCGCCCGTCTCGGTTAGACGAGTGGTTTTGGATTCTATTTACGTTTACATTATTGTTGTTATCTTATTCTTCAATGATATATTACATTGATTGGAATAACATTCAAAAGTTATAAAAAAAGAGTTGTTCTTATAAAAAAAAAAACAGAGTGTGTAATTCACAAGCGGTAGAAGTGAGACTAGAAATATGACGCTAGATGTCGCTCTCTTTTTTTTGCCTGTTTATTTTAAAGTGGTTTGAAGATTGGATATTGATTTCACAAACTATTTTTTTTTTGTATTTCGTAGGATAGAACTTCCGTTTTCTTGATGTCTGTCTCTCTGGCCGCTGAGACTTTTCAGGTGCCTTGCCCACTGCGCTATCGAAGGCCCGCGCCAAATTGCGAATTTACCGCATTATATTAGAACCGAGTATTTTTGTAGAACTGAGTTGTGACGGATATCCGTTTCATCCGAATTTTAAATCACTAGCGGCGCTAAAGAAGTTTCACTTCAAAATAATTCATTGGTTTCGAATTTTTCCCCTCACTCCTTTAATTGCAGGTGGGATGATTGTAAGCGCATCATCATTAGAAACTATAAACATAGGAAATGAAGTCATTAAAAGGGAAAAAATCGTCCAGCGTAAATAGAGACCTACTGTTATATTACCACTTCTCAGATATCATTAGGCGGCTACAAGTATTTTCACTTCTGTCATCCATTGTTTAGTAAAGTGATGACATGACAAGCAGTATAATGGCTAATACGTTGTACTGGGCAAACCATAATGGACATGTTGGCCGTGTAAACAGTTGGCAAGACTGGTAACCGTGTTTTATGTAGATTTCTATGGGTGTTTCACTTTTTACACGACAACGCTCTATCTCTAGTTAATGCCTACCTACCTGTGCACGTGTTACTGCTTTTTAAGGAGAAGTTATTTTCAAAGGGGAATAGAGAGACAATACGGAAGTTCTTGGAACAGCCATATAGAAGGACGTGGAAAGGGTGAGGTATGGGATAAGTTTAAATTTAAGATTTTTTTTTAAATCTACGTAAAAACCTTACATTAAACATTACATAAAATTTTTTAAAAAAAATTAAAAATTATTTTTAATTAAAAGTAGGTAAATATACAGAATTAAAATATGTTACAAAAACATTCATTAACCATTTTTTTAAAACCATTTTTTTATTTTACATTTTAACTCCATACAGGAGGCCCTAAGGAAAATAATTTTCCTCAGAGCCTATGTCATCTGAAATGCAGTGTGGAGGGTCTTTTTGAGGAGAGGAAGGAGGAAACACTGAGACCGGCAAATCGTTCCACAACTGTGCTGTAGAACACAAGAACGAGTCACCGTTCTCTTGTGACAAATGTCAACCGTGTACATTTGTTGGGCATGCGTTTGGCGTGTTTCCCGAGTATGCACTGGTGCTGAAGGGATCAATGATGCTAGTTCCTCGGAGCATCTCCCATTGAAATACTGGTAGATCAAGGATAACATTCCAATCCGACGCCTGTGCTTTAATGATTGCAATTCGTCTGTTAAGATGGGAGAATCAATCAAATGGACCGCCCGATTCTTCACAGTTTCGAGGGTATTTTTCAGGTATTTTCAAATTCAAGCGTAGGGCGCACTTGTGATTTGTACAGGGTTCGCAATTGTTTACTATTAAAGTATTTGCAACCCTGTACTTGTTTTGAGAGGCCAACTTTACTCTGGCTTCGATGGAGCCCCCTTATCTGAGCTGGTCACTTTGAATTACACCAAGCATATCAATGGAGGTCCTGTTCGGAAATTTTTTTATTTTTTTTTACTGTAATACCGCACAAGAATCTCAACTGCTCCCGTCTGGAGCCAGTAAGACTATAGCATCCCCAATTGGGGTATGTTGTGAGGCTGAGGGTAGTGGGGAGGGGAAGGAGGTGGGGAAGAGGAAGGTTGGGTAGTACCTGGCTATTCAGATTTGGTCGCCAAACACGGCTAAAGCCATTTTCAAGCAACGTTTCAATTCTGAATGGTGGTCTTACACCAGGGCGATACTGATAGTATCTTCCACTCTGGAACATGCCGCAAATATACTATATATTATTTTAAATGAATTAATTGTGAAATAACACAAATTAATCAAATAAAATTTATTTGCGCATGCCGGGTTCGAACCCGCGACCTCCGGATTGTGAGTCAAGAGTCTTACCCACTGGACTACGGAGGTCGTATAATTGCTTCAGTTGGTAGGGAAATAATCTAATAATGAAATAATGCCGGGGAGTTAGTCTATTTACTAATCATAAGTATTTAGAAATATTAAAGTTATAAAATACTGCCTTTAATTAGTAGATATAGTTAAAAATTGATTACAGTTTACAGAGTATTACAAAATACTGCACAATAAGTACTAATAATAATAATAAATCACCAGAAGATATCTGAAAATCCTCGATAAAACCAATCAATCTGTTGCATTTTGGTAAAAATGTAACTTATAATAATAATAATAATAATATATCTTTATTGAACAAAAAAAAATGAAGATTTATAACCACAAAAACAAAAAGTACATCATAAGTACAGTAAAAGTACAGTTTAAAAATTTATATATTATATTTTTATATTTTATTTATTATTTAAATTAGTATCCTGTGACAGAAAAATAATAATGAAGTTTTTTTTTTAATTTTATTAAAATTAAATTTAAAAAAGTTAAATAAATACTTGCGGAACTTGGTAATATTATAACTAAATTTAATTTTACATAAAAATTTATAAAATTAAATGGAGTTCTACCAATTAAACACAAAACAATTAATAATAACGAAGTTGTTTATTGTACTGGATTTGGATAATTTTATGAGAGAAGGAAGTGAATAATCTGTAAGAGCATTATTAATTTTGCATTATAAACAAATAGTTGCATTTTGCGGTCGTCGACCTGTGCACAAAATTCCACGATAAAGAAAATGTTCATATTAAAAAATCTCACATTAATGACCTTTAAGTATTCTTCTATAGATCCACTTCCACATCTCGAATGCCTCAAGTCGTCTAATTAGTTCTTCAGTAAGCGTCCGTGCTTCCATTCCATAAAATAATATCGAAAACACGTGGACCTGACCATGGATCTGATGGACAAGGTTGCGAATGAAGTTGTTATGGTTCGGATAAATAAAGAAAAAGAAGTGATTAAAACTGTAAAAATCCGAAAACTTCAATATGTTGGACTTGTGATGAAACATCCAGAGAAGTATAAGGTCTTGCATCTCACAATGCAGGGAAAGATTGCCGGAAGACGGGGCCCTGGAAGAAGGAGAACCTCATGGCTGAAAAACCTGAGACAGTTGTTTGGCCAGTCTACCGTAGAGTTGTTCCGGGCCGCAGTAAACAAAGTCCGCATAGCCAACATGATAGCCAACGTCCGTTGAACGGACAGGGCACAAGAAGAAGAAGAATGACCCGTAGTCAAAATTAAACAATTCGAGAAGAGGGGAAATGAGGGCGTTGGTAATAAAAAAAGCAATTTGATTTTCGTTGTAAATACTCATGTTCTTTTCGAGTCCAATTTCCATGGTGGACAAGGCTCCTCCATTCCTCGCGGTCCATAGCTGCAGTGATACATCCACACTCCAGGGCATTGGTGACCTTCCTCTGTTTCGTCTGCCTTCCACTTTGTCAGTGACTATGATTTTCTCCAAGTTCGAGTCCACAGTTTGGCGAGCAACGTGTCCAAAGTATGAGATACGTTGTAGGCAGATAGTTGAAAGCCTATTGTAGATTCCTAGCTCTTCAAATACTCATGTAGAAGTATGTAATATAAATCTGAATAGATCGTCTGTAATTGACTTCACCACAGTTTTAAGTCGAAACAGCTGTCACGCTTGATAATAACTACACGACAGAACTTGTTCGTAAATAAACTTTTTATTGTTATTAAATAAATAAAATAATAACATTAAGAAGCGAAACTTTACTAAAACAATCTCAACCAATGAAAAACCAAGTAGCCTTGAAAAGTGAGGTCATAATCAAAGCGGCCAATGAGCACAGACCTAGCGTCATTTTCGTTTTATATCTCAACCAAAAGGAGCCTTGATAGGAGTTTGATGCTTCGCAGATTCTGTAATGCGTCATTCTTCACAACGGGGCCATCGAAGTTTCACTTCAAAAAAATTAAATTAAAATGGACTTCTAAAAATTAAACTTGATAACCATAAACAAAATTTAAAAACCAAAGTTTCATGTTATCATTATATTTTTCCTATTCCAGGAATCAAATATCATCGTTTCTAAGTGGCTTGATTATGTTCAATAATTTGACACTTCTTACAGGTCAGTATCATAACAACTCTAGTCAGCAGACATTCAAATTACATAAAGTAAATTCATAATATAATATCTGAAAACAATAACAAACTACAAGAGTAATTATTATTACGTATTGTATGTGTAAGTTAGCATTATTATTATTAGTGTGTGTATGTGTTAAGTCTTTTTATGTTGACTAAAGTAAAATGTCAACACTCATAATATGACTACGTAAACTGTGAATGTTCCACGGTACGCAAGTACTTTAAATATTTCTAAGTAATGAACAGTGAACACCTGCCCTTTTTACACCTTATTCCTTGACTGCAACAAATGCATTCCCACATTGCCGGCACTCTGAATGTGTATGAATAATTACCACAATTTGTGTTATTTCTGGCTAGCGCATTATTTGATGGTGTGTTTTAAAATAATAGTGCATCCAGTGGAATAATCGTTTTCTAAAATTGCGATTTTAAATCGTTTACACAATTATGTTGTGTTTTCTGAGATATTCCATAGTCTTGCCATCTATCCTGTTCATGGACACTGCAAGGCTTTCCGAATCGTTGACTCACATCAAGCGAAATGAGGAAAAGCATTATGGATAAATAAATAAAAATATTCAATTCACACGCGGTAGAAGTGAAACCTTCAGAAAACTAAAGTAGAAAAGAGTGGGGAGACTACGATTCTACGAATCACTTTTTCATCAATATGAAGGATGATTTTTTTCCATATTTTTGTCGTCGAATTCCAGTGCACCTTTTCCTATACATTAGGTCATCTTATTAGTATTTGTGTTTTCTTCTTCGGAGTCGCTAGATGTCGCTTTCTTTTGTGTTTTCTTTGCCTGCTCATTTTGGAGTGGTTTGAAGATTGAATATTGATTTTACAAATTTTTTTTTTTTGGATTTCGTAAAATTCGATCCTTGGTCTTTCAGGCGCTTTATACCTTTCAAGGCTTTATAAAGACCCTTTACACAGCATATCCAAAGATGACATAGACCCTGAGGGAAATTATTTTCCTCAGGGCCTCTAGCGTGAAGCTAATGTAAAAAAAAAATACAACAATATCCTAAACCCGATTAATGTGGTCCAGAAGCTAATCGTCAAAGTAATTGTATTGTATTGTTGTATATAAATAAAATAAATTCTAAAGAAACCCTCCACGTATCCAATAGAATCGCTTTTCGTAGATTTTGGGGTGCCTCGAGTAGATGATATCTTCAATAAAAATTCAATAATCCAAATTTACAAAGATAATATCATTAAAAAAATTGAAACACACCTATCAAAAAGATGTCAATACAACATCTACATACCAAAATTTAATACCAAACTAATGCAAAACAATTATCCAATAATTGTCCAATATTTTGTAAAATGTCATGAGCAATATGTTTTAACTTTATTATTTCCAAATAAGTATTTGCAAATAGACTAGCTCCCCAGTTAGACCCGAGATTATTTCTCTACTCACTGGGTAATTAACACAGTTAATTAATGTCATAAATAAATTATTATTCAGCTTTTAATTAATTTTTTTTTACATGAGCTCCACACAGGAGGCCCTGAGGAAAATAATTACCCTCAGGTCCTATGTCACCACTTGGGGTGACCTATGGCAGAGGTGTTGGTTATCCAATAAAGGTTCCCGGGGCGGCGGTACCCATTCCCGCCTCCCAAATTGAATTTATAGTAAAAAAGAAATAAAATGCTGTTACTTCACAATATAACCGAAATACCACAGGCGTCAGTATTAAATAGTGTTTTATTCTAAATTCCCCCAGCGATAATAGCAGGTAGAGGTAGCATATAGCAGGTAGGTTCCTAGCAGGTAGCAGGTACGGTACCTACCTGACTAATTAATTATATAACTCGCTGAATAGAGTTGACCTGTCCTCCACTCCGTTTCGGTTACATAATATTCAAATGAAACATTGTTTAAACCATCTGTAACCAGGGACATTTCCGTTGTTCACAATTAATGGTAAAATGCACTCCCGTTTCTACGGCACTAATGTGTGTTTTTTTCTTCCACACGCGAATAAACCGGTATATTTTTTTAACAAAAAACCATGCCGGAAATATTATTGCTGTCGGCAGAGTTTTACTCCCAAATCGAATAGACAATTTTTATAGCGTAACGAAGTTTTTTGCTGGCGTTCATTTTTTTTTTAACTCGGTGCTAATGGTTTAATTGAAAAAGCACATCCTGTTGTTTATATTTTATATCAATTAGATTTTTTGATAACCTTTTTTCAGATTTGCAGGCATTTAATAACTGCCCGAAAAGTACCTAAAAGAGACTGCATGGTAAAAAACAAGTCATTACATTATATAATATTTTATCATTTTTAGTTGCGGTCAGTTATATTTAGTACCTAGATACTAGCACAGACCGGTGATATTTCACCATATTATAATTATTATAAAATTTGTAATGCTAAGAGTATCTCTACATATTTTAAATTAAAGTCCTCCGCCGCGTCTGTCTGTCTGTTCGCGATAAACTCAAAAACTACTGAACGGATTTTCATGCGGTTTTCACCAATAGATAGGGTGATTCGTGAGAAAGATGTATATAATTTGTCAAGGTTTTGTGTAAATTGGTTGAAATATATAATATATAAAGGAGAATGTCCGTATGTGATGGACGAGCGAGCTGGCAAGTGGGAGAGGTGGATTTGATTTGTATACAAATCAACAGATAGCGGTGTGAGTTAATTTATCAAACGTTGGGTAACCATCCAGTAGATGGCGTTGTATTTCGTTAGCCACAGCAACGCATGGCCGGGTCAGCTAGTTGTTTATAAAATATTAGTCTCAGTATCATTGCCTTTTAAAATTAGTTATGTTATGTCAATTTTCTGTATTAGTGATGTTTTTCTTGACATATTATAGAGAGACGTCAGAAATCTACCTTTAAACGACTATCGTTAGTAAAATTGTCGTGCTTTACTAACGGTTAGGATTTGAGATCTTCACGGCCAATAGTATTATAGTGACTTATATTTGGGTTATTATACCGTGTTGCGCCACCTGCTTCTTTAGCCAATGTTTGGGAAACATTAAAATTGTTAATTCTTGAATAATTATCTGTCAAAAGTTTAAACAAAAGATGAATGTATACATTTACAATTAATTGTAAATACGAATGATTGATTAAAGCAAAACATATTTTAGAAAAATTGTTTGTTGGACGGTTTATCGCGGCTCTCATTTATTTAGGATCATCTAAAACTGATAAAGGAGGTTGTGACACAGAAGTGTAAAGAAAAATTTGCAAGACAGAAGACGTCATGAGTAAAATGCAAAAGATGTGTAGTGACAGAGGCATAACAAAGGCCACCGCGGTGAAATTCTTCCGGGCGTTAATTTTCCCCATATTTTCTATATGGTGTTGAAATATGGACACTTGAAGCTGGCGAAATAAAGCGGACAGATTCTCTTGAAATGTGGTACTGGAGAAAACAGGATTCCACGGATAGCCAGACATACAAATGTGTCCATTCTGGAAGAGCTAGGCATCCAGCATAGACTCTCAAGTATCTGCCTACAATGCATATTAAGATACTTTGGACACGTTGCTGACCAAACTGAGGGCTTGGAGAAACTCATTGTCACTGGTAAAGTGGAATTGTTAATTGTCCTTAGGGTCGTCGGGTATTTCCCCCCAATCTCCCATTTACTTTTCTTTGAGGCATCACCGAGGAACCGGCTAAGGGGCGCGGAAGCTGAGTGTGGTTCACGACTAGACCGAATGTCATGCGCATTCTTGCTGGAACTGCCAATCGATTGAAGAGGACTCCCAACCGTTTGCCATTCCCTTATTACTTATCGACTGTGTCCTCTTCCCAAACAGGTGCTTGTAGGATACGCTGGATACAATCACCCAGCGCTTGCCACCTCGTGGACTTTCACCAACCTGTCTTATTGTCTTGCCTATATTTTATCATACTAACACCTATTGTATCTGTATTTCCCGCTAAGCACTAGCATACTGCTTACTAACAACGTATGCAAGGACATTGGAGGTCTAGTTTCGTTATCAAATGTAGAGTCGTTTTCACCAAAAAAATTAGATTCCTTGCAAGA
Organism: Limnephilus rhombicus; assembly: GCA_929108145.2. Lineage (NCBI taxonomy): Eukaryota > Metazoa > Arthropoda > Insecta > Trichoptera > Limnephilidae > Limnephilus > Limnephilus rhombicus. Next base: position 48,018,898 of record OV815283.1, read on the forward strand.
GCCTTGAAGGGGTAACCATCTGTTACCTATACCAGGGCGGGTAAGTGGTGGGTCCTCCAATAAAATGGTAAAGTGGAAATCAGAAGAAGCAGAGGAAGGTCACCAATGCACAAAAGTGACCACTGATCACTGACATCCGTAGGTGTCCGCTTGTCCACCATAAACATTGGAGTAGTGGTAACGATCTCAGCAATAAGAAACCTTACACTTGTGTCACAAGCTATAAAATATAAAAGGTCTATTGGTTTGGCCTATGTCAGCATATCGCTCGAAATATATCCCCATGTACGGCGAGCGATATGCCGAAAGGCAAATGATCTTTTATCTGTTATATTTGAGTGTGAAGACCCCATTAACTAACTAACTAACTAACCATCACGCCGTTTCCCGCAGGGGTAGGCAGAGAGGACGGACCGCCAAACAACTCGGTCTTGGCACACACCCTTTGCCTCACTCACATTCATACATCGTCTCATACATTCTCTTCTATTATTCTGACTTCTGACATGACCCGACTCAAGTATCTGATTCACTTGATCGTGCCATGTCTTCCTCGGGCGTCCCCGACTTCTTCTACCATTCACATTAGCGTCGTATATTCTTCTTACACCACTTCCTTCGTTCATTCGCTCTACATGCCCAAACCATCTGAGGGTCCCTTTCTTAATCTTACTCATTATGCTTACATCAGCCTTACATTCTTTGCGGATATCCACATTTTTTACACGTTCATACATTGTTTTACCACACATACGTCTCAGGGATCTCATTTCAATAGCATTCAGTTTACTTTCATCCTTCCTCTTCTAGTTCCATGCCTCACTGCCATACATCAGGGTAGGTACCAGGACTCCATTGTGGACTGCTAGCTTCGCTTTTTTTGACAGTTTTTTTATTAGCGCCAACGGCATTCAGTCCACCATTAATGGAGTTACCGGCATTCACCCTTCTTTCAATATCTCTTTCAGCCTTCCCATCTCTCGTGAACATACTACCCAGATACCATTAAGGAGAAGATTTAGCTTGTCTGAATTCACACAATTAGTTTCAGTTTTGTAAATTTAGATGCAGTTTTGAGTTCATTACGCAGGATTATTTCACACCACGTACAACTTCACAAACAACCGAAATTATTTTTCTGTGAAGTTGTGCGTGATTTAATGACCAGTTTTCGCAAAATATTTTGCTCACAGCTGATTCTGTAAAATACTTTTAGGGGCTTGTAATTTTTAAAAACATGCTTAGAAAAAAAGAGATCTTTAGAATGAAAAAATTCATATTTTCACCAAAGAGCCAGTAGAAAGAGCCGTTAGCTAGATTAGTCTGCGTTTAGAATAGGGGGCTCTGTCATTTTTGTCAAAATTTTGTTAAACTCACGGTCTTTCTTACTACAAGATTCAAAATGAGCATAGAATATATATTATTATATCAAGTTAAGTTTGATCAGTGCCTTCGTTTACCCGCCTCCCGCGCAAGCCTTATAATCTCACCCTATGTACTCGTATGTAAAGTAGGTGGATAAAAGATTGAACACTGTATCAAAAATTTGGCAAAGTTCCATAGCGCGCTTGTTTTTGTGACGAAAATCGTAAATCAACTGCTTTGCTCCTAGCCAGTCCCTTAAATTAATTGAGTGCGCTCATCAATCTTGCTTGAATCATTACTAAATCCTTGTTAAGCCACCCGTGACCCCCTCCCCCCTTGGCTCCCATGATCGGGACCAATTTAACGATTACACTTAGTACTGAGTCATCTTCCTTCGCAACATGCTCTATACTCCAAACATTCTACTAAACTAGAAGAACACTGGCTTTTATGCCCCGGATCACCTTCACTGATTATTCGGCTTTACATTTTATAAGATATCTGCTCTGCTCTGTATGCTCCCGGCTTAATAAAATGCATACTAAGGAACGTAATTGACACTATGAATTACGGAAATTTGCACAGATTAACATTGACCGATTTAATTCAAACACAATTTCGAATAATAATAATAATTGGCTAATTTATATACCGCCGTTTTCGTGGAAAATCACCTCAAGGGCGCTGAATATACCCTTCCCCCTCAAAGGCGCTCTAAATTGGGGAATATTTTCAAAAAGTATTTAAAAATAGACTCACTCAATGCATAACATCCTTACAGATAATAATAATAATGATTTTTGGATGATTTATAAAGCGCCGTTTTTGTGAAAAATCACCTCAGTGGCCCTGTACAAACTTATAATATATTTCTAAGATCTATAAAACTACAAGCTAGACAAACAATTAAAAACCTAGCTGACCCGGCGAACTTCGTACCGTATCAGAATCAACAACTGTTGTTTTAACTTATTAGCTGAATTAAATGCAGATTTGTTATTAAGTAAAAAATTACACAATGAAGCAATTATTGATGCGCAACTGTCCATGTTTTGTTTTTGTCAGTATCAGAGATGGCGTTGTGTATAGATCTATATTTTTTGTATTTTTTTTACTTTTCCACTTGCTTGCGGGAAATGCGTTTCATACGTGCGATAAAGATTTATTATAATTAATTATTTTTTTATTTGGAGTGGTGCAGACATACGTTCACCGTTTGTCTCATTTTCGACTGTTGATATTTAGTGTGTAAGAAAGAGAGGCAACATTGCATGTTTAAGAACAACTTAATGTTTTTGAATTTTTGGAATTCACTCATTATTCAATGTTAAATTTATCACAATATTGTTGCAGCTCTTTCAAAAGATGAGAATTAGTTCCATACAAAATGTATGAGGAAAATTATTTTTCTTCATAATTTTTTTTTCTTGAATTTTTCCGATGTTTTAATAGCTATTCTGCTATTCGTATCAGAGACAGATCCAACAAATCAAAGATCATAAAAATCGGTCGAGCCGGTCTTGAGTTATAAATGGCGTAACTCGACTTTGTTTTATATAAAGAAATCTCGCGCACGATGTTTGTTCGAGATAAACTCCGACACTACTTAACCGATTTTGATTAAATTTAACTTACTGTGTGTAATTTGGTCAAACGTAAAACATAGGATAGTTTTTATCTCGATCATTGACCTCAATATTTATTATTGCGAATTAAATATTCATTATATGATTGTTATAGGACAACGATTTGTAATTATTTGTAAGTTCCATAAGTTTCTAAAAGATGGCGGTGTGAGGTAATTTATCGACATAACCCTTGGTTATCCAGGTTGGGTAACCATCCAGTAGATGGCGTTGTGTTTCGTTAGCCACAGCGTGCCTGGTGTTTTTCAGTAACTTTGAAAATCTTGCCTAAATTCAAAAATACTGTAATACTACATTTTTCGTTCCTTAAAAATAATATTTTTTTCAAAGGTTTTTAAAATAGCACCGTTGTGATTTCAAACTCGATGAAACGAAAAATAGCGACACTAAAAAGATCTATAGGATTAAGCCTGCGAGAGAATGAGATGGTATAATATTCGGTCTCCTCTTTGTGCGGTGCTTCATTGCCTCCCCACTCTTGTCTACTTTAGTTTTCTGCGTGTTTCACATCTACCGCATGTGAATTGCACTCTGGCGTGTTGTAATTGCACAGTTGCTGTGGTGTTCAAATACGATTATTATTAATTTCTCAACGTATTAATGTTCTAGTTCTAGTAAGTTCATAAATGTAAACGATCTTTTATTTAATCTGTTAACACCGACGGTTTCTTCGTCAGTATGTACGTTTATCTAGGATATTTTATCTAGGATATATTATATAGGATATATTATCTAGGATATATTATCTAGGATTAGCGTTTATCCTGATGAAGAAACCATTGATTTCGAAGCATCTCGATTATTTTGGTTAGTGTAAACAAAGCGATTTATTTCCGACTAACTGGCACCCGGCATGCGTTGCTATGCCATTCAATAAAGAAATTGTTTCTCCCTGCGTGTGCTTTCCCATTCACTCACTATTCAATATTATACTTAACACAATATTGCTGCAGCAGAAGTCGTTCCATACAAAATGTACGTGGAAAAGAATTTTCTTCATAAGTTTTTTTCGTATATTTTTCCGTTGTTTTAATAGCTATTCTGCTATTCGGGACGGAGACAAATCCAACAAATCAAAGATCCTAAAAATCGGTTCAGCCGTTCTTGAGTTATAAATGGTGTAACTAACCCGACTTTGATTTATATATTAAGATAACTTAAAATGGCGCCACAAAGTGAATTTGCTATTAGTGAATAACATTTTTATGTTTCCACTTATCATTTAAAAAGATCTGTAGAAATTGCTCTAACCTCTAACATTGGGTAACTGCAAACGATTTATTATAGTAGTTATTTTTTTTCAGTTTCAGTGCCGGCAACCCGGGCGTTTATTTATTTTTCATTTATTTACAAAGTTTTATTTTACCCACCTCACTAGACATAGTCTGTTCCGAGGTAGGTAAATAACATTTTATATTTATTAAAAAGGATATGAATCAGAGTAGACATAATATTATAAAAAGATAAATAGTAGTATAAAAAGATAAAAAAATTATGTGATATTAAAAATGATAAAAAATAATAATGATAAAAAAGAAGTATAAAAAGATAAAAAACAATGTGAAATTATATGCCTATATGCACTTTGCCTATTCCTATGCCTACTATGCTTATATGATAAAGAAATATATATGAAAGATAAAAAATAAAATCTATGAAGATATATACCTATAAGTACATACATGAACATTCATACATGTACATTTTCTTTTCCATATATCTATACATGTATATATATATATATACAAACACACATTTATTATATTTAGTTATAAGTTTTAGTTATAAGTATTAGTTATAAGAACATAAATCAAGTACTCTTAGAAATCTGAACTTATTTACGACAAAACCAGATGGTTTTAAACAATGCCCAGCATTGTTTAATGCTGCACACTTCTGGCTATGTCTAATGTAAGTACCTAATTAATGAAAAATGGACAAAGAATCGTCTGAATGTTAATTTTTATGTGTTTGTATACAAGGTTATGTTAATACACAAACTAAATATGATCAAAAAGTACGCATCAAGAATTAAATCAGAGAATAAAAGTGATATAATAATAATTTTATGTTAAAAGCGTTCCTCTCACAGTTAGTACAGTGATTTAACAACATAGCAACAAGGAATTTCAAAAGCGTAGAAGTAAAGTGTATTTTATAACATCTGGATTATTAACTCGATTCTAAGAATTGATTGCGCCTGACCTTCAACAGATGCTGTACCTACTCTATACCTCACGGTAGGTTAATATTATTCAAGCAATAAGAGAATATTCATGCTTTTTTGTTCCTGAATGCCAAACACTAGTCCCACTGCCCGGGGCTAGTTGGGCTACGACACCCCCAACAACCTGCCAGGTAAGTTTTTTATTTAGTAACTATATAATATTTTTTACATTTTTATATGAAACATGTTAGTTAGATGTATACATAAAATATATTCGTAGTCCTCCTCACTAGGAGATCCTGTGCTGAGGGGGACTATGCTTTGGATAAGTTTTTCAGCGACTTCTATGGTTTAACTTCATTGATTGGATAAGGTTTTCCAGAAACTTCTATGATGTTTTAAGAATACTAGTAAGTTCATTTTCCGATAGATTCTTCAGCCAACATTTAATGTCCTTAATGTAGCTTTTTTTAAAAAATTTGTTTGATACTAAGAGGGAGTTTGTTATATAACTTTACTGCTAAAAATGCAGAGCTTCTTTGACCACATGAAGAGTAACACTTTGGTATATTAAGTATGTCTGTTTGTTTGGCTCTGGTTTTATGAGCGTGTGAGGTGTCTGCCTCTGAATCATTTTTGTGGTGATGTACTAGAATGTTTTTGGCATAGATTTTCTGTATGCTTGGAACATCAAACTGTTTAAAAATTTCTGTTGTTGACGTCCTTATGGGGACCTTTAGAATGGTCCTTATAATGCAATTCTGAGTTATCTTAAGTTCTTTTAAGTATTATTTATTATTATGTGATATGGCTCATACGTGCCTGAAAACGTCACGACAAGTTACCACACCGCAGAATAGATATTCTAACACAGCAAAGCAAATAATACGGATATAAATTCATATAGATACATATTATTGGTCGATGAGGTGGAAGGTACAATCTGCTTTTTGTATAAGTTGTTATAAAACAGTATTTACCTTTTTTATATTAGCTCCACACAGAAGGCCCTGAGGATAATAATTTCGCTCAGAGCCTGTGCATCTTAGGGAATGCTGTGTGGAGGGTTTTTTTTAAGGAAAGGAAGGAGAGGAAGTTCTGTGTAGGAAATGGGTATGAGGGGTGGGTAGGAATCTGGGGGAGAGTGATTCCAGGGCTGGAGAGGATAAAAGACCTCCCTCAACCGGTCTCTCTCGTTCCTGCCCACCACACGACAGGTGGCCCCAGACGCATCGGCTGCCTCGACTGAAAAAACCTCACCACATGATCCCCGGCACCCCAGCTAAACCACCAAACGTAGCGATCCATTTGGGTTCACCTACGACAGAGGTGTTGGTTATCCAATAAATGGTTGTTAATAATAAAATGGAGCCTTTGTACGGATTTCTTGTGGTGATTTTTAGTAGAGATGAAACGGATAGTTGTCTGGCCGGATACCGGATACCGAATATCCGGCGAGTTGCTAGGCCGGATGGCCGGATATCCAGCGGCCGGATATTCAGTGAAAAAAAGATCGCTTATTTGGCAATAATTCGACATTAACAGTGAAAATAATAAGTTTGCTGTTTGTTTGTTGTGCCGGCTTAAAATTTCACGTGGTGGTGAAGGGAAAAAGGCAGGTACGTGTTATTTTTTTTTTACAGTTAAATTAATGAGTTATTATTAGTTGAATAAAATATGAGTTAATATGGCTTTTTGTAACTTTTTCGACTTTAAATAAAAGCCGTCATAATTATAAGCCGTTTTATTGATATTTACCTCCAAAGATTAATGTATTGCATTTTATTATAGGAAATTGTCGTAGTTTTTGAATATCCGGTATCCGGCCGGATAGTAAATTTAGGCCGGATAGGCCGGATACCGGATAGTAACCGGATATCCGTTTCATCAGTAATTTTTAGTGATTTTTCTCCAAAACGGCACGTACAAATCATCCAAATATTATTATTTTTAGAAATACACGTTATGACTAATAGGATCTACGTAAATACGAGTACGTTTCGACTTTGGCAAAAATAAGAAGGAGAGTGGAAGAGGATAGGTCTGGAAACGTATGGCTTTTCGTATATGGTCCCAATAATATCTTGTTGGTGTGTCTCAACATTACATATCTTGTCTGGAAAATAATCACAATATGCCATTTAATTCTGGATAGAAGGATCATTTCAGATCCATCAATTATTTCAGTTGGTACTTGGTACCAATATTACAATTGTGTGGTGCCAATCTGATGAAGCTGTAAATGCTTTTAGTGATGCAGGTGTTGTGATGTCACCACTATCTTCGTTCTGTCATAAAATAGCTTCGTGTTGCCTTTAAATGTCCAAATATTTATTTACACAATATCTGGTTTTGAGTTTCGTAGAAAATTATAATTATAAAACTGTTAAATTACTAAACATATAATCGAATACCTTCTCTGTTTCTGATAGATTTGTTCTTTGACTGGCTTTAATAATGAAGCCCACGCCTGTTTTAAACATAACTTTACACAAAATTATCTCTCACTGTCTTTGAAAGGTATGCCTAAATTGTGTAAAGCACAAATAGTGGACACAGAAACTCTGAAAATGTAAACAAAACAAAAATGTAAATTGTGCTCGGTCTATCCTAATCCTAATATGCGTAAAAACACGAATGTGTGTTGCCTGCGTGTGTTCAGAGTTAAACAAAAACTATTAACAATATTAGCAATAACCAAAAGCGCAAAAAGATTATTATCGATCTCCAGGATCCAGGATTCCCGGCGAATATCGGCAGAACTTAGACTGGAGTTTGGACGCGGACCGCAGGACGCAGACGACATCGAAGTGAACGTGTCCGTTAGTGGAATGATAAATGGTTTTGGGTCAAGCAAGCCATTACGTGAAATGATTTAATATTTTTCCCGGTCGTTTCCCAATTTACATAATCTTGATAATTTTACGCTACAATAAAAACGAAATTTTAATCCGACAAACGTAAACAGTTATCAACAGTCCGATCGAAACATAGTACCGAAGTAATATGTTTGTTTTGTATTACAAACGTATTATACCAACAATTGTATTATTCTCGTTTTATATATCTGGAACATCGTTTCGAAGTTCACCCGTGCGTGTGTAATTAATTCAAAAAACCAACGCCGTAAACATATTCAAATCTTTTGTAAATTTAAATGTTGAATTAGTGTTTTTATTGGTGGTGGTAAATCTAAGGTTTTTATTAGAGTTGTATGCGTCCGAGTGGTTCGTGTAAACCTAAAGCCTCTTTCCTCTTCCGCCGCAGGTTGGTTATAAACGATCATTATTATTCGTCGAAAGAGACTCGGACAACGACTTGGACTGATAAACCGAGACTCAGAGTGTAATTTCGGGCCGCGGGCTAAATGATTGTCCGACTACTATGCAGATTTGCGTTTAGTTTTTTTAGGTTTTAACTTTAACTCTTCACGTGACCGTGGCCTCACAACGATTGCCTGCCGAGCAGCTGAATATTACTTCGATAAAATCATTCATATCAAAGATTAATAATTTGTTACAAAAATTAACGTAGCATGGCAGTGGAAAATTAGTTGTCAACCACCACGTCATTGTATTACTTTACTTAGCAACTTAATGCTAATTCTGGTGTTGATAAACAGTATTGAGGCGTTCCCCAAGGATTCGAATAAGAACCTCGGTTATCGATGAATGCATTCAAAACAAATGTTTTTTTACAAATAACACCTTTGTTGTGTTATTTGATGTCAATACGCAATAGAATAATAACACGTTTCTCCACAGCATTGTTCTTAGCTCTTGTAGATAATGCTGTGTTATTTTTTAACACGTCTGAATTTATAGATAGAAACTTATTATCTGTCTTTTTAGCATGTGTTGCACGTTTATACAAACGAAGCTTATCGCGTATTCTTCTTTGTGCCTCTTGAGATAAGGGTATTAATATTATTATAGTATTTATCTCTGGCCATGACATCACCGCTAGCCTCATGTTGGAACCTGGTAGACTTACTAGCGTCGCAACACACAAATACTGTCTTACAGTTGTTAATAATGTCTAACCACACTTCACCAGCAGTCAAACAACACTATCTAGTAAAAAAGATACAATAATATTTACAAAGAAAGATATTATAATGTTATTTTAAGCTTCACCTGTAGTTATGCAGATTTTCTGTGTTATTCTTAAGTACCCAATTGTATGTCGTAGCGAAAACCCTCCTTATTAAATTACAGAGTTGGTACCCATATTTTAAAATATGTAACTAGAATCAACAACAAAATAACATTAAAAAAAATCGAATCAAACATTTTATGAATAGTCATTACGTAAAAAATGATATGGATAATTTAAGGATTTATAATATAAGCAATTGCAAATAAAATATGTCAATACAAATAAAATTAATCTAAAATAATAATAATGAAGACGTCATTTACAAATAATTTACCTAAAACATGATTCAACACTTGAGATTACAAATTTGATCCACTTTGTACTAAAGGTCCAAGTAAATGTTTCATTATAATAACTAGTAATAAGTACTTCTTTCAACCATTCGAACTAGTGCCACATCCTCTTTTAACAACTTGATCTTTGCAGATTCACATCAGCTGTTACTATAATTACTAATGAGAGTAATTAGTCACATCAATAATAATAATAAAAAAACTGTATTTGTACAAAAATTATAAATTATACATAACTACGTATGGATATTCTTTCTAAAAAATTCAAATTATGGCAATATTCAATAAGTTTTTAACACTCTCAAAGAAAATTTTAAACCATCTCAAAACAAAATATTATGTCATGTTTTTTTTTTTTTTTTTTTTTTTTTTTTTATTTAAGTTTATTTTTGTTTGTTTTGTTTAGCTACCTACCAACTAGTAGCCAAGCTCTCATTAGTTCCGTAGTTATAAAGTGGTTCTAAATTATTAAACAACCCAAAAGGTTTATCGATAAATATTTTACAATAAAACTTTATTTGTGAATACGTTTACTTTATTAATATCCACTACATTTGAGTTTACAAAGCAGCAGTTCCCTTTTTCGTTGCGTTAGGCACAAACTATTTCTAATGTAAAAATTTTTTAGTAGGTACTACTCGGTGTAATGGATGCTTGTGACAATGAGAGAAGCAATCCCCATAACATTTCGTGTTAATACCTACTTGTGGCACGTATCTGTGTGGGTACCTGTTACCCACATCCTTTAGAGAAATTTATCCTGAAATTACTATTCCGCTTAGAGTTTCGAGGTCATCATGAGCTTAATAAAATTATGTCCAATTATGAGCTTACATTAAAAATCTCTCTCAGGAAATAATGTAAAAAAATATTGTTCCATATTTTCCACGAACTGAGCGTAGCGAAGTCCAGTTTTGACTCGGCCTGTAAATTTATTTGTGTGTTCCGTGTCCAGTCAATCCAGACATTATGGTAGTCATATTTGATAATACCTTTTTATTCCGCCAGAGCGCACGAGCGTTGTGATTGTTGCGAGCTGTTAAGTCAGAGTAACCAAAATTACGTGAAGTCTACTATTATCAGAATTACTACCAACTATTGTTGAAATCTAAATACAAACTTAATTTTTAAAATCCAGACCGAACAAAATAGATTTTTTTATAAAATAGGTTACTAAGAGAAAATTTCGTTTTAAATGTTGAACCCTAGCCAACTTGCGTGGGAAAAATTCACTGTATTCCTTGTGTGCAGCATGCATTTATTGAATCGAATTTGCTGGAGCTATGTTTTGTGATCAGATGTGAATTGACAAATTATTCGGCTGCCCTTTCTTACACTTCGCTTCCCCTTCTTCAATTTCTCATCATACTACACTACTCTCTATCTAGGGGATTCCAGATTTCATAGTTCCCCGCGCCACAGTTTGACGGCCAGCGGATCTTGCAGCGACTGTGAGACTGGCTGGAGCCGCAGTTGTCGGCCATGTGGCCAACAACTAATAACACTTTGAGATTTCGCTATTAAATCATCATTATTTCAGTTCACTTAAGATAACTGATAACCAGTTCAATTCAGACGAACAAAAAATTACTATATTTCGAACAACATTGTACGGAGGTCACCGCGTTACAATAATCATAATACTCGTATTAAATGCCGCACAATATTGCGTTAATATTTATTACGTACTTTGTATGTAGTACTATTGCGTTTCGTGTTTAAAACTGCCTGCTTGTGTAAGTGCGAGCGTTCAGTTGGTTTGAAACGAGTTCATATATTTAACTTTAAAGGTCCTCCCAATGATGGGTGATGCAAGATGAAGTCATCGCAAATTGCAACTCCGATAATAATGATCCACCACTGAAGAGGTACTATTCAAAAGAAAGGTTTTGTGGGAGTGTCTTGTGTGTCTAAAGTAAGTTCATTTATTTATTTATTTTAACTCCGCACAGAAAAAGGGTATGAGTGGCAGATGGCAGGGGGTTAGTGCGTCCAGGATTGACTTGCGAATCCATCTCCTACTGTGGTGTAGGGCGTTGCACTGGGTGGGGAGGGTCTGGAGAGATTAATGGATCTCCCTCAACCGACCTCTCCCGATCCGGCCCGTCTCGCTGCTGGTGGGCAGATCAGCCACCAAGACCTGGACAAACCTCTCACCATCAACCCGGGCAGTCCTGGTAGATCACCAAAAGTAGCGACCGCTTGAAGAAAACTACTATGTTAGAGGTTTTGGTTATCCAATGATTGGTTGTGCATATTGAACAATATTGGTTTAAATTGATCGAACACTTTCAAATTTAGCAAAAGAGTTTAGGCCCGAATATGGTCTCAATTGATTTCACTGTCTATTTTTTTCCTCTTGACTGCATTTTTGGTGCGCTAGCCGCACGTCTCTCCACTACGAGTCGATAGGTCTTGTAAATTGGCGACGTCAATTTTGTTACTTGCGATTATCTCTTCAGTGCTTCTAACAATGTTACGCCTTGTGACTGCGCTCTTTACCAATATAACTGCAGATTTGTTTTTTTACATGAAGAACAACAATATTAATTGGATCATTACCTACTACTACTATAGCACATTTTTTTGTAAGAATTCACCTTGAGTACGATTAACAACAACTACTACTCTTACTACAAACGGTTTCTGTTGAGCGGTTTTTAGGGATCATACCATGTCACCCACAATATGAAATAGAGTAAAAGAGGATGACGAACGTGAGGAAATTCCTTGTTTTTTTTTATTTGATTTTATGAAAATTGCTAAAGAAATACCACGCCACGATTCGATTCTGATTGGTGGTATTCGGCTTGTGCCTTCTTTGATTGTAAACAACTCTTATTCTGAATAGTGGTCTTCGACCTATGTCTTCTTTGATTGTAAGCAACTCTGATTCTGAATAGTGGTCTTCGACCTATGTCTTCTTTGATTGTAAGCAACTCTGATTCTGAATAGTGGTCTTCGACCTATGTCTTCTTTGATTGTAAGCAACTCTTATTCTGAATAGTGGTCTTCGACCTATGTCTTCTTTGATTGTAAGCAACTCTGATTCTGAATAGTGGTCTTCGACCTATGTCTTCTTTGATTGTAAGCAACTCTGATTCTGAATCGTGGTCTTCGACCTATGTCTTCTTTGATTGTAAGCAACTCTGATTCTGAATAGTGGTCTTCGAACTATGTCTTCTTTGATTGTAAGCAAATCTGATTTTGAATAGTAGTCTTCGAACTATGTCTTCTTTGATTGCAAGCAACGATTCGATTGTAATTGGTGGTTTTCGACCTGTGTCTTCTTTGATTATAAATTATAAGCAATAACTCGTTTCTGCCACATTGGAGGTCTCAAACCTGTATTCTTTGATTGTAATGTTAAAATGCTGCGTTCTGCTGAATTCTCCAAATTGGCGTCGATAATTCCGCGTTTCGTAGACACCTTTTCCACCCTGTCAGTATTTTTAAACTTCGTCCCTTAAGGCGCCGTACACCCGCTTAAAAGAAGATGATGGAGAGGTATGTAAATCCGATTGTTAGAGAGAGCACTCTAATGTTAAAATCGATAATACTTAACGAAAATGTTTAATAAAACACAACTCGTTTAAATAGAGCAAAAATCTCGCGGGGGTTGTCTAAAATAGCATTTAAAGAAACACTATGAATTTTCTCATACCTTTTACTTGTAAAATAACTGAAGCAGATGTGTTTATAATAATTTTCGGAGCATACTTTGCGACTTTTTTCTATCGAGAGAATTTCATATAAATTACGTCTCGGCGCGGGGAATGCATAGATTTCATCTTCAAGAATTTCATTTTTTTAAGAGCTTCAAAACTTAAAGTGTAAGGTACAAATGTAATAAATCGGTAGAAATGGGGTATGATGGATATTATTATTTTATGGAAACGTCTTCTAACTCACCCACCACAGGTAATAAGGTCATAATTGTATAATTGCAAAAATTGTGAAATTGTAGGTATTAGATTATTACATTATTTGAGATCATTGAAATAACTTACTGGTGTTAAAAAAATGTAGACAAATTGTTGCAAAAACTTCAAATATCAACCCTCTAACAAAAAAATGCCTTACAAATTTTGCACAACTGATAAACAGCCACTCATACATTAAAGGTTGTTTAACTTAAAACACGTTTAATAGTTTTTTTTTTTTTACATTAACTCCACACAGGAGGCCCTAAGGAAAATAATTTCCCTCAGGGCCTATGTCATCTGGGATGCTGTGTGGAGGGTCTTTTTGAGGAGAGGAAGGAATGAACATTGGTCTTGAAGAGACCCATGTTGTAGGAAGGAGGAAACACAGAGGCCGGCAAATCATTCCACAGCCGAGCTGTTGAACACAAGAACGAGTCGAAGAAACGACCCGTTCTCATGTGACAAATGTCAACCGTGTACAAATGTTGGGCACGCGTTTGGCGTGTTTCCCGACTATGCACCGGTGCCGAAGGGATCAATGATGCTAGTTCCTCGGAGCATCTCCCACCCAACGCCTGTGCTCTAAAGATTGCAATCCGTCTGTTAAGATGGGAGAATCTATCAAACGGACCGCCCGTTTCAATAGTAAGGCCCATTATGTATAAAGGGTGAAATAGCATTTTCATTTTACCCAAGGATTATCACCACCGTTTCCCGCGCATGTTTGGAGTAAAAAAATATACATTATGATGTATCATTTTGCTGTCCGATAATATTTTTTTCAATTAAATCAAAAAATATATTTTTCCGTCTTGTGCCGCAACTGAGTAACTAGGTTCAGCCAGCACGGGTCACGTGATGCACACTCCGTCCCATTCTAGCAGCACGGTAACACTGTAAGATCACTGGTGACATGTGAAAACAAAATTTTTTGTTTTGAATTGAAAAGATATCATCGTACAGCAAAATGGAGACCCGGCAATTGATCCCCCGACAATTGAACCCCCGAAATGATATTTACTCTAAATTTTTTTTATGCATTATTTACCAATTTCAAACGTAACAGATATTCAGTTCGACTTCAAAAATACTCTTAATAATAAGTTGGAATGAATATCAAAGGAATTAATACAATTAATAGTGTCGATTTTTTTGTACAGTACTGTAAATAGAGAAGCAGATTTTTCCTTGATACATTTGAATAGAAATATGTTTAATTATTTTGTTTTTCGGCGGTATATCCTCTCTGCACATCCCTATGGGGTCACTTATTTATATTTTGGGTAATTAGGTATAACGTATTTTCCCTAAAGCGACTGCACATTGTGTATAAGTACGCCGGGGTACTAATTGTCGGCGGATCAACTGTCATGGAACCAGCAAAATATATTTGCATGTATGTTCAGGAATCGCTGGTTACAATCCTTCGGGTAAGTGCTGTTACACCTCTATATCAGGGGTGCTCAAACGCTCGATCGCAAGTGCTTTTTGGGTCGATCTCGAGAAAAAAGGTGATTAGCGCAATAAACACATTCAGAAGTAAATTGCAACTTATTAATTTAAAAGAAAGGATCTGAGCCATTTTCCATCTTTGAAAGCGAGGATTTCTCAGCTGAATTTTGATATTTATGAAATATTTTGGATGAATTCGAAAGACGTTTTTATGATTTCAGTAAATTGGCAAATATCCTATCTCTTATAAGTTAACCTTTTTCGTGTAAAACATTGAGGAATCTGCTAACTTGCTATAAATTTAACATGGGCTCATCTTCTGTAGAAAATAAGGTACCTAGTGCAGATTATGTCATAGATCTCAAAGCCACAGCATTTGATGCAAAATTCTGGTATATTATATTTGAAGATAAATATCTGAATTTAAGGCTAATCGCCCTTCAGTTGTCGCCAATGGGTCAACTTACTTCTGCTAGTCTGTATTTTCTGAAAAGAAGATAATTAAGTCAAAATATCGCAATCGACTAAATGACGAACATATGTCATCGTGCTTGCAATTGGCACTCGGTAATTACGTACCATCTTATGAAAAGTGTGCCGAGGAGTAAGTTTAGAAACTAGAACTCGTTTTTGGGGTATTACGCCGCGGCGTAATGTGCGCGGCGTAATGGCGCTCTGTGTTGCGCTACCTCCTTCAAAATTTTTCCAAATTTTCGGACAGTGGAGGTAATCCACCTCTAACCCGCCTTAGTATAAGTAACTGATGGTTACTCCTTCAAGGCTCTCGCAAGATTCTAATTTTTTTTCTTAAACGAAGCTACATTTATTTATTTTGAACGAATCTAGACCTCCAGTGTCCATGCATACGTTGTTAGTAAGCAGTATGCAAGTGCTTAACAGGAAAAACAAAATGCAAAAAATAGGTCAGTAAGACAAAGATAAATTAAACAGTAGCGAACCACTTAGGGACTGAAGGGTGACTTGAAGGTTTTTTTTTACATTAGCTTCACACAGGAGGCATCTTTGGGGATGGTATGCAGGGTGCAAAAAATAGGTCAGTAAGACAAAGATAAATTAAACAGGGCAAAAGAAAAACTCATTCATGAGGCTCCATGAGGCGGCATTGCATCTGTAAAAACCCGCAAGCACCTGCATAAAATAGAGAACATAAGTAATACAATAAATCTCAAATCAATTGGCAAGTACCAGCAAAAAATGTGAATGGCTTTCGGTCTGATCATAAACTACACTTAGCTTCCGTGTCCCTTAGCCAACCACTCAGTGAAGCCTCAAAGAATGTTAACTGAATATTTGGGGTAAAATACCCGAAGACTAAAAGAAAATTCAGCGTTAGGTAGTCAGAGGCAGGACAAAGGATGGTCAAGGTCGTCTGATCAAGCCTCAAGCCTGCACATGTCATTGGGGGAGGCGCAGATAGATTTGAGAAGGATCTGCAAAATTAGTAATGTAACTAAAGATGAAGCAGGGACGAGGTCATTTTCGGACAGCCTTACAGTGTCCATCATTAGGGCTGGCACATCTGCCCTGATGAGGTAGTGACACCCCAAAAGCAAATAACGAAAATACTTTTGGCCGTGAAAATCTAAACACGTTTTGTAAGAAAAAATAATTTTAAGCAATTTTTAATAAGTATAAGTAATGAGCAGACCTCCACCTATCTTGACTAAAAAAAATGCAAATTGCGGGAAATTAATTTATGCGTTCCTACTAATTCTATTTGGATTCATGGCGATGCAATTATGCAATGTCCCTATATATATACTTATACCTGCGCCACGATACACCCTGCCTACCATGACAATCCTGAATCACACATACTTGCAGCCTCTCAGGGTCGATCGATCGGAATTTAATAATATTGAGGTAGATCGTCAGCAGTTCAAGTTTGAGCACCCCTGCTCTATATTAATTTACTAATACAATAAATCACAGATCAAGAAAAATAGTAAAAAAAATATATAAATTTTTTTTGTCGAATTATCATTGCCTCATGCTGATTATTGAATGAATTCGCTCAATAGAGAACTCCAGTCCAATTTTTTTAATTTTTTTTAATGAATAAAGACCTTCAAACTTAAATAACTGCATTTTTATTTTTATTTTTATAGTTAGTTTTAATAGTTAAAATAATTGTCAAAGTTTTAATTTTTAAAGACTCCCGGAAACGCACCATATCTATGGTGGTCTTCACCCACCGATAGTTTTTTTTTTACTTTTTAAGTTGTCATTTTGAATCAGTGATGTTATGTCGAGGGAAATTTCCCTAGATCTAGGGGAGAAAAATATTTTTTAGGGATAAGGGAAATCAGGACAAAATCTAGGGAAATTTCGAACTCTGGCAATTTTTTTATTACATATGACAATATTACTGGTATTATTTATATATATACATACATATATATATATATATGGCGGAATAAAATGAATATAGGTGACTCAATGACTTTTGTGTGAGAAATTGAGGCGTTTTTTATTTAAGATTAACTGCTTTTAATATAGAAAAACATTGGTAAAATGTCCACATTTCACCGCTACTGTTATTGTATTTTAACAAAGTGCAATATAAAAATAATAAATCATCTTTTTCATTGCAAATACAAGTGACATCGTTCTTCAATTTTGTGTTCAGGCGTGATTTTGTACATTGTTTTATGTATAAAACATACAGAAACACTGGTATTTATAATACACTGATCATGACGATCGAACCAAAAACACGAAATGTTGAATTGCATACGTGTCAATTTTCAAATGTCAATACAACATTCAACACGGACGCTATTACCAGGTGACAGGTTAACAGTGACGTCATCGTTAACCATTTCAGTAATGCCAACTTGACGCTGTATTTTGAGGAGAGGTTTAAAAATGCACTTTTTAATTTTTTTTAAAAACTCTGCGTTTAATATTATGAAATAAAACGTATATATTCAGAATCAGCGTTTCTTGGTCTATATGAACATATTTTTTTAAAGCCATAATATTTTTCACTGGAGTTCCTTATTGTGCAAACCTGCGATATTTTTAATCAATCAAAACTCAAATGTAGTCATCTGATAAGAACGAATATTTTTCAAATTTGTATATCGATCCATGTTTCCTGTACACATTCTTATACTGTTACTTTACACAATTACGATACTTTGAGAAATAAATCGACGTCGGTTTTAGTAATTAGTTAGCTATGTTATCATTGATAAATGGTTTTAAAAATCTTACTTAACCCCTCAAACAAACAAAGGGAAATGCAGATACATAAAACCATCGAATCTATAAGTCGTCCGATCCATCGGAATTCATAAAATAATCTTGTAACTAATAAACCAAATTTAGCATAAACATTTCCGCCCATTCTATTATTACGATTTGGGTAAGACCATCTTAAGAACATCATAAATTAATTGAATCATGGTAATTATTAAATGTTTCTTCATATTTAAATGAGGACAACATCAAATTGTTGATTGAAACAGATAAGATTAGGTGTTAATTGGCTGACGTGTCAAATTTAGAATTGCGACACAAATTTATATAAATTTGTTGCACAATGAAATGCAACACCTTAATAGAGGTGTCCCTTGCCTTTCAGGAATTTAATTTTTCCATGTGTTTTCAATCGAGTCTAACTTATTTTCGACAAATAAATCAAAACAAACACGAAACAGAATAAGACAAAAAAATAAAAATGTGAAGTTCGAAAAAAACTCCATATCGATAAAAAAAAATATGTAGGTCCCAATGGCCGAGTCGGTGCGACCGGGTAAGATAAGAGATCCTGGATTCGATTCCCACCATTTGCGACAGTTACCTTTTAATTCTTCTGTATCTTTGTTTCATATTACTTATAATTTTTATTAGATAAAGTTGACGTTATTCAATGATAAAGTATTACTATTTTAATATTGTAATTAAAAACCCAGAGTTCGTATTTACTAAAGTTCATTTCAAAAGTCAGAATAATATATTTATGAATATGTAATAAACGATGTGCGAATGAGGCAAGGAGTATGTACCAAGACCGAGTTTTTTGGTGGTCCTATCACTGCGAGGAAACGGCGTGATGGTTAGTTTTTTTTTGCAAATCATTCCAAAACCGAGCTGTTGAACACAAGAACGAGTCGAAGAAGCGACCTATTCTCATGTGACAAATGTCAACCGTGTACAAATGTTAGGCACGCGTTGGCTAGGATACAGGGCGGTACTAGCGACAGAAACTAAAGCGGAACTCCGCTTGCGGTTGCTTCGTTCTTTCCCAAAATTCATGTCTCGGTTCGCGTCTCGATTAGCAAATGTATCCGCCATATAAGGTTTTTGCGTTTCACGAAACCAATATATTACTGTTTTCAGATAGAGTAGCACAAAAGGCAATGGAGCATAACTATTCTCACAAATTGTCTCACGTTTACAACTTCGTAGTCCAGTGGGTAAGACTCTTGACTCACAATCCGGAGGTCGCGGGTTCGAACCCGGCATGCGCAAATAAATTTTATTTGACTAATTTGTGTTATTTCACAATTAATTAATTTAAATAATATTATATAGTATATTTGCGGATGTTCCAGAGTGGAAGATACTATTAGTATCGCCCTGGTGTAAGACCACCATTCAGAATTGAAACGTTGCTTGAAAATGGCTTTAGCCGTGTTTGGTGACCAGATCTGAATAGCCAGGTACTTCCCAACCTTCCGCTTCCCCACCTCCTTCCCCTCCCCACTACCTTCAGCCTCACAACATACCCCAATTGGGGATGCCATAGTCTCACTGGCTCCAGACGGGAGCAGTTGAGATTCTTGTGCGGTATTCACTGTAAAAAAAATAAAATAAAAAATAAAATCTCTTTAACGTGTAGATTAAATACCTACTTTTTTCACATTATCGCCACACTGAAGGCCCCGAAGAAAATAAGTGCTAACTGGGCTTATGCCATATGCTGGAATGCTGTGTGGAAGGTATTTTTAAGGAAAAATTGACAGTTTAGGAAAAGAAAAAGGCATAAGGGATGAGATGAGCGGCCTGTGGGTCCAGGAATAACGAACGAATAAAGTATGAATCCATCCATCTAATGCTATGCAATCGGTGGACAAAAGCATACGTTGCCTAGATCTGGACAAACGTCACCCCATGATCCCAAATACCTTTGCTAAGTCACCAGAAGTAGTAGCGAACCACTTAGGGACTGAAGGGTGACTTGAAGGTTTTTTTACATTAGCTTAACACAGGAGGCATCTTTGGGGATGGTATGCAGGGTCTTTTTAGGAAAGGAAGAAGATGAAGTTCTGGGAAGGAAAAGTGTGTTAGGGGTGGGTAGGAATCTGGGGGTCAGTGTGTCCAGGAGTGACGGGTATATGAATCTATCATTTTCACTGCGGTGAAAGTCAATGTTCTTAGAGAGTACGGCTGGAGAATTCAAAGGGACCCCCTCAATCATTCTCTTCCGATCCGGCCTGCCATGCAGTTGGTGGGCAAACGCATCCGCCGCCAAGACCCGGGCAAACCTCACCCCATGAACCCGGGCACCCCCGCTAAGTCACCAAACGTAGTGAACCACTTGGAGTGACCTAATGCAGAGGTGTCTGTTATCCAATAAATGGTTCCAGAGGCGGCGGTACCCGTACCCGGCTCCCAAATTATGTTATCTAACGAATGGCTCCCGGGGCGGCGATTCACTAATTATCAAGCCTATCGTGGTAAGTGCCTGCATTACCAGAAGATGAATGGAGTTGGGAGAAGAAGGTGGGGAAGAAGTTTGGCTTTTCAGAAATGGTAACTAAACACGGCTAATGTCATTGAAGCAACCTTTAGATTCTGAATGGTGGCAACAGCTCAATAGGCAATGCTCTCTTGAGAACCCATTAATTAATGTGGATAAATAATTAAGATGATAAGTAAAAGTGTAATTTACAATTTAATTGCATTCCACTACAATCATTTGTACTTCAGTGGATTATATTTAAAGGTAAAAAATGACTTTTTTTACCTTTCTGGTAGGTTAAACGTATTATATCTATACGCCGTAACATTTAACATTAACAGTTATTTTTATTATCTACATACATATGTGCGGAAAATTTGTTAAAATTGATTGCATATTTTGTATATGATTCAAATGATGTCGAAATATTTGCTTTGAATAATAATATTTTAGATTTATTTTAGTTGGTATTTTGACAGTCATTCTAGATACGGATTAATATCACCTACATTATTTGTTCACGATTTCATTAAATAACAAGTATTTACATGTTTTATAGCATACGAAAATTGATAATAAATTCCAGAAGGTGTGCAACAGCAGCGTAATTTATACTTAATTAATATTTTTCGTTGGGAAAATATTCATTTGCGTAATCATTTTGACGTATTGAAAGTTTTCTTCGTTGATTAATTCCATTGAATTGACAATTAAATAATAAATACAAAAAATATGATATTATTTTTATAATTCTTTTAATGTAAGAGAAGCATTCTCGGGTTACAAATAACCTGAAAATATTTGCAAATTTCCACTGTTCCACGACAAATCAACAAAATGGCATTTCAATACCCCTTTAAGAATTTTCATCACTTTTAATGATTTTCACAGAAGTGATAAAATTGCACGTTGTTGAGTTGTCCGGTCACCCACTTTGGTATATAACACAAATTAAGGTGATGCATTACAAAGCAATGCGAAATCACGTGTTTTTGGTTAAAAATAAGATCACTATATATATCATAAAAGTTTTGATGCATTTTTTGCATATTCGCTTTTGAAATCGAAGTTTTTTTTTAGGTTCGGTTGTACCAAAAATTTTTAACAAATAATCAAATATTTTAAGTTAATTTTCACCTCTGTGAAATTCCTATTTGAGTTCTGTTATTATTTCAGTTTTATGAAGCAACTAGCTTTTTCCCGCAGCTTTGCTCGCATGGTATTAGGGGATTCCCACTCCGCCTCCTCCACCTTTCCTCTCCCCAGTCCACTCCCCCCATCAACCCCCCTCCCCCCCTCCACCCCTCCCCCAACCCCTCCATCCCCACCTCCCCCGACCCCTACCCCTCCCCCCTCCACTCACCCCCCCCCCATCACCTACCCCTCCCCCCTCCAATTCCCCCCCACCCTCCTCCACCCCTCCCCATTCCTTTTCTCCCCCCTCTCCCACCCCTAACCCCCACCACTCCATCCTCTTTCCCCTCTTACACCGCCCTCCCCACACCCTCGTCCCCCCAGCCCTCTCCCACCTCTCGCATTCCACACATTCATTCCCGATACATTCAGTTTTCAAACTGCTCACGTGCCACCTATTACATGTTTTATACAAATTTCATAATGGCAGAGCTCAACGGTAGTTTTACAAAATAACAAAGAAAAAAAAGAATTATCCCACTTCGTGCAGTCGTTTGGAAATTATGCGCATATATACATTTCGGCATTCATTTTTAGAGATCGAAATTAACTGCAACGCCAACACTCTTTTTAGGATGAATTGCCTAATTAAAAAAAAAGTCGTTACCAAGGAAACAATTTTGTTTGCTTTTCTTCCGACGTTTGCAATAACTCGATTTTGTTGGGGACAGAAAACGTATGATAAATAATTTCATAACGCCAGAGATTATTCGTAACGCCAGAGCTTACCAATATATATAGCCTATAGTACTCGCAAATAATGTAGCTTTCTATTAGTGAAAGAATTTTTAAAGTCCTTCAGTAGTTTTTGTGTGAAAGAGTAACAAACATACAAACTTTAACCTTTATAATATTAAATATGATGATTATAATATTAATATGGTATGATATGATATTATGATATGATATGTTATGATATGAATATGATATGATATGAAGCAATATATATGTATAAGTTTTTTTTTTATTATTTTGAATCAAACCATCCTTGGTATTTT
Source organism: Limnephilus rhombicus (assembly GCA_929108145.2). Taxonomy (NCBI): domain Eukaryota; kingdom Metazoa; phylum Arthropoda; class Insecta; order Trichoptera; family Limnephilidae; genus Limnephilus; species Limnephilus rhombicus. Next base: position 48,041,810 of record OV815283.1, read on the forward strand.
TATGAGTTCAGAAAAAATAAGGTATCCGGCCTAAGAAAACTGTTTTAAAATTCAAAATCTCCTATTATTGCATAATGTGGAAAATTAAACTCTTCGCAAAATGATCATATAACATTTAAATATTTACGTCCGACCTTTTTGAAAAAGACACTTTTTGGCAACGTTTTTTCGTAAATAAATCGAACTAGGCGGCTGGTAGGTAGGTATTATTGATTTTAACTTTATCACCATCTACATGAGGTGTGTTTTTGTTTGCGGCCTGATCCAGAATTTTACACAACTTGGTGCATTACGAAGGTATGATTACAAACATGCATTCTTTATATATTTTAAAAATAATATTATTAAAATCGATACCTACTTGCACATAATTATATTTATCAGTGATTACTGATTAAGTACTTATATTTCTAATTATTTATTCTCGAAAAGCAGACATTTTCCTGTCTATAATATAATATTCTATCAAAACGATCTGAGCAGTTTCATTATTGTGGAAAGTTAAAGCAACTAACTATTTCCAATATCTAGTGTAGATAAAAGTTTGTTTTTTTCTTGGCCCCGAGCTTTAAGTATCAAAAAGGCGAACAATATTGTGTGAAGTTGCCTTTATGAGACGCACTGTTTCATTTCATTGCCTCTGGGAAAATAATGAACGAGTGCCTTCCCATGGATGAGTTTAAAAACTTTCAGTTTATCGGAAAGTTGCCCCGTGTTACAGTTAAATACGGGAGGAGGTTGCGCTTGACAAGTAAATATCCAAAGGGAAATTAAAACTGTCTTCCATCAAAGGAGAAAGTTTTTCGTGGCGCTTTTTAGTTACAAAATAAAATAATAAATAAGAGAGTAAACACGAAGTTAAGTACCTATGTTACTTTCAAACCTTTATTACTCTTAATAATTATTTTTTAAGTAACTTCACTGTTTTATTCCAGAAACGTAGTTCATATTTGAAAACAACAAAAAAGATGTAAAGAAAACACTAATTTTGGTTGCTTGTGCGTCCTGCGTGTGTATCTGGTCCTGAATTTACTGTCCGGCCGGATACTACTAAAAAACTAAGACAATTTCCTATAATAAAATGCAATTCATTAATCTTTGTGAGGTAAATATCAATGACGGCTTTTATTTAAAGTCGAAAAAGTTACATAAAAGCCATAAGGCCTTCCAATAAACTAAAATTTTCTTCCGAGATATTCACTCTAATGATAAATACATAAATAGTAAATATCTAAACTAAAAACTTACAAAAACTTCGCAGAGCAGCGAAAACTTAAATTAACATGATTAACTAATCACAATCACCATTGTGGTGAACTAAAACATCGTACAGAATACAGAGATTATTAAAATGATTAAATACTGACATTGAAGCACCATAATATACCTCTTGTTCTTCTTCTTATCAAAGATAATATTTTCGCGATCACTCAATAATATCCGGCTAAGCGAAACCTGGTTGCCTGTTAAATATTAATTCCAATAAAAAGTGGTGTTTTTCAAAGTGTGTTTTTTCATTTAATATATAATTTCACACCCATAGACATCAGAATTCAATTAACAAGAACATAAAGATGAGGGGTAAAACCAAACTATGGGGGGCGAAGAGAGGAAAAAAGATTGTGATTCGTTAAAAAATCAATCTGTCAGTATATAGGCATCTCGCATTATAATATCACCATTTAGTTCTTAAAAGCAAAATCTGCTTTGAATGAATAGACCTTTTTAATAGACCACGTTAATAACATATTTGCTAAGGCCAAATGCTCACCCCGAAAAGATTCGCCCCAATTCACATAGCAATATTTTGTTGCCGTGTTTAGTTAAGACACTTTTACAAATGTTTCATAATTTACTTACCCCTGTAACCAGCGACGAGCACACTGGAGAACCGCCCACATTCGCTATGTCCATATATGTGGGTAAAATGTATAGCACAAGCTACCGTTTTTGGCGTGTTATTTCAAAAAATGTATGGATGTTACTTCCGCGCTGTTCAGGATAAGAATGATGACGTCACATATTTTAGATTCAAGCGAGGATCTCTCCCCTACCCATGGAGCGAGCTGGCTCCAAGGAGGAGCTCCAACTGGCTCCATGGGGAGGGGGAAATAATACGTTTTTATCACTTAGGGTAGGTCCAGATATATTCATATGTCCGTGGTCACACCACAAAGTGTTTGCTTCCTTAGATAAAAAAAAATTTATATCGGTTGAAAAGATTTGATAGATAACATTTTATGTGATATGTATATTAATTAATCAAATTGGAATGGGAATGTGAGAAATGTATGAAGGAAATAAGGTGTTTAGATAGTAGATGGGTATCATGATCGAATAGAATTTCAATTTTAATTTTCAAAATTGAAACTGATTTTTGAAGAATTTGTCACATCCCGTGATTTTTCTCGGGTCTGCGCTGGTTGATAAAACTTTGCGTGATTGTGATATTTGGTTTAAAATGGGGATGTTGTTCTTATATGTTTTTTTCCAAAGCCAATGCTTTATTACCACTAAACATATGATCAATGGAAGTATGATCTATGACGATTTAGAAGAAAACTGATCACGCTTATTTTCGTTATTTGTTTTTGGGGTGTTAATCCGTGTTGCGCTACCTCCTTCTTTAGCCAACATTTCTGACAATCTACCGGATCTATCCTGATGACGGACACTGCAACGCTGTCCGAAACGTTGGCTAAAGAAGAAGGTAGCGCAACACGGCGTAACACCCCAAAAACAAATAACGAAAATACTTTTGGCGGTGAAAATCTAAAAATATCGCAAATTTATCAAATTGATTTTCTGACACACCAATGAATTTGATTTTCTGACAGACCAATGCAATTGATTTTCTGACAGATCAATGAAATTAATTTTCTGACATATCAATGAAATAGATCTACTGACAGACTTATGAAATTTATTTTCTGACGTATCAATGAAATTGATTTTCTGACAGATAAATGAAATTGGTTTTCCCTGTCGGAAAACCAATGAAGTGGATTATCTGTTCTGAAGTAGTAACTTCAATTCAATTTAATCAGAAGTAAGGAAAACATTGCGTGTGTCGAGTGCACGCACGTCGGACATGCCTTCAATTCAATTCTATCGGTTTATCCTATCAGTAATTTGAACTTGAAAATATGAATCAGATAAACGAAAGACATAGAAAATTAAAAAGTTACGGTCACACCTGGGACTAGAACACAAAACCTTTAGTTTCATCGGGACTGGCGTCTCTACCATTGATATATAGATTGTATGCTTAATTCAGTCATTTTATTATTCTCATATTTTTTGGCTTCCATGCGACCGTAGCTTTTTCATTTTCTGTGTGTTTTTTAAGATTAATTCTACACAGGAGGCCCTGAGGAAGATAATTTCCCTCAGGGTTAAATTCACCTTTGGGGATGCTGTGTGGGGAGACTTATTTAGGAGAGGAACATAGGTCTTGAAGATACCCAGGAAAAACAGAGGCCGATAAATTGTTTCACAAAGGAGCTGCTGAACTTTTTTTATTTTTTTTTTATTGAAATAATAGATAATACATAATATAATCAACGAACAAGTCCTGCTAAGCCAATTGAATCGGCTTGTCAACAGGTGCTTATATTTTAGTTACATATTTATACATTTTTTAAATTTAAAATTTACATCTTATATCTACAGATTCAACATTTTTTCATACATATCAAAATCAATATAAATCTTTTTTTTCCGATAGCCAATTTTTCACCATATATTTAACCTTATTCGTAGAATTACATTGCTTTATAGTGTCAGGCTTTGATTATATAAATGTCTAGATATAGCGCTCGAGTGACGAAGCGCCAAAAAAAATATCTGCCAAAGGTTGGCAGATAAGCTCGGCCTGCCCGCTCAGTGGCGACACTATCGTTGTACGGTAAACACGTGTTGTGTGACATTCGAAAATGACGATTTGCGCTATATCAGTATGCAGGAATTACGTAGGACGATTGAAAACAACTAAAAATGTTACCTACCATCGGTTAATAACCTTTAAATAACCATTCAGTTAAAGAAACAATTCAGTTTTAATAGTGTAATTTGGTCTTGGGACAACGCCGTTTGACCCCATGTTTTGACGCCATGTTTACAGGGTTGCCTGTTCTTCAAATTAAATTTTCCCGATAATTATTTCGAAGAAAAAACCGATCAGATTTACGGTCTTCTGCATCAACTTAATTTGATAAGTTTGGCTGTGGAAAAATATTTGGCCTTAAGATATCACTATAAGACAAAATTGGATAATATTAACCGGGTTGTAAAATCTATACGAAAACTGTTTAAAAAATAAATTAAAAGGGAAGGTCATTAAGAATAAATAATAACTATCGATAGCTTTAGTTTTAAAAAGTTGCATTGCCTTTTTTAGTGTGACAAGATAGTTTTACCATTTTTAGGGGTTTACCTGGATGTGGGCCACCTTCTTTTTTTGATGATGATAAAAATTTAAATTTAGACACAACGATACCTGCCGGTCAGTTGGCAGCGTCTATGAATGTATCTTTCTTATTTTCTGTATTTCTTATTTATTTTTAAAAAATAAACAAACAAAATTAAATCTCTTTTAACAATGATTTTCTTTTCATTTATATCATTATATGTAGAAAACTATCTTACTTAAATGAATTCAAAATTAAACGAATTATAGATCCCGCTAAACTGAAACATATTTTTTACCCACTTTTATGGGAAATACTCGGGAGCTGGTATCACTCATCACGCCTACAGTGACGTTGAGCGCTTAACGTTAACAATATAAGATACCTATACTTGTGTGCGTGTCACGCACACAAGCGTTTCAAATCTGGCCTGTTCTTTTTTTCGGAGTTACAGCGCAACACTCTTTCTAGACATTTATATAATCAAAGGTGTCAGGTAATAAATTAAATATCTTCGGTATGATGTATTCAAACGTTCTCTGTCCGTACTTATTGTTAAATTTCGGAACTATTAACCCGTCGTTACGCGTGAATCTAGTATATTTAGTTCAAATTTCTCTTTATGCTGCGGGGTAAATATATGCTGAATTATAATTTTGTGCCAAAGTATTGCCTTAACAGGTAAAATTTTAGCACCCTGAAACAGCAACGGTTTATTTTGTCTCTGTTTGAAAGTATTAAGGACGACCAATAATTTTACAATTGCGTTTTGTACAACTTGCACTTGTTTCAGATTGGTTATCGTAGTATTTCCCCATATTGTTAATCCATATCTTATGATAGATTCTGCTAGTGACATATAAATTATTTTAAGTGTTTCAATTGATAGGAAAAAATTTAATGTATACATTCTGCCAATCAACTCAAGAACGAATCGCCAATGTCAAAAGTTGGGCCCACTTTTGGCGTGTTTCCCAACTATGTACCGGTGCTGAATGGATCAATGACGCTAGTTCCTTGGAGCATCTTCCATTAAAATACAGGTAGAACAAGGACACCATTCCCACCTGACTCCTGTGCTCTAAAGATTGAAAACCATTTGTTAAGATAAGAGAGTCTTTCAGACGGACTGCCCGTTTCTGCATACAGTCAAGGGTTTTTTCAGGTATTTTAGGGCTCCAGATCAGAGGGGCTTAGGGTTTAGGCTTAACTTTAGGGTTTACTAGGGATTCGGAGATGGAAATTCAACAGTGGGGCATACATGCGATTTGTACAGGGTGAGCACTGAGCAGTTGTGTACAATTAAAGTATCTGCGTCTTTATCTGTTTCATATTTTGATTGAGAGTTGTTGGTTTTATCATCTTCAATGATTAAATATTTCAATGAGTTTTATAAGCTTCAATATGTAGTATGTTATCCCTAACAAATTTTATACACATTCTTTAGGCTTGAAGCCCCGAAGAAATGCTTGTGTCTAATATTTTTTAATTAAAATCTCAAATGAAGTACCTAATGACAACTAAATACACATATACACATATATTATTATTTCCATAATTTTCAAAGACAACTTTTTTATAGAATACTTTTTTTAATTAGTTGGTATAATATTGTAGACACAAACGTAAAATTTTCCATTCACCCTAGCTGTTGAGCGATAAGATAGGTGACATTGGTAATTTTTAGATTAATGTACGTCATGATTGTTTTTGTTAATGATATTATCATTATATATAGGTATCTATAATCATTTTGTATCTGTCTATTAATAGAGAGAAAAAAAAACTTGCTCAATAATAGAATAATCTTTGTGGATTACACCATATAAAAAAGATACGGGTTATTCACCAGCTGAGAATACTTTTTTTAAATTTATCACAATTTACTGTTTTCCAGCTAATGAAGATAGATTGTTATTATTCAGTCCTCTACAACATAAAAAGTTAGAAAAAGCTGTGAAGAAGGGGTCTAGAAACAGTAAGGAGATGTGGCAAGAAGAAGTAAAACGGAGTAAGACGAAGATAAAAGACGGAAAAATACGAAGTAGACATAAGAAGTACGAAGTATCAACGCGTAACAAAAATCAAGTTGAAATAAGAAATAAATGGCTAAAAATGACGACCAGAACAATAGTTCAATATCTAAATTACCGATCTTTAGGATTTTTGAAAAAAATTGTTCATGTGACTGCATCCCGTCTGAATTAATTGTGAATCAATGTGGCTTCATGAAAAAAAGTGTGGTTGTCTCTTGTAGTTTACATTGAAAATATTATAAAATCAATTGATGATCAAATCCAAGTTCATGTAATCTTTACAGCTTTCTCGAGAGCGTTTGATAAAATTGCTCACAGTCTTCTTTTATCCAAATTACTAGCTGGAAGAGTTCACCGGGATTTTTATCGATGGTTAATTTCATATCTTCATGAGTTCTCTCAAGGAGAAACAATATATGGCTTCATCTCTGAGATTGAAAAAAAACCTTCATGTGTGCTTCAAGGATCTCTTCTGGGACCGTTATTGTTTATGATGATATGAAAATATTCCTTCCTATTAAATTCCATAAATTACAATAAGATCTGCTTAAACTTAATGACTTTTGTACCGTCTCAAAAGGAACACCTTTCAATCTTTTGATTTCACCACTAGAAACAAATTTAAATTTTACCACAAAGACATAAAAAACCAACATTGCATATACATTTTTTACTCCTATGTAATAATGTCAGGAATCGCTGGTTAAAGTAATTCAAGTACCTCCCTTAACACTCTGTATATAATAAATTCCGTTTCTCCGCGGGTCTCTATCTTAATCTTACTAATAGCTTACATTAGCCTTGCATTATTTACATATCTCCTCATTTCTCACACGACCATAAATGGTTTTACCGCAAATATGTCTCAGAGATATCATTTCTACATCATTCAGAGTGCTTTTATCCTTTAAGGATCAGATCCATGGCTTTCTATCATACTTCAGGGAAGGTACCAGCGTTCCATTGTGGACGGCTCAATTCTCACAGGATTGACTGAATGCTACAACAATAAAGATATCAATATGGACATACGTGCTAACATACTCACAGCTAGTTGCTATCGTTACAGAAATTCATTCTAGAATGATACAAATTCATGATGATCAAATTAATCGCACCTGTTATTTTGATCGTACTTGATCGGCTACATCCCCTCATCCTTCTTCTCGTCTTTTTTTTTTTTTTTTACATGAATACCGCACAAGAGTCCCCAACTGCTCCCCTCTGGAGCCAGTGGGACTATGACATCCCCAATTGGGGTATGTTGTGAGGCTGAAGGTAGTGGGGAGGGGAAGGAGATAGGGAAGAGGAAGGTGAGGAAGTACCTGGCTATTCAGATCTGGTCACCAAACACGGCTAACAAGCAACGTTTCAATTCTGAATGGTGGTCTTACACCAGGGCGATACTGAGAGTATCTTCCACTCTGGAACGTGCAGCAAATATACCATATTATTTTAAAAGAATAAATTGTGAAATAACACAAATTAATCAAATAAAATTTATTTGCCACGCCGGGATTCGATCCCGCGACCTTCGGAGTGCCAGACAAGAGTCTTACCACTGGACTACGCCGGCCGTCTTACCCGTCCCAACCCCAATACCTATTTCCCAGTCCATCTATGTCAGTGGTTCCCAAGCTTTTTCTGACCCGGGACCACTTGTACGTTTATTTTTTCGACAGGGACCACAAGCAGTGGCGTAGCGAGGGGGGGCGGCGCCACGGGTGCCTCTAACCACCCCCAGGAAGGACCGATTTTTTATGAAATCGAAATTTGTGTTTTGTCAACTTTAGTGGGAGGTGGGGAGGGGGGGGGGGGTTGACACCACGTTATCCGCCCTATTCGTCCCTGGTGCCACCCGTGCTAGCATAAACCACTGCTTCACAACGCGAGGGGGCGTAATGAGATAGGGAAGGACGGGTTCTAGCAGAATTTTTACCACAACGGAGGGGGTAGAATGGGGTAGGATGGGGTGGGGCGAAACGGAATACCATAATGGCCACTGACCACAAGATACAATAATGATAAACTGAATATTGTCCCGATTTTTTTTATTCAGACTTCTCGACCAGGGACCGCCCGCGCGCTGGCTCGTTTATCGGCGGACCATCGCGGACCATCTTCTACCCTCTTGCGGACCACTAGTTGGGAAACCCTGATCTATATTGTTATAGTTATTATAGCAAATATATTGTTGTGTTATGCGTTATGAAACTATATGTTTATTATGATGGTTGTAGGTACTTTCAATCTTATTATTTTTATGTTTGCCATTTAGTTCTGCTCTTCAATTTTAGTTTACTTGGTATTAAATTTTTAATAACCTATCTTTGAATATTATTAACTGTTCTTTTTTGTCATCCTCTTCTGTATAATCTATTATTTAGTTCCTAAAATAAATAAATAACTGGATAAAAGAGAAATTAAGGAAAAAATATTCAATTTATCATGGATATCTGCCATGCAATTATTTTTTAACTACTAATTGAACATCCTGAGAGCAAATTGCTTTATTATCACTGTTTTTCTATTTTGCTTTCTTAGTAGCAGTAAAAGAATGAGGAAGTGGTTCAAAACCAATATAATTAAATTACTTTCAAGCCCGTAATGTATAATACGATTTTTCATAGTGCAGCCCGGATGTCAATAAAAATTATGTTAGTGCGTGTCAGACGTTGCACTTGGAGACAAGAAAGCAAACAACAAAAAGGGGGTGGATGTAATTGAACCCTAGAACCTTCAGGCATATCTCAAACTAAGTAAGTACCTTCCTACTCAAAAATACTAGGGTAGGTACCACTTCTACAGGTGCTTCTAGCAATTCGATATAAAATATTCTGTGAACTTTACAAAAGATAATAATAGAAGCAAAGGGAGACGTTATGGAAGCATCCCGACTTTGCATGTTGTCAAAGCGGCGAAGCCAACAAAATTATAATTTTAAAAAGAAAGTTAAACATTCCCGTGTTACGAATAACCTGACAATATTTGAAAATCTCCTACTACCATCACAGTAAGAGGAAAATGATGATTGTGTCGTGATGGAGGACTTAGTCAGTAGAGAAATTGAACTCGCGATGCCAACTCAAACAACCGGCGTAGTGCAGCGGTAAGGCGCTTGACTAGCACTCCGAAGGTCGCGGGATCGAATCCCGGCGTGGCAAATAAATTTTATTTGATAAATTTGTGTATTTCACAATTTATTCATTTAAAATAATATATAGTATATTTGCGGCACGTTCCAGAGTGGAAGATACTCTCAGTATCGCCCTGGTGTAAGACCACCATTCAGAATTGAAACGTTGCTTTAAATGGCTTCTGCCGTGTTTGGTGACCAGATCTGAATAGCCAGGTACTTCCCCACCTTCCTCTTCCCTATCTCCTTCCCCTCCCCACTACCTTCAGCCTCACAACATACCCCAATTGGGGATGCCATAGTCCAACTGGCTCCAGACGGGAGCAGTTGGGACTCTTGTGCGGTATTCATGTAAAAAAAAAAAAAACACTGATCGGTCAAATATAATATCAAAAGTTATACTTTTCCGGCCGTTGTTCCCAATCCTACTGATTAACTGTTGAGCCGAAATTTTGGCTCGACACTTCTCAAATGCACAAATACATTCTTCCCAACGCAACTCTCCGACCAACAGGCGAATCGAGCGTTACTAAACAAATCACTTAACTGATCGGAGACTCAGGTTGATTGATCGAAAAGTTGGAAACAACGGCCGTTAGTGTGTGAGTAGAAATATAGATCGAGTGCCGCTGACGACACTTTCCTGCTCACGGTAATACAGCTTGGTAGGCGGGCTCTGCGTTTTTACGTCTTTACTAATAACAATATCACGTATTTTATGATTTTTATATTGGTCCCCTTGAATCTCACATAGATCTGCGCAGGCGCCGCGGCCATCTTGTTTTATAGACTTCGCTGTAATACAATGTTCAACGTGTTGAATTGCACTTGCCGTTAATTTCAAGTTTTTGAAGATAATTTTCGTAAATGATCAATTCACTGTGATATTTGTGTAATTCAACGTAATTACCAATGCTGGCTTTACTTTTTTTTCAGTTTTAGTCCTTTAAATAATGTTTTGTTGTTGATTTAGTTTCTTCAACGATAGGTTTTAGGTTATTTCTGAAATTTTATTTTTTTAACGACTTTTCCGCTTGAATTTAATAAAACTTCCTTGAAAGTAATAATATTTAATAATGTAAAAGCCTTATGCATTTATAAATATATACGAATTCGAGAAATCAACGTATTCATTGCGTAAAAATGAATCCAAGATGTCAATTTTTTCAGTTATTTTTTGAGATTATTATTATATTTTTTTATCCTTTTTAATTGTATGAAAGAGAATAATAGCGAAGTGACAGATTTCTTTCAAATTCATAAAGAAAGAGGATTTTTTTTTTGAATTTTGAATTTTCTTAAATTTTTCGACCATTTCAGCTGTTTTTTCAATTTTTTTCATCTTGAAACTTAAAATACAGCAATTTTTAAACACGATAGTATAATTCAGATACAAAAATCTAAAAGGTAATTCTATCTAGTTTCTATAAAGGTATATGCTTTTACGACATCTTCAAAAATAAGAAATATAGAAGACATTTAAAATACGTTGGAAAATTTCCAAACTTCGTTCAGAATTTATAAATACAACACTCGTATATAACAGATAAACTACCACTTCAGGCTGTGTAAGCAGTGTATATATCTTTTCATTAACATTTTTTTAAATTAGTAATGTTTTCATATCCACGGCCATTTGTCAATTGAATAAAATTTTCACGGGGTTTTTTTAGTAAGGCTGTGAATGTACAAGCCTGTTTTCAATTTTTACAAATAAAAAATGTCTATCCGTGTTCCATATATGAGTGTTGTGCCTGCAACTTCGAATGTTGGCAGACTGTCTTATGATTCCAGACTTGAATCAGACTTGAAGAAGACTTGAAAAAGTAAGGCTAAGCAGATGTTAAATAAATAAATAAAAATTATTTCATACGAGAAGGAGTGAATAAATAGGTTTCATGCAGATTCTTTAAACATTTATTTTACTTTAGTAATTGGTAACTACAAAAAAGTTTACAAATAACTAATATATTTTAAAACAAGTGAAATTTGAGATTTCTAAATTTCGTTTTCTCTTTTATGTGTATGTATTTTCTTTAATGTAATTGTGAAATTAAAATATTCCAATTTATAAATATTAACGCACATCTAAACCAATTTTAACTAGTTTCTAAAATGATATTTGTTTTTTCATATTCAAAACGAAGAAATGTATAGCAGATTCGTTTTTAGATTTTCACGGACAAAAGTATTTTCGTTATTTGTTTTTGGGGTGTTATGGCGCGTTGCGATACCTCCTTCTTGAGCCAACGTTTCGGGCAGAGTTGCAGTGTCCATCATCAGGGCAGATCCGGCAGATCCGGTACACACATCTACCGGATATGCCCTGATGATGGACACTGCAATACTGTCCGAAACGTTGGCCAAAGAAGGAGGTAGCGCAACACGGCATAACACCCCAAAAACAAATAACGAAAAAAAAAAACTAAAAATGTATAACATGTTTAAAATACCTAGGAAATATGCCGAAATATGATTAGAAATTTTAAGTTTATACAACAAATAAACTACCCACATTAGCTGTATAAACAATGTGCAACGTGGGTACGAGAACCATTTTATATAGAAAAATATCGTTTTTTTTCGGGAGGTTGATTGCGATTGCGTCGTCAACCGGTTTTTTTCATTTTCTCCGTGAGCGGATGGCCTAATACTCAAGCGCAACATATATACCTACAAAGACAAAAGACACGCTAGAAACTAAAAATTTTGACGGTTAAGCAAACTACATATTTGGATGTATTTATTTTTACACAAAATTAATAGACGGATGATGTCTAAGGAACTGAAAAGAAAAAATAAATTACTATGACGAGATACACGGACTCGGGACGAGATGTGCAAAACAAATTAGATTGCCAACAAGGAAGAAAGCAAGCACTCGGAAATCTTCCCGAAATATACCAGGCCATCCAACTTTATAGCAAAATGCCGAATGAAATTACTTAGATTTAAAAATAATCGATAAAATATGTCTAATTTAAATATGAAGATTGTTTATGATTGAATATCCTAACATTTAAAATATTTAAAAATACCTTTATTGCCAATTACGTAAATTTTCAAAGGTTTTGTAAAATTATTATTAAACACGGCGATGTGAGCTAACTTAAGATTAATAAAAAAAAATCAATGAATCACAGTTGTATGTAACAGGTAAGTTAGTTTAATGCTAATCAAGTAGTCATCAAAAGAATTTGGTACACTCATGCATAGCCACACGATATCTCGCTTTATGCTTTCTGAACAAAAAACATAAAACCATTTTTCTAAAAATGACTAATCGTCCTATGTGTTATAAAATTATATGCGCAGCAAATGTGAGAAAAAAGTGTGATTGCGTTGGGGATCGCGGATATTTATTTTCATTCAACACTGAAAAAATCAACCCGTAATAAAAACAACCTTTTTTTATAAATTCCTCACACGAGTCCAGCTGCTCCTACCTGGAGCTTCAGGGAGACTGTGGCACCCCCAATTGGGGTATGTTGTGAGGCTGAAGGTGGTGGGGAGGGGATGGAGATGGGACAGAGGAAGATGGAGAAGTAACAAGCTCTTCAGATCTGGTCACCAAACACGGCTAAAGCTATTTCTAGCAACGTTTCAATTCTGAATGGTGGTTTTATATCAGGACGATACTGAGAGTATCTTACACTCTGAAAAGTGCCGCAAATATACTACACAGGTGTCCGGGGGTGAAGTGCATTAACTTCGGGAGGTGATTCTACATGATGGTAGGAGTAAAAAAGATTAACAACTTTTTCCGAAATTCCAACTTTTTTTTTCCCGTACAAAAAGACGTACCCACTAAAAATCCTTAGTGTGATGTACGATCTGACTTGCTGAGAGCCTACCGGGCGCCCGACTCGATTGTGATTACCCCGTATCGTAACAGCGGAAAATAATAAATCTGGCCGCTAATTTAAAATTATTATGACTAATTTTATCTTTTTACCTCAAAACTACCCCTAAAAGTTGGAATTTCGAAAAAAGTTATTTTTCTTTTTTACTTGTACTATCATGTAGAATCACCTCCCGAAGTTAATGCACTTTACCTCCCGACATTCTGTATATTATTTTAAATGAATTAATTGTGAAATAACACAAGTCAAAGAATACATTACATATTAATAATAAAATATTTTTCAGGATTAATTTTTTTTTTTTTTTTTACATGTATACCGCACTATAAATAACATGTGTTTACAATAATGTCCTCTGCGTGCGAACTCTATCTAAATTTCTTTAAATGGACAATATACAGTGTTAATTTCAAGCGACCTCCCAGGTAAGTATGGTCCCGTTTTCATTAAATTTTAGGCAGCATCGCGTTCATTGGTCAAAATATTGTACACATATTTTCGTATCGGTGATCAATGAACCGATGTATGCAATTTTTAGCCATAAGTTGTTTATAATTGTTTGCCTAGCTTGTAGTTTTTTAGATTTTAGAAATGTATTATAAGTTTGTACAGCGCCCTTGAGGTGATTTTTCACAAAAACGGCGCTATATAAATCATCCAAATATTATTATTATTATTAAGTTAATCAAATAAAATTTATTTGTGCATGCCGGGATTTGATCCTGCGACCTTCGAATTGCGAATCAAGAGCTTTACCCCTCGGCCACGGAGGCTGTCAATTTATTTTTTCACTATAATTCATCTATGTATTTTCTATTTTCGGGTCATTTGTTGGGCCGACCAATAGCTGATTTCAAGAAATAAATACTTGTGTGTGTGTGAGGGCCACTAAAATCTCATGCATTGTCATCAACAATGATTCTGTCTGCCGGCTTTTCCACTTCCAAGATCACATTCATTCAAGAAAACAAAATCGAAATTCAAATACATAGATGTATTTAAAATGTAATAGGGTATGTTCCATCACTACAGTCCTTGTGAAAGATCGCTATTCATATTCGAAATGTTGCTTGAAGTGATGTTAGCCGAGTTTGGTGTCAAGACCTGAGTAACCGGATAGATGGGTACTTCTCAACCTTCCCTTCCCAGCATCGTTCAGCTTAGAAAAAAAAACCCCGATTGGGTAGATGAAGGAATACCATATGACCACTAGTTGGCACTTTTGTACAATATTCACTTAAAAAATAAACAAAAAATTAAGACAAGCGTTTTGTACAAATAATAATTTAGGAAAATTTTTGATCAATTCAAAAGATAAAGACGACAAACATAATAATAATCGTTTATTCCAGAATGTATGCAAGGGAAGTGCAATGCAATGCATTCCATATTTTTAAATAACAAAAGAAAAATAAATAATAAGATCAGGTAAAAAATAATTAACAACACATAAATTTAATAAAAAAAAATATGCATGAGAAATGAAAAGCACATAAATTAATGCAAAAAGCCGTTTACAGGGGGTATTTAAGCATCTCCCGTCTCCAGAGGGCCATCAGGGGAGACTCCATCCAGGCAGTCATGGCGCATGGCGGTGATGATCACATTCTTCGAATAGCGCAGTCTGCGCCATAAACTTCCCATGCGGTGGCGGAGAAGTAAGTGCACGGAAAGTATGCACTCGTCCCTCCAGGAACATTTCCGTAGCACTGCAGTATCTCGATAGGCGAAAAAGTTGGCGATAAGCGTTATTGTAAGCATCCTTTAACTTATGCCATTGGGTTGCAGTGTAGTCAACCCACAGTTCTGATGTGTACAGTGAGGTACAGAAAGCGTTGAACAGTATTCTTTTTACTTTGGGGCTGCAGGAGTAAAAACGTCTTGACAGCATACCCGCTCTAACTGATATTACTCTTCTCTGCCTTTCCATGTCCTCGATGTCCTTAAGGTCGTCTGTGATGATATGTCCCAGGTATTTAACGCTGTGATTGACATTAATTTTCCTCCATACTGAGGGTGTTTGGACGATTTCGTTTTTCTGTTTAAAAACCATAACTATTGACTTGGTGGTATTATACAAAAGGTTATGGTTTTTTGCAAAGTCTTCACAAATTTTGAGTAATTTCTCTAATGCGCTTAGTGACGGTGCAAGAAGAACTATGTCATCTGCGTAATTAATGTCGGGTAAATAAATCATACAAATCATTCGGGTATTTATAAATTAGATTGTAGCGATTGTTCAGCATTTTATATAGGTAAAACGACACGCAATGTCAATATTAGAATCAAAGAGCATCTTATTGATAAAGAACATACCTTCATTCAAAGCACCGGTGCTAAGATTTTACGTAGAACTGTCACGGTAACGACTAAATAATTTAGAAGCACTCGAAATAAAGAAAGCTGTTAAAGCAAAAACCCAATTCCTTAATAATCAGTTAAATGTGTCCAATAGCCCGATGTTCAGGATATTTCCCTAGTAAAAACCTTTAATCACTTTGTCCCTTAATCACCTGCTCAAGTGACGTTTTGTCCCTCTACATATAATATGGTAATTCATTAGATATCATCCGTCTCTTTCTCTCTATCACTATGTAAGATGTTAATTACATTTAACTGTTCAATTGTATTACGTGTTGTCCCTTTCTATATGCATATATTAAGCTCACACAATGTATATTTTTGATCAGTTTAATTTTACATCCTCAAGATGATTGTGTTAAGCGAAACCGGTCGGTATTGAAAAAATAAATCGTTGATACAAACAAAGTTATTGTTTTATTTCAATCAAACAAAAAATCCAATATCATTTTTTGAAAACATTGACCTAACTGATTTATCTAATTAATTAGGTGACGATACACCTTGCAATATAATATTTAAATTACGTTTTATTTTAGAAAGGTACGTATCTTGTAAAAACTTGTACGTTATTTAAAGAGGTTAATAAATTATCTCTCATGTAATACTTAGGTATTCTTGACCACAAATTGGCCCTTTGACGCATGAATGTGTAGGCCTGTGTCCACGAATATGTGTTTTGAATAAGAAATGTGTATTTTACATACTTCATTATTTATTCAACCAAAATTTGTTATTGATGTTTTCTACCGGTTAATTTTTTTACTATAGCACAAGTATTTTTTTTACTATAGCACAAGTATTTTTTTTTTACTATAGCACAAGTATTATTTTTACTATAGCACAAGTATTTTTTTTACTATAGCACAAGTATTATTTTTACTACAGCACAAGTGTTATTTTTGCCTAACCAGTGGGACTGATATCCCAAAGGTGCGAGAGAGAAGGTTATAGAGATGTGGAGGGGGATGGTTGACAGGGAAAAGGAGGGTTGGGTAACTGTTTAGTAACCGGCTATTGATATATCTGGTCACTAAGCCCGACTTTTGCAATCAATGCTTTGAATGGTGATTCATCGTGGTAGGCCTTTAGCAGGGCAATACTGAGAGTATTTCTACCTCTGGTATGAAGTGTTCATACAAGTCCATCGGGTTTCGAACACTTGGTATCCAGCTTCGGAATCAGGGAGGGGGTTTTGTCTGATTTCATGAATGTATTAGCTATAGGTAAGGCACCAAAATTTATAAGCACTAAAAAAGCTGTGCAGGATCGGTACACGCTTCCACCGGCGAAGAACTATCCTTTGTCTTGTTTACTCCTACTTATTGTCACTAGCGGAAGAGGGACAACAAGTGAATACCATGCTTGTAAAATAATATCTATAAGAAGATTACATCATGTCCTATTCATATCGGTTCCATTTCGATCGGTGCTTGATATCGCGAGTGTAATAATCTCTGTTTGCATTGTTTTAAGTGCTTCGTAATTAATAGATTTAGTTTTCCTGCCACAATTTGTTTATTTTACTTTTTATCTCATTTATTCATTGGATAATGTATACTACTAATAAATATAGAATATTGACGATGGCTGATGCTGATAATACGTGCAATACGTGCATATTGCACCTATGCACGTATCTATTAATATACATGTTGGTACCCGGCATGCGTCGATATGCCATTTAATAAATAAATTGTTTCTTTTCGATTCGTCCCGTTCCCCTTCCGCCACCACTTCCCCTTCTCCCCTCGCGGTCCTACACCGCCTTCTCCATCTTCCCTCTCCTCACTCCACTCCCCCCTCTACCACCGTACCGTAAACCCCTCCCAGGTTCCCCTTCCCCCTCCCGGGTTTCCCTACCCCCTCCCGCGAACCCCCTACCAGAGTTCCCCTTCCCCTCCCGCATTCCATACATTCATTACCGGTACATTCAGTTTTTAATCAGCTCGCGTCCCACCTATTGCATTTTTTTATACAAATTTCAAAATGCCAGAGCTCACCAGTAGTTTTATACAAACCTTGTCCTGACAATAACGAACACAAAAAAAGAATTATCCAATTTGGTGCAGTTAGTCAGTCAGTCAGCCCAACATTTGCACACGGTTGACATTTGCCACATGAGAACGGGTCGTTTCTTCGACTCGTTCTTGTGTTCAACAGCTCGGCTGTGGAATGATTTGCCGGCCTCTGTGTTTCCTCCTTCCTACAACATGGGTCTCTTCAAGACCAATGTTCATTCCTTCCTCTCCTCAAAAAGACCCTCCACACAGCATCCCAGATTACATAGGCCCTGAAGGAAATTATTTTCCTCAGGGCCTCCTGCGTGGAGTTAACGTAAAAAAAAAAAAATCGCTCGGAAGTAATGCGCGTACATACATTTCAGCAATTCATTTTTATTTATATAGATAGATAGATAGATTCCCGAAAACACATTCTGTCCCGAAAACTAACACATTCTGTCCCGAAAACTAACACATTCTGTTCCGAAAATTAACACATTCTATCCCGAAAACTAACACATTCTGTCCCGAAAACTAACACACTCTGTCCCGAAAACTAACACATTCTGTCCCGAAAACTAACACATTCTGTTCCGAAAACTAACACATTCTGTCCCGAAAACTAACACATTCTGTCCCGAAAACTAACACACTCTGTCCCGAAAACTAACACATTCTGTCCCGAAAACTAACACACTCTGTCCCGAAAACTAACACATTCTGTCCCGAAAACTAACACATTCTGTCCCGAAAACTAACACACTCTGTCCCGAAAACTAACACATTCTGTCCCGAAAACTAACACATTCTGTCCCGAAAACTAACACATTCTGTCCCGAAAACTAACACATTCTGTCCCGAAAACTAACACATTCAGAGAAACTATTTTAATTATCTTAAATATTTTAATAACAATAAAGTGAAACAAAATTCGGCACGTATGAGTTAAGAGGGAATAACCAGACCCAACCGGAAATCTGTCATTTTTAAATAAAATTCTAGACGTATTGACTTTTTTCCACAAAAAAGTATAAATCAATTTCGAAAGATTGTTATTTATATAGTAAAAGGAAGTTTTAAATTTTAAGAAAAAATGTTAATTTTTAGTATATTAAGGTATATTTGTTAAATTTTCAAACAAAATTTTATATTATACAACACACATTTCAAATCATATAAACATGCAGTAAAATAAATCAATAAATTATCTAGGAAAGCTACTTTTAAGCATTTTAATTTTAGTTCGAATAAAATCTTTAAATATATGATCCAAGCACGTGTTTTGTAAAGAAAATACTTCAGTTTGTCTATTTATTTACGGTCTTACAAACTAACATTTACTAAGTTTTTTTTACATTTTTATTTTGCTTAGATGTTATTGAAAAATTATAAATACTTATCATAAAAAAATAATTACGAAAAGTATATAATTTTAATAGTTTTATCATCGCACGTTTGAGCATTTTTGAATATAGTATTATATCAAAATAAGTTCTCATTGAAATGAAACCGATATTGACTTGTTAATTAAAAATGCTAGCACGGATAATAATTAATCTTTCTCATCGGGACCGCCCTGTACAGTTGCAAGGGTACAATCGCAAGACCGTCTTTCGGCGAAATTCGAATTCTCGGCCGCTGCTTAATCGCATGAACAGTATAATTGTTTTTTACGATGTCTTTAACTAATTATTAATCCGTGCATTTTTTTTATGAAAACTTCTTTAGCACCGTTATGATTTGAAACTCGATGAAACGGAAACTAGCGACTCTAAAAAGAGAAAAACACATAGGATTTAGCCTGCGAGAGAATGAGATTGACTAATCGGTGTCGTCTTTGTGCGGTGCTTCGTAGAATAAAATGTAAAATATTTGTTAAACTTGCTGACAATACTATACTAAATAAACCCCACAATTATCCTACTCCTGATACTCTGCAATCGTCTCATTTCCTCGAAGTTTAGTTTTCTGAAGGTTTCACTTCTACCGCGTGTGAACTGCACACATTATTATTTGTTTTGCCCGTTGGTGCACATTGTTTATACTTGTTTCCAACCAACCAACACCTCTGCCATAGGTCACCCCAAGTGGTTCGATACGTTTGGTGACTTAGCGGGGGTGCCCAAATCCATGGAGTGAGGTTTGTCCGGGTCTTGGCCGCGGATGCGTCTGCCGACAATCTGCATGGCCGGCCGGATCGGGAGAGAATGGTTGAGGGAGTCCCTTTGACTCCTCCAGCCGTACTATCTTGGAACATCGTCTTGCACAGCAGTGGGAGGGATGGACTCATACGTCCGTCACTCCTGGACATACTGACCCCCAGATCCCTACCCACCCATAATACCCTTTTCCTTCCCAGAACTTCCTCTCCCTTTTCTAAAAAGTTCCTCCACACAGCATCCTCAAAGATGACGTAGGCCCTGAGGGGAATTATTTTCCTCTGGGCCTCCTGTGTTGAGCTTATGTAAAAAAACGCCCTTTACGTTAAGTTATGCATATTTGTGAGTACTTGTGATGAAGTCAACTAAGGATGATGGAAATAAAGCTCATAATAGATAGACGGCCCCGTGTTCGAGGGGTAAGGCTCTTGACTCGTAAACCCAAGGTCGCGGGTTCAAATCCCCGCGTTCGCAAATTTTATTGATTAATTTGTGTTATTCCACAATTTTATTTATTTAAAATGTGTAGCATATTTGCGGC
The DNA here is from genome assembly GCA_929108145.2 of Limnephilus rhombicus. NCBI lineage: Eukaryota > Metazoa > Arthropoda > Insecta > Trichoptera > Limnephilidae > Limnephilus > Limnephilus rhombicus. The sequence continues at coordinate 48,062,318 of OV815283.1, forward strand.
ACTCTCCACATACTCTCAGTATCGCCGTGGTGTAAGACCACCATTCTAAATTGAAACATTGCTCGAAATGGCTTCAGCCGTGTATGGCGACCAGATCTGAATAGCCAGGTACTTCCCGACCTTCCTCTGCCACATCTCCTTCCCCTCCCTACTACCTTGAACTTCACAACATACTCCAATTTGGGGATGCCATAGTCTCACTGGCTACAGGACTCTCGTGCGGTATTCACATTAAAAGAAAAATAATAATATTGTGTTGACAGGACACAATATTTGCTTTGCCATAGAAAAAAAAAACAACGCAAAATGCATGACGGCTGACCTTTTTTATTCGAGAGATATCTAGTGGATTTGATTTTACAAAATTATTGTATTGCTAAACTGACTCAAACATTTCGATGCAATAATATTTTTTACATTTTTCAATATTCATTGAATAATTGATTAGGTACCTAGGTACTAGGTACACCATAATCTGTAAATAAAAATTCGGATTCTCTGACCTCCAAAACTTCAAATAAACTTCTGAACATTTTCAAACTTGTAAAAAGTTCGATTCAGCGTGTGCGCATGCCCAAAGCTCCGGAGCTCACCCATTGGCCGGAACACCCCGGTGGTAGGGGTCGGAGAGGTGCGGGGCTAGAAGCTAGAAGGCTCAGTCAATTATTATTATTATCCTCAGTCCGTCAGTTGGCGAAGAAACGCCAATCGCGCTGCACGTCTCGCATAACGCAACGCAAGTTAAACTTCGGGAAAATACTGGACTCTCGTATTTCGTGAGGGGACAATTTATTCTTATTATTACTCGAGGTGAATGCATCAAGTGGTGTTACCGGGGTGCTGTGTTCAGTGTTCGAAATATTCAGTTCAATAACTGTAAGTTTATTTAAAAGGTTGTAAAAAATTGTTTTGTGCTGTTTTATTTTTACAATTTTATTTTATAAGTTGTGTGTTGAGAGAAAGTTTTTCCGTAGTGTTTAGAATTTTTTTTTGATATGAAATAATTTTTGTTAATTAATAATCAGATTATTTATTTAATATCCCTGCACTTTTTTAGACGTTTTTTATTAATACAGTTTTTAGTGTTTTATCGAGCTGCCAGGGTCCTCTCTTCTTAATAAATTGTACTTTTTTATAAAATTAAAAGCTGTGTCGTTTACGGCTTATTAAACATTCGTTGAAATCCAGATGAAATATTTAAATAGAGATTTGAATAAAAAAATTGTAATTTACAACGAAATCATTTAAACGATAATAAGTGTTTTTTTATTTATTTAATTTAATTTTTTTTAACGTTTATTAGACTTTAAAATACAATTTTTGACTAAGATAGCACTTGATAAGTACACAAATTACTATTGGTTTTACGGGGTCTTGAAAAAAACCAGTTTTATGAACTTTGAACTTGCACAATCGCTCGTCACTATTCTCTAAGAGATTGACAAGTTTGAACTTGGGAGAATGTGACTGATTTATTCATATTTCTACCCATTTATTACGTACACATTTATTCAACGGAATAAAATAAAAACTATTCGATAATTAATCTTCTGATCTTCTTGCGACTACGTACCTAGGTAGATACTCAAATTGCGCAGCTAAATAATTCTAATAATTTATTGGCCGTAATAGTATAGACTTACAGAACTTACGTAAGGGTTCAATTCCTGTAGAATTTTCATCAAAAACAACTTTTTATAAAATTTGTGCCTTTCAATCGACAGTTACAAAACACATAAATGAATTACATAATAATTCATTTTCTCGTATTTAAGTATTTATAAGATATTCATTAAAATTCTATTAACCCTAATTATGAAAAAAAAACTACATTGGTAAAAAACATCGTTGGTGATACAAGTGGCAAATTAAGTGAAAAGATAAGCTTGGAACTGTGCAGAAGTCATATTAAGCTACTATCCTAAGCTTATTTACTATCATAGAAGGATTTAGTTTATATCTGGGGGCTCTGCAGGGATCGAACCCTCGACCTCTACTACAACTGTGCGTGCTTCCCGACCAGGAAAAATCTAAAATAAAATCCATTTGCCGTTATGGAAGGAATAATAATAATAAATAGAAAGCTCTACGAGTCTGTTTTGTGTTTATTACCGATTGAATACAAGTTACGTCGTGCTATTCCGAGACGAATCTTCAAATAAAGCTTCGAAGTAAGTAATCCAAAAGCTCGTTTAGTCACATTCAATTATATTGATTGTCGAGTCGTCGGGTGTTGGTTCGGGCTCGGCGCTTCGAGCCATGTACACTGCGACATCTTAATTAATGGATGGCAATAATTGGGATCGGAATGGAAAGTAATAATTAATCGAGAAGCAGACCGAAATAAGACATTTTAAAGTGAAAGCTGAGCAGAAAGCTTTAAAGTTTTCCCATTTTCCTTTCAGCAGTTTTTTTCCCTATGAATATTAAAACGTTGAGGGGAGCGTATCGGACAGAATTGGGAATTAATTTCAGATTGTTTGGGTACATTTTTCAATTAAGTATTTACGAGGTGGACGATTAAATGTCGATTTATACTTTTTATAAGGAAGGTGGATTTATTTAGACTTTATCGTTTTTCGAATTCGTTTTCTATACATAATATAATGCGATGTGAAGTGTTTGATATGTGAAAATACGTTTGGATCGGATAGGATCATTCCAAAGTAAAACAAATCACGACAATAAATCATATTCCAAAAAGTGTTTTTTTACAAGAATTTACGATCACCCTTCAGTTCTAAAAAGTGTACGTCCGTTACTATGATCGTGAAAACGCAGTTATAATTTTTATAATTCTAAGTACTTGGTTTCTTCAATTATTGAATCATTCAATTGCATTGTATCTAATCTTTAAATTATAAAAAAAATAGTGATTTAGCCTAGTTGTTAATTAAAATCACCTTATAGGCAATGGTATTATTGATCTGTAAGCTCATTGGAAATTTAGGCTCTGTAATAATAATTGTGTTAAAGTACAAAATATTTAGTAAAATAAAGGTAAGTTTAAGTTATTTTTACAGAATTATAAAATGTATGATTAAATGCAACTCGGTGCTACCTACGTACACTTGTTTTCACCGAGTGTTTTTCTAATCGAATCTCAAATTCCATGGGCAGAGATAACCACCAAATAACGCGTGTTAATTCTTAGAAAAATTAAAAGAATTTATGTTAATCAAGTATCGATCATATTTTTTTATAAAATGCTATTATCATGTCGTAGATATGATACAAGTAATGATTATGCGATCACATTCTTGCAGTAAATTTAACATATTTTTATTCCAAGTGTACACCTACTTAAGTATCGAACATTTTCATAGTTATAATCTTCCGTTTTCATGATAGGTAATATATGTCTTTCGAAAATAGATTTAGATATTTAGACTATTTAGGTGCTTATTTAACCCGACCCGTTTTCATGAACAATTGAATTATTGAATTACTCGATTTGTTTTTACTAAATGGCACTTTTTCAAATGTGCCAATCAATAATCTCACGCATTTGGAAACACTCTTTTGCTGTGCGCGAAGCCCATAATTTTATGCGTTTCGCGCAGGTTTCTACAAGATATTTTTTAATGTAAGTAGGAATCTATCGACTCGGTATTATATTCCTGAGGTAAAATCATTTAACAGCCTGAGTCATTCCCATAAATAACGAGCTACGAAATGGTTAAGAATCGTTTATAGAATAATAATTTTGAAATGACTACGTGTGAGTATAATTTTATATTCTTTGCACATTTACAAGATAATGTATTATTAATTAAGTTAGGAGGGTACCTAGTCACGTGTTACGTATTTAGAAGTTATTTATTTACTGTAAATAATGATAAATTATTCTTTATTTTTAAAACTTCGTGAATTTTATTAAACTTTTAAGTATATTTTCAAAATGTTTAAAATCGAGCGTTTACCCTTCAGGCCTATTTTGGGTCAATATATTTGCGCTTTGCAATAAAATCCACATAAATTAAATATTTCTGAACGCATCTGAAAACTAAAAACTTTAGTAGGTAACGGTGATGAAATACGCCTTAAAATTTTATAATTCGAAATAAACATAGGTACCATTTTTAAATGCAAACATAAAAAACGTTTTGAAAATTGCTCACCTTACGTTTTTTTCTAACTAAAATTACTTATAATGAAAAAAAAACACATACATATTTTACAAGGCAAACTTATTATTAACTTTATCATCAACTCCCTTTTTTTATCAATTCATGTTAAAATAATTAGTATAAAATTGCCAATATTTCATAATGTTTTTTTCGAAATTACGGTCGGAAACTTTGATTTCATAACGTACTTAATTATTTTGTGGTTAACTTTGAGATTTGAATATAAAGCGTTGTGTTTTCTCTTTTTACCACCGTTTTGATCATATTTCTAACCAAGATAGTAAGGGAGACCCAATGATTTCTATGAGACCTGTATGCATACACAATTCTTTATACGGTTTTAGGATAATATATTTGTAATTTCTATCTTCTTTTTTTCTATACTTACTATGTTTTATATTTTTTTTTATATACATTTTTTATTATTTTAAAAAGAATGGCAAACGTTTCCCAGTACGACTAAGCTAACAATATTTGAAAATCTCCTACTAGCACCATAGTAAGCGGAAAATGTTGCTTGTGTCGTGATGGAGGACTTAGCCAGCCGAGGACTCAAACACGCTTGAGTGGGACCCAAACGCGATGCTAACCGAGCCTTATAAAATGTCTTATAACCTGTCTACTTATAAAATTCTTATTATTATTTCTGTTATTTCACTGGAAGCATCTCCACCCAGTTACAACTAAACCTATGTAGGTACTAATATATAGGTACAAATGGACATTGTTTTAATTGGACTGTTACTATCAAAGCACGTCCCAATGGCGATTTAGTAATTATTAACACAAATAAATATATCTAATGTTATGAATCGAAAGTGAATGGTAGAAGTCGGGTTCCTGATGAAGTCATGGCACGATCAAGTTAGTAAATCAAATAAATACCTTCTAGAGTCATGTGTAATAACAAGAATCAGAATAAAAAAAACGTAAATTTATTTATTTATTTATTTATAAGTACATGCTACATACATAATAAATTTACTTCAGGAGATACATTAGGTCACCATACTAGGCAGCTGCCTGTATCATGATTCATGAATGTGAATAAAGCAAGATATCCTCGAGGAAACGGCTTAAAGGTTAGTTTTAGGTCAAAGTATGATAACCGTGAGAGACACAATTCTCAGGAGAATAGTTAGAAACTTTCTAGTTTTCCTGTAAATCCAAAATTAACAAGTTTCACTGATTTGCAAAAGTTTTTAATTGATTTGATGGATCGTATTATGTACCATACTCACTTATAAGCTTTTTTAACTACTCAGGCCTCGGGCCCTTTTTTAACGGAAAAATATATCTGTTTTGCAATAAAATCCAAATAAATGGAATATTATGGAATATATATCCGAAAACTTGTTTATGAAAGATGATGAAATACGTTCTCAAATTTTATAATTTGAAACAAACGTACCTGTAAGTTTTGAAATATAAACGTTTTGAATGTTAGCATTAAAAAGTTCCAATAATGGCTTACCTTACGTTTTCTAACTAAAATTACTGATTTCATGTGAAAATCATTCATAGAAAATTCCAAAATTGCGGTCGGAAATTTTGGTTTCGTAAAGGCGTAGGTGCATTTTAATTGTGTTTATGGTAAACTTTTAGTTTTGAATATTAAGCATAGTGTTTTCTCTTTCTAACACCGTTTAGATCATATTTCTAACCATGATAGTAAGGGAGACACAACGGTTTCTATAAGACCTGTATGAGTTTTTAAATTTTAAAAAATTGCCTAAGAGGTTAAATTTTACAAAACTAATAAACAACCATTTATCGTACATGCATAGTTTTGCAGCAGTCGTGCAAAATTTTAAATACCTACGTTTATTAGAAAGGGGGCTAGAGTTGTTTGGGTTTAAGATGAATTTTTGCTCTAACCATAATTAGTATAATTACTAACTGCCCAACACCTGACCGCATAATTTTTCTCTTAAATTTTCTTAGCCCATCCTTCCAAAAATGTCCCATAAATACCTGACTTACTTTAAACTAGTGATTTCAGCGATTATTTGTAGTTTCAATATAGATGACATTTTGTTCTCCGGTTAGGAACTTTTTTTTCAACTGAAAACATATTTATAAAATCACTAGGAATAGGATAGTTAAGGGTTGGATGGGGATTGAGCGGTCTCTCGGCAGAGTGTTGACGTGACAGAAAAAAATATTTATTTAACATTTTTTACTGTAAATAATGTTAAAAATCGCTGTTCAAAGTAAGTCAGGTTCTCTTTAACATTCTGTCATACCTGTGTATGAATGTAAGTATGAGTAACGCACGTAAGTACGTATTATGACACAATGTTGTAAACGAACAGATAAAAAATACTGTATTTATAATGTGACTATTCAATGTGATATTAATATCCTCGTCTGAGACAGGCAGATAGGACAGATTGTACATAACGTCATAGTCATAACAATCAACTCACACTAACATCAAGCCACTTTACAATCAAGACATCCACATCCACACTCACAATACTCGAAATAGCAATAAAATCCGCATACCTCAAACACACACTACAAAATATGGGATAAAATCTCTGAACTATGTTGCCTATACACTATATAATTCGCTACCAGATATGTACAAGGGAATCCAGCAAAATAAATAAAAAATCAGAGTAATTCTTTAAAATAATATTTTCTAAGTATGTGTAAGGATGAAACTTTGTAATTTTCTTGTCATGTTTAATTGTCTTGTTTCTTTTCTCTTCTTTTCTTTTCCATTAAGTTGTAATCATCCATATCTGTATAACCTTGTTCCCTTTTTCTTTAATTGTTTTCCATTGCTGTTTATTCTACTCAACCTGTCTTTTATTTTTCTTCTATATTGTATGTGAATCTTATATTTTTAATATCCAAATTCCTATGTAAAATTTTAACTATTTCCTCCCACCCATGATTTGTATGTTCCTCCTGTCCTAAAATGGGTTCTGTAACTCATCGGGATTGCTCTAGCAAGAAATAAAAACAATAAAAAAATAATAATAATAATAATTCTAGTATCTTCTAAATACATGACTTGTGAGAAGGAAAAGGACGATCGTCCATGACAAACGTTCGTCCTGTGCCTACTACACTTGCTACTCGTTACGTGCAAGGCAAAGCAAATCCTGCCCTCATTGTGAAATCCTTGTTGCTATGCGAATATTATATTGGTGTAATATTGTGTCGCATTATATCGATCATTTTCGTCATGCATTAAGTTGGTAGGTTCCTATATATGCTGGTTAGTTAATCGTATATCCGCCTGAAAAACTAAAGCTATTTATTTATCTTTTCTCTGTCCGTTTTATGGTTTATTTGTTCGCGAATTGTTTACTCAGTTTGAAATGTGTTTTGTGAGGTTTTTTTTCTATAGTTTTTATGGGTGTTTCGTGACATAATTATAATTAAAGGCTAATTTTCACAACGCCGTTTTTGTGAAATACACGCCTCAAGAGAACTTTAGGTGGTATAATTACTGGCGTAAAATTACCGTATAGTATGGATCAATTTTATTATTGAAACAAGTGAAAAAATATAAAATTTAAGACAGCGTTAAATTGAATTTAATTATGCTGAAAAGGTTCAGATATATGGAAACTTATATCAGTGAAGAAATTCATAATAATTTACAGGACTGTCACCGTGGTCCCGAGGTGAGACTCTCGACTCACAATCCGAAGGTCGCGGGTTCGAACCTGGCGTGCACAAATGAATTTTATTTGATTTATTTGTGGCATTTCACGATTAATTAACTAAAAATAATATTCAGTATATTTGCGGCACATTCTAGAGTAGAAGATACACTTAGAATTGCCCTGGTGTAAGACCACCAATCCAAATTGAAACGTTGCTTGAAATGGCTTTAGCCATGTTTGGTGACCGGATCTGAATAGCCAGGTACTTCCCCACCTTCCTCATCCCCATAACAACGTACCCCAATCGGGGATGCCATAGTCTCACTGGCTTCAGACGGGAGCAGTGGGGCCTCTTGTGTGATATTCATATAAAAAAAGGATTACAATTTCACAATATTTTACAGAGATGGCGTTATAATATCATATTACAACAGACAACATATTACAACAGACATATTACAACAGACAAAAGCATTCATTATAAATAATTAGTTTTAATTAACAATTGTTTTTTTACGATACCTTCGAGTGATTTTCCATAAGTATTTTTATGAAATTTTTCTCGAATTGCATGTTTTATGAAATTCGAAAATAGGTAAAAAATGGGATCCCCATATTACGGTAAAATTGAGATATGGGTATTTAGGTATATTATTATTTATGCATGATTACACTTGTATATATTATCTCCGGGTAACAATTTCTCACAGTGTCGCAATGTCTAGTGAGTAACTCTATTATCATTATCATAAAAATACAATTATATTTAATCATCGAATACCTATTTCTATTAATTTTTGATAATGGAATTATGTATTCGATTGCACTTATCTTATCATAAACTCTACTTATACAATATCAATGATTAACTTCCACTTTTTTAATGTTATTAAGTAGATTTTTTTTTTTTTATTATAGCGACTATATAAAAAAAATTTACATACAAAATGCAATGTGAAATTAAGTACAAAATATTGTATTTCTTAGTCCTCCTCACTAGGGGGTCCTGTGCCGAGGCGGACTAAAGTTATTTAAATATAGTTCATTTGTCTTCTATGTCGTTTTTAGCGTCTTCGCTAGGGTTTTCTCATTGACCTCTTTAAGCCATATTTTTATTCTTGATTTGTATTCAATTGGATTTTTTATTAGTTTTATGTCTTGGGGGAGGATGTTATGGAGTTTTGTTGCAAAGTATGTATAGTTTCTTTGTCCAAATGTGGTTTTATAACTTGGAATATTTTTTATATATCTTTTTTATATATCATTTTATGATACCTAAATAATAGGTGAAATGGTACAAGAATAATATTATGCATGTGCAGATTATTTTTTTTGTTGAAAGTCGATAGGCTATTTATATACCAAATTTTATAAAGTAATGTAAAACGGGGCTACTTTGCATCGTACAGGGTACTCTTCATAAAGAAAGACTAATAATGACTCTTAGGAGAGCCTGAAATATTTTGTTTTTGGCATTACATTGCATCAGTTTGCGGCACCTAATGAGATAGTTATGAAATACAAAAGTGATGCAAAGTCATCCCTTATAGGAGTAAATAGTTTATAGGACTGCTAACAAAATTTGAAACAATAAAAATATTTTATTCGTTCTTCATATTATTTCCATAATAGTAGGAATCTAGTCGTAGCCTTAAAATCACAATTTTAGTGAAAAATTCACAAAGAATTGGTCTAAAGCAGCGGTCGTCACACTTTTCTGGTCAAGGGCCGCATAGAACAATATGAGGTATCACCGCGGGCCGCACACTTATGATGTCGGGGGGGGGGGGTGTTTTTTTTACCTTTTTGTTTAGGAAGTTAAAAGGGCAATTATTTTGTATTTAAGTACCGGGTTGCTACTTCCTTCCTTCTTGAGTTCATGATATAGTGTCAATTCTTAATAATAATGCATGTGAATTTTCGCACATAGGTACATACAATAACAAAAATTAACCAATATTAAAGTTTATTAGTACGTGATAAGTGTGTTTTTTGGTCTTTTTTAGATCTTTTTTTTACCTACCTACACTCTCACTGTGCCATCTGTAGGCCCTCTAATTTTCTCTGGATCCTCTATTACCCCCCTGAAAGTCTCAAACGGCAGCAAAAAAACGGATAATATAATTGTACTTGAAAAAATATATATTTAAAAAGAAAACGCCAGAGATTTGTGCGGGCCGCAGTTTGACGACCACGGGTCTAAAGTAACCCCGGTTTACGGTTTGGGAATGTTATTTTTATTAGTGTAAAATCAATAATAGATACCTGTAAAGTCAAAATTTAATTGTGTTTCATTGCATCTAAAAGTCGAAAAAAATAAAACAAATTTAATGTTGACCTTTATTAACCCCTCATTACCCGTAAAATTGCACATTTGACGTATAAATTAGGTACTAATAAAAATGTTTAATACTTGAAAATGTCCTTGAGTATGTATTAGACGATTTATTAATGTAAATCTAGCAAGGAGTGTGTTCCAATACAGGGTTGTGTGGCGATACATTCTCTCTGCATACCCCTGCGAGAAACGATGTGATTGGTACCTAGATAGTTTTTGCAAAATAAAGGTAAAAAAATATTATTCCTAGTGAAAAAAGGTACACCAATTGGACCTAACAATATTTTTTCTGTCTCTTTCAGGCACCTGAAAAACCTGAATCCGCCGCAAGTCCAAACTCAAGTAAAAAATTGACCGCTGCAAGTTCGAACACCGCCGATTCGAATCTCGTCCGGTAGGTGCTGCCCCCAGCGGCCGCCCGACAACCTACGGCCATTTCCCACACTGACACGGTTCTCGCTCAGTCAGTACGGCAGGAGAAGCCGAATGCAGCGGAGCTTTCGGACGAAACTCTACCGATTCTTACATCGCGTCAACCGAATTCAAGTGCGATCTTTTTTACAAGTGGAAAAAAAATCTTAGTGATTTTTTGCGAAAAAATTTACCTTTTGAAATATAAAATTAAACTTCAAAATACATTTTTTTGTTGATACAAAATTGATAGTGTTATTTTTAAAATTGTAAACCAGCGTAAAAGTGGATTTTTTCGGATATTTATATGGGCGCTGCATTTTGCTGACAGTTGTGTTTACCTTCGCAAGTGTCAGAAAGTACTGTTTGGTGGTGTGCGTTGTTCGCGTGTGTGTTGGTGCGGTGCTAGTGCGCACGCCCAGCGCTGATTGGCCAGGCCGCCTGGAGGGGGGAACAGCTGAGAGCTCGCTTGTATATTGACAGAGCGATCCACGTTGTTGTCAGTCGGTTTTCCGAAGTCACCGAGAGCGGTAGCGTTTGCCCAACACAGAGCAAAATTCATACAATTCGTGACGCGAAGTTTTTTTTTCGTTCAGCGGAAGAATACGAAATTATTATAGACGCGTCGAGAGAGATCCTTCCTTGGAATGAGCCATTACTATTGGAACTTTTAACAGAGTGCGGCGACATTATTGTTAAACATGATCGACCACGAGGACAATATTGTAGCACTCCCTTCGATTAACTTTCTGATGTTCAGGATATAACTCGATTAAAGTGAACTTTTACAACATTTCTTCTGGATGTTATAATTTGAAGAGAGACTCTGACAGAGCCCCGAACAGTGATGGTGTACAAAATAAACAGTTTACTAACTCTGAAAAGTTTAAAATTTGCGCAAATAACATTTTAAAAATCAGGAGTTTTCGGTTCAATCGAGTAAATTTCAGAGTTGAAATTTTTTTTCACCGAATAGCCCCAAAGTGAATAAAATTGAACATTTAAAAAAAAAACTATAACATTTAAAAAATAATTTATAAAAATTTACGTGTGTGATTTTCGAAATTTTTCCAAGTGGAAAAAAATTTTAAAGTGATTTTTTTTTTAAAGTGAATAATTTTTTTGGAGAAATTAGGAGATTAAACAATAAGAGTGAATATGGTTCCTCAGCAATTAGCGGACGGGAGGTCTAGCAGTCCCTCTTCCTCCAGCAGACAGGCAGCTAGCAATATGTTCGGATCACAAATGGTTGACAAGAATTCCTCCACTCCTTACACGGATGCTACTCAGGTACGAATTTAATACTAATTTTCGTTTTCAAGTGTTTTTGGATATTTCAAATTTTTTATAAAAAAAATAATTTTAAAAAAAAAAAAATTTATGTTCGATACCAACATTATCAGTGCCGTATTTAAAAAAAATCCCGCGATTTTACAAGTGTAATTTCTACAATCTAATTAGTTTCTTAAAATTTTACAAGAATTTCAAAATAATGTTAAAATTTAAAAATCTGTTTTATAAGTTATTAAAATATTATTTTACTGTTACGTCAATAGAAACATAAAATTAATTTTATCCAATTAATGAGACAAATTTAATAATGTTCACCAATTTTTTATCGAACATTTTTACGTGTGATTCACATCCAATTAAAAGTTTTATTATTTTATGAAAATATCTCGAAATTAGTTATTAAAAATTATCTTAGTTTTAGTTCGTAAAATATTTTAATTCGTAGATAATGATATTAACTGATTCAATACCATATTATTATTATAATTTTTTTTTTAAATTGTTTTCGTAATATTCAAAAAAGTTAAGTTTATCAGCGGAACGCCGCCGTTAGGTTAAAAAAATTAAGCTTGAAAATTGTAATTTTTTAAGCACGTTCATAAATTGTAATTAAGACGTAATTTTAGTCCAATTTTAAGAAACCGGAAATTTTACTGGCGTTGCCTTCACCCTAATTCTGTGTGTTTTCACTGCCTCCTGTGAAATATCTTCGCAATTAAAGTATTAAGGTTTTATCGTGATATTTTATTATAATTAATGCTTCGTTTAAAGCCGACTTTAAAAAGAAAATTGCAAGAAAAGCAACGAGAATAATATTTTTCTGGAATTGACGGATTACTTAAATATACTGAGTGATTTTACGTGTTTGGGTCAGTCTTTCACCGTCCAAGTTTTATACAATTTGAGATCCAAAGATAACAAACCGTTCTGCGTTGGGATAACTCTAGTGATTTTTTTTTCTTAATTTTTTGGACACTTGCCAATTTTAATTCGTGAACACATGAACACAGTCTCGGTTCATTCACGGAAAAAATAACAAATTAATAATAAGTGAACGTATTAAAAGCGTATTATGATATATCACGTTATTCTCAATACAAATGCATAAGTTCTGATATTAAATCGAGCGTTCAGTAAACAAATAGTTTGTCTGAAAGCAACGTGCAATCTAAAAATGTAGCATATTATTTATTATTAGTCTGAATCCACCTACGTGTATAGGAAGCAGTGTGTAGTGTCTAGAAATGCTCGGAGCGCATGCTGTGACCGGATCGAATTGGTGCAATTCCAATTCGTTGGAACGTGCAGCGTCGGTATTCTCTCAAAATATTCTAATAATATGCCACGGAATGAAGAAATTCGGACAAGCTGCACATGTGCACTGGGACCCGGCCAATACGTAATGCTAATCACAATCCTGCACTAGGTTTAGAAATGTGACAGTTTTCGTGGAAAACTCGAAAGAAAATGCATTCCGTCACGTAGAAAAAAAGTTTCACAGATAAAATGTTATTTTCAACATCGGTCACAGATTCGTGTAAACAACGCCATTTGTATTATTAGCGATCGTATTAGAATCCTGTTTGTACGAGTGACGAGGTAAATGCATTAATATTTATTTCTGTATCGCGAAGTGACGTCGAGTAAATTTAATCGAAGAGGGGTATCGAGCTAGAATCCAGTTTGATGTATCGTAAATATATTTATTTTAATTGGAAGAACTCACGAAGCAGAGAGTACACGAAGCGTTTACTGTTTACTCCCGAAATTACGAGGCAGATCTATTAAAAAGCTATTTACGACCTCCTCATACTAAATTGTATGATTATGCACGTGTTTTCAATTATCCCAAAAGTTGTGCTTTTGATTCGTTATTATTTATTCTCGTTTTACGATCAATAAAATTTTAATTGTTTCACTTTTGTTTAAAGTTTATGAAAAATTTGTTGAAAAAATATGATTTATGTGGAAATAATTCTAAATTATTATTAAAACACAAAATTTCAGACATCAAAATGATAGATTCGTTAAATGTTACATTAAATCTGTGTAATTTTCGTTATACATTTTGTTTTATGTATTTTTTAGAAATTTATAACCGATTTCTATTAATTTTCATTAAATTTGTCGAATTTTAATTTTCGAAATAATGTACATATATATATCTATATATATATAATATTAATTTTTGGAGATGTAATACCGATCTTTTTTTAGATTTATTTTCATTTAAGTACGTAGGTTATTTTTAGATTTTAGATCGCTTTTAAATTTCCATAAACTACTTTAATAAATTTATATTATTTTGATATATTGTTAAAGTTCGACAGATTTAATGAAAATCAATACAAATCGGTCACAATATTCTGAAAAATGCATTAAAAAAATATCGATCGGTTTATTAGAATTTCCAAAATTACGCCTACAAAAAAAACTTATCTTCATTTAATTCCCTACCGTATCTATTTTTATTCCGCTTTATTTTTTTGTCAGTTAGGAACTTATTTTATCGTATATATAAAATGGTATTTAAAAAAAGTTAACTGCGAAAGCAAATTGAATTCGTAAGTTATTATTAATTATTAGTTATTATTATTATTTTCCATGTTTTGTATAAATAAGTTGGAAAGAAGGTTCAATGATTTCGTTTAATTAGTTGCTATTTATTTTCGTTATTTGTTTTTGGGGTGTTAATAAGCCGTGTTGGCTAAAGAAGGAGGTGGCGCAACACGGCCTAACACCCCAAAAACAAATAACGAAAATACTTTTAGCCGTGAAAATCTTAAAACGTATCTAATTGCTATTTTGTTTTGTTCAAATTTAAAATTTAATTTCGGCAGAAGTACATAATTAATTATTATTTTTAATTTTTTATAAACTAACGTAAAGTTGGTTGTTTTCAGGTGGAAAAAATATTATAAGCAGTAATTGTTGAATGAAACACTAGTATATATTGAACTATTTGGCGGGTATTTGATAAGCCGCCATAGCTCAGTGGTCAGAGCATTCGACCGGCAATCAGAAGGACACGGGTTCAAGTCCCGTTGGCGGCAAGTATCTTTTCTCGGAAGATTTTTCAATTTTGATGAGTGTTTCAGGCTGATAATTATTGCTTATAATAAAAGTACATAATGTTATCAAAAACGTGTGAACAAATCTTTAGATAACACTTTTGAACAATAATTAAAAATTTTATATTGCGCCTTTTCTGTAAAAAAATCTCAAAGGCGCTGTACAAACAAAATGACTTCCTACGCTATATATCTAATTATATTCAAACAGAAGGAGATTTTCCTCTCCTTCCTTTCCCTTAAAAGACCCTCCGCACAGCATCCCCAAAGATGACATAGACCATGAGTTACATTTTTAGCCTTATTTACTATTAATTGATATTATTAGAAAATAAGTAACAAAAAAGAGTTGATTTTTATTATAAATATTTTCGTTGTTCAATTTTAGCACTGCGGAATATTTTTTTTATAAAATGACCTCTCCGATTGAGTACTTATTTTGTATTTCAATTCTTTTATCTTATTTTTTTAACCGAGCAGAGAATTCTATGCAATCGAATTAAAAAGTCATTGACACTTACTCCCACTATCTGTTCTACGAGTTACCTTAGAAAATCAAAACATTTGCTTTACTGAAAATATAATGTTAAATAAATCTTCATGTCGCATCATTACTAGAATAATATTTGTAAAAGATAAGAAATATGCATTTGTGTTTGTTCATTAGCCACTGTAAAGCGCTCCCTAATTAGTTGATAATAATATTTTACTGTTATGAAAATTTGAGATAATGCACTCACAGTTGTTGCTGTTGCATTAGTTTGGTGCAGCCAGCCGACCTGTCGACTTGCGTCTGTGTGGATGAGAATTCTATCGCAAATATAATATGTAACTAGCAATTCGATATGAAGATTGCTTTATCAAGCTGTCTGCTTAAATATATGATTAGTTCAAATATTATAAAACAACTAACCGTCACGCTGTTTCTCAGCAGGAGTAGTCAGAGAGGATATACCGCCACATAGCTCTGTCTTGCACACACTTCTTGCTTCATTCGCATTTAAATTATTCTGACTCTTAACATGACTCTACTCGGGTATTTTTTTATTCATTTGATCACGCCATTAAATTTATTCATCGAGCGTCTCCGACTTCTTCTACCATTAACTTCGGCGACATTTCACTTAATTTTCCTTACACTCATTTCTTCGCTCATCCGCTCTATATGCCCAATTCATCTACGCATCAGTTTTTACGCTTTCATTAATCAGCCTTTGAACACGATCTATTGGTGAAATATTATAATACGTAATTATAGTGAATGAACAGACAAAAAGTTCAATTTTATTGGAAATATACGATTTTTTTGTTTGTAGTATTTTACCTGAAAAATATCGGTTTCTGTGGTGACATTATAAATTTAATATCGGCAGTTAACACTGCAATTATCAAAAAACAGGAGACCAAAAGTGTAATTATCTGCAGAAAAAATCGTCAGCCAACATTAATCTGCAAAAAACCGCGAGTCAGCCGATAATTGGGTTCCTAGAAGCGAGAGAAAGAGAGAAGAGAGGAAGCCAGCGGAGGTGATCGCGAAACAAAAAACCAAATGTCATCGTAAAATATGATTCCCGGTCGTTGCACCTGCCGCCGGTGGAGATGACACCGTGAAAAGCAAAAAAGGTGAATTTGTCTCAGAAAAAGGCCGTGCGAAATGTTGAATATTCTCCGCGGTGGCGGTGGATGGATATTGGAAACTGGATACTGAATACGGAGACTGGGAAAAGGATACCGCACCGCAGCTGCGCGGTTTCAAATTTAGTCAATGTCAAACATCATGCCTGCTCTCGGCTAAAGTCATTGGCCGTGCCTCAGTCAGTACGTCAGTAGCCAGTAGTCAGTGTGACTGACATACCCTACACTTCACACAATACAACTGAACGAAAAATTATTTACTTAATTGGTTATCGCACCGGTCTCTTTCTGTTGGCGAACTGTCCCTCTCGACTCTCGTAGCTCATTGCCCGCTGCTAGCTACTGCTGTTAGTGCCGGCTGCTCGCCCTCTGCGCTTTGGTACGGTACCCAATACCCAGTACCTACCTGTCTACTGTCTACGCTGCAACTTGTAAATCATTTGTCTGAATAAAAATTGTCGGACGCGTGTCCATACACGCGACCATAAGGCCAATTCGCTATCTTCCCTGCGCCAATGATCATAATTGCGTATTCGTTTTTGCTCGGTTCTGGGTGACAACTGACAAGATACACAGCGTTTCCGTCCACTACTGAATTGAATATCAAAGCGCAAATTGGACGAACGGTAGTCCCCAGTCCGCAGACATCCAAATGATTATCTGCGTGGAAATCTTTATTTTTTTACCTGGCGTAAATTACGTTTCATATCCTGCATTCAGCTTGCTATCCTGTCTGACTCGGCGCATCTACCTGTCAATCTTCTACCTTATTATATTTGGCACGAATATCAAACCCACGCAGTACGCAGACACTATAGGTTATTGTGCCTTCGTGATTTTAATTAAGAACATTGTCTGCCTTATGTTATAATGGATGTTAACTTGCTTTATTTGACGTCTCTTCTGTTGTGATGATATCGTCAGACATCATCAGTCAACAGTAGCGACAGTCAGCAGATGTCAACTTATCTACAGAAGGTTACATGGGCGGGGCTGCTTATCATTATGCATAATAAATTATTTTTATTGCACTCACATTATCAACCAGGGCCTGCGTATTCTCAGCGACGTTCAAAACAAGACGTTAAAGATTCCACTCTCTGTTTTATACTAAATATATTAATGGCTGACGTATTTCGTTTAATGATACTTATATCTTTCCGTGAGCTTGCGTAGACAAAACGTCGGTCGTATGCAGTCGTGTTTTATTTTATTTTAAGTGCCATTTTTTCAGTTCCGATAGTTGCCAAATTGGCAACATCACAAATTTGTCTTGACAGTGTGTAAACTGTGGTAGTAAGGGAGTCGCCAGATGTCGCTAGTTTAACGACGTGTTTTCTTTACACGCGCATTCCGTTTACTGGTGGTAGGTACTCTAGTGGTACTAGTGTCAGCCGCCCGTATTGTCCTATGATAACCTGGTACCATGGCAGCCAGGCAGGCTATCCACACTAGCCGCTAAACCCGTCTGAAGTATGATAAATGGACCCAACACTCGTGATACATCTATCGCATGGAAATCAACTATTGATTGCGAACTGAGCTCAAGATATCCCACGCTATAATTACTAATTACATCTGTCACTCACTGACTTGTGTGAATTATTGTTCAATTCATGAACATGTTCGATAAATCGGTTGCCTTAGACTCCTCAGAGTCTCCGGCCACTTCCACAACGCGATTGCCATAAAGGCGTGTAATTTATTTATTAAATTCGTTATTACTCCGGTATTATTTATTACATGTGTGTTTAAAGAAGCTTGACTTGATTTAAGGCGTGGCTCCTTCAAATTATCATTAGGTACACACTCGGCGTTTAAGTGATTATTCCAAAGTAATTCGTTTACTGAAATTACCTTAAAAGTGAAGCAAAAGTGTAGACGACATTTGGAGTACTCCCTCAGTGCTCAGTGCCTATCGGTTCATCAGGCACAGGCGGGAGTTTAATTGGCTGTTGGCGATGAGGCGAACATAACCACTGCTTTTAATATACTTTAAACACACGAATATTCCATTACTTGATGAATATTTACGACACTAATCTACTTGTTTACAAGGGTAGCCTTATCAACCGGCTTTCCCTTCCGTCCTCTAAAAATAGGCAAATAAACCAGACGTAATGTTTCCTGCTAGAAAGATATCACACATTGACGATTTATTTCCGATAGCCGTCGCCTTTCATTAACTGCCGACCTGATTTATCGCTGTTTCACCCACTTTTCCTGAAAGCGGTAACGCAGGAACTTTCGTGACAGAATTTTTGAAAAGCTGTAAAATCACATAATATATTTGTATCTCATTCAACTTTACGCTCGGCATGACCATAAATTAAAAATCATGATCCCAGATACGTTTGAAAGAAGTTTGGTTGCAAAAAACCGTTTCGTGTGCAGCATGCATTAACTCGGAATTGTCGTGTACAGGTCTTAATCCATAAATCCGAATGCTATTAAATTAGGCAATTCTTTTGTCTGAAATGATTCGGCCGTTTGTGTGACTGAAATTGCGAATAGCGGGCATGTGTTTCAATTTCAACATCTCTACCATTTGTCAGGGTTGAACATTAAGACTTCGGGAGAGAGCGGGATTCTTGAATTAAGTGATATATGGGAGGTTTGTAAGTATAAGTAACTCTGTGTCGTGTGCTGTGTTCTGTGTAAACTGTCTCGCGTGTGGATTTGGTTTGCCGAATGTCTCGAATTCCTTAGGCCTTCTCTGCTGGAATTAATCCCTCTGCGAATAGCGAGTAAGCGACCAAGGCAGCAAGGGTTGTATGTTGTAGGCTGTAGGTTGGTTACTTCTAGCCGGTACGAAGCCGTATCTCTGCTCATTTATTTGACGGTAGAATTTTCCGCGGACACAACGACCCTGTTTTCTGTTTCTGTCCTCGACTCGTTTTGAATTCTTTCGTGACAAATCCGTTTAAATTCAGTTCGTTTCCAAACTGCTTAACAGGGTAGCTCTAGAATTCGGAACGGTCGCGGTCGTGACATTTAACCATTTCATTCGGTAAACCTATTAATTAAAATAATTAGATCTAACTTTACAAATCCGTCTATTTTATATTATGTTTCACGGAAATTTGTTAGCTACAAAACATTATTAATAAACGTTGTGGTAATGCTGCGAGTTCTTGCGCTGAATTAGTGTCGTAACATGAGTTAATGTATTAAGTTATTCTAAAACAAGCTCGAAACTCGATTATTGTTCGGTAAACATTATTGATCTCTCGCGAATAAATTTAATAGTCAAACTTTTCAATAACACATGTAAAAAGTTTTACTTTTATCTACATTTTGATAGTAAACCCTGACGTAAGAATGTTTCAGGAATATTTCCCTTTGTCTTTTGGTTTGTGTCAGTACTGGTGTACTATAGGATATATGAAGTTTCCGCTGCAAGGACACCATAAAACAGACGGCAGGCGTACTTATTAACTGTTTAGACTGTAGATAATATATCAACAGTTTTATTAATTGATAAAAATCTTAATTCACCAACTCACCTTTTGTCTTGTAGAAGGCGCGGGCGCCGATCGCAATCTTACGTTCTATGTTCCATTGCACGAAATAGTGTTATTGCTTACGCAACTTACCGGCTGCCGTTTGAGATTAGAGTCGGTTCAAACATTCAATACTTCTTCTAAACTTGTACCTTCTCCTCGTGTCGTAATGAGCGGGTGATGGTCACTGGGTAATTTGGGAATAATAGGCAATCTGACCAGCACTTAGTTTCTACCAGCACCAGCACTCTCAATACGGCACAGTTAGAGCAACCGTCAGTCTAGCGAGGTAACATAACCCATTCTTCTGGCATTGTTTGATATGCTGCGCGCGAAGCAATTTAATTGTCATTAGTGTTTGAATTAATTCACCTCGCCTCTCACACACTTTAAATTGGCCCGCTGTTAATGAACTGGCTGGAAATGGGATTTTTATTCAAAATTGAGGCAAATACTATGTGAAAGCAAAGTGGTAACGTTGATTGATTGGAGTATTGGAGGCGGGTTGCGGATTAGAGCCGCGGTCACTTCTCACTTGACTTATCTCTCCCATCTAGTGTGACTAGAGACTAGGGACGGACCAAGCAAGGGTAGAGAAGAATAGAAAGGTTGGCCGAGCCTCCCGAACGACTTTAAAAAATGTGCACGTTTCAATAATATTCACTAAATCACCACTTTGCCGTTAAACTTCTCGATAATTTGAATGTCGGTGAACTTTCGAAGCACGACATCTTAATAATAATTAATCACGTCTTTTGTGAAAACTTGTAATTCGTTCAGAGAATAAATGCTAATATTTAAGGCAGTAAACTTGCTGGAAACATGGCGTTAGTCTATAATGAATTGGTACGAACACCAATTACGAAATAGAATATATTATGGTATTTAATAAGCTGATCATTTATCATTCGCTTCAAAAGATGAGGCCTAAAAAGCACGGCTCGCAGCTGAATGTTTACAAACATAATTCTTTCCAAAATGTATCTTATCTATGTAAAACGGACTCATCATAAAACACCTATCAAATGTATATTTTTTAAAAATTATAATGGTACAATAATTCACGGCCTTAATGGCTTGATGGCTCCGAATGTACACATAATACAGGATACAGAGAAATTTAAAGAAGTTTGGCCAAGTTTAGTGTGTATTATGCTAATAATACACCCCATTCGGTTGATTTATTTATGCAAGTTAAATAAATCTCGTTTCCCCCAGCCTCGACGGAGTTGTATTGCGAGAAAAGTTTTTCTTCAATCCCGAGGAATAAACGGTTTCTTCTTTGGGAGAAAAAGTAGAATGATGCCCAATAGCCATAGGATCGCTGACTTTCTTTGTAGGTATCTTTTGGTGCAAAAAATCCTTTCCCGCACTTTTTCAATAATATATCTACTTTTATTTTTTTCCTTTGAACCCTATTATGTCCCATTCCACTCTTTCTGTCGCTTTTCCTCCCATTCTCCCTCTTTCTCGTACATTCTACACCGCTTCTCGGGAATCAGCTGTCCCCAATATTTGCATTAGCTTTCAAAATGTGGGTTTCCTCTCTTTTGAACGTCTCCAGCTTTAGATATTATTTTAGATTGTACATCACAAAACATTGCCTATATAAAAAAATGTATATTTTTAAAGATGAAATTGTTTTTTGAAAGATTTTACAATCCTAAATTCCTATTGTATTTTATCCTTTCTTCATAATTTTGATCCGCTTAGGGACCTACAGGGTTTTGGGACCTCAGTAGGTAATGGTGAAACGTGACTTTTTGAGAAGCTCTGGTAAAAACAATCCTCGTTCGGCCGAGAGGGAGGCTGATCGCTACGAGCAGAGCTTCCGAAACTTCTAAGTTAAAACGAATAAAATTGTTTTTAATCGATTCTGCTACACTCGAGCCAAACTTTCTCTAACGTAGAAACTGTTAAAACTTTGAACAGAGTAAAAAACAGAGATTCCTATATCTGTGGGTTCGCCCATCTTCTCTTCTCAACTTACCTCCTGTCTTTCCGCGTCTTAAACTTCACCTTTTCTGTATCTTTGTTTGATTATTTTTCTATATACATTCAAGGAAATATTTGTAAAAAAATTGGTAGCAATAGCCTGTGTCCTGAATTTTGTTAAAATTACATCGGCCTTTAATATAATTAATTTGTTAATCAAGTTTTTAAAGTCTATGAAAAAAACTCTCGCCGTCCGCGCTCTTAGCTCAGACGTTTAAAATTGGATGGTTTAAAACCTGCCAATTAACTAATTTCTAATTGATGCCTGAAACCGCCGTCAAATATTGTATGCTTAAGTATTTCTACTAAGTAAATTGATCCATTTTAAATAATATACGCCTTAATTATACGGTCTCTGATTTGAAAAAAAAATGCCCTCGTAAACGTGGCGATGTTTGTCTTCCTAATTTATTATTTACCCGCAATGTATTTTTTTTCCTCTTGAACCGCTTTAGCGCAATAATTACCTGGGTTCTAATTAGTGCAAATCTTGTAATAGAACTTTAGCGCCGTATGACTGCAAATATACACAAGGATGTGCCTAGTCATTATCCAAAATTTACTTCACGATCGTGTCCATTTATCTTCTTTGTAACTCACTCTGGAGTTTAATGTAGCTCTCAAATTTGATGTATCGTTTTTAATTAATGTGTGCCTACTCAATCCAAAGTTGTTTAATTATTCAGGTATCGTACGAATCAACGAATATAAATCCTTAATATTTTGTTTTATTTTGGATTTATCGATTTCTCGCTGGTTAAATCGTTCTTGTAATTGGATGAAATAACTTTGATTGAAGATAAAATGCAACGAATCATGTTCCATTAGCGTCCGATTAGCCTAATTAAAGTCTTCTCCTGTATTTTAATACCCCTTGCCTTAAATACTGAGTCCTTTATAGTATAACCACCTGGGCCAACGGCAACCCATCGTAGTATTTGAATGGATTGAAGTTTTGATGCTGGAGAAAACCGGTATTGACGATAGCATTTAATTAAATTATGTGTCCATTTTGATTGGTTGTTGTTAAAATTAATGAATCACTCTAAACTTCAATTACATAAATCAGCCGTAATCAATCGGAAACTAAGTGTACATTTCTTATTACCCCAATTCTTATCGTACAGTTGATTTTTTTCTGAAAAAAAATATTGGATTAAATTTATTATGTAAACAATTGACGTGCTTGAAAGAATGTACAATAAAAAAACTAATAACTTGTCTGTAGTTTTAAATGAACTTTAGAATTTTTGTTTTGAACTATAGTTTCATTTTCAAAATTGGAATTTTTTGGATAATTTAATAAAGTACCTAACCTACAATATTACATTTTAACGGAAATTTATTTTCATTGCCATTTCAGTATTTAAACAGATTTAAAGAAACAAATTGATGTATTATATTTATTTTTCGAAGAAAACTTCTTCGGAAAGGTTTTCACTTTGTGATGACATTATTTATTTTAAGAAAAGACAAACAACTTTGTTTACATCACTTTTATTTGTACATATCTACATGTTTCGTGAACGATGTTCACATTTGATCCTGATGATGTGAACATCGTTCACGAAACATGTAGATTGTGTACAAATAAAAGTGATGTAAACAAAGTTGTTTGTCTTTTCTTAAAATATTATATTTACATGAGGCAAGGATTGAAAAAATTGAAACCACTTTTTTAACTTCCAACTAGTCCAATTTTTACCTCCAACGCTCTGACGCCGTACGACTGGAAACCATCGAATCTGCTTCCTGCGCACTTCTACTCGCGAGAAATAGTGGAACACATTTTGACGAGATTTAATACGAAATATCACCCGACTATCCCGTGGTATTTCACGGGTCCGCGCTAGTAAATAATAAATTGAGTGATTATTTAAGAAATAATATACTCCATTCCTGTTTCCATAATACGGCAATGTATCTTCAGTCCTCGCGGCGGTGGCCACAATGATAATAATTGGATGGATGCGTCAGTTGATAGCGGAAACTGTGCACACTGCTGACTGGTGACTATTGACTACTGACGATGCTCTGTTGACAGGCGCCAGCACTAGGCAGCAGGCACTATAAGTCTCAGGTCTGACTGCGGCGGTGAGCGCTGATTGGCGAATGAAGTCAAATCCAGGAAACAATGAAGTCCCGGAAGTGATAAGCGATGCCTGAAGCTCGCGGCCGTGGAAGCGCCTGCATAATGTGGACTATCAACTTACCCATGTGTAAATGCAGCGCATTCTTTTTATATAGGAATTCGGACGATAACTCATTTAATGACCTCAGTATTTTTAAGTGCCTGATTACATTTGACATTCATTCCCTCATATCGTCACGGCTGTTTATCATGTCGAAGGCCGGAATAAATTAAACGCTAGTTCAAGTTTTATTCACGTTCTTGGGCTGATAGGTAGGTACTTGTGTCAAATTCATGATTTATTATTGATTATTTTTTCTCACAGCGATGCCATTGTTTTTTTTTTCAGTCCGATTTAGTCTGATACACTTGACGTGAATATTAGCCAGCTCTATCTGAATATTTTTTTCGAGATTTATGTGTTGTTTTGTTCGCGATAAGGAAACTTATACATGATGATGATTTTAAAACGTTTGGCCATCAATAAGCAGATGAGAGATGAAAGGTTCTTTTTTAGTAGTTTTACTGTATTCAAATTCCCGGATTTGCATGGAAAAGTAATCATTTGCCCCATTTATACTTCCGTAGCTGAGTATTTACTTGAATGTTAGTTTTGGTAGTTTAGCCACTTCTGGAATACACACATCACGTTCCCGCCCCGCCTACTGGTGAAATCATTTTGGGCGGATGAGCATGGTAACTGGTAACTACTAACTTCACAACGCGAGTTGTCGACATGATATCGTTAGATTTTAATACGTGATTTTGGCTTCTGACGATCAACGGGGTATGTCGAACACCGTCTCCCTGAGACATTACGCGTACATTACGAGCGGGCTGGAGTCCAGGCCAAATCGTATTAATAAATAGAATCTTGCAGACTTTTAGGGAATCAAGACGGTCATACATTACTCGTAAGTCTGGCGTTCTATTCTAGTTAGGGGTGGAGACTGCCGCTCTTGCTTGTACCGGTGCCTGGTGACGTTTGCAAGTTTCTCCTACCAGCGGATAATGCCCGCCGCAGGGGAAGTGGCAACTTATAAGCGCGCACTTTACCCGAGGAAAGTCGTTTGCGGAGCGAGTGGATATTCAAATTTGAAACGACTGTATCAAAAGAAAATTTTACCCGATACCTGCTTCAACCGCACGGAAACATCGCTTTATCTCTCTCCTACACAGGCCGCGTCCCGCACTACAATATTACTCAAACTAGTTTTGGAGTAAGAACTTGAAGTTGTATAATATTTAAATTTGCTAAAACTTAACATACATGTAGTTTAGAGTATTGTCATCTTTATGGGAGTCTTTTCAATTACTTAGTATTCGATCGAGATGCAAATAGTCCCAAAAGCTCTTCGGATTAAAAGCAGTATATAATTTTATTACCAAAGTATATGATTTTGATACCTTTCTTGCTAAATCTGGTACGAGTGGTTGCGGTTTTTAAAGAAATGAACAATTATTCAACTTGCATTAAGTTAACCATGGTCATTAATTCTAAGCGTCGATTCCAAGTTTAACATTCCTTTGTATGAAGAAACTCCCTGCTCCTTAAAGGCACTGACTGCCAAGGGAAAGTAGTGCCTAAGTATTAAGTACAAAATACACCGTTCCCTCAAAACTTTACAATGAAAGCAGAATGCACCGCTTAGAGTGTACCTAAACTCCGTCTTGTTACAAGTTACAGTGTAATACGTAATGCTTAACGTGTGCTTTTGGGTTAAATATAAAGTATAATAGTACTTCATGTCGGGGTTCGTAACTGCCCAAGTCTTAAGTGGCAATTTCATCGTTTTTAGCAACGAAAGACTTTATACCTCCCTCGTCGTACTCGTTCAAACGTATCTAACAATTGCATTGTGGCAGTTTTTTTGGTAAAAATTCAAAGAAACGGGAATAAGTGTCTACTAATTTCATTTTTTTATTTTTTTAAAGTGGGGTTTAAGAAGTCATTTTCCGTATGAAGTGCTTGTTAGTTTTCGTGTAGTTTTGGGCTCACATAAATTGGTTGGAAATGTGTCTATTAATTGTTATTTATACAGCGGCGAACAGCGACGAAGCACATGTTTTTCCCTGGAGTATCGAGACATTTATGTTGTTTATAGTTTTCATTTAACGAAGGTTCTAAAGAGATGTCCGTTCCTTCGAGTTCCGGCGTCTCTAGCGCCGGCCGCCGTCCTAATAGAGATGAGTTACTGTCCACTTTATTGGCATGGCCACGGCTATCGCTATTCGCTAGTTCCACCCTTATCCTACAACTTCAGCCACGGCCCTGGGAAATAATACGAAACCGATAAAGTTCAAGCGAGGGAAAGAAAAATAAGGGCAACAAATACATGCCGGATCATAAAATACTTTTTTATTACCCCCCTCGCTCTGCCGCCCCCCGGCACCGGCTTCTCTAAACTAAACAATGACCGCGGGAAGTTCTCCACTAATACTATCGACCAATCTTTAGTCTTAGTTCCTTCCCACCGTAATATCCCTTACACTTCTTTATATCTCAGTTTCTTTAATTGACTTTTCCGTCTAGTTTTAACGATTGGTTTACTGTTTTCACTACGCGCCTAGAACCGGCCATTTCCTCTGGGGTTAAATACTTATTTGTGGGCGGCATACAATACACACTACACTTTGTGGCTATTTGGTGTTGCTTTTTATATTATCCTTGCTCGTACATCGAGTAATTCAATCATTTTCTTCAAATATACTTACTCTTGTTATCTTTTTATTGCCCACTTTTTTATTTATATCAAACGCTATGTTGAACCATTTGATTTGTTGGCTATTTGATTTGCTTTCTCACGTCTAGATTTCCCACATCTGTTCTATATCATCTTTATTTGTATAAAGTTTGTTCGTAAAAAAGTTTCCAGATATTTTTTTTGGTTCTTTGATATTATTCTTTATGGTCAATTTGGTCACAGCGGAAAGTTGAAGTCCGACAATTCCACGAGGCCGCAGTAGTTGGTTGGTTGGAATGAACATTTGACCCGTTGTTCGCCGGCTTCCAGTTTAATGTTCTCGCAGTTGTAACGACCTCAGCGAGTTCAGTAAGTTTATAATTCGATTTTACGACTTATTTTCTCATTTCGATCGTTTTATGAATAACGAAGGCGACCGCAGCCGTCGCCGGTGAGGGATATGGGAGATGGAAGATGGAAGATGTTAGGAGAGCGGATGGCGGTGATACTTGGCATCTGTCGGACATGTCCGTAGATCTGCAGATCAAAGGAAGGTTGGAAGTGTTTGGGCAACAATCGAATCCGTCTTCTATTTCTGGGAAAATTTTCCATCGGATGCGTTTAAGTGTGCTGGTCTGAAGAAAACCAGTGATTCGGAGAATTATTAAAATCTGATAAACGCTTACCGAATTTTGTGAGCTTCCCTGTGTTATTAAATTGTGAAGTAATCGTCTTGTTGTTATTTTATTTGATTACTTATTGAATTTCAAGTAGTCACTCAGAAATCAAATCAAAACAATCAGAAACTCTTAACTAATTAATAATGCTTTGTCTCACTACATAATTATTTTTCAGACATTTCTATATATACTCGTTAGTATGTATTGATAACTAATGTAATAACTAAAAGTATATATTTTTATTATTTTTCCTTTGGCTTAATCCTAACATATTAATTATTATAAGCAATAATTATCAGCCTGAAACACTCATCCACATTGAAAAATCTTCCGAGAAAAGATACATGACGCCAACGGGACTTGAACCCGTGCCCTTCTGATTGCCGGTCAGCTGCTCTCCCAATTGAGCTATGGCGGCTTATCTTATACCCGCCAAATGATTCAATATATACTAGTGTTTCATTCAACAATTACTGCTTATTATATTTATAATATAAATATAATAATTTATATTATGAATTATTATATTTATATCATAAATATAATAAGCAGCAATATAATAATTTATATTATAAATATAATAAGCAGTAATTGTTGAATGAAACACTAGTATATATTGAATCATTTGGCGGGTATAAGATAAGCCGCCATAGCTCAATTGTGAGAGCAGCTGACCGGCAATCAGAAGGGCACGGGTTCAAGTCCCGTTGGCGTCATGTATCTTTTCTCGGAAGATTTTTCAATGTGAATGAGTGTTTCAGGCTGATAATTATTGCTTATAATAATTGTTACCCTTTGTGCTATGCATAAAAATCTTGTCTTAAACGTTAGTTTAACAATTAAAAATAATACCTAACATATTATTTTGTTTATAGTAGGTACATGATTTCTTACCTTCTAGGATGCTTTTAATTCTACTTCGACTTTGTGTCACTTTAAAGAAGTATGTAAGTATAATTGGCCGCCTTCACTAAGCACTGAGCCTTCCACTTAATACGTCTCCTGGAATCACGGCAAGCAACATTAACAACTAACACTAATAACCCAAGGCGAGAAGAAGACCCTTCCTTAATAGGATTTTTGTGAGAATCAGAAGTCTTCCCTTTTTATCTCTAACTTTTCAATGTTTACCCGGGTTTTTGCCCGAGAATTCCCATAAACGCGGACCTTTGCTATAAATCCGGCTCCAAGCACTCCAAAGAAAGCGAAGAAAAAATGCAATCCGGTAAGAACAAGAAAGTAAGTACCTAGAATAACAAGAGAAATGTTTCTTTTAGGCAGGAATTGCAAAGACACCAGTTAACAAGGTACTAAAAGACCTGCAGAATCAACATGAAACATTACATGAAAGAAAGACACTATCTGCATAGGTCTACCAACTCCCAATTATTTCGTCTTGCTCTTTGCAGTTTTATTTCCATCCGAGTTCTGTTCAATTTCGGGGATATTTTTGGAATTCCGGCTGCATTGTCCACGCTTTGCACGCCCGTACCGTTCGGTTTGATTAAGCTTGTCCAAATATTGAAAAATTGTTATAGCCACCGGACCCCTGTTTGTACTTGGGTAGAGGGAATGGGTAGAGAAGTGCGGTGGGGCGAGGAGGGGGTAGTTGGCTCACTCTAGTTCAAGGGACGTGACTCGGAGATTCCTTCCTCAAACAGCGAACTTGTAGAATGTCTGCGGATTAAAGACGGGACTTCAGATTATTGAGGAATATGTTCTAAGTGGAACGTTTGCCAGAAAGCGGTCGTCAAGCGAGATCAAGGAACGAGCTTTCACGATACTTCGGACTATAGAATGCTTTTATTGAGATTCTAACGTTATATCTCAATACAAGTATCCGTCCTTACTTACATGATGCATTTGTATAATAATAATATTGTCATACTGTGTATGAGGTAAGACATATTTCTCCGACTTATGTAGTAGCTAGTTATTTTATTTTTAAAAAAAACTAGATATTATTTTAATAATAATTATAAGTTATAGACACCTCGACTTGAATTGAAATCGTGATCACGCTTATTAACGATGTTTTCTCGGAGTCAGCCTCTTTCGTGTAGTTTTTTAAGCATCCTTCAAATTAAAACTCGATTAATATTTCTCAACGGTTGTTTCATAAATTTAAAGCAGAAAGATAGATTTAACCGAAAAATGAATGCGAGTATTTTGTATTTTGTACGATTATGTCAGCTTTGCTCGTGTCAGGAAAAAGGGAATAAACCAAATAGAATTTTGCACATTTCACAGGCGTTCCCGTCGCCGATAGCATTGGATTTATTTAAAGCCGTTTTGCATCTCACGATCCTTTGGGAGACAACGTGCCTGGAGAAGTAATGCACAGCTCTAGCAGCTTGCGCCAGTAGCGTGTGTTTGGGCTGCATCCACAATACAAAGTTCCCATTCGGAGACGAATGGAGCATCGAGGAAATGTCCTCTGTGTCATACGATTCCGCGCCGCGCCGTATCGTATAGCCCGGACATGGAGACTTGGGACTTTCCGGCTGATCGGGTACTTGGTACTTGCTCCGAGCTCGGATACAGGGGTAGGCGGCTTGTCTGCTTGCCATACACGGGATACTTATACCTTTTGTTTCCTGCATTTGGCTGAGCGGTCTCCAATAACCACGAGATCCCTACTACACGTTAACAAGCTCGTATTATGTACTAACTCTAAACCGTAAACTTGTCGCCAGATCGCTTCTTGATCTGTAAAGTACTAAAAGACATAAGTGTAGTTACACGCTGTGACGGTGTGACGTGACGGCCGGTGTGATTGAGACTAGGTGTCACTGCTGTAAATTGAGACGACAGTTATCGCCGGTTTAGCTCAATTAATTAATTATGTGGGACGCTTTATCAAAGTGAGTGTGTACGCATCGAAAAAATTACCTAGAAGAATCTCTACGATTGTTACAAAATTAAAGTGTTTAAATTCATACGCATGTAGCAAATCTATTACGCGCGTATTTCAGTTGATTGAAAATCGTTTAGTCTTGAAGTTTTTCGCTTATGTGTTTTCTGTTAAAAGGGTTTTTTTCTCAGTCAAATTTCCCCCAAAAGATGGGTTTCGCGCTCGTTGTTATTTTGACGTGTTGTTTCCTTCCATGCTTGGATGGACAGCACTCTTCTGATTTGCATATTTATGTCTTTTTGAAAGCATTTTTCTTCTTATATTAATTCATTTTAAGTGGTTGAATCCCACTTAATGTGAGGGGACCATTCTTACGCCCCTCTTACGAAACCGGCTCGTAATATAAACATTATTTCTTTTAAATCTGAATTAACCGTCGGAACAAATTTACTCGATAAAAACTTGTTCACGGCTTCAACTCGGTGTTACGTCTAAAATTAAACATGTTTTCTGGGTGAGACTTTTTGTGGTCCGAATGACGAACGTTTTTCACGGTACGTTTGATTTTAATACGTATCTTAACTTTGGTTTAAAAAAAATCATGAAATTTATCAAGGTGAATCATAATAGTATTCCTAGCAGACATCATTTCACCTCGTTCCGCCGAAAGTGAAATCTGCATTTGTGGTTTATAGAGTGATGTTTTAGCGATGTTCTCATTATATTATTTGGCGGATTCCTGATGAGTAATCGAGAAGCCAGAACTGGTTAAGTGCCGTGGATTGCCGACCGCTGTATCCCGCAGGTAAGCAACCTTTAAGGCCTATTTCATGTTTGTTAAACGGACCAACCAACGTCATTTAAATAATGAATTACATTTCGAATGAGACTTAATGCTCCTTTGAGAAGTCCGCATCGTCTTTCTCGGATTTATTTATTTCTCCATCAGATAGCGCCCGTCTATAGAGTACTTAGAGCGGTGCGTATTACTTCTAGCCGCTTTACTCCCAGAATACGAGGCTTCATCTACCCGCTACCGACAACTGGCAAGAACTTTATGATAATTCAGAATCTCCGAACGGAAAAAGTGGAAAATGTAAAGCATTATGAATTATCCTCATTAATGATTCGACGGAGCCGTGGTACTAATGTATAGCATTAACCTCACCGTCCAATTTGTTTCTTCTGTTTCAGCTCTCCGGGGATTGAGATTAAACCCGCCGATTTGTATACCGACTTTATTCTGGCACATTAAGATGGGTGATTAATCAAACCAGACTCTAAAACCGGCGATTAAATCATTTATATTATTGCATATGTCATTCTTACTTCTAATGTGTTCATTAATGATGACAGCTCACGTTTCGTGTCAGAGATCATTTAATCTAATACAACTAATAATACACTTGTATTATCTACATTGTGGGTAGATTCACAGTTTTATATGCGCTAATGTAGGTGTACTTAAAATCTATAATCAAATCGAATACAAGATCAAATGAACAAAAGCCGCGTTACACTAACCTTATCCATCAGTTCACCATAGTAATATTTAGTAGGTAATATCTATTAAAGTCCTATTACATCAAATGTTAAGGTAATTTGCCGTTTTTCAGTTAAGTATTTATCTATGAGGAAAAACCGACGCGAGACTTACGGTACCTACCGGCATTGTATGAATATGAAATTGCCTAAATTTTTCGCAACGGAGTTTTTTTTAAACGCAATTTTCGGTTGTAGATGTCAAAGAGACCACAAAAAACGTTGAAATCTTATTTACTTTTCCAAATTGCTTTAACGGTAAATTAATATTTTATAGATTATTCTGAAATTACGCCGTTGGCGCGTAAAAAACATATAAAGCGTGTATAAAAAAATATTGGTAGTAATAATGATATGTTTTATGGGAATCTTCTTTCATATTTCTTTACATTAGTCCGTTTACATCCAACACTGACATATGCATATGGTATGGACACACTCGTATCTAGCAGGTGTAGGTGTGTAAGCAAAACGCTCGCTAATAACTCTGAACTTTGTAAACAAAGGTATCTTTTTATGATGGGTTCAAATCTACGATTGTTTAAAAAGGTTTACAAAATATTTCACCATTTCGGGTAAAAGTAGTTTGTAAAAGTTTAATATCGAGCCGCACTCGGTTGGAAGCTCCGAATTACAAGATTAAAATGTCACTGGCCCTGGGCTGGCCGGCCTTTCTACTGCTGATGTCGGTTGTTTGGTAATTGGGGCTGGCCGTGGATATTTTCCCATATAAATAAATGAGTCTCCCAGGGGGTTCCGGAGGACCGCAAAGTACCCACACAAAATCTCCCGCAGAATAATATTATTTTTGAGGTCACTGCGAAGTCAACAAAAACAGCCGTTAAAACGGTAGCTCGCTTTAATATTTGGGCTCGAATAAATGAGTTTTATACATAAGATGCTCTCGTAATCCCGTATCTTTCCGGCCGCGATGCCTCCGCCGCCCCAGAGGGAAGAATCTCAAGCTTTGTATGAATATTGATGCAACATCCCCCGAGCAGCCAGCCGGCCTGCCTTCCTACGTCTACTCCTACTTCCTTCCCACCTGCCTGCTTTCCTATCTGCTATCTGCTACCAAAAGGTGGCGGAGAACTTCAAATACGTGTTGTGTGTTGTCTTATCTCAGAATAAACTATCCGGATTATCATTACAAATAACGCAGTCCCACAGAAAGAACCATTAGGAACACCATTGAAATAATGAGCTAGTTTTATGTTTCATTATGTAATTCTCGAATAAGCCTCGCTTAACATCATCATTTACATAAGGTTTCGAATGAATTCGGCTCGCAGGCGGTAATATTCAAACATCCGACCGATTCTCCGAAATAAAATCCAGCAGAGACGCAAGCTGGTCGCTCGGAAAACCGATATTTTTTGCCGAAAATATTGCAGAAGCCGGTGGTTCGGTGAATATTTAAAATTATGCATCAATCTCCGAGCAGCTTCCAGAAATATTCCGCTTTCCGCAGCGCTTTGCGAAAAATATTATTACTTCAATATAAACCGCAACTGAAATTTAGTCGGCAAAAGTCAGATTTTTTAATCCTGGGGAATAAACAATGAACATGACCACAATATGCTTTCTTACGTTTTATAATAAGAAAACAAACATCTTTTAAGCTTTTATGTGTCCCTCCTATTATATTGTCAATAATTTCCTATAATAAGTGCCCATCTCTAAAAAAATTATCGTAGTTTAATTGTACACTTCTTTCCCACGTGATTTAACATAAATATTTATGAAATATTATATTTGTTGTTAAGTAATATATTTTTTTTTATTTCTACCAATTGCTATTGGTTGATATTGATTTTCTTGACCCTTGATTTGTACACATCCATTATTTGTCGATAATGAGGTTTTAGTGTCCTCTGACTATAGTCTACCTGTCCGGTGATCTCTCTACACGTGTCACGTGACACGTGAGGTCTTATCGCGTATTGATTAATAAAGCAAATATTTGATAGTGTACACTATCATCGTGTTCATTTTGTTCTTCAAACATGAGGTTATTTGAACTTAAATGAAGAGGTTATACTAAAGGCAGTGTAATATATACATAATATACTGACTTACCTAGTCTGACAAGTCATTATCCATTACGATGGTCGTAAAGTATTTATATACCCAAACCTGTTAAAATAATTGTATATATTCTTATTAATGCATTTACCGATGATGTCTGCAGTTCAAATAACAATCTTCATTTTATTACTTATTTTTCTAACCACTCTCAATGATAATATAAATACATATATTGACATTATGTATCTGAATAAAGTATATTGACCTTCTAATAATATTTTTTTAAATTAACACTTTATAATTATATCTCGTTTTAACGACAAAACCCATTAGATATCAATGTTAAAAGATGAGAGCTGAAATTGAAGTTTGATGTCATACTTTGATAGTCTTCTTCTTCTTCTTCTTTCGTATGGTGGGGGGTCAGAGGGGGACATCTAGGTCTGCGAGCCAGTCTAGGGCCTCAGGCGTTGCCCTGTGGACCTCATCAATCCCGCCGGGGAATGAATGGAGCGGGCATTCGTTGACCACATGTTCGGTGGTCTGCACCGCACCGCATTCACACGTCGCCGACTCTTTAAGTCCCCATCTATGCATCATATGAGCACAACGGCTATGGGAGCACCTTATCCTATTGATGGCAGTCCAGAGTTTGCGAGGCAATGAGAACCCAGGCTGTCTCTCAGTGGGGTCTTGCACGAGATGAGCGTTTTTGACGTTGGCTGATTGCCACTCAAGCTTCCACCTATCTTCTGGGGTTAGAGGTGTTCGAAGGAGTCTTTCTCCTTCCGTCCAGAAGGGTTTTCGAGACTTTAAGCGGCATGCCGGGTGAGAAACGACATCATCGTGCAAGGGTATTTCGCTTTTTTGCAGCGCCTTCTTGTATTCCCTCAGTGTTGCAATCTCTCGCCTGATATTTGGCGGGGTTATATTTGCAAGTACGGGGAGCCAAGGAAGAGGAGTCGATTTTAAAAAAATCGACTTTGATAGTTTCAGCTTTAATAGACTCTTTTCAACCAATACTCGTACTTTACCGGACAGAGTTGACTGTTGTTTTCGCACATAAGATGAATGAATATACACGTGAAATCCTATTTAGATACTATTTTGATTAATCTTTACGTCAAATCGGCTTACAGTATGAACATCAAAAAATATGCTACGGATAAATCGAAGCTTTTACTAGCTTTTCTATGTATTGGAATTACAATAAAATTATTATTTACGTAACAAAAAATATAAGCGTAAACCACCAAAAAAATGTTTTTTCATGACTTAACTATGAAGTAACACAAGAAACAATTTTTGAAAAATACCCCTCTATAGCTAAGACTATTTTTGAGGTTTTCGATTTTCTAACTTTTTTTCGTTCTTATAAAATTATGCACAAAATAAATAAAAACCACTTTTTCGCTTACTTGCCTCGTGCAAAAAGACGCTCGATTTTAAAATTTTGCAGGCATGAGATTCGAAATATTTCTAGCGTTTATATTCCTCTTAAAGTAGTCTATTTAAGCTATTTTTAATCAATTTATTTTCCTGTCTGTTTTGCTGCGATGGTGATTCAGTATTTCCGTACAGAGATATGGTATTTTTGCCTGTTGCTAGATCTAATGCCGGTGTTTTTTTTCTCAACTGTCATCACCGACTATTATAAATTGGGCAATTTGAAGACATAATAAAGAGTCGTGGGCTCCGAGAACTAATCTCCTCTAATGCCAGTATGGAACTTCACACGGTGATGTAGAATTAAATATGTATTTCGCGTCCTTTCCGACAGTTATGCTTTTCTTGTTTTCATTAACATCGGCTAACTCGGTGATAAATCTAATTAGGCTTTGTAACTCGCGAGGAGTTTTAGCAGTTTTGTAATGCAATGCCTGCCTTCCTGTCCGTTCGTGTCTGTTCTTGGTGTGGTGCGGTTTGACCTTTCACGGGTCACATCACGTGTCACAGGGCGCACTAATGTCAAAAGTGTATTCAAATCAAAAATACTAATTTCGGTTGTGTGAAAAGTGTGAAATCTACAATTTTAAAACTTGCAAGAAGTACAATAAAGTCATATCTGCTTTGAATTTAAGTGTCTATGATGTGGAATCAGTTGTGTGAAGAGTTCAAAAAGTGATAAAGTAGGTACATCCCTAACATACTAATACTATAAACGCGAAAGTTTGTATGTTTGTCTTTCACGTTTCACGCAAAAACTACTGAATGGATTTTATTGAAACTTTACAATAATACAGCTCATACATAAGAATAACATAAAGGCTATATATAATGGTAAGCTCTGGCATTATGAAATTTCTATAAATGAAAATGTGTGCATTTCATATATTTTAGCGGCAGGGAGGAAAGGCAGGGGGAAGGAGAACGGGGGAGGTGGGGTTCGCGGAGAGGGAAGAGACGATGGAGGAGGAAGGCGGGAAAGGTAGAAGGGAACGGGGATGCACGGGAAAGGACATGCAGGGAGAATCAATTTATTTCTTTGAATGGCATTACAACGCATGCCAGGGACCAGCTAGTAATATAATATTTCAACAGAAAATTATTTTAATAAACGTTTTCAAAATTGTAACTTATTTGTCAAGATTTGAAAGTATCCCGTGACTTTTCATGAGTCTGCCTAGTAATACATGTTTATTTAATTAGCGGCGTTGGCTCCTTCATAAATTACAAGCCGAAGAATCGGGCATTGTTTTTCTAAATCTCAGATAGAAAGTAACGTTCGTCTCGTTTCGTAGGTCAAGTGTGCAAAATTTCGTCAATCTCAGAATAAAACTGTAAGTTTATACTTGTGCCGCCCGCCCGCCACAGACACTCTTCTTTATATTCATAGATTTCGCGTTCCATTGAACTTATAGATATTTTAATGTCTGCAGTCGGAAAATATTGTATATCTGTTGCTAAAATCAATTAGCACCACACTCGCGTACCTAAAACAGTTTTTTTGGCTAATTCTTTCCCTAAAGGTCGAATATTCACCAGAGCTTTAATAAGCGGGACGTATATTTGAAGTGAAACTTCTTTAGCTCCGTAAGCGATTTTAAATTCGGATGAAACAGAAATACGTCACAAAATTTATTATTTGACGGTCCTCGGTTCTAATATAAAGCGGTAAATTCGCGCGTCGACGCGGGCCTTCGATAGCGCAGTGTCAACGAGTCAGCGGCCAGAGAGACACACATCAAGCGAACGGAGGTTCGAATCCTACAAAATCCAAAAAAATAAACATTTTTATTTTTGTGAAATTAATATCCAATCTTCAAACCACTTTAAAATAAACAGGCAAAAGAAAAGAAAGCGACATCTAGCGACTTTCTAGTTTCACTTCTACTGTGTGTGAATTGCACACTCTGATTTTTGTTTTCTTCTAAAAGTTAAATCATTCTACTTTATTCTGGTACTAAAGCGATGTTCAACGCAAAATTGATTTTAA
This sequence comes from Limnephilus rhombicus, assembly GCA_929108145.2. Classification (NCBI taxonomy): domain Eukaryota; kingdom Metazoa; phylum Arthropoda; class Insecta; order Trichoptera; family Limnephilidae; genus Limnephilus; species Limnephilus rhombicus. The sequence continues at coordinate 48,099,675 of OV815283.1, forward strand.
ATAAATAAAACATTCATTTGGTGTGACATAACATTTGGCAGGCAATTTTCATCAGTCTATAATGTTGTTTTTATTGAAAAGTCGTATTTTCATAATAATTAATGATGTGTCAAGTTAGTTGACCGTCGCGGCTGAGTGGATTCGGTCCGCTCCAAGACAAGCCGGGGTCAAGATCGTCGCTGTTGCCAACCATTTTTTCTACTGCCATTATTAATACGCCTTGCTGTAATAAAAAAAGATATATAAAATTATAATCGCGGTCAACGCTTTAGGATATGAGCCAAGATTGTTAAACTGAAAAGAAAGATAAAAGGGATAATTGGCTTAAAATTTTAAATAATAATAATTTATATTACTTTACGATGTTTTTGTAAATCTTTATTGAATTAATTGTTGCATCAATTTTTTTTGTGAAATCTTGCCAATATTTTTTTTATAAACGTTATCCCTACGGAACACAAGAATTTTTGAGATGTTTGTTTTTTTTAACATCGTAAATAAGCAAGAGAAAAAAAAACATGAACGCGAGCAACTTCTTTCGCCCACCTTGGACACTCCAAATCGTGTTGCAAATTAAGCTTAAAATGATTTTATTTTAACATATCGGAATAGTTATCATGATCAGGCCACAACCACGTGGCAAAGACGTCACCGAATTGGTCATAATAATAAATTGGCTGTATCAACTAATTTGCTTTACTCTGATCTTAAAACCGACGAGGATGGTCCGTGGGTTTTCAAAACTCATGTGTTTTGTGTGGAAGAGAAAATTAGTGACTGAAGTACGCATGCGCAGGCACCATTTTTTTTTATGGAAGTTGGCATAATTAAAGAAAAATGGAAGTTTAACGAGGATCCCAAGGTTTTCTTGATTGCAGTATTACATATTTATTTTGAATATTACAATAATCGAATTTTTCCACAATAATTGTCGTGATTTGCCTACAAAATGAGTAATTAAATCTAGGTTTACAATATTTTATGCTTTCCTATCGCTTTGGTAAACACCTTCATTTTGAATTGAAACGTTGCTTGATAGCTTTAGCCGTGCTCGATGACCAGATCTGGATAAACAAGTACTTTCCAACCTACTTCTTCCCTACCTCATTTTCCTCCCCACTCCCTTCGGTCTCACAACATTCCCCAATATTGAGAGTCGGGATCAGATTGGATCAGTTGGTACAAAAAAAATATTTAGCACAATATTACAATTAGTTGATTAGGTTAGGGGTTAGGTTAGGTCAGATCAGCCGCCTAGTATGGTGATTCCATATATCTACTTTATGTAAATGCCACAATTATGTAACATGTATTATATAAATAAATAAATAAATTTAGGTTAGGTTACAGTTAGGTTAGAGTTAGGTTAGAGTTAGGTTAGGTTAGAGTTAGGTTAGAGTGAGGTTAGGTTAGAGTTAGGTTAGAGTTAGGTTAGATTAGATTTAGGTTAGGTTAGGTTAGAGTTAGGTTAGTTTAGAGTTAGCTTAGGTTAGGTTAGAGTTAGTCCAGAGTATCAACATTCTCTAGTTCTTAGGCCAGTGCTCGGTGAAGCCTGTAGTACCGCCCAGCTCTGTATTTGGGTTGTTGACAGACTCGACAGACATCTCGGCATTGTGGCAGATTTTTTTAACCGACGATTCAACGTTCAAGTCCGCGGTAAGTTTTTTTACCATCCATCCTGGATTACGTAATAGGGAGACTGAACGCCGAACTAACAATCGTAGACGACTTCTATTTATTATTATTTATAAGTTACACGTTTAATGTTCAGATGCTCCGAGATGATATATGTTGGCAAAGATTTATGAAGAGTTTTTGCCGTTTGCGGGCATTTAAGAAGTAATGAAACACATAATATAATGTAAAGTTTCTCTTTCAAATATCGACTAATGATAACATTGTAATTTTTCTTATTTTTATTGACTTAAATGTTAACAAGATATCTGTATGCTAGACGGATGTGAGTAAAGCAATTTAATTAATTATTGTTATTTTTTACAACATTTTGCTGCTATGATATCATAAGATCGTTTAGAATTTCTTGATTTTGTTAAATGTAGTCTTATTTTCGCGATTGTAGATCTTAAAGTGTGTTTTGGTCCGCAACATATTTTCAAGGTCGCAGCTTCATAATTCAGCGTTTAGTGAAGTTCTCCTAAAACTGGTGCACGTACCCGACCAGCCAGTGTACGCTACAGTCCCTACCTATACCAGCAACTATTACATAATCGGAGTGTACGTGTATTGGCAGTATGGCAGTAACTATTCCGCACACACTCTTACTATTATTTATAGGCTGTCTGTTGCTAAGCGCTTTTTGCATTGTACATTTCACTATTATTATTTTGATAGGCGTTAGCTCCGAGTGATTTTTTTCGCAGGTAAATTACCGTGCGGCTCGTAGGCGGCCGGCCGCACTGCGAAACGTACCCGAAATGAATTCAATGCGATTTGTTGTTTTATTCGATGCAATTTGAACGTAATAACGTCTGGTAGAAACGTGAGGATTGTTGTTTAATTCGCACGTGGATCACGGTCATGCCATGATTATAATATGATGCTGGGAGTGATTTTCGAGTGATTTTACGAAATATTATGATTACCACACGTGTACCTGAATCATAATAAATACACTATCACGCTTTTCTTATATTGCCTCGGGCAAAGCGATTTTGCAATAATTACAACTTTTTTAACCAGCCATAGGATTTTTATTAATAATTTTATATGATGAGTACTAGCTTTTACCCGCGGCTTCGCTCGCACGGTATTAGGGAGAAATTACTGTATAAATAATTTTCCCACGGGAATAAAATTATTTCCGGGATGAAAAGCCACCTATGTCACTTATCAGCCCTCCAACTATGCCCATGAAAAAAAATTACGTCGATCGGTCGCTCCATTGCGACGTGAAAGAAGAACAAACAGACTTTCACATTTATAATAGGTACGTAGATTCCCTTCTACGTTTAAAGCTATTGAATACGTAATCACTTAAACGTGGATACTTGCAAAATGCTACTTGATACTTCGCTGATTAAAATGCAGTTATATTTTCGTAGTTTTTTTTACTGATTAAAAAAAAGCATCCGACGAAAGATTCAATTGTTGAGCTTTTTTGAACAAAAATAACGTTTTGGGGTATATAATGTAAACGTAATAAGCACGTACCAGCTGAAATATTGTTAAGCCGCTCAGCGCGAAACGATCATTTGACAGTTTTCTATCTTAAGTGGCCATTTTGAACTCAATGTGTCATTAGGTGTCATTAGTGGCAAGTGACACTGCCTTAATGTATCCCATTATATTCAGCGAATGGGACACTCCACACAAACCGCTGGGCTAGAGTCGTATCTCTACTTTACTGTTACAAAATGGACTCCGGCCATTATAAAAGTGACACTTTAACCGAGTGCAAAAAAGCCTACACTTTATTTTTACTGCCATACTGAAGCGACATCTACAGCTTTTCTTCGGTACTTCATAGGTTAATGGATCGCATACAAAACTTGAATACAAGTTAATGCATCTAATCCGCCCCACTCCGATCTGTTCTGTCGTGGTTTGCATTCAAGGTAACACAACGGGTCGCGCTTCAAAACATGGCCAACTAATAAGTGCTGTGATTGTCTTAGTTCATATTGTATTTCTTCTGATAGTTCAACAGTAAGTTCAGTATAAAGTCATGTATTAAGTACATAATGAAGTCCTTATTAAGTTCTATATTCATTCCAGTAAGTCCAGTGTTGAGTTCTGTATTACGTCCTGTATCTTTTTTGTGTTTTAAGTTAATCTCGTGATTCTATTAAGTAGGTATACTATTATTCATATCTAATTAGGCCAGCTGCGGGTCCTTGAAGTACCCCTCAAAATATCGATCGTCGACACAATATAAATAGTACCTTATCTCCCTTTATGATTTAATAATGGAAAAATCCACAGAAAAACCATGAGTTTATCTCGGCGATAGTTCCCACTATCAGCAGTTTATCTTTAGGAGTGTGCCATCACATTTTCTGACATGTTGCTAGAAATCGTTTTCACACCACCAGCTGTGGCTGTACAAATAGATACTGAGTAATATCAGTACACAATGTGCCTGTATTGCTGTGAGCCTTTCCAATTTGTCAGAATACATAAAAGAAAATACATACTTTTTAAAGAAATCTAAACCTATATGGCATCTATTTGTAATATTGTAAATATTGACATGATTGCTTTTAATCAAAATATCTTTCACAAAACTTTTCCCCAATACAAGGCGCATTGTATCTGTGATTGTACTTTCGGCTTATTTTCATTTTTGTTTACGGCTAATATTTGTCGATGAAAAACGGTTATTTTATTTGAATCAGATATCTGCATGTAAACATAACCATACCGACACAATGTAATTGAAAATGGTTCGGTTATAATGGAGGTTACTCAATTTGAATGGTGGTGCTGCAGGTCTTGCTAAAGGTTCGGCCCGTTTCGCAAACACGATAACGAAACAAGTGAAAAATAAATTTTGAACCAGTGCTTTGGAAACGGATAAGAATCCGAGTAAAGTGAATGCGTTAAAATGCGAACAGACCAAAGATTAGAAACCGAGCAAGACGTGTACAATATAAACTGAACAGAATAATCCACATGAAATCTAGATTCTAGATGAAAGAGCGACCTTTATCATTGGTGTCCAAAAAATCGTGATTTAATATTGCTATAAACTGGCTCACTAACTCACACTGCCCTGTTGACAGCGTGAACTTATACTACTCGACTCCTTAGTTCATCAATGTGTGCACTGTATAGTACACCTAATGTATATCGAGTAGTTTAGTGCTAACAATCCAACAACACGCAATAGCCAACAGACTGCTTGACTCTGCGTAATTCAATAGGCGGCTATCGACCACGATTGTTGTGGCTTTGGAGGAGATGTTCGCGTATTTCATTATTTCGCACGTTGCTGGCTTTGCACTTGAATGTGCAGCCAGCCATTTTATTGCACACACTCTGCATTGCAAAAGAAGCCTCGATTATTTCCATACAAATATACCTATGGACAATGGTGTTGGGTTTTATAATTGTTTTGGCTTCGTTTTCTTACAGGATCCTCGGATAACCTAGAACAAACGTATTCGTATAAAATTATTCGAGCATTGGAAGCATGCCGGTATTACCTACTTTTCAATGTAGTTCTCAACGATTTTATAATACTAAATAATTTATATCAGTGCGTCAACACATTTTTTGGAGTAATCGTATCCACTCCTATAATAGCTAAAACGTGTATAGTTGCTATGCTCAAATGAAATAATGCATCAATTAACCTCAGCACATTATCAGTGTTTTGGGTGTGGAATCCTGTTCTTTTGTAAAATATATTTCTCACGTCGAACAATGGAGACTAAAATTCTAGCAGCTGATTTAACAAGGCCCGTGTTATCTTCGTGTATTAGCCCCGTCCACGATAATTAAATTACATTTTTACAATTCCCTCTCTGGTTCAGCCTTACTGCGCCGAGTTATTTATTCTAGCCGTTGCTCGACTGACACGTCCTCCGCCATACAAAAAGACTATTTAATAATTCATCGGTGCAGTGTCATAAGCACCTGAAATATTCCCCGTGGCTTTAATTCCTGGATTAATAATGAATTTAACACATTTCCCCCCGCAGGAAATGTTGTGTTGTTAGTATTCACTGTCAGGTTTTTATTATCTTAGTTATTTGTTTCCATGATACGTTTTTGTTAGCCTTTGAATTGGAAGGGCACTGACGTAACACAGCATGTTCCACTGCCATTATTCCACCTTTCTAATTCGATGTAGCAAATTGTAATTGATTTAAAGCTATTGCAAGCAAGCGATACCCGTGCCTGTGCCGCGGTTTAATATGGAAACGCACGAAATAATAAAACTCAATATTCTATGTAAGTAATCACTATTCACGCATCGTGCTTCCAATGTGGTTCAGAGTTCTGAGCTTGAACGGGTCAAAAGATTAATGAAGTTATTGTGATCTAGCCGGTATTAACATTTAAAGATCGCTTTGAATCTTTGCCTAGGGCGTTGTTAAATGATCCTGATATTTGCTGATACATTAACTTTAATGGATAAACCGTTTTGTACTTTCCATTCAGCTTAATCTTCCGAAGGCGGTGGATGTTTTCTTAATTAGACCAGTTGTTTGTGTGTGGCTTCAGACGTCTCTGTTCGAATCTAGCCTGATCTCTAAATCGCAATTCATGATCGCTAACTCCGAGCTAAAATTCTTAGCGAATAAGCATTGTTCCTGCTCAAATTTACCTGTCTTACGTAACTCGCTTTGTATTCCTTCGTTCATCTCCCATTTCTCAGACATGAACAGAGAACAGTGAACACCCAAGCGGCCGCACAGTGACTTGTCGCTGTTTCATTTGGAGAATGCCTAATGAGATGGAGCAAAGGGAACCTCGCTGTTAGGATATTTACCTCCCAGCCCCATACATCGTGCTAATATTTCGCGTTGCTTTAGTCTTACTGAAACGGCGGATAAGACAAACGTTCGCTGATGGGTATTAGAGATCGTTTTATCCTTTTTGGATTCGTTTGGCTGTCCAGTACTCGGGATCACAGCTATTGCTGTTGCTTGCATGCGCTCTGTGTGCAGTATGCATAGAGAGATGGTTTATTTGAGTATATCTAGGTTGTGATAACAACCCGTGTACACAATCCAGCCGCTCGAACACAAGGGCCGCGTTGTGTGCACTACACAACTACACATACACTCGCTGACTAAAGAGTGCACTTTAAAACTATTTTCCCCACACAGAGCACTAGCGAAGCAGGCTGTAAGTATGCGCCGTACGCTCGCGATAATAATTATACTCAGTTACATTGTCCATACATTCATCCACCATCCATCCAACTGCCCAATCCCTTACCAAGTATCGCCGTGATTCATAATGAATTACTACGTAATAACAATGTGATCGACTGACTTTATAATGTAATTTAATGTCACTTTAAATATACACCGCTGAACTGAAAACAAAACAACATCTCTGTATTTCGAAATAACATAAATAAATCAATATTATTAACACTAACGAGTCTTAAAATGTAGTTAGAACTTGATTTGACCGGGCGCGCTGTGAAGAGAATTGTACAAAACCTAACATAATGGGAAACACTCGGCGGTGACATAAGTGAGCACTTGAAGGTATGAAAGGAAAATACTGTTATCTACGTTTATTTAAAGAAGAATTAGGAGTCTTGGGAAAAGGTGACTGAGATTATATAAAATCCGATGTTGACTTGTGATTGATAACAAAAACTCGCACTTGAACACAAAACCTGTAATGTATTGGAAAACTACAAGGGAAATATTAACGCGGTTTATTTTGAGCTTTTCATGGTGGATACACTTAAACCTCGTAACAACATTTTCTTCGGGGATTTTGGTTTAGTTTTGGAGCCGTATTATGGAAATCGCGAAACAAAATATGTTTATGAATATTTCAGAAGAGAATGTTTGCCTTGCGTTTGCGAGAGTTTCTGTTTGCCATGGGATATATTTGTTCTAAGGCGCCTTCAATTTTGTCCCCACTTCCAGACCTTTCAAAATGACTACCTATTTCTTTTATTTCACATCACTTACTTCTTTCCCGTGAGGAGACATAATAGCATCTTAAAATAAAATATAACAACGAAATTATGATAATAAATAATATTGCGAAAGAAATAATATTATTGCATTGAATAAAGATAGTTTTCTTTGGGTGTAGTCAATAATTATGGGTTTTTCTTGATTTTGACAAGTTCCGTCTTTCGTGGAGTCAGATGGATAATATGGTATTGGTTGCTTCGTGGACGATAATGGAGCATTTTCACAATGGCACAGGCACCAAGTGGCGCTGTTCGCTGTAGTTAAATAAACAGCTTTTCTCTCGGAGCGAGCGCCTCTTTTAAATACCCACTAAATAAAGTAAATTATGCCACTCCACGTTCTGCCCTTTGTCGCACAGGGACCAGGGGTATTGAACAGACTACGCCACAAAAATTAAGAAAAAAATATTTTAAAACTTTATTTTTTATTTATTTTACGAACAACCTTCGGTTTATCCCTTTTAGATTGTTTGATTAATTAGAAATGAAAGATAGCCCGATATAATTGCATAACTTCTAATTGAAATGATCTCATAATAGATTATTGTTGTGTAGTGTGTAGTGTGTACGATCGCTTTCCGATTGAGTTCGAATGTGTTGTTAATCAAATAATGTTAAGTTGTTAATGGCTGGACCGAATTCAATCGTGAACGGCTCACACGTTCCGCGACGGAGATGTGGATGGTAGTGGGTGTATTAACGATTGTTTGTTTGTTTGGAATAGGCTGCTGGTTGGAAATAACTGGAAGAGTTTCCATGGGTTCACTCGGTGGTGGCGAAGCAAGTCTGGCGTCGCGGAAATGTATTTTCTCTGGTTCTCCACTCCTAGCATAATATCCACGGAGCTCCTCGCTGAAAGACCCTTTGCACTCGGCATCTGAAGAGATTTTGTATACGTCGCCTACATCCAGAACTTTCCATTTCGTATTAAATTAAATTCGGAATCTCCAAGTAAAATCGAAAGTTTCAGCAATGCGCATTCAACGTCTGTTGTTATTTGCAACTCTTTTTCTATAATTTTATTTTATTAACAAGATAATCTATTGCAATTCGCAGCGGAGTCTTATGAAGTTCGGCAGAATAGCGATTGGTTTGAGTAATAATATTACGTGCAGTGGCGGCTGGTGCTCACAAAAATCGGTAGTGCGCTAAAAATCTCGCTACTCTAATTAAAATGAATTTAATTATGAAAAAAAATCTTACCTATTTGTAGGTTAGGTCGATTCTCCATTGTCTCTTTTGTTTTTAACTTGCACTCTTGTTTAATATTAAAAATGGGCCGAGGTGGGCCACTATTTTTAATTTCTAATCGTTTCAAAGTTCAGCGCATTGTTTTTTATAAAATGAACATTAATAATGGAACTCATTTTTTATTCTTCCCGACTCATCCAAAAAACTAATAACAATGGCGTATTGACCTGCGACTTGTCACAACGGGTCTCATTGTTTATGTTGGTTGGTATCTAAGAGTATGGATACCATGGTTGGTATGCTGTAGAGATAAGAAATGGTCAACGCTGAGCGGAACATTGACTAAAAAAGAGTAGATCTTAATTTAAACACACAATATCAATAATAAAATGACACGACCGCGTCCCAAATTAAGATGCTACTGAACAAACGGTCCTTTTGACATGGTGGAAATTCCCGGATCGCCGTCCATGGGTTATTTAAATTTGCAAAGGATTATACCTACCTACGATTCTGGCTCATGGAGAATTGTGTAAGGATTCTCTTCGATTCTGTGATCGCTTTGGCAAATGCACTCCCGGCCTGAATATAGTAACAAAACGTTCTGCTTCTGTTATCTCAGTATCTGTTACGCGAGCGGGTATACATAGAAACCTATATAATGTATGCATTAGAACCAAAGTGTGTATTGTGATTTGTGATGAGGCATGTCGGAAATATAGTATGTTTTTCGGTGATCGGGAATTTTTAGATTGGCAGAAATTTTGGGAGTGCGTTGCACCTCCGCACCTTAGGGCTGGCCGCCACTGATTACGTGACTTATTTTTGGATTAGCCACATTTCTGTAATATTGAAGTGTGCGTTGTTATGTTACACGAAGTCATTCTGAATGCTGATTTATCTTTTAATACCCAACTTTGAAAGCTGCCCTAAAATTGGTGTTAAAGACAAACTCGCGAATCATTCTTGCCTCAGACAGAACAGAGGATGGCGGGTTGAAAGTAATTAATCTTAGTGTAGGAAAGGAAACAGGGATCATTACTGATTATTAGATATCTCACAAGAGTTTATCTGAGCTTCCCTTAAATCCCCAAAGCTTAAGTGTTTTAATTTCACACAATAGGTTGTTTTTATTGCGCTAAGCGGCCTTCTTAGGCGTTAATTAATTACTGACTTACCTAATTGATGGATGGAGCTCAACTCGTCTATCCCATTCCCGATTCTTTTATCAAATAATTATTAATAAAATATCTGTATCTGTTATTAAATAATCTTAACAGACGGTAATAGTATACTTACCTATCCCCATATTATTTTTATCATAGCACTAGCTGGTTCCCGGCATGCGTTGCAATGCCATATTCAAAGAACTAGATTGTTTCCACCTTCCCCGCCTTTCCTCTAACCTCTCCCCCCCCGCGTTCATATATCAGTCCCAGTACATTCAGTACCAGCTGCAATTTTTTTATTCAAATCATTTTTCGTATAAGTATACAAATATTCATTTTTGTATATTAGAGAACGTACCCATACTACGTGACCCGTTTAGGGGGGGGGATCTTCAAAATACCATGCTTGGTTACAATGGGGGGCGGGTGGGTTAGGTTTTTATCACGTAGTCAATGTAGAAATCTTTTTATATTTTTTCCACTTTTAATTATAGCGTCACGCAGCAAGCGCCTTATTAATAAAGACATATTTAATAATATTTAAGCCAAATAATATTACTCAAAAATAATATTATGGAAAAATAATATTCAAAACCATATTTATGATTTACTACGTGAAAACTATAGGGGGAGGGGGGGGGGTCTTGGAATATACTACACGTGGTCACCGAGGGGAGAGGGGCGGGGGGGGGAGTTAAAAATTGCTAAAAGTAGGTCACTTAGTATGGGTACGTTCCCTTATAAGAACAATCAATCAATTTTGGTACCTAACATAGGTACCTATTTAAAATATCTATAATTCTTGATTTAATTCAAAGTATTAGGCGACTACTTCAAATTAGTTCATTAATTCAAAGAGTTTCGAATATTGAATTTTGCTTTAACAATCATTTTACAAAATTTCATTTTCAAATTTTGACATTTTTGACAGTTTCGTAAGAGTCATTGTAATGATTAAAAAAACTTTTCAGATGTGTTTTCATGTGGTTGTAATTATCCAGACACCTTCGCGGGGATTTAAAGAAGGTATTTTGAAAATTTCAAACACTTTCTTAATATTGCAATGCAGACATCTCATATACTCGTGTAGGTTTATACACCCAAGCAAGCATATTTTGTTTTTTATATATACATTTACAGATATATAAAATAAATCAACGTTAGTTACATCTAAACTAACGGTTTGAACTAATAAATTAACGGTTGAATTTGGCAGCCACCTCTGGTCTGGAGCTCCAAAATACCTGAAAAATACCCTCGACTCTGTGCAGATTCTCGCATCTTAACAGACGGATTGCACTTTAGAGCACAGGCGTCGGGTGGGAATGCTATCCTTGTTCTACCGGTATTACAATGGAAGATGCTCGGAGGAACTAGCATCATTGATCCCTTCGGCACCGGTGCATAGTCGAGAAACATGCCAAACGCGTGCCCAACATTTGCACCCGGTTGACATTTGTCACATGAGAACGGGTCGTTTCTTCGACTCGTGGAATGATTTGCCCGCCTCTGCGTTTCCTCCTTCCTACAACATGGGTCTCTTCAAGACCAATGTTCATTCCTTCCTCTCCTCAAAAAAACCCTCCACACAGCATCCCAGATGACACAGGCCCTGAGGGAAATTATTTTTCTCAGGGCCTATGTCAGGGCTGGCCCAAAAAAATTGTTTACTTTCAAAATGTAGGTAAAAAACAAATATCTAGGCGAATTTTACGAAAAGATTTTGTCTGTATTTGTTGTATTATGGAAATATCTCAGTGGGCGATAAATCTGAAAATTCTCGTTGCGGGCGTAAATTCTCCGTATTATGTCTTGTTAGGAGCATGATGTATTTTTAATTTATAGGAGTACATTACCCTCGTGATAAACGATTCTGTCTTACACTAAAAGTATCTCGAATAACACCATATTTATTTATTTGTTTATTAAGACATACACAGTACATTAAAATACAGATTATAAGGTATGTTAAATTAAATTATTACATGGTTATGTACCTATTACGTAAGTCCATAGAATGTCATTTGGTAATTACGCCTGAGATATGAACCGGTCTTAAAACTTAATTATTGAATGAATGAAGTAATAATAATAAAAATGAATAAAGGAGGGGGGGGGGGGGAGATAAGGAGACATTTTAAAATCAAGAATTATATGCTCACTAATTGTAATTGACTGATTAAAGTTTAATGAAAAGTTAAGGGTAAGTAATTTTAAAACAATTATTTCACGCCAAGAAATTTAATAAATTAGTTTTGTATGTTTGCAAGGAATCATGAAAAATGTCTTAAGTGTAGTAATTTTTCATAGTGGTTATAAGTTATGATTGCGCGAGTAATTGGTGAGTTACTCGCTGCATTAGTGTTATTGGATTCTATATGAAAAAGAGAAGTGTGCCTGGTACGCCTCATTGGGACATTTAAACCAATAGTGGATAACAATTCAGGACTATCTATTTTATTATTTAGCAGGTTATACAGAAACATCAGATCTGATAATGTGCGTCTTTTTTGTAAACTTAACATGTTATTTGTAGTTTTGTTGTATTTCTTGAATAAATATTTAGAGAATATATATAATATAATGTTCAATTTAATAATACCTAAAATATGGGTAGATTCTGTAGATGTTTGTGTTAGTATTCTCAGATCTCATAGTCGGTAATTAAAAATAATGCAATATGGTGCATCCAGAGATATATGCACTCGCACATTCCGACGTTCCCGTTCAGGAAATAAATATTTATAGTATGGGTGCTGCGTGTTTACACTACGGGCAACATTAAACCTAAAATAATAAATACACATAGGTGTTGGAGATTAGACGTGAGAATATTCTGTCGTAAACCAACCAGCCAACCGACGGTGTTTATTTCTCGATGTTATTCTACCTAAACTAAACGAAGAACCACTAAACTATAAACTACATCACAAAGTTATATCATTATTACTAAACTATACTGTGTTAATTATACTTTTACATTACAAGATTATATCAGATTAAATAACTATGCTTAAGATTCATTTATATTAACTTGCGCCTTCTATGTAACTGAAAGATTGACTTACAAATTATAGCAGTATTGGGATAGTAAACGGTATTTTTTTACGTTAGCTTAACCATGGGGAAAAATCCTTCAGGGTCGATTTCATCTTTAGGGATGCTGTGTGGAGGGTATTTTGTGGAAAGATCTGGGAAGGAAAAGGGTATGAGGCGTAGGTAGGATTCTGGGGGTCAATTTGTGCAATAGTGACGTATTAATTCACCCCCGCCACTGTGGTGCATGGCGATGGATCGAGACAGTCCGGCTGGTTCAAATGTCTCCCTCAACCTTTCTCTCCCGATCCGGCCCGCCACGCAGGGTGGGCAGACACATCCGCCGCCAAGACCTAGACAAATCCCACCCAATGTACCTGGACACCCCTGCTAAATCACAAACGTAGCGAACCACTTGTGTTGGTTATCCAATATTTGGTTCCCGGGGCGGCGGTACCGAAACCCGCCTCCCAATTTGTAATTGTATCAACATCAAACTAGATTTTTTTTTTTTTTTTACAGTGAATACCGCACAAGAATCTCAACTGCTCCCGTCTGGAGCCAGTGAGACTATGGCATCCCCAATTGGGGTATGTTGTGAGGCTGAAGGTAGTGGGGAGGGGAAGGAGGTGGGGAAGAGGAAGGTTGGGAAGTACCTGGCTATTCAGATCTGGTCACTAAACACGGCTAAAGCCATTTTCAAGCAACGTTTCAATTCTGAATGGTGGTCTTACACCAGGGCGATACTGATAGTATCTTCCACTCTGGAACATGCCGCAAATATACTATATATTATTTTTAATGAATTAATTGTGAAATAACACAAATTAATCAAATAAAATTTATTTGCGCATGCCGGGTTCGAACCCGCGACCTCCGGATTGTGAGTCAAGAGTCTTACCCACTGGGCTACGGAGGTCGTCATAAATGCATAATGCAGTTTTTTTACAGCTCTTGAAAAAAACTACCGTTTCAGGTCCATAAATATTTTGAAACGTGCAATAAAGGCCTTGAATAATTGCAAATAGTACCTACCTACGTTATATTTCACGAGTTTTTTTGACGTAAATAAAATCTCCTTGAATTCGTTAAGTATTTTCCCAACGGATTTGAAGCAGTTTTTTGTAGATCATGAGTCACGTTATCAACGAATTTACATTAAAATTGCGTTAAATATTTTTTGCAGACATTTTTTACGATAATTATTATTACCTGATTTAACAGAAATAAAACGAATGACTCTGATAAAAAGAGTAAAATTTAAATTAATTCCCTGTGACGTCTTAATTGAGTTTTTAACACGGTTTACAAAGGTTTCCCGCGATTCCCGGTATTTGATTATTTATTTATTTAATGAAGACATTGGAGGTTATCCACCACTTACCCGCCCTGGTATAAGTAAGAGATGGTTACTCCTTCAAGGCTCTCGCAAGGACTCTAATTTTTTTGAAAGAACGAAGTTACATTTAGTTTAGAATTTAGACTTTAGACCTCCAGTGTCCCTGCATACGTTGTTAGTAAGCAGTATGCAAGTGCTTAGCGGGAAAAACAAGATACTGTAGTGAATACAATATACAAATTTAATGAAGACAATATAAGCGACACTTAATCGAAAATCTGAAACAGAAAAATCAGGAAAATGTACGGTAACATTTAGGAATCGAACCCAGAAGGGGCGGAGAACGTGACTATTCAATTCGTTCACTTTTAACTTTATCATACTTCGACTAAAAACATTATCTTAATTTTATTGGCTTTTATCTTTATGTATGATTGCAAGATTCAACTCAAACTAAATGCTACCTAGATGGTCTCTTTAATAAATTTATTCATTTTTTATTTATTATGCGACATCTATTGACTTTTCTGCAAGTCTAGGATGAATATTATTATTTTTTTTAAACTTTAATGAATAATCACTTAAATTGAGAGCTCCGCCGGGCAAGGCAAAGGGTTCGATTCCTAGATGTGACCGTATCTTTTTCCGATGAGTTGAGTATGAGTTTTTACAAATTAAAGTAAATAAAAATAAATATCATTATTTTTTATTTGGTTAAAATGTCTAGAGTCAAAGGTCGCCAAATATTATAGGTCGGAAAATTCAACATCTTATTTCAAACACCGTTTATTTGAGGTTATTTTACTGGGAGGGATAGTACAGTGGTGATTATTTAATCCCGTCTTAAAAATATAGTATATAGTTATCCTATAAATTACTTTTTTATTAATATCCACCATCATTATTCAGATTTTCGGAAGCTTAGAAAAAATAGTAAGTATATAATTATTGTGAAAAAGCTGGTTTCAAAGACTTTACAAGTTCGATCAGTTTAAAGTTTATATTTTCTATCTAAAAGGTTTTCATTCAGGCGGTCAAGTCGCGCAAAGTAGTAATACCTCGAAGTTTATTGTTGGGAAGTGTCGAACTTAGTTCCCGAATGTGTTTACACACAGAAATATGAGTGAATCGGATACACGACACGTGGGTTCGCAGTTTCCACTACGAATACGGGTCAGCAAGTAGGTACAGACAACACCACCGGACTCACACCATAGTATAATACTTCGTACCTTCTACCTATCTGCGAACTGAATCTAATTATCTGAAATTAATATCGTGATACAAGTTTTCTGCTTTCTTTAATTTACATAAAATCGAAAATATTGTGTATTCAGATGGATTGAAAATGCGTTTGTCTCGTGGCTTTGTGCATTTTTTGTTCTCTTTAATACTTTTTGTTTGGTTGTTCGGTTGGGATCGAAATGAAAGGATCCTTGGGCCGGAATGTCTGCCAGCAGTCCGCTACTCCGTCAGAATGCCACGGCTAAACTTCCGTTTCTTTTGGTCCGATTGTCTGGCTTCATTTAGAATGGACGATTATCCACGGCGAGGAAAGACGGGAGAAACTCTCGTGACCGGCTCTCCACGGTTCTCCATGACAAATAAGCTCGGAGATGCGTACTTCCTCCCTCATTGTTTCTTCCCCGCCGCCCTGACGAGTCCAGAATCCGCCGCGCATAATTCATTTCTTTATTAATCTTTGAGAAATCAATTCTGAATTTCATAAATTTTTCCATTACGAATTCCAAAAATTCAACCAATAATTGTATTAAGAAACAGTTATACAAAAAAGACAATCCGCGTATTATACAAAGACGATAGGATATACATAAAACAAATTAAATTCACAACAGAATTATACAAGCAACAACAGAATAGTTACTCGGAACACGTCAGAAAAACACTATTTTCCGAACTTTTTATATTTATTCAGCTTACAATTGAAAGTGCCCACTTTTTATATCATGTTGTTATTAGTACGTAGTCTGTTCAAGCAAGTATTTTGTTTACAGTATGTTTCGCATTGATCCTCTTTGGACAGGACAGAAGAGCGTGTGGAGCGCGCAGGTACATTAAAAATTATTTAGCAACTCCAGACATTGAATACATATTATTATTATTTATTAATTTATAAGGTAATACTTTTATACAGAAATCACGCTACCGTAAATGCATAATTATGAAATCATACAAATGACCTACGACAAAGATATTTTAAGAATTGACAAACGAATCACAACCGATCGAACGATAGTCAGATGCCATTAACTCACCAGATGGATGGCTTTATAATTCTTTGTTAATTATACACCCGTTGCCAGAATTTAGATCTAGAGCAGATGTCCTTTCTTCAAAGTCCCGTTCCTCAGCATATAACCCGAAAGAGAGCATACATGTAATAAGAATGATTAACCTCCGATCGTGATTGTGAGCATTTAATCTGACTTGCATTCTGGTAGCAGTGATCGATTGCAACACCTCAAGTGGCTAATTAAAGTAACGCAAATACTCTCCCCGTGGTTAACATAATATATCGCGAATATCATATTAGTTTAATGAACTGCGACAAGGTGTAGACCTCAGTCCAGACTGCAGACTCCAGACATGAATTAATTTAGTGAAGTGAACACTAATCTTTCAAACCGATCTCACACAGTGCTGCATTTTAGCAGAATTTAATTATTCACATTAATTAGAAACCGGCATGCCCAATTGATCAACAAGCCAAGTGCACAATTATCACAAACCGCCACCCCATCCCTACCCCGCTGTATCCACACATTCATTAGATACTTATTGATCACGGGCTTTATGGAGTATTTTTGTGTAGCATTTGGATATTCAGCTATAAAAGAGTGGGGCGAAGGTGTCCGGCCATCACAGTCATTAACTCCGTGGCTTTAATCATCAAAGTAGACGAAAGCTCAGTCATGCGAGGAACATCACATCGCATTAGCTGCTTACTGCCTGGCCTGCCGATGCCGCTACAAACTAGTATCCAACCATCCAACCAACCAGCCAACCAGCCAACCCAGGGATCGATATTGCTGTCTGCATTGATGGAAGGCGTCCTCTCAAATGATCAATTCGCTTCATTCACTTTATATCAAATCGCTTTTTTCTGCGTACGTAGATAATGACCTCAATTTAAAATGTAATTTCTTTTATTGTTCGGCTTCCCTTTTATTTCACCAAATAATCACACTGAAATTCGATGTTTCTAAAAAATTATACCATTTCCAGTTTTTAAAATTACTTTCCTTGAAGTTTCTAAAACTAACTTTCGATAAACTTTGTGAAAAGCTGACGATTTTTTTGCGATTCTCTAATTACCTTTCACACATATTTGCGTATTTGGGCTGGTGTACGTTCTGTACTAGACTAGTCTCCGGTCACTATCTGCTCGTAGTTCTAAACTAATGGATTAAGTACTGAGTAGTGAGCAGGTACACAAACGTATGGATTAAGAGGCAATTGTGTTTCCGTCTTGTTAAGCCGGCCGGCTATTTTATCCGACGCTCTTATGTTTCCCCATAATCTAGTTTGTATCGAGTTTGATATGGGAAGAAAAGTCCCATGAATAAGTAATGTATACATTTTTTTCGTTACGATGAGAAAATGGATAACTCGCATAATATATTCAGCAGTATTGATTGAGTAACGTTTGAAAAAAACGCCGGATATTTATTATAATATCGTTATACATGTTTGCAGCTTAAAGCGGCAACTAAAGAGATCAATAATATTAGTGCCAATTTTGTTGCTTTCCTGACAAGTCTTTATTTACAGATTCAACATTTATCTGACGTAGCAGATAAGGCGAAGGTAAATATCAAACTTAAAATGCAGGAAATTGTAAATAATAATATGAAATATTGCTCTTTTCAAATCTTTATACTGTTTGACATTCAAGAAGCTTAACTTTCTGTATGGATGCATTTATTTTGAATTGCGTTTTATCACCGAGTATTCTAATCCTATTAACGGAATTAGCATAGAAGTAAATATGATATGCAATATGAATTACCTCCGTTAAGATTCATAAATTCGATGTTCATTATATTATTATACAAGGTGACTTTTTACGAGAATTTCTCAGCTCAAACATCAAACTATAATTTTGAGATCATGTCTTCTCATATCAATTAATATTGAATATAATATAATTCCCCCTTTGACGTCTGTCATTGGTATGAAGACAAGAATTAGTAGTGTAGAATTTAATTTAGACGAATCCTAACAGGTCCTTGACATTACATGCCAATACCACCAAAGGCAGGAATATCACTGCCAATGTTGATTCCTTCGGAATAGATTGTAAGTATGATCCCTACACGAACGTATGCAAACACGGTTCCCAAAATTAGGACGTGATATCTTGAAAATTTAATTACTCCAAATTCAACAGAAGATCAAATTATCCTAGTTGGGGGTTCGAATGTTAATCAACACATCCAAAGATATTTGAAATCATAACTATTCTCTGTTCGAATTGAAATTATGGATCCACTAGCAAATTCGGAACAAACGTTATTTGATTTCTATTGTCTGATATTTTATTATTTAATAAACGCGTAGAAATGTTTCAATTTAAAGTATGTGATGTCGCCAACACCTTTTTTCAGTATAGATCGGTATAGATAGATATTTTCGGTATAGATCACACTTTTGACAAGGATTATGAATGACAAATTGTTTGACAATGCAATAGCATTTCGTTTGACGATGGCTTTAACGATCAAATAGCATTATTTCATCAACTCTTGAAATGAAGAAAAAAACTTTTTTTTCTTCATTTCTCGATCCGAATTATCTTAAAATGACTTTCAGCGATCCGAAAAACATTTTCCGATGCAAAAAACGAGTGATTTAGTCTCATTACTATTGTTTTCATATTTCAGTCGGTACGCTGGAGCCAGTGACAACGCGCGGTCTTTGGACCGCGACGTCGACCAAACGGAGAAATTTGTGACCGTGAAATTTTAGGCGGTCGGTCGTCGTTCCTAGTCGGGGACTTCGTAAATTATATCTCCACTAACCGAAGAGACAGTGGCGAAACGCGTGGATCACCATATCTACTTAGACCCTCTCAATACTAGATATATCATTACTATGTTAAACTACGAATGGTATAAAATTATGCTTCTGTACAACAGTAGGCATCTAGTATATTAATGTAGGATGTATTAAAATAGTTATTCAATAACGTTTAGAGCTCCCTTGTCACAACTCTCTTTCTCAGCGATAGTATTAATGTATGTACACCTACCTACCAAATCATTTACGTACATATAGTTATTTGTTACTTTCTGGCTTTGAACCCGACGTTTTGAACCACTCTGCTACTAACTGATATAATCTTATGCCTGCATTAAAGGAAGGCATGGTTGTACCGAAACGAGCGTGCATGCTATAAATTAGGTAATACATCTTCATAGAATTACAGTATGTCAGTTACTGGTGTTCTACGTACTAAACGTATGTAGGTACTAAAATAAATTATCTTTTGTGTTTGAAAGGATTTTTTTTAGTGAATATGACTGTTGTTTTAACATGTTGTCAAATATGTAAAATATAATTGCTGATTTTAAGAAAATTAGATTAAAACCTTTCAATTGCCATGACGTGTAGCAGGCTTGTTGGACGAAAAATGTTTGATGGGAAAAAGGCTCCTTTATCGCACGTGTTGTTACCTCACGAGTGTCGTTTAAAGTAGGCACGTGCATATATTATTATGTTCACGTGTATGTCACGCCAGTCAATTATTCAACGGGAAAGGAAACTATGATACGAACTACTGAAAGAATCGATAGATTTGCATTTCTAAACTGCTGAAATATTCACACAGTAATGTATGAATAAAGCTGTATTATTCATTGAGTAATACATTCTCTAATATTATTTCTCGCCGGTGCATTATTGAATCTAGATTAGGGCTTTATTTTCTAGCAATATTAATTTGATATTATACGTTTTCAATAGTAATAAAAATGAATAAATCGTTCACTGTTATACTTTATTAATATGTTTTGCTTTAAATTAACTTGCGGCCTAAACTTTTCGACGGATCCCCAAGGACTGAGTCCAAGTTATAAACCTCCGGATTTATAAAATGTGAACCGTTGTTTTCTTTTAATTTTTAAATCCGCCATGTTGTTTCTACCACGTGACATGTGTCACGCACCCCACCCCAGTAGAGTGGAGTGGGCGATGGGAGGGCGTCGGAAGTAGAAAGCGAGATTACCCTCCCCGCCCCTGGCATTACAAACCCCTCCACTTTACAGCCCTCCAGTGGCGTGGAGACTTAAACACAAGCAGATATCAAATTAAAAATCTCAAACGGAACAGGAAATTGGGTGGCGGAATGTTTGGCTATTTACACGGAATACGTTCCTTCGCATTATTTCCCGAGAAAAGCACCTACCGGCTACACTAACGCTATTCGTGCACTAAATTTAATTAAAATTCTAGGAGATCGTATTCAATTCTCATAATTTGTACAGAGAATGTTATAATATTGTATTTGTGTGAATATCAAAAGAAAACAGAAACGAATTAATAGAATTTATTAAGCTAACTTCTGAAATGAAGTGAACTAAATGCTTTAAAGCTAAATCGCCTAAAAATCTGCGTTGGAATCTTGTCGACTCTCTAGTTTTAAAATGAGGTAATTGTTTTAATTCGCGGTTTGCTTAAAAGTTTAAACTTCGGCCAGCTCCAGCGAGTTAAAAGCAAATTTGGGTTACGGGCTTCTAAACTTGTTGCTAAAGTGATTACAAAATTGACGCATTGTTTTGCTTTTAATTGTTATGTACGCATTCTGTTCTGGACTTTAAAATTCACACCGCATCACTGCTTAGACGCGGTTTACTTACGGCCTATGGCGGCTTCTCACTTGAATATTAAAAAAAATCTAAACTGAAAACAAACCATTGTTTTATGACAGGCTGTTTCGCTGTTAATTGAATTTCATTTGTTCAGTTTTCCTTCAACATTAACCCACATAATAACAATTCTACTGAAATAACATAGTACGTACACATGTTTTTATTTTCGATATTACGTAACACTCGACATAATATTTAAAACTGTAAGATTGCATTCGTAAAATGAACATCGCTCATATTATCCTGTTTCTCAGTGTTGATCTTAGTAACTTAGCATTTATTTCTCTATGCTGATAAGACTGAAAAGATTTAACCTGATTAATTTTTCTAAACTGACTTGAAATTATTACTTTAGTGATTTTTACGTCCCGTCTTTCTATTACTTAAGCTACATGTTATTATTTCACATTATTCATGGTCCAAATCGGGAAGATTTATTAATAGTGGTCGGTCCTTCGAGCCGGATTTTTCATACGCTGTTGAAAAACTGATCGTTAATGATGCTGCATGAAGTTCTTCGTGCACTGTGCAATAATAGGTCTGTGTCCATGTTGTGTATGGCAGATGAAATACCGCATGTCACATGGATATTTCATGAATGGATATCATGCTGTTTTTAGGTTTTTGGAGTCTTTAATTTAAATTTGTTTCAAGCCGCATTAAAATAGATGATCGTTAACTATAGCGAGTTGGTTGGTTGCGAGGCTTAAAACGGCTAATCACAGAAAGTAAAGTAGGCCCTGTAGTTTTCAATGATCAGACGATGAATATGAGCAACTAGAACTAGTAACTATGTACATAGATATAGTAAGGCGTGCGCTGCGATCGGCTACAATCGTATTCGTGGAAAACTCATTTCTGACGTGAGAGGAGAATTCGTGTGGAACTAATATTGCCAGTGACATATTCCTTCTATCGCGATTAATCCCGATCTTAATTTGAACTCATGATTACATATCCACATCCACATAGCTGTCATGGAAACCGAATCTACCACAACGTGACGTCACCTGGTTTATCGCTAGATGTCACTATCTTGACGGTTTATGACGAAGCGCCTTTTAACTGTTTTTACTCTATGCTGATCGCTTGGTACTTAAAAGTGAATACATCACATTGTTCAGTTATAATGCATAAAAAAGCTGATAATACAACAACTAAATTAGTGTTTAACCACTGGAGTGACAGCGCAATTTAAAACTTTTTTCACATTAAAAAAATCATCCCTCCGATTTTTATCATGGACTCATACAAACTGTTTATAGTTCTATATAGCCAATGAATTCGTCTATATTTTGCCGATTTTCACATATTTGTAGGATTTATAAAAAAAATATTATAAAATCGTAAACTCCTACTTAATTAGGTACTTACAAATAAGGGAAAATTTGCCAAAATTGGCAGCAAAGCAATCCGAGGTATTTTAAATAGTACCGTATTGTGGCAAAAAGCGCCCCAGTGGTTATCTTGACAAAAAAGCATACATACAAATCACAAAGATATTTGAGGTGTATATTATTTGCTTATGCATAAATGTTGATTGTTTTTTATTTTTTGTTTCAGGTATGTCAACTTGATCATCTTTATACTGCTTCAAAATCAAGACGAATGGTAAATATTCTAAATTTATCTTTAGTTTAGTAGTCGTCACCACTTGCTCAAGATTATAGCAGAGCAGATGTTCTAGGATAGCATAGCGTGACAACGTGACAAGAGGAATAGTGCTATTGAATGAAATCTCCAGAACAGTAGATATATTATTTAATTACTCCTGTAAATAACGTATTATATATCTACATATTTCCCCCAATGATAATAATGTTAACCACTCAGGCTAATTTATTCGCTTTTGGGAACAACTCGTATAGGCGTCTTTATGGTGAGAAATATAATTTAAATAATGCTAGAAAGATAAAACACCACGATTTATATTCAAATCTAAAAGTTAACCACAAAATAAAAAAAATGTATACTTTTAAGTAACTAAAGTTTTCGACCACAATTTTTTTTTTTTACGTAAAACGACCAAAAAGTTAGGTAACTAACGTTAATAATACATTTATTTAATAAAATTGGTGTATTTTTATTTTTTTGGTTGTCAGTAATTTTAGTTAGAAAAAACTTAATGAAAGCCATTTTTTTAACTTTTATATATTTGCATTAAAAAAATATTTAAAAAAGGAAATGTTTATTTCTACTAATTACATTTTGAAAAACAGTTTTTAGTTTTCGGATAGGTTCAGAAATATTTCATTTATTTTTATTTAATTGCAATGCGGAATTGATCTGGCCTTCTGTCAGAATGTGCCCGAAGCTTGAGGGATTAAAATAAATTTTGTTCTGAAAATGATTGATTAATAATTTGACATACAATAAAAAAAACCAAGCTGAATGATGCAAGTAGTATACATATAACTAGAAGTAAGTGTTTGGCGAGGATAATTTTATTAGTTTATTACGCAACGTAGAATGGAAACCACTAATGAAATTTTTCACACTCAAGGAAACCTACCTCACTCTTAGCCTAGCCTCTGCACTCCACGCTGAATAGGCAAATCTAAATAAACTATATAACACTCGTTGTCCTATTAACGCGTTACTTTCGTAATAAAACCATTTAATCAAGCAGCTTATAATAAATTATGAAATATATAACAACTCACTAAATCGCCTCCCAGTACGTTCCAGTTGAAAAGATAAATTTTAACGATCGATACGCGGACGCTTTAATACGTTCGCTGAGATGCCTCAGTTGCTTGATCTACGAAAGCCCATTACGTTATCTTTTATTATTATAAAAGAGCATTATAGCATTCTATATGCAATAAAATTAATTGTAACACACAATCGGTTTCCGGTTAGTATGCTGAACGTAAAAGCTTCGTATCTCACGGACATAAAATACTTATGCTGTGTGATAAAATTATTAACATTATTTCAATTACATATTAAACGAGATATATATAATGTTTCTACAGCGAAAGTGGAAGGCCGGTTACTGGTTAGATGCGAGACGAGACCATAAACTAGGCTTCTAAATTCAACGTGTCTGTCATAAAATTAATAAGTATTACGATCAAATTATTTAAATGCTACCCGCCCGAGATGGCCGCCGACGTTATTCCACGTTAATTTTCTAGCTTTTACTGTGCCGTTTCGTTGGTTTTAGATCGATGATGAGACTTAACATTGACTCCCGTTTAAATTCTCATTTAACAACAGTGAGCGAACCTAAATTAATCGGCAGTTAAGTATCCATTTAACGGTCGAAAGCTAATCATGCGATCGTACTTCAATAGTGATTGCCGACATACATCTGATGGAGCCAACCAAATAATCATAATGTGAACTCCCTCCCACTACTACAAAACTGGCGTTCTCTTATCATAAATATCAGACCTAAACTCATAAAAAACTAATTTAACTTAAGAAATACTTAATTCGTTTTCATTAGCATTCCTGTATTCTTAATAATTAAGTTTTATTTAAACAGTGGGTGGTTGTTAAGTATCAAAATGTACCTGTTTTTAATATTATTTTAAGGTTTATAAATTTGTTTAAAATCGTCATTTCTTTATATCTTCTTCCATGAATTACGAGTATAATGTTGATTGTTGTCTTTCAAAAAAATAAAAATATTGATCGTACCTTAAAATTGACGCCAATCACGGTCAGAGTCTAGTTAAATAGTTGAATAATCAGTATAATCATTTCCTCGGGCTGGCTCAGAGCCGATGACCGCGAAATCCGACCAAAGTGGGTACTGCACTCAAACCGATCTCTTCGGATGAAGCTTTGCCGAAAAACGCCTAGGATTTACGCATCACTGGAGACAGACGACATCGGTGAAACGGATCATTGCAAATATTGGACATTTAACCAAAAACAACTGGAGAAACCTTCTCAACGAGCCCACAATTTCTCAAAATCAATGAAACTGATTTTATGACAATTTTCATTCTAATTACAATAGCAGCTTACTTTTTGCTAGTCGTCTCGTCGTAATACGAGTTATGACAGCAATGACAGTTATTTTTACGTTGCTTCTAACAAATACCTTCCTCGATTAGACTCATGTTATTTCGCATTCCGAGTAGATAGATAGTTGGTTTGTTTGCTCCTTACGGACACGCCTGGCTTTGAATCAAGATTGCCCAAGTATTATTTTTTACCGGTTAGTCTCATGTGGGTTGGATGAAACTAAGTTCTCAGAATTGTGAATATTCCAGGCTCGTTTGAAATTCAGACGAAGATGGGATGTGTATTCCCCCAGCGGCGATTGGTCCCAACCCGCAGCAATTCTCAGATGCTGCCATCGCATTGCAATTGCATATTCCAAACCCCACGTTAAACTATAGAAAAACTAACGATACTTTTGATGTCTCAATCCTTGTAACATATTTGCGGTGTGCCCGCGCGAACCGTCCGTTTGAACTGCGCGATAGCGAAGTAAAAATAATCGAGAATAAGGCCGCAGGTCTCGTTTCTCAATAAAACGCGAGATGGTCTTATGTGGTCGGCGGACCGCAAGGACGCTTGGGGGTTGACTCCGTCCAAACGGCCCCGAACTCCAATTCTGAATTTTAAATCTATTCGACTCTTATTTCAAAATTTTAAACATAAATCCTTCGGTTTTCGTTTGGGTCTTTTCTCTTTCTCTACATTCATAAACCGAAGCTTCCTTTATTTGGCCTCACGGACGTTATGGAAAACATGAAATTCTGTGATCTTTTACTAATAGAATAAAAATCAAAAAAAAATATGTACCTTTTCAAATCTAAAGACTTAAAACTAATTTATTATCTTATTGTTTCTCGTGGGCAGGCAAAACGCCACCTTGTTATTGATCAAAATGTAATGAAGTAAGAAAAAAGTCGCGTGACCGGGTCTATTAATCATCGCCGGGACATAATGGATTGAACAATGTCAATGGCATGAGACCCATTAGGAGCCGTCTGACATTGCGAACCTGGCCCATCCTGTCATCAGCGACTTAATTCCCCCAACGATATGATTCCGACAGAGTGATTTGATACTCGACGGGTGCATTTGCGGTCTTTCAGCTGCCATATACAATGTGGAACAGACCTATTACTGCACAGTGCACAATGAACGAATGAACTTCATAAAAAAATCACTAACGGCAGTCAGTGACCCCTGTTGTAGTATCAGTCGGTATTACAACATCTAAAAAAATATAGTAGGATCCGGCTCAAAGGACCACTTTTAATAAGTTTTTCTTTTCCAATCCATGTGTTATTTCCGTGTGTAATGCTGGCGGTTTAAAATGGTACCTGTAAAATTTCGTCATGTAACAACTAGCTATGTACATATTATGCTTTCTGGATGAATATTAATTACTTGAGTGTTGTGCTTAGTGCAAACTCCACGTGGCGCAAGGCACGAGGCATCTCATAGTCTTAAGTCTAATGCATAAACTTACTTTAGAATTTAGCAAGTTTGCCAGGAATTAATTCCGAAATTAAGCGAACAGTGTTACCAACGGAACGAAGGTCGTTCCGCTATTGATTCTACAAAGCTTACTAAAACTCATCGCCATTACGTAAAAAAATGGATGCCATTGTTCAAAGATGAACATATCGCAACTGACACGGGAGCTACTTGTTTTTTATTGTGTTAACGATGACTTCATCAGCATTTAACACACTATTCATTTGCAAGGTACCCGGGCCAATTATTATTGCTGCCTTTTGCAAAATTCTGGCAGTTTGGTGTTAAAATCATAATTGTCGGTTAGGCCCTACTCTAATTTATTCCAACAGATGAGTTAATATTTCCCTGGGAGCTGCTTGCGTTGTGTTATTCAAACCGGTTGTTAAGCGGTATTAATATGAGTTTATTAGAAGTCAAATAAAACATTTTTTCCTTAAACCGCCCCATTTCTTAGTTTGAATATTATTACAATTGCCGGCAACCGCGTCAAATCGTTCGACTTCAATGACTGTAAATAACTTGAAGTTATTGCTCGAACCACCCCCTATTAGGTTCAATGTGTTCATTAAAGGGCGGTTAGCGTACCAAATCGTCGGTTGATTGTCGTTATTAGAGAATATTAATAGATTTAGGTACTTGGTAACGTGCACAGACCATTTATTAACTTGAATGTATTAATCTACCGGTAATTACCGCTTCGAATGGGAACATTATAGCGGTGTTTTAAAAATAAATAAAAATATGTTTATCGCGTGAACCACCCCTTTATTAAAGCTTAAGATCGATGTATTCATTTAGGGTGGTTAGCGAATCACATCGTAAGATAATTGTCCTAATGTACGGGGGTGGTTCAGAAGTTAAACCACCTCAGAATAAATAACGCTTATAAATCAAAATAAGCCACGGCCTCTAATCCGAAACCCTTTAGGTCCCGGCAATTATTTTCCTCTAATAACCCTTTGACGCCCCCTTTTATGAGCGTGGAACTTCCACGGCGCCCGCCATTGTTTTCAGCCTGGTAGTTTTTTTTTTCATTTCGCCATTGTGCGCGCGTCTGTAATATCCAACCTTTGGGGACCCCCCTTTCCCCCACCAACCCTAAACACCGGCTCCAGCCGTAAGGCCCACGTGCAGGCAAATATAATAATATACAACAGCCCTCGGATTGCCAGAAGACTCGTTTTCAGAATACCAAACTTCAAGACGTGATTTAAATTCTTGATAATCTTAATTAAAATAATTTCTTAATATGTCAAGATGACGGCAACTAAATGTAAGGTAATGCATACCACCATCATATAATTAGTAGATATTTTTGTGATGCAACAGATCTTACTTTGATAATAAATATTACGACTATTCGATCCATAAGCTTGAGTTTATTCACACAAATATCTTCAAACATCCGAATACTTCGGTAATTGCAACTCTGATCATGAACTAAGATTTGTTTTGAATTTGAGTGTCATTTTTAAAATTGGTACCGATTTTGGCAGAAATTTAGACGACCTACTTATCAATTAGTACCTTTTCTTGAAACTCTTTATTATGTATTAAACTAATTTAATATATTAAATTATTACTCGTATATTAAACTAGTACAAAGTCCAAATCATCATCGTCACTCTTAGCTCTACAAGTCTACAACCCCTGGTGGGTCTTGGCCTTCTCAAGAGTCTTCCTCCACTCATCTCGGTTTTGTGCCAGCTGTCTCCAGTTTAGAAGCTTCAAGGTAGATACATCTTTGAGGACGTTGTCGCTCCATATTAATCTTGGCCTTCCCAGGCTCCTTCGTCCTATCGGTCTTGAGTTCAGCAGGGACTTTGGTGCTTGATGCTCGGTCATTCTCTCCACGTGACCTAGCCACCGAGTTCTTCCCAGTTTTATAAATTTTGTGACGTTTAGCTCATTGTTGTAACGTCTGCGCCAAAATCCATTTTCTAAAACCGGTCCGAAATACGCCTCAAAATTTTCATTTCAAAGACGTCCAGTGCTCGCTCATTCCTTTTAGTAAGTACCCAAGTATCAGCTGCGTACGTGAATACTGGTCTGATAAGTGTTTTGTACACTAATATATAAACAAAGTTCAAATACAAAAAAAAAGCTAATCGGATTCGTGGAGAAAAGTATAATTAATTATTGTAATCGTTCAATCACGTTTATTTTATTTACGTAGGCAGGTCGGTGGTTACTTTATTACATCTTTTTCATTTTAAAAGCATTATTGAAATGAGTTTGTATGAATTTGGATGTTATTAATCCCCCATTACGTGGGGTTAACCTTAGGAGGCGTCCAACCCTTGAGCACCACCTCTTGTAAACTGTAATTAAAACCGGGTTCAAATACTTCCATTGCGTATTTATTTTTTATGGGAATATTAAACTTTTCACTTTGGCAAGAATTCTTTGAAGTTCCCGTTCTTTACTCACGCTTAAGGGCCACTCGAAGGGGAGGAGAGTAAATCTTAAGATATTTATGATTTGAACTTGAAAATAAATTAAGATTTAATGCTTTGTACTTTGCCCTTATAAGACAACTTAGATTTATAATAAGAATTAAATGGTTTTCTTTATGGGTTTTCATTTCCGTATGGCCACCATGGAAAATACACTAGTAGTTCTTCCGTGAACAGACTTCGCATAATTTTGATTCTCCGACTGACAGTTCGTTATAGTCCCAACACTCATTCGTTCTAGCGGAATAAAATGGTTCTATCAAACACTGCTACCATCTTGCTGATTTAGAAGGGGTGCCCGAGTACACGGGGTGAGGTTTGTCCGGATCTTGGTTCTGCTCAACAACTGTATGGCAGTCTGGATCGGAAGAGTCTGGTTGAGGAGTCTTTTGACTTCTTCAGCAGGATTCTCTCGGAACATTGCCTTGCACCACAGTGTAAGAGATTGATTCTTACGCCCTGGACACACTGACCCCCAGATTCCTATACACCCCTCATACTTTTTTCCATCCCAGAACTTCCTCTTCTTCCTTTCCTAAAAAGACCCTCCACCCAGCATCCCCAAAGATGAAAGAGACCTTGAGGGGAATTGGATACGATTTTAGATTTTCACGGCCAAAAATATTTTTTTTTATTAGTTTTTGGGGTATTATGCCGTGTTGCGCTACCTCCTTCTTTAGCCAACGTTTCGGACAGCGTTGCAGTGTCCATCATCAGGGCAGATGTTTATAGGGGAATTATTTACCTCAGGGCTTTCTGTGTGGAGCTAATGTAAAAAAATGCCTGAGAGTGAAGCGAGTAGCAGTAAGATAATGTCATGAATCGGTCCATCCCCTTTCACAGTTAATGATTTTATTATTACGTTAATATACTCGTAAATCATGAGATAACCTTGAGTCATTGGCCTTCTAATTTCGTCGATTGTCATCTATTGTCTTGCTCTCCACGTGTTATTTAATAAACGGTCTGTATGGTCGTTTAATTTCAAAATGTTGTCTTCTTACATTCCGTGTAGATGTATATTTTGAAAAAATTCGATATAAAATGACGTGCCTGAAAAATTTCAAGTGGCAATCATTTATCGCATTTGTTTTTATTTAACGACACGTCGAAGCATGTTTTAAATACATCCAGGTTTAATAGCGTCGATGGCTTTTACGATCTCTCGCCAGACGCAGACTTTGATTGGAACGATGGTTCTTTATAGAAAAAGCAGTGGATTATTGGACAACCAGGGATTCTGGATGACAGCAGTTGGAGTCAGTCAAAACGTCTATTTAGTTTCACATTTTAATGTATCTTAAGTGCTTAGTATTGCAAATGTCTTTTGTTTGATGTGATCGTTATGATTTAGTTGTGAATCTATCTAATCTAAACTAATTTTGGAGCTGATAGTTGATTGTATAAGATGGGAAGTGGAAGGAGGTGAGTTAGAGGCGGATTGGGAAGTACCTGGCTTTTTTCTAATTGAATTATGTGCCTCTCTGATTCTGACAACTTTTCAGGATACACAATTCAAGAATTCAGATGTGTCTATACTTAATTAAAATTCATATTGTATTCCCGCTAAGTGTCACAAAATTCACGAACTTTTCGTGAATTTTTAAATTTGTCATACTATTACAGCGCCCTTGGGATAATTTTTCACAAAAATACAAATTATCCAAAATTTTTATTTTTATTTATTTTTAAGTGCCTGAAGATAAAAAAATCAAATTCATTTACCAGGGTCTAGGTATCTAGTTGCGTTTGTATTATGATAGCGTTGCCTAATCTTACGATCTTCAAAACTCTGTAAACACTAAATACAGGGAACAAAATTAATTTCCGTTAGCTTCATCCGGAGCTTTCGCTACTAAAACTGTGGTGGAAATATTTAGTATGAATTTAGAATTTGAAGGTGATGTAAGAGATATAAATTAATTTAGAAATTGTGTGTGATGTGAGAGATAAGGGTTATCCTATTTTAACCCTCTACCCCTGCCTCGTGTATGGCGTAAGGAGGTAACCACTCCTCAGGTATCAAGTCCCAGGTCTCAGGTTACCACACAATTGGCCTATTTATTACACGTGTTATCCGAAATTTGTTATTACTACGTATAAATTTTATGTATTTTGGCTTCGAACACCAAAATACGCTTCCCATCAATAAACATGGTTAGAGCATGTCACCCGGCTTCATAAGGAACTATTTTCTATTAATTTTTTCCCTTATTTTGATTCGTTGTAATTCTAAGCAAAACAAGACTAGAAGAGTTAAGAAAAAAGAAGAAACAAAAAGGAGACTAGAAGAATTAAGAAAAACAGCAATAAACAGTAAAAAAGACTGGTAGAGCCAAGAAAAAGCAAAAAGACCCAAAAAGATTAAGAAGAAGTGGCAAGACGACATAAAGAGAAATTATCAATGCTTTATCCGTTCCTTAATCCTTCTCTCCTATGTTCCATCTATGTTGCCTTTAGGTACACCGGCTGATATTCCTATCTCCTTATGATGTTATTACGTGACCTAACATTTAATGTTTCTCTTTTCACCATGAATTTCATTTAATTTTGCAATGGTTTAATCAATGATTTAAACGTAAGCATGGTGATTCGATTACGTAGGCATGACTCTTCTTCGCATTTTTTAGAATTTCTTCATTACGAAAACTTTTTTACAATTTAGTTAATAGTAATAAGTTTTACCCTTGCCACCTACAATAGTTATCGGCCTTGAATTGGTAATTTGGTTACGATATCTTGAGTCGTAGGTACGATAATATACCTACTATAATAGATGAGCTGTCTATATTGATGGTATAGTGCGGTATCGGTATACGGGTGTGTGTAAAGTTGTGACTTAACTGTGAACACATTTTAGCAGTTAAACCGATAGTTCAAAACTGCGCAGCGTTGTAAATTATACCATTCGTCATTCTTTATGTGATATCTTTTCTCGCGGGAATTGAAACACGGGCTATTTATACACTCGCAAACCCATACAACGCCCTTTCAAGCTTACCTTTATTGCCCTTTTATGATAATACGTATAATATGCTAATAATCTCTGTATGCCAATGTGTTTATTTTTAATATTCATTTTTGTGGTACACCCAAATAATAATACCCAATAATATTAGCAGCGTGTTTTCGTGGCAATAAAACACACGGCTTAACTCGTATCAATGACGACCAGGTGATTGGCTTATGTTTCCTGACATATTCTTTTACCATTTATTATTGTAAACATTTACCAAAAATCGGATAAACCAATGGCAAGGCCCATTCAAAGCCGTATCTTTTAGCAATTAGCATCAATCACTCTTGTCCCACTAAACTGCCTAAACTATAAAATCCAATGTCATGTATTTTTAATTAGCTTAGGCGCCTTTTCTCCTCGCTAGGCAATACATAAAAACTGACAGAATCGTAATAATTCAAATCGCAGATAACCGAGTTACTCGTGCTTAGTTTATTAAATCAATACCAGTGTCTATAAAACAAAGTAATACTCTTATTGACATGTTTCAGAATCGGTAATAATTTTGCTTGTATTTCGATATCAGAACGAGTTACTTTTACGTCATTTTGATTGCGTGAACATTAATGTAGCTTTTATGAATTTTGGTGAAGACACGATGAGACCGTACTTAAATGA
This sequence comes from Limnephilus rhombicus, assembly GCA_929108145.2. Lineage (NCBI taxonomy): Eukaryota > Metazoa > Arthropoda > Insecta > Trichoptera > Limnephilidae > Limnephilus > Limnephilus rhombicus. Next base: position 48,132,480 of record OV815283.1, read on the forward strand.
GTTCACGTAATCGAAAAGAATGATCAACAATCCTTCCCTAAACACGGAAGATCATCGCACGAAGAACTCGATTAGTTTTTTTTAGGTTTCATTAGGCGCTATATAATTGATTTTTTCAATATGCGGATTGAATTTGGAAAAACGTCTATTTAATGATCTGTAACAGTCTTCTTCTCCGTTCTATTTTCTCGCCGAGTTTTAAAGTCATCAAGCTAAAGGCAGCTGTCAGCATTGCCTTTGCTTTGCTCTGTTCGTACAGACTATAGCGTACAGTGCTTTATTTAATACCAATGCGATCGCTTCCTAGTTCCAAAGTACCAACAGAGGGAAAACCTGTATTACAGGCTCGGCAACATGTAATGACTTGTCATTTTTAATTCTACCGGTGTTCTACATTGGAAAGCAAGCACATTATAAGTACCCAGTACCCACAGTAAGTTAAGAGTGAAACACAAAAAAAAACAAAATAAGCGAGTAGCTAATTCTAATTGCGTTTTCCGTCGACGGATCGACTTGATAAACATAAATAGCAAATATATCCGACACTTATTTAGAATATCGTCTCGAGCGTCGCGGATGTAACGTAATAATATTATCTTCATAGGTACCTTTTTGTGTATCTTCTATAGACCTTTTAGCGTGACGAAACAAAATGGCGAACGCTTTATAACGATTTGACATTTCATAAGACGGTAGAGTGGAAATGATTAATGGAGAATGGAAGATAAATTAAAATCAATTTTAATTGCTATTTTATATGCGCTTACAATTTTGTCATTGAGCAACTGGCGCTTAAGAGCTTTTGGAAAGTAATTCAGTAATTTATTTGATAATACCCCTCTTAATATTATCTCTACGGGTGATATATTACGCTCTCTCCTTGTTCGTATTAGCTTTTTTCATTAGGCATCTACTTCTACGTTTATTTTAAGCTCCGCTTAGTTTAAGGTTTAAAGCGATCGCTTTAGCAACTTGTTTGCTGTGGCCACTTAGTACTATTCTACTTATATATTATTAAAATATCTTTCATATTAATGTCTTCATAAATTCTCAATAAACGCGCGATTGCAGTAAGTTTAATTATTACTACGTTTATAGCCCATTGAATTGGCTGCAAGTTTCGGTTGCAACTCAATTAATTTTTATTAACTATCTAGATATGGTATTGATTGCACAAAACTTACGTTAGTACCTACCGTTTAAAGTTTACAGTAATTCCAAGTTTTGGATGACATCACTTTTTTAATTGTGTGTTGGTACTTGCAAGAAATTTTGAAAACTTGATTTTAATAAAAAAAAAAAAAACAAAATAAAAATGTTTGGTTTCGAAGAGTTTTATTTTTTTATTTCACATGTACATTTGTTACTACGAGTATCTACTACCAGTTTCGGCACATCGTGTCATTTACTAGCAATCTTAAAACTAACTTAAAAATTAAACAATTACAGAAATAATTAGATTTTATTACGTGAGGATGGTGGGAGTGGGACGGTGTGAGAAGCAGATAAAGGAGTGAGAGGTAGCAGTAAATAAAAATGAAGTAAGATATGTAAATTTGAAATAAAACTCTTCAAACCAAAATGTCTAGAAATTGCTACATAGTTAATGCCCAAGAAATTAAAGAAAATAGTAAAAATGTTTGTTCAACATATTAATTCGGCAGTTTAATGTTATCAATTAAAATCAATGAAGTGAACGGAGTTGCTCATGAACCGTTACATGGTATTATTGGAGTGCAAATTATTTAATTAGCTCCATAATTCTTTGGAAGCAAGTCTTGACGTGAACAATGATGGGAAAATCAGCAGGAATGTGCGTAACCCGCCGCATTTTATTCTCTTTTCTCCAATTATGCGTTTTTTTAATTCACTTGTATGTTTTTAGGAGTTTGGCATGTAATTTTTTTGCAAAGCGGCTTCTGTACAATTTTACCGCTAAAGTAAATCTCAATTTTATGAATAATAGCTAGGATTTAACAAAGGTCGTAGCCATCCAACTGATATCGTAATTTTCTTATAAAACGGTTTAAATTGAAAGCAATTAAGGTTTTGGAGTAATTAATTAGAATGTCTCTAAAATTAAACTGCTTCTCCGCGAGCGAATCTAATTGAAAGGCAAATTCCGTCATAACTCAGAAAGTTTTTGATTGACATTTTATCGCCGTGGAAAAATGCGTCGTTCGCTGAATACATTTGCCAAAATCGATTCAAACTTTATAATGAAGGTCTGATTTGGGCCGCTCTTTCCTCGGGCATTTTAGGTTTAAAATATATAACGGGGGGAAAGTTTCTTGATAATATAGGCAGATTAACGCTAGTGGGACCATCCAGCGATAGACTTTACGCTTTAATGCTCCTAGCCTGAATATTTTATCGCTTCTGAACACACGGTGGCCCATAATCTATAATATCGCCCAGTACCTACTTTGTATACCTAGAAGTCCTAAACCACTCATCACACACACTGTTACTTCCCGTGCCCCGTACCCTCACCTACACTCTACACACATGTATCTTTACCCACACCCTCTAGTTGTGTTCACTCACAGACCCAAGATGAAATATTTCCCTCTGAACGTGAATGCACGTTTTTCAAATATCACAGTTTTCAATAAACTAATATATAATATACACTCATGTCTAGAAGCACAGTATTGGGAAACCTGTGAGAAAATATGCCTTTTATAACGACATCCTACGCGCTTTGATATCCTTCACCATCTCCTTGAATAAAACGATAGATATGTAAATTTCGCTGGGAGTCGCGATTACAGTGTTTGCTTTATTCGAGCCACTGCCTTGTAAGGCAGAGGCACCTTGAAATGAGAATTTAACTGCTGACTGCTGATGAAACACAAACACAGAATGATAATTGTGAAATGTAAACAGAATAGATGGACTAGACTAGGATTGGCGGTGTAGTGCGGTGCGGCTAGGTGACTGGACTGGCTGACTGGTAGATACTGGGATTGGCCCGCAGCGGTGCATCTCGATTTAACGCTTGACAGAAGTGCGATGCGACCGATCGCCCCTGTAATAACGTGGAACGAATTTTATCGTTGTCCGCATTTCCCGACACTTCATACATTTTTCACGCATCGGAGATTGTATCAAGACGCGAGGTGATCGAAATATTCCTGATTAATAAAATGTCTCGAATTAATAACGATATTATTGAGAGACGTTGCGTGCGTCCAAAAGACAGCCCGACGTGAGTTTATTATTAATTTAATTGTCAGAATTATAATTCATTAAAATTTAACGCGGTGAAGATTTTATGAAGACGTCTTAAAAAAGTCCGAATTCCAAAGTCCAACAGCGCGTCGTATCCTCAATAAAAGTTAATTATTATGGCAGCTTGTTTGTTCCACCTGCCTTGGCGCTAGGAATCCTCGAGGATCGTCTGGCTCAAGCCGAGAGCCTCCGTTGTACCCAACTGCCAAAGCCAAAGGGCCACCGCTCAGCGCTTATATATATTATACGCCATGCGCCGATCTAATGTCCCATTATTTCTCGGCCATCTAACACGAGAAATGGGAAGACCTTATCAAAATACTGGCTCATTAGAATACTAACGGAACAGTTTCAAGCTCTAACATCTTCTCTTTATCGTTATCCCGAGCCTCTTGAAGTCTACTGTCTGCATTGATTTTAGTAAAGTAAGTTATATCGCACATAGCACGCATATCCCGACTTGAAAGGTAAAATTTAATCTCCGGCTTGTATGCCTTTATTCATTCTTTGTGTACATATTTTATGAGCATTTCATAATGAACCTTACGTGCCCGTTTTTTGTGAACACAATAATGCGAAAGCGTTTCATGTTCCAGCACACCTACAAAATACGATGTTGTGCTTATCCATTGAACGGAAAATAATCATTTGAATACGCGCCTTTGTGTTGCTTTGATGGCTGTCAATCGGCTCCGGCTCTTCGGGTCTGTTCTGTTTCATTTAAAGTTGACCTGCGGGCGTTCTTCAATATTTCAATATACGGACAAACGGGCGAGCGAGCAAACCTCACCTAGACAACATACGTCGTCAAGTACAAATCTTTGCATGAACCAAGTATATAAAATTTCGAATTCTTATATTAATTAAGTACTATTTGGTATGCGATACAAAAAGCCTCCTTGGAAATACTGCGAAATGATCTTTTCTGTTTCGTAGATAACCTGCAGGCGATCTTCAATAATTCAATAGATGGACTAGACGAGCGGCTGATCGAGCAAACTTCACGGAAACTGATTGGATCGTTAAGTACAAATATTTACATAAAAAGAAGAATGGTCAGTAGTTCTTACATTAATTGTCTACTATTTGGTAAGCGATGCAAAAAGCCTCACTAGAATTGCTTGAAATCAACGATTGGTTCTGTTTCGTTTAAAGATGACCTGCAGGCGTTCTTCAATACTTCAATAGATGAACTAAACAAGCAAACCTCAGGTAGACGTTAATCTTTGCATGAAAAGAATAATGATCAGTAGGCATGTAAAACTGCGAGTTTTTACATTGATTTTCTACTATTTGGTAAGCGATGCAAAAAGCCTCACTAGAATTACTTTGAAATCAACGATTGGTTGTTTCGTTTAAAGATGACCTGCAGGCGTTCTTTAATACTTCAATATATGGACTAAACAAGCGGGCGATCGAGCAAACCTCAGGTAGTCGTTAATCTTTGCATGAAAAGAATAATGATCAGTAGGCATATAAAACTGCGAGTTTTTACATTGATTATCTTCTATTTGCGATGCAAAAAGCCTCCGTAGTATTACTGCGAAATGATCTATTCTGTTTTGTTTAAAAGGCGTTCTTCAATATTTCAATAGATGGACTAAACAAGCGGGCGATCGAGCAAATCAGCTAGACTGTAACATAAGTACAAATCTTTGCATGAAATGAATAATTCTCAGTAGGTTTATTAAACAGGGTCTTACATTAATTAAGTACTATTTGGAATGCGATGCAAAAAGCCTCCGTAGAATTACAGCGAAACGATCTGTTTTGTCGTAAATTCCCTTTACTAGATTAAAGCTGACGTTTTATTTGCCGTGGTTAATGAATCGCTCGCTCTCGCAGTGTGTTGAGAAGAACAATAACGACTGTGTTTGTGTTTGTTGTCAGTACATATAATAAGCCTCGTGTCTTGCTAGGGGTTCAGCTGCTAGCTAAGGATGTCGGGATAAAGTTGAAGATGCGACCACTTTATCTTGTCGTGTGTTTTTACAGAGCCGAGCTTCGCAATCTTTAATCAACAACGCTTCTATCTTCCAGCCCATACCTTGAAGGCAAACAAGCGTTGAAAACTACAGACTAGTTCATTTTTCAATCTTAACACCGACTATAAAATTTCTTGTCTGAACTTAGTATCTATTTAGTCCTAACACTGTGTTCCTTTTCTTTAAAACTGGCTTTTCGTTTAACGTAAACGCTCAATTTGGGAGGCGTTTATTGGATTACCAACACCTCTACCGCAAGTCACTCCAAGTGGTTCGCTACGTTTGGTGACTTAGCAGGGGAGCCCGGGTTTATGGGGTGAGTCTTGGTCTTATATATCTTTTTCCTTCCCAGAACTTCCTCTCGTGAATTTTCTTAAAAAATACCCTATTCTTAATAAAGACCCCTAAAGAGCTAATGTAAAAAAATAAACATCTCTTAAGATATTATATAATACTAGAACAAAAAATCACGGAATATTATAATTGTAGAACTGGTAATACTGCATACGGCGTATTAACTAAAAAGCGTGGACCCTTGAAAAATTACAAAAATCTAACTTGAATTGTCAAGATTAACTTTTGCTTAATTTTCTTACCTTATTATTTAAGCAATTATTTACACTTTCGTTATTTGTTTTTGGGGTGTTATGCCGTGTTGCGCTACCTCCTTCTTTAGCCAACGTTTCGGACTTCGTTACAGTGTCCATCATCAGGGCAGATCCGGCAGATCCGGTAGATGTGTAATTTTTAGTCGTGAAGTGTGGGCTTATTTACTTCGAAGCGATACCGTGCCGCCAGCACCACTAACTTTCACCAGTACAAAATAATCGTGACAAGCAGTGGCGTCATCGCCGCGGAACGGAATGATACTTTAATTTACTTTAATTATTTACACATTTCAAATACAGAATTATATTGATTTTTTGGTTAAAAAATATTGTATTACACGAAGGCACCTCTCGCTTGTTTGCATTCTTGACACATCAGTTCCAATTTTGTTAAATTCAAAACAAATCCCATTTCATTGAACCAGAGTTATATACATAGTTTTCCACATTGGCAGCAAAGAAGCTTGTTTTATCTTCCGAGAAAGTATTCTCGAAAAGTTAAAGTAATCTGTTTGCTCTGAAACTGAAACATTTGTTGGTTCGTAGTCTAGTTGCGGTTGTGGAAGAGGAACCGGTTTTTTAAACGTGTAGCTATGGAGATGTTGACTGAACTATATCGACTATGACTGCAGCAATATGCTCATGATGACGATGTTGACCGAAGCAATTCATCTTGTTGGCTCGCTTTCGATATTTACCTTATCAACTTTTAAATACTGAGGGACTCTTCGAACTTTTTTAACTAGTGATTCTTAGCTTAGACCTCACGTAGAAAAAAAATGGTTTGAGATTCGATAAAATAGGGAAAGAGAAAGATAATGAAAAATTAGAAGATTGGATTAGGTTAGAAATTAAAATCCTAATAGGGAACGGTTTGAGATTCAATAAAAAGGGAAAGAGAACAGTAACGAGAAAGAAGAAGGTTGAGTAGAACCTGTCTGATTCCTGGCATAAAAATAATAATTGGATAAATTTTGATGGAAAGCACACTTTGTGGTTTGACATATTGAATGAAATAAAACAATAACTTTGTTTTTTAACCACGATTTATTTAATTTTTATAATACCGACCGGTTTCGCTTTAGTCAAGCGTCTTCAGGGTATAAAATTAAACTGATCAAAAATACACATAGTGTGAGCTTATATATAGATAAAGAATGAGACAAAACATTATACAAAGGAACAGTGAAAGAGACAGGTGATATTTAATGAATCACCTATTCAAATTACGATTTGTCCCTGAATATATAATATGGTAATTCATTAAATATCACCTGTCTCTTTCACTGTTCCTTTGTATTATGTTTTGTCTCTTTCTTTATCTATATAAGCTCACACGATGTGTATTTTTGATCAGTTTAATTTTATACCCTGAAGTTGCTTGACTAAAGCGAAACCGGTCGGTATTATAAAAATTAAATAAATCGTGGTTAAAAACAAAGTTATTGTTTTATTTATTTCATAATTGGATATTTTGTAGAGCGCCGTTTTTATGAAAAATCACCTCAAGGGCATCTATGTGATTGCCCTGCCACATAGATCGTATTTCTTATTTCGATTGTATTCACCTCCAAACAGGTAGTAAATACTAAATTGAAACTCTTATAACACATAAGCGCAATATTTTTACTTTACATAGGGTAGGTACACTGTTATTTGTTTTTCAGTGGCTTAAAAAGATAATGGAAAATGAACCGTTGTACATTAACACAATACGGTAAGAAATAAAGAATTTTAAAAGTGTTACTTTTAATACAATAACATGATAAAATCGATTTCAATGAATTCGGGTGTAACATGTGTTGAAATTGATTTCATTCAGAAAGTAGATATGTGTTTTTATGCTCATTTTATGAGAGAATTTTTTGGATCCCACCATTATAGAATATACTCAATTTGAAAGATGTAAGTTGTTACTGTCCATTTTAATAAATCAACCTTTCATAAGAATCCCAAAGATTAAATTATTTCAAAAAATACCACAAAATAGAAGTTTTTAGGCTGTAAAAATATGTATTTTTTTTAGTTTTATTTCACAATGTATATGTACAGATAATTATAGATAGGTGCATTTGTTTTGTTAATTTTAAGAATTATTATAAGTTATTCTCTTTACTAAATTTGTTCGTTCGTCTTTAAACTCCCCGGTAAACATTTATATTAATAGGTGCAAAATGACGTGAAGTGAATAGAGAAATATATGACGATATCGTTTAGTAGCTAGAGTATATAAATTTTCCTTTTCCACGATATTATTTGATAAAAAGCGTGTGAAGTAGTGGGACGTGTTTACACTGTTTATATTTGAGTTCTATTTACACCAATTCGATACGACACAGTGCTAACAAGAAAATACTGTGTTCCTGCTTACTCTACGAATCACGTCTAGAGATCTCTGTTTGCCCCGCGTGTTTGCACACTTTTTAGACACTTCATGTGTCATAAAGTCATTGTTTCATATTATTATCTCCTTTTACGTGAATGGCAAATATCCATACGAGGAAAATCTACCGATACCCTTAAAAAAAATCAATATTATTATTTTATAGCTATTCTTTTGCAATGATTGAAACAAGATAAATTTAAATAAATCGAAAAATGAAACAATACAACTTTGTATAAGCCACTTATATGATGTGCAAATCCGACCGGTTTCGGAACAAACGTTCCTTCGTCAGGGAAAGCTTGTACTAATTTGACAGTTTAGAGTTTAGAACAATGTTTTATTGTGGTAGGGGTGGAGCCGTTGTTAGTTAATAATGTAGATTGGGTGGGTAGGTATTAGTGTAGAGTGGGTGGGTAGGGGAACAAATCCATGATTGGGCTATATGACAATATTTTTTGTTTGTTCATAATAGATTCATTATTTTTAAGGGATTTTTTAATTTCCAAAGCTTCTAAGTTATCTAAACGTTTTCCTTTATGATTAATATGAAGAATATTTATCCCTGTGTTTTTTTCAAAACTGTGGTTATTTTCAATGATATGGTTAGCGAACTCAGAAAAATTATTATTATTAAGACACCTTAAATGTTCTTTGATTCTGATTTCAAAATTACGAGTTGTTTTTCCAATATAAAATGAGGGACAATCATTGCATTTGAGTTTATATATTCCGGAATTAGTCAATTTATGGTCTTTATCTTTAGTATTTCTCAAAAAAAGTAATAGCTACATTCAAAAATATTAAATAAATCGTCTCACCTACTTCTCTGCAATGAACTACCTACATGTAATTATTCTTGTACGTATAGCCAAGATCGCTGTATAGTTTGTTCAGGAAGCGTTCTCCATACAAAATACCTCCAGGCTATTTCGTATATCCCCGTGATCTCGTTGACTCTGCGGCCGATTTACAAAACTACTTCGTATCTAAACTCTATGATCAAATCTCGACATACGATATGAAAATAACACCTTACTGCATTCAGTGTGATTCTGTGGTTATGACTTCAGGGTCGGAAGAATCAAACCGGTCGTTGATTCGTGTGAACTTGCACTATTATCATCGCTGCACTGTATCGGATATTTTTAATATGCATCGTGCGAACCTATACTTATCGTATCAATTTTCTGCCAAATTTATCTCAAGTCTCCTCCCAAATAAGCGACATCCCAGTATTGAGAATGCTATACTTATTTCGCATACCAAATACTGTAATTTTAAAATATCTCTAACCTTTTTTTCCATCGTTTGGTCATACTGACAATTTATAATTATTGATATAAAGATCACACAATAACAGCTTAGTTTTCAAACCTACTGATCAACTGTTGAGTCGAAATTTTGACTCAACACTCCTCAAATGCACTCTTACCAACGCAACTCTCCTACCAACAGGGGTATTGAGTGTTGCTAAACAAATCACTTTGATCGGTGACTCAGATTGAACGAAAAGTTGGGAACCACGGCCGTAGGTGTCAAAAAATAATAACGATTAATCGGCGTTATGTTAATGGGATCAACATTATTTCATGATACTAGAGTTTTAGGTACAGATTATTGAAACAATCTCCTCACATATACAACAAAAACTGATTAATTTAGTAATCTTTACATAGTATAAAATGAAGTCGCTCCCGCTGTCTGTGCGTTTTAAACTATGCGATGGATTTTTGTGCGGTTTTCACCAATAGATGGAGTGATTCATGAGGAAGGTTTTTAGGTATATAATTTGTCAAGGTTTTGCGTAAATTGGTTGAAATATATAAATAAAGGGAGCGGACTGGCAAGCGGGCAGCGGGCTAGCAAACGGGCGGTGTTGTTTTGATTTAACAGATGGCGTTGGTTATAAAAGTTGGGTAATGGCGTGGCGTTGTTTCGTTAACCACAGCAACATGTCGCCGGGTCTGCTAGGAGTAAATAAATCAAATATTTATACTTATCTTCTTCAATAAGATTGTAACTTATTAATTTAAGTACCCATGTATTTCTTTCTAAAATTTTTTTATACATAAATATGGAGTTACATCTTAATATAATACTTTTTTTTTCATTCGTTACTCGCCTTGTTTCTTGTCTTATAATAATCAGCTTTTTGAAGTTTGTATCGCTATTGAAATTACGTAATAAATAAGAGTGTTTTCGTGTGATTTATTAGCGTCCCTCTAAGATCTTAAATGACTAATGTAAAGTCCAGGATAGACATTCATTATCTTTATCAGAACACATGGCTGAATTCATTTACATATGTATACATGACACTTCCAAACCAGTTTCTATGACTAATTCCTCCACACTTCTATTATATTTACATTCTGACTAGTGTTGGAACGCACGCTGCGAGTTCTGCTGGCTGGAAGTTATTGAACTTTCTGATGCCGAAAGTGGTCCACCTTAGATCTCCTTTACATGCACAAAATAAATACAAGTCGAATAAAGAAACACGTATTATATAATCACAGAGATAAATGGATTTTAGTTTCTCCTTCAGTGGGACGTATAAAAACGTATGGATGTATTATAATACTTAAGCGATTATTTTTGATAATATCCATTATGCTAATGAACAATTATGATCTATGTGTTCTGCGTTACGGCCAATATGTTTTTTTTAAAACCCGTTTTTTTATTATTTCCTTTTATGTAGAATAATATCTCGGACCTTACTGAAAAAATACACATTAAAATTTATGGCGTTGTGAGATCGGGAACTGTTAAATCAATAAAAATGTTTCTCGTTTTTACGACACCATTACTATCGGAATAAATTGTGGCAAAGGAAAACTCATCAGCCGATCCACTATTAGCGGACTTAGAATACAGAGAACTTTTGTATTTTTTATCATTTAAAGCAGCTACTTTTTTGAACTTACTACTGCATTCAAAAACAAATAATAACAAATATTATTCTTCGAGAACTTTACTAAAACCTAATCACATTTATAAAATAGTACTTAGTTTCACCCAGGAAGTATATTTGGCTGTTATCGTTAGATTTGGATGTACCTAAAGCAGTTCTGCTTTATTATTTGTATTCCGTCTATACTAATTAATATCTGTAAGAGATTTCCTGGGATTTATATGTTTTATAATCCCATGTAAACATTTGCACCGTTCTAAGTAATATTACACAAATATTTGCCTTAGTAAATACTCGTGCTTGTTTGTACCTTTAAAAAGATCACGGCAAGTACGTTGCGTAGAGCCCGCATTACATGGACGAGTTAGCATGTAAAAAACAGAGTTTAATTTAGGTTTACGGAATAATGTGTAATTACTATCGATGGATAACGTACTTAACCATAGTTTAAGAGGCGCTTTGGGAATTGGCCAATGGTTTTAACCGGACTCAGAAGTAAGATATACCGATCCAGATCCCCATATATTTTTTTGTTTTTTTATTTTATATAGTTTGTTTGCACTTTACCGGATAGCCATTGGAAAACCATTACATATTAATCGAATTTGTAATATATATTTATGTGGTAGTTAGCGAAAGATTTACAAGTAGATAATTATTGCTCTAATTAATCTACTTAACATTACCGTTCCTCTTTTTTGAAATTACTATTAAATTAATAACACATAATATGTGTTGTATTGAACTTTCTTAACTTACAACTCCTAAAAACGATTTATTTTGCAATCACCCAATCTATCATTGAGTATGGTATCATTGCATGGGGAGGGGGCACTTCATAAGCTCTAGATCCGGTCGAAAAGGCGCAGAAAACAATTATGAAAATTATTGTCAAACTTCCTCTAACTGCAAACAGTGACCTTATATTTAAAATAATGAGAGTATTTGATGTTCGACAGATCGATGTAAAAACTATCCTCATGCATCTCTTTAAAAACAGACATGTGCTTTACGAAAAAAAAATAAACTTAAAATTTACACGTAACTCCAACAAAGACATATTGCAAGTCCCAGCACTCTCTTCCACCTTTGGTCAACGTAGCTTTAGATACTTTGCCACAAAAATATTCAAACTGAAAACATCAAACTGAGTCAAACATGGAGAGAGTTTAAAAAATATGTTAAAATATGGATACATTCTAATGATCGAGCCTATACTGCTGCCCTCACCCAAACGCCCAGTCATTGACAGTTGTTATTGTAGTAATAACCTTGCAGTTTATGAATTGTGTAGGTATATGCAAACAATAATGTTAACTAAAATAACGTTTTTGCTGCATGGAAACCTACTTTACACATTTATAAAAAAACCATAGATAAAATTGCGAGAAACAATTTACAAAAATTCTGCCACAATACAGGTTCACCTAGTGAGGCAGGCTATGCACAACTAAAAATACTGTATAACTATACTACTCTTGTGTAACCTTTCTTACATTACTTTCTATTTGTTAATTTTTCTGTACTGATTAATGTAATCTATTTGTAAACTACATTGAGCATGTAATTTTTTTTAGTTATTGTCAATTTCATTGAATAAAGATTATTATTATTATTATACTCATATTCCATCTCCATTATTTGAATTTCATTAAATCATTCCAATGATTTCGTTTGCTTTCAATTCAAAGTACTCGCAATTAAATCTAATTATTATTTTTTCTTTTGTTCCAGGTAGGTGATGATGATTAATGGAGGTTGATGATTGACAATGCAGCTTCATTTCAACAAGAGTTCCCGGTAATCCTCGCTAATTAATACAGCTCATTCGCCTGATTGCCCGCTGAGAGGTTTTTTAAAAATACTTTACGCTTACGACAAAGTTATGATAGCAATGCCGGGTTTGAACTCCGTGACTTATCCCTTTATACACATAATTGATGGTGTAGTACTCTCGACACAACGCGGCATCAAAGGCGACCATTATGAGCTGGTACGATGTTAAGGAGTGGCAAATTATCCAACAGTCATTACGGATAATAGAGAAATAGTTATTTATTTTCTGCGTGCCCTCGCGCTGATCTTGCCAGATGTGAGCTTCGCTAAGACGTTATATTGTTTTACATTTATACAAGAACTTAAAAGACTTCACACAAGTCATAAAAACAAACCCCCTTCGAATTTGAAAGAAGTGTGAAAAAGTTTATCGGGTCTTTTATCTGAAGATCTGACTCGGTTCGGTCAAATTCCGTTGCATCCTGAATAGAACAAGGATATTTGACGGGAAGTTCGCGTTACAAAGCAGTGGGTAAGTACGCCTCTTGGCGCGCGGCGGAAGCGTATAACGGCTCGACTTATATAATATTTACAGGGGTAGCTAAATACTAAATAGGGTCCCACTTTTATGATTCCACCCAATTCCAATTACGACTGTAGGAAAATCGGAAACTTTTAATGGCTTACACGATTTCGCTTTTAGTGGCGAAAGCATCACGCCGGCTGTAATTATTAAAGCGAATGAAAACGAACGTGGTTTTTTTTTCAAATATGGCATAAAATTAGACTTGATATCTGGAAGCGGGAAATTTTCCAAGCGGCAAGCAGCGCGTCTGGGTTGTTTTTCCAGTCGTGACTAATTTGTGACATTTATCAGGTTAATTGACGCCCGACCAGAAGTTTTACATTTTTGCATAGAAAATTCAGCGGAAAAATCTACGTTAATCGTAACATCCCAAGGAATAATAACGGTACGCAGCTTAACCTCTTTTATTGCCCTTTCGAGAAGTCGGGGCAACTAATTAGGAAATAAAACTACCATTAGTACTACCATTTTTACAACGCATTCGTGTATGTACATTTCAATGATTTATAATGTAATAACTGGTTATATTTGTTGCATGTTCCATACTAAAATATAAACCACATCTCATAAATCCCTACTAGGAAACACAACGAGTAAATCAAGACCTCTCGTTTTCGATAAATTCAAAATTACTCTACACTAAAACTAAATTCTATCTTGCAACTGTTGTGAAACCGACTATTCTAACAACTGATATGGGTCACATAGTAGAAATGGTAGTCTCCCATAGTATCATGCTGAGAAATATGAATTAAACGGTGTTAGAAAGAGAAAACATCACATTTTGTCTTCAAATCTAAAAGTTGGCTCCACTCCTTAATGAAATCAAAATTTCCGACCTCAATTTGAAAAGAAAAATGAAACCTTGGGAATTTTTTATTCATTATTTTTATACGAAAAAAATATACGCCGACGATATCATTTATAATACAATTTTCTAAAAAAGTAGTTGTGTATTTTTATATTTTTTTCGTTATCAGTAATTTTAGTTAGAAAAAACATAAGATGAGCAATTTTTTAACTTTTTTATGTTTGCCTTCAAATATTATATATTTCAGAATGTACCTATGTGTTTATTTCGAATTCTTAAATTTAATGCCTATTTTATCACCTTTCAAACACAGTTTTTAGTTTTCAGGATACGTTCAGAAATATTCCATTTATTTGGATTTTATTGCAAAACGGAAATATTTTGAGCTTCTGACAAAATATTCCCGAGGCCTGAGGGGCTAAGATAATACTTAGGCTAGAGTAGCCAGTTAAAGAAATCAACGATTGAAAATAAGGTTATTTTTTCTTTTACTCCTCCTAAATCAAATAACGATATTTTCGGATTGAATTATACATATGCAGTGAAATAATCGAAAAATTATTGTTCAAAGAAGTGGGTCGCTGCACACCACCGTTTGGGAACCCACCCTTATATCTTTAGCCAAGTTTACATAGTTCTACCCGGTCCCTATTGAGTTGGTAGGTACATCATTTTTAATATTAAATAGGAAAATCTATCGTTCCCCGATGACATCGCCTATAACATCTCGTAGGTAAACCAATAAGCCGTTACTTCCTATAATATGTTCTGACCGCGTAATACAGGCTTTCGTATAAAGTAGTCAAACATCGGACGTAAAATAAGAAAATTTTGTAAATTATGGGGCAGTTTGTATTATTCATTCTAATAAAATATTTATGGCAGTCCTTTTTATTGAAAGCAATGTATTTGTACCAAGTATTTGAAGAGATTACCAATAACTTTTATCCTCAATATAACTTCGAATAGAGCTAGCTTAAAATATACACCGCTTGAATCAGTGGCTTGTAATAAAATATGCTTTTTAAATTTATGTATTTTTAATGTTGTTATTTTGGCAGTTTATAGGTTTGTATCGCAGCTTTTCACGTGAAAAAATTGGTTCTGTGATAAAACATTAGTTCCCTGGTCATGTCGAAATTAATATCAGTCGGCTCCGGCAATTAAGTTTATTTCTGTACGTGTTGTATCATCAACCCACAGCAATTAGTTAGCAGCATCCCTGATTTCTGCTCTTAAAGGTTCCTTTTTGGTTTACGAGGTTATCTAAGAATATTCACAATACACTTGGGAAGATTTCACAGGTGATACGGTATCAAGGCATGTGATTGATTGTACCAAACTCTAATACTTAATTATTCAGGGTGCAGGATTCGATTGTTATGAAAGTTGACGTATGTAACATTTTTCTTAATATTTAACCTTTTTAAGATTTCACATCTTCTCGCAAAAAATTACTCCAATCAAAAATGTTAATAATAAACAAGATTTTTATGGATAGGCCTTGTCGCTGTGAAAAGTGTATTTATACGTTATTTAAGGGTTGAAAAATGGCCATGCATTAATCCAGTAGACCCTCAGGTATTTGTCGAGAAAGGATTCGAATAAGTCCAGCTTTCTGTAGCTTTTCTTCCCTTCCGACTCAGTTTTCTCTTGTTCTTGCTGCTTCCCGTGGCTCCTGGGACGGCAGAATGACGCCGCGATAATTTTTATCCTCTGGCATATCCATCTGAAGAAAATATTTTCTTTGTTTCGACTCTTTTTCAGCTTGCTGTATGTGTTTTTTTTTGTTTTCCCGAGGCTAGATTTTGTAATGGAATTTCTGAGTGGGCAGACGAAGCTCGCATGTGTAATTCGAGAAGACTATGTGAATGTTATAGACTTCTGCTTTTACATGTAAAAATAATCTTTTTAATAATTTTCCTATCACACAATTACATTTTGATGTTGCAAGCACACCAGTTAACCTTAATAAACAAAGTTGTCTTTTGAATGTCATTGCCCTCGCTTTTTCGACATGTCTTTTATCGATTTGTATTTAATTGAAATGGGTTTCGCGAAGTGAATTCATGATAATATTCAGGGAATTCTAGAAGTGTCACATTTCCTTTTATGGCCCATTCCAATAACGCGCTTTTGAACCAGAAGTCGACACTTTTAATTTAATCTTTGACATCTTTACCAAACTCGTAACTTTTAAGTGGTAATTACAAGAAAAACAAATGGATATCACATTAAATAAAATTATTTTTTAATATTCAAACACACGTCTGGCCACAATACAATGCGGAGCGTGCGAGAATATTTTAAAAGGAATTTTGCCAATTATATTTTAGTGTATTTGCAAATTTGGCCAAAACATTTAGTTCGCAAAAATTATGAAGACGTTTCTCTATAAACCGTCCACTTAATCTGTGCTTATCACGCCACCAGGCTCACGACGAGCTTACTATGGTGTTTATGCAAAATACACTTTTTTATGTTTGTTTTCTTTAATGCCCGAAGAGGCTAAAGATTATGGTAATTTACAACATAAAACGATCCAACCTAGATCTAAAAAATCCATAGTCATTAAGTTACAATAACCTCTCTGGTATCATTATCGTCGGACTATCTTCATCCCAACATGTCAGCTGTCACTTTTAAATTAATTTGCTTCTATTTATATTATTCTATTGTTTAAATTATGTACTTATTCATTGTTACGACTCTATTTGGGTGCATGAACAAATTACTATCTGCCAATAAACTGTTACACTTTTCAAGTGTGTTTGAAAGGTCTGTGCTCACGAATGGGCGAAGTTTTTATTTCAACACCTAAAATCACCATTAACGTACACTTCATTACACTTTAAATCACTCACGCTCGTAGTTAGATAAATCTTCAAACCGAGTTATTATTCTTATAGATATTTTTTATGTGAGTTCGGATATTAAGTCATTCATTGCAAAAGTTTAAACGACTTCAACATATCATCCGAGAGATTTGAAAGATGACCTTTGAGTATTCAATTTGTTTCTGAAATAACAATATTTTTAATTGCTCGTAATTTGACAGCGTGACCTATTCGTTATTTGTTTCAATGATACATACAGATTACCGGTATCAATCACGGCGATGTTGAAAACACTTCCCGCAGGCTATTCGATTAGAAAACCTATCACATTAAATCAATTTGATAAACCAATATCCGAGTAACATTTTTATTATAAATTATAGCAACCCTCTACATTAAAATAAATCGCAGGTTATTTTTTATCAATTTCTTATAATGTACCTAATATATGCTCGGCGTTAACCGAATAACCTTTACAGCAAATAGCCAAATCACGACCGCTATTATTACTAGTAGCTCATACAAAAAATGGTTTATATTTGAACGTGTTTTTCGGGTTTGTATTGGACTTGGTTTTAAAAGCTTTATAGAGTGAAATTACACCAATCGCAAAAACCGTTTCGAAGCCATTTTCCTAGCTAGCAAAAAAAGATTTTTAGTAATTTGATTTGTTGAAGTGTATGGATGTTTCTTGAAGGAACCTTCTGAAACACTATCGTAAAATGGGGTGACATGATTTTTAACTTTGGTATTAATTAACTTTATTTTTTTATTTTTTTTATGCAATACAGATTAATATAATCCTATTACAAAACACATAGGATATACATAACTTTAAACGACAAAAAAGAAAAAATAAAATTACAATAATACATATTTTAGCGTTCTTGCCTAAAATTACTCTTGAAACCTTCAAGACTAATGTTGAAAACGTCAAGGGACCTAGAGATATCATTCACGTCTGTTCTGCCATGTGGGATACAGAGCAAGTCGTGGTGGCGACCCTGGCAGTAGTTGTTCGGTACGAACAATTTATAGCATTCTAAGAGGTATGGGCTGTCAATGTAATAGTTTATAATTTTGAAAGCTGTTACTGTTAGGGTCCCATTCCTTCTGATTTGAGACTTTCGAAGAGCGTTTCAGATAGCAAATCCAGATGATGCATAAATCGCGGGTATTCACCATGCATTCTCATATAAAGATACCGTAGAATTTTTTTTTGGATTTGTTCCAATAAATCTATGTATGTTTTCTGGTATGGGGCCCAAACAGCAGAAGCGTATTCTAATTTTGATCGTTTAATGCAGTTGAACATCGATGTCATTGCTGAATAATGACATATTAAATAATGTTATGCCATATTTATTACACATGTTAAAACTATCAAAATAACCTAAAAAACTTTGAACATTATGTGTTTCGGGAGTCAAAAAAACATGGTGATCGGAGTTACGCTTCGGAGATTGGGTAACATTGATATGCCTACATTTTTTTATAAGCAATATAAAGATACGCCAGTTCCACAAAATTAAAAAGCGATATCGAACATTAAAGTAGTTATCAAGGTGGATAAATTATACTAAACAATATTAAACTTTACAATATATTGCTGAGAACTTAATAAAACGTGCTTACATTTGTAGCTACATTGGTGACACCGACGTTCACATTAGTGACCACGAAGTTTACATTTGTGAATCCGACAGTGAGCACGACGCGTGCAAGTACGTCTACCGCGAGCACGTCGCGCACGAAATAAACTCTTCGGTGATAAATTTCGCGCACCAATCATCATCATGTCTCTTGTGAGCGGAACATCTGAGGACAGCCAGCAACCAAGTAACCAGCAACCCAACATCAGGAATCCACCGCCTGAGGTCAACCGAGTGGCAGTACGCATTCCGCCTTTTTGCCCTACTGACCCAGAATTATGGTTCGCTATGGTGGAGCGCA
The DNA here is from genome assembly GCA_929108145.2 of Limnephilus rhombicus. Classification (NCBI taxonomy): domain Eukaryota; kingdom Metazoa; phylum Arthropoda; class Insecta; order Trichoptera; family Limnephilidae; genus Limnephilus; species Limnephilus rhombicus. The sequence goes on from OV815283.1 coordinate 48,151,573, forward strand.
GCTTCGAGGCAGCAGGAGTGACCGTGGATGCCACAAAATTTGGTTTCATTCTCGGAGCCTTGGAGCCCGCCCACGCCCAAGAAGTCTGGGACATCATTGTGAAGCCCCCTGAGGTCGGTGCATATGCACTATTAAAATATGAACTAACCAGACGCCTCAGCTCCACGCAGGAGCAGAAGATAAGGAGACTTCTGGAACATGAAGAAATCGGAGACCGTAAACCCTCCCAATTCTTGAGACACCTGCGCACCCTCGCCGGCAGCGCTGTGCCCGATGAGGTTTTGAGAACCCTATGGATGGGTCGTCTTCCTAGAAGTATGCAGGTGGTTCTGGCTACGCAGCAAGACACTCCGCTTGACAAGGTGGCCAGCTTGGCCGACGCCATAGCAGACTATGCTGGTAGACCGGCAGTTAACTCAGTTCCATCGTCCGAAGATTCATTGGTTACACAGATGGCGCGGTTGATGCAGCCTCTCCAACAAGAGCTCGCTACCTTGAGGCGCGAAGTTTCGACACTACGCTCTGGCCAGCAGGGGAGGAGCGCCACCCCGCATCGTTGGAGCAATCGTTCCCGCAGTCGGTCCAGAGGTCGTCAGCCCGAGGGAACATGCTGGTACCACTGGAAGTATGGGACGAAGGCAAGCAAGTGCACCAAACCCTGCAACTTCCAGCAGGAAAACGCGCGGGGCCCAAACTGATGGCGACCAGCGACCAGCAGTGGTTGCTACACATTTATGTACACATAAAAGTGCTTACACTTAAAATATATAAAAAAACAGCTTCACAACTCAATCTTCAATCTGTTTGAATTTAACTAGAAACCACCAAATTTGATACTTTTTTCGAAGCGTCATTTTATCCACCTTGGCCAAAAAAAAAATCATTAAGAAGAATGGAGAAATAATTTTTGAGATTTTTGCAGATATTTGCTATGATCAAAGTGGCCACTCTTGAACTGTCCCCCCCATATTACAATATTCTAAAAGCACCGCTGTAATTTGTTATTTTCCTATTATCACGCAATAGTTTTTTTCATTCGAATGAAGAGCTGTGTAAAGTGTGCGCCGAATTATAAAACAGACTGTAAATAATTAAAGTGTCTTGCTTTAAATTCGTTGATCGTAAAATATTTCCATTGTTCATCCTGCTGCTATTACTCCAGTTCTGAACTCGTAAATGGATACTTATGACCGGAGCATAATCTGCCTGAAAAAATAGAGCTAGCCCTTTTAATGCAATCATATCATAGGTAGATACCGAACTTCATCTCGCAGCAGTTATTAATGGTTGGGAAGTTGAATTTCATTTCAGACTTGTATAGTCAACCTTTTGGAAACGGGTTCTGAATCGACTGCCGAGTTTATTCATCTACGGCTGGCGTGTTGCACATATTTTGTTTTTCAGCACCCAGAATCAGCACATTTGGTTTCAACACAAGCACGCACCTCTAAACAAACTATCGCTTTACTTATTTCGTCTCACATTATCCTACTACAGTGCAGATTACATCTTGAACACCTAATGATTCGTAATTTCATATTATATTGTCTATCATTTGTTTAACCTTTTCCCGCACTGTGAATATAACATCTTTCCACCGCGTTGTTGACCCCTGACACAATTGTATGAAAATAAGTGGCTCGTATTTAAATGTTACGAGAATAGAGGCCTAGAGAAGTGGCGACCTCCCGTGGTATAAATAAGAACAGATTCTTATACCGTTATCGCCTGGTCTTCACTCTTTGCTCTGCTCAGATGTCGATCTGGAAAATGTCAGGGGTCACTAGCTTATGGCTGCTTGCCTTTGTGCCAGAGGTACGAGCCAACAAACTTCCAACAACTAGCCTTCTTATATACTAGGAGCCATACGATATCTTAATATATGATAACAAGTTACTTGGCATTATGAATACACGCGGCAGCTATTTCGCCAATGTTTATGACTGACATATTGTCATTTTAAGAAGTTTGCTTTCTGATATAAAAGTGGAGAAGCACTCAGTTCCATAGTAGTGGGTAGTTTAGTTAGTTGATCGAACGGGAGAAATGGATTTACGATTCACTCTCAAAGGGGGACACAATGGTGTCCAGCAATCCAGAAAACAGACGCATGTACGTTTGTTTATACATATACGAGAAATATAAAGCAGAAGGTCCAACAAACTCTAGAAAGAACACAACTAACAGCAATATCGCTTTTTTCGGACAACGTGCTTTGCTAAAATTCAATTTCATATCTCTCGAGTCTATTGTTGTTAGGGTGAATGTTCTGGAATAGGCAACCCCTACAAGTAAAATACTCAACGCTTCGCCAAAAGGAAGGCGTCTTCCGAGTCTTTCGTATTTCGTGTAGTGTTATTGGTTTTTTCTTCTTTTTTCAATCTTCTCCCCCGAGTTAAAAGGTAGGAAACATGATATGATGGAATCGGGCTTGTTCAGATATTTGTAGTACGAAGGTATTTTCGTGGGCTTGTAAAATGATGCTTGTACGGAATTTATTTTCAACAATTATTTTGAAGAGATACCGAGCTTCAGTACTCAGTACCAAATTACATTCGGACTTCTAAGTGGCAATTTTAGCGTAATAATATTTTAATATTTGAATTTATTTTTTGAAAACCTCGCTGAAACGTACTTCGTGATGTTTTTCCAAATGTACATGCTTTCCGAGTAAGCTGGATTAAAAAAAAAGTTAAATAGGGACACTTTGAAGTGGTTGTATGTTCAACGCAACAGAACGTACAGGCGTAATCCCGAACACGTCTCTTTAAATCATAATAGACTTGCCTTTTTATATTTTTCAGAACACGAAATCGCGTGTCGGTTTATGACCAAGTTGTGCCTTGTGCTTTATGTCTATGTAGTAAAGAATAAATGATTTGTTCTAAAAAGTGGAATATTGTGGGAAATGAACATTTCGATTAAGTTCCTTGTTGTAAGTTGTAAGCTTGTTCTGTGAGCTTATTTCTTATCCGGGTACGTTTTGGTTGTGTCGTGAAAGAGCTGTGTCTAGATCGGCCTGCGCAGGGCAATATAACACACACATATAGGTTAGGTACCTATACCTAGATGGAGATACTGGTTATATTGGTTATCAGTAGGACTGTAAGTAGGCTTATAGGATCAGCAGCTGATCAGTTGAAGTTCAGCACCTCCAGCACTAGACTAGAACGTATTAGAGAATATACTTGTTGGATTTCGGCGCGGCTAATTGCTTCCACTCAGCGAGTTTGGAGTGCGAAGTGCGGTGTGCGGTGCGCGGAGTGCGAGGAGGTGCGTGTGTGAGGTGTCGACCCCGCCGCGTTGCGTACAGGTCATATAAATTAACTTTTAGGCGCCACGCAATTAGGTTAGGCAATAGCCGAGACGAAACATCTACCGCTTCTAGATAAACAGATACATTTATCTGTTCCGCTCTAATCGCCTTCATCAATGCTGCCGCCAGAAGCGCATATTCAAATCACGCTTTTCAACCTACTTATCGAAATTACTAAATTTATTACTAGAAATCGGACGCATTCAATATGCCTACGCGCCTCAGAATCGCATTCTATAATTCTAATTAAAAAAAAAAAACATTTTTTCTGTTTTTCCAGTTACCTCCAATAGCATTGTAGTTTATAGCACTTTTCCGTGAATAATCTAACTACTTTTATCCATTGAAATCACTCAACATTAATTAAATAGAAGTTCATTGTTATTTTATGGTAGCCAGTTACCTTAAACCTTGAATCCGAGACGCGTTGAGTGGAAAGTGGCATTAATAAAACGCTATACAAATTGTATGATTTACAATGAATAATATATGAAAGCTTAATTCATGTGTAAATTTCCACAAACGAACGTTCCCAGTTTGTTACAACACATGCTATTTAGCCTACGCACAGAATAATGCCTACTTAGATACTCGTAGATTAACTGCTTTTCAGCTTACTGGTCGCAGCATACAGCAGTCGAGTATACCTATCTTACATGTTAGCTAACCGTCGAGTCGCCAGTGGGTCATGTTTTAAGAACAAAATAATAAATTGAGTAAACACTCAAGTATATCGCTGCAGCAATTTACCTACATTTAATTTTGTCATTGCATCATTACGCCGCTAGGAAAATGTTTAGTGGGTTTAAAAGGATTTAAATGAGGAGAGGTACCCATTTAAATCCGTCAACTCTAGACTTGACCTGCTCGCATAGTAATTGTTCTAGCAATTCCGATGGATTAAAACATGCTTTGTTTAGATAAAGGAACATTGTAATACCTTCTTTAGGAATTCACGAGAATACAAATAAGTGGGCAATAAGAAAATTTCTCTCTTTAATTATATAAGACCATTCTGAATACAATGGTTAGTTAGGCCCACGCCTAGCAAATGGCCTATTCGCTACCGGACTGATTAACTCCTAAATCGGAGTTGTGTAATTTCTATAAGCATTGTTCGAAACTGAAAGAAATATTGTTAAACCAACCATACATACTCTAACGTCAATCTGAAATTCAATTTAACTGACATTTCAAAGGGAAGAGAACTAGTGACCAATTAATTGGTCTTCTAGATTAACTTACTTCACGATGTTTATTCATTTCATTTTAGTTTAAATTCAATTTGGCTCTTGATCTGAATTTAAGATTTGAAAATTTACTCGTGAAAACTTTGATCCGAGATAACTTCATTTATTACGAAACTTTATTAAACGTAGCGAGGAGCGGAATTATTCGCCTTCGTTCGTAATTTCTTAATGCCAGCCTCGCGCAATATGCTGCCAAAATCATTGTGTTCCAAAAAGCAACCAAGGTTCGTCGCACATTCTCCTTTATTGTTGTAACAAACAGATCATCCTCAGAAGTAGTGGACCGCTCTGTGACCATCACTAAACTTGATCAGTGTCACTTGCAGCACATTGTCATTGAAAAATATTATACTTTAAATGACAATCATAATGTTAACATTGGTACCGACGAGAAAGAAGCGACGATTGTTATCAAATACACAACATATTATAAAGAAACATCAACTTCTCATGTATTTTGTAATAGTATTTAATCAGTGAAGTCATTATTAGCACCTCTCAAACGAAAATTTGAAATAGAAAGGTCAGAAAAAAATTCGGTCGCATTTATTAACCGAATCTTTTCTGCTTAGACATAATTTGTCTCGACGCCACCTAGCGACGGATTTAACACTAAAAGTGTCTCTATCGCAAAAATAAAGTTGGTTGTTTTCAGGTGGAAAAAATATAATAAGCAGTAATTGTTGAATGAAACACTAGTATATATTGAATCATTTTGCGGGTATAAGATAAGCCGCCATAGCTCAATTGGGAGAGCAGCTGACCGGCAATCAGAAGGGCACGGATTCAAGTCCCGTTGGCGTCATGTATTTTTTCTCGGAAGATTTTCAATGTGAATGAGTGTTTCAGGCTGATAATTATTGCTTATAATAATTAGTAATATTATTGTTTAGTTCTTACTCTCGAGCTAAGTACGATATTTATGGTTGCCTATCGTACTTCAATATTTATTGTATTTACAGTTCCTTTAAATGTACATTTGTTTTGTGACGTGATTGATGTTCTGTGCACCTTCCGAATAATTGACTATTCATTCCCATTATTTGTATCTGAGTTGGAAAGCCCACACCTGTAAAATAGTATTTATGATGCATCGCTGAGTTGCGAAGGCAGCGTAAGCCAAAATTGAGATTAATGTTTTTACATTAAAACCTACGGAATAGCTTTGTACTCTCACTAAATATGTACCATCAACCAGCATACATTGTGCAAATATTTCTGAATCATTTTGACTCATTTATTTATTAGAATTTCACTTTAACCCGTCAAAGGCCATAAAAAACACGGAAATTTCCTAATAAAGCACCACTTTGAATTTTGAATTGAATGTTTTGTGGATTAATTTTGAGCTCTCGTATATTTTATTGACCGAAACACATTCCTAGAACAATGAACTATGTACCAAAACAAACATTACTTGCGTTAATTACGTAAATTGACTTATTTACGATGTTTTCGTCAAGTAACACGCATCGACTTTGACAGAAATAATCGCGGGAAATTTGACATTTTGATGCCACAGATAAAATCATTTAAAAATATTCTGGGGTTGCCAGGTGAATGAAATTTTTGCCGATATTATGGTTAAATGTTGGCGCAAGCGATTCTGACCTTGTTCTTCATACACATTCTGTACATAGAAGGGTCAAAATCGCAAACATATTTTTTTCGAAATATTTTTTGCGCGCATGCGCATCCGCGCGTCTCCGGCAAATAACCGGTTTTAATTGTTGTATTTTGCGAAAACGTGCACATTTTGAGTACAAAATTACTTTGTACAATTAAATGACCTTGAAAAATGCAAATGAATATTATCTGGATTCAATCGTGAGATGACTACAGATATCGCGCGGCGGATTGAATAATGTAGGCCTCTATTCATGTAATTTTGAACCCCTGATTAATTCCAATGAATTACGGGTAATATTATGGATGCCTTCACGAATTGATTAAATTTATAGTTGATTGAATACTTCTGTGTGCCCACTCTCTGCCATATCTGACATAATTTGTAAACAGTAATAGGTAGATATTACTAGTTAAATGTTTTGACAAACAGATTCTAATTATTCATTGAATAAACAGAATCTTAAATCAAGCTGCGGGCACAATAAATAATAACGCGTGTATAGTAGAGGTACGTACTTGTCTATTTGCGTGCTATAAGGATGTGGCTTCAGACAGGACTAATGTATAATGTCCTTGTATGAAGAATAAAAGATTGATTATGTAGTTACTTTCTATTCGCGCAGTTGGACGAACAGTAGTTTGTTTGAGCTGATAGCCTAGGGCTGTTAAATGGTGCGGCTGGCGATTGGAGGTGGCCTACACGCTACACGTACACTCCGCATCGGCCGAGACTAGTTTAGCCTCCTCAGCGAGTATGTACTCCTGGTATCTGGTACTTCTCTCAGACTCAGCTGTAGCGCCACCAGTTGGCCGTGAATATTACCCGTTTCTCGTATTTATATAAGTGCCAATATATTTTACTTGTTTTTATTACTCGAACATGTAATCAAGATGAGGTGATTTTTCAGTGCCGAATTCTGCAGCCACGAGATTTTATAGAGTGGTAAATAAATATCGCAACCATCAAACAGCCATTCGATTTTTCAGCGATTTTATGGCCGATTAAACATGAAGTTTTCGTGTACGTATCACGCCGTGTTAGACCCACCAACGAGATAACTTTAAAAAAAGATTAATTCTTACGAATTAATGTTTATGAAGTTTTTTACTAAAATTAAAAGGCATAAGTGTGGGTACTTTTACTTTTTAACACTGTCCTACTGAAAACACGTGGTGAAATTGATATCAGATTTTTTCTCACCTTAATTTGATTGAGATTTGAAGATCCAAAAAGTAGTAAGAAGAGCCAAGAATAGACGATAAAATCCCAGGAGAGACAGGAAGAAGCAAGAAAAGACAAGAAAACCCACGAAGAGCCAAAAAGAGCCGAGAAGAGACGAGAAGGTCCAAGAAGAGACGAGAAGAGAAAAAAACAAGCAGCACGAGCCGAGAAGAGACGGGAAGATTTGAGAAGCGGCAAGAAGAAACAAGACGAACCAAGCAGAGGCGAGAATATCCAAGAAGATCCGTGAAGATCCAAGAAGAGCCAAGAAGAGACGACAAGATTCCAGAAGAGACATAAAGAAGCAAGAAGAGACAAGAAAAGCCGAGAAGAGGCAAGAAGGCACATGGAAAAGGAAAAAAAAATATAACGCTCAATTCATTCCTTTATTTCTGCCCGTCCTAAATTCCAATATTGGCTTATTAGGTTATACCGGTCGATTAAACTCCAACCTCCTTCCCATCCTCAGAGCACGTGTTCCAAGTCCTAACAAATCAGTGCCCCTCGGTGTACTGGTCTCACCGGGACAGGAGTGCTCCTGGCTGGGTGGTACAATCGTATCGTATCGTATAACCGTAATTTGATTGAGATTTAACAATGATGTCTTCAAGCAGCATAAAGAAAGTAAATAAAATAAGAATGTAATCGTTTAGCATCATCTCTATAACTCACACAGTGCATAATAATTTAGCAATCAGCTCTGACTAGTGTTACCGATTTGCATAATTTAAAAATTCGATTTCGTCGATTAATTCGTAAATTCTGATTTTATTAATAAATTCGGTAACCTTTTCGTAAATTTAATTTTGCCTGGCATCCTTGACCCAGTTCATTCTGCCGATTTGGTAATTTTTATTTCATTACTTTAATGAGGAACTTTTCGACTTGCAATGTACGCGTAACTGCGCATTGTATTCATGAAAATATACATGAAAAGTTGAAACAACAAACTTGCGTCCACACTTCAAAAATAATATCCTAGCTTTGTAATAATATGTTTCTTTATTCCTCGCTGCATTGAATTTCTTATTACCCAGATATAATAGAGAACTCCAGTCCAATTTTTTCATTTTTTTTTATAAATAATGACCTTCTAACTTAAATAACTGCATTTTTATTTCTATTTTTAGAGCTAGTTTTAATAGTTAAAATAATTGTCAAAGTTTTAATTTTTCAAGACCCCCCCGAAAACCACCGGAAATATGGTAAATCGTGTGACGTCATCAATCCTGAAAAATTTGTATAGGACCGGGCAATCAGCTGATCAACTGCCGCCATTTTGAATACCGTTGTTCGAAGTGTTCTCCCTAGAAGAAGCATTACTATTTTTTTTGTGCAGTAGTTTTTCAATATTTTAAATAATAGAGATAAACTAATAGAGATACCTCTATGTTTGATACTGAATTATTTAGGCTTAAATATTATTTCAATAAACACAATAACTAAATCTCTATAAACAGTACGAAATAAAGAATAACATGATGTAATTAATACTGATGGCTTGTGCCATACCTACATTTCAATTGATTTCAATACAATGTGATTCAATAACTGGTGACGCGTGACGTCAGCATTAACCATTCAATCGTACCAACTTAACAGTGTATTTTAACGAGACGTTAAAAAATGCAATTTTTAATAATTTTTTAAGAACTCTACGTTTAATATTATGAAATAAAAATTATATATTCAGAATCAGCTTTCATCGGTCTGTATGAAAATATTTTTTTAAAGCCATAATATTTTTCACTGGAGTTCCTTATTGTTGTTCATTATCGCACTCGTTGTGTAATATTGGTGATTTCCACTGATTCTCAGCTTATACTTAGCATGGGGTGACTTTTTAATCGAGACGACTGTGATCATCGCGAATATCTCAACACAGGCTTATCCTAGTGAGGTTATAAATTGTATTGAAAACATTATACCTACCGTGTAAAGAAACAACAAATAAAATTTAAAAAATTAGATAAAATCTGCATAATTCTCGGTACCACTCAAAAATTTCTCGCTTTTTTAAATAATTTTTTCGGGCCACGTGGAACAATGATACTTTGAAAATAAGTAACAAACTTGTTGGTTTCTAGTTATATTCGAACACATTGAAGGTATTTTTTTAGATAGTCAGAAAAATGTAAACATGTCTTATAATTTCCTCAACTATTATAATAGTTTCGTGTCATTTATATTATAAAGTACTTTTTAGCGCCCTTGAGGTGATTTTCTCACGAAAATGGCGCTATAAAAATCATCCAACAATTATTATTACTTCTATATAATGTATCTATCGATGTATCTATATAACTAAGAATTACTTATTCGAACTCGCATTTTTTACAATTTTTTTGTGATTGGCGTATTGTTCTAATAAGCTCATACAAATGTTTTTTTTTATCAAAGTCGCCACATTCCGAAAGAAACTTTGATCTCCATGTATTTTTTTTGTATATAACTGAATCCCTAAACACATGTACAACATTCTTACATATACTTCGATAGTTTAAACATGTGCAATAAATATGAATCAAATAAATTCTCTTCAATTTCCCTCCACACAGCATCCCCAAAGATGGCATATACCCTAAAGGAAAAATTATTTTCCTCAGGGCCTCCCGTGTGAAAAATTAAAAAAAAAAGTAATTGTTTCTTCAAACTTCGCAAATATACTTTGTGGCGTTATTATTGATATAATTAAAACAAATAACTTAGTATGCACCACTATATTATTAACATTATCTACATGTTTAAAAACTATGTTTTCTTCAGGATAAGAATAACTGCTAACCCTGTACAAATCGCAAGTGCGCCCCACGGTTGAATTTGGCAGCCACCTCTTGTCTGGAGCTCCAAAATACCTGAAAAATACCCTCGACTCTGTGCAGAAATGGGCGGTCCGTTTGATAGATTCTCCCATTTTAACAGACGGATTGCAATCTTTAGAGCACAGGCGTCGGGTGGGAATGCTATCCTTGTTCTACCGGTATTACAATGGAAGATGCTCCGAGGAACTAGCATCATTGATCCCTTCGGCACCGGTACATAGTCGGGAAACACGCCAAACGCGTGCCCAACATTTGTACACAGTTGACATTTGTCACATGAGAACGGGTCGTTTCTTCGACTCGTTCTTATGTTCAACAGCTCGGCTGTGGAATGATTTGCCGGCCTCTGTGTTTCCTCCATCCTACAACATGGGTCTCTTCAAGACCAATGTTCATTCCTTCCTCTCCTCAAAAAGACCCTCCACACAGCATCCCAGATGACAGGCCCTGAGGGAAATTATTTTCCTCAGGGCCTCCTGTGTGGAGTTAATGTAAAAAAAAAAAAAAAATAAGTAATTTTTTTTTCAAAGTTGAAAATTGAACAAAGTCACTTCATCGTTCATTATTTAAGTAATCATCCAATAACATAGCGTGTAAACCAAATATATTGAAATATAAGTAAACTTATTTTGGAGTGGAAGCATTCTCGCTTGATGGAATATTGTTTATGTTTCAAATCGAACTTGAATGTTCACGTAATGTGTAATGTAGCAGTGGTAGAGTTTGTTATGAGCTGACGCCAGAGCATTGTAATTTAAATGAGAAATGGTTTAGTTAGATTTCTTGCCTGAGGCGCACAGGTGAGCATCGAATACTATACTACGTTCTGCCATCACCCATCGCCTGTTCTCAACGTGCGCTATTCATCCAAATTTTAAATTGCCTCCATCAAAAAAAGATTGCTAGGTAGGCACAAACTTTTATGCTTGTATCGGGTCTTCAAAAAAATTCCATTAATATTATTATTTTAGGATTTATTGTGGGAATAGCACGGCTTTCGTTGAAGCCTCCAGAAAAGGAAGATTTTCAATAATTAAGTTAAAAATTAATGTATCGTCTAGGTACTAAAAAAAAATGTAACCATATTACTCGCGCACAGGCTGCGCCTTACTTGGTTCCCATTATTTTTATTATTTTAAAAATATATATCTACAAAATGTAAAATTGGGAAAAATAAAGGATTTAAAAAAAAAATCGTAAAATTAGTTTTGTGTTTAATGTCCAAAACTCGTACACAATATCTGTGGATAAAAACGGCTTATATTAATAAACACTTTTTATTTTAAGTTGCTCTCAATTAATGATAAATATCTTACAGTCCCTTCTTAGACATTTTCCCTTTCACCGATCGTTATATCTCCTCCCCCACTCTTCACTAATCCCTAGTCACGCCCCCACCCACCCCCACCCCAACATTTAGTAATATATTATGTATAACCATTGTTTTGAATTGTCAAGATAGTATATTTTGAATAAGTATAGTATATTCGTTATTTGCTTTTGAGGTGTTATGTCGTCTTGCACTACCTCCTTCTTTGGCCAAGATTTTGATGGACAATAAACAATAATAAACGAAAATGCTTTTGGCCGTGAAAATCTAAAAACGTAACTTTAATTCGAAAAGTAACGATTGTTACAAATACAGTGGTTCTAACAAATGAATATTAGTTCATTTTCTCATTTATAATAAATATCCTACTTATTAATGTTTTTCCTTTGCCCATTGATTAAAAACAAATAACGCAATGCTTAAAATTTGAGTAGGGAATATCGCATCCTTCATTATAAAGTTACACTCAGATTTCATTAATGGAGCGACTGCTAAAAATTCTGTTGAATAATTCATTCTAGCCCGATGCAAAAATTTACCTTAAATGGGGTCACATTGAAAACAAACGAGAAACCACTCTAATTAAATTGGGGGAGTCATTTGGTTTCATTTTCTATCATGCAATTGATTTGCTTTACCAGTAGTATTCGCTTTGAGATGGAATATTTAGAATTGATTTTAGTTTCACTTATAACCCCAAAGCCTCACTTATAATATTTAACCTCTCCGAAAATCGCCAATATTCACTTATCAATATTTCTCAAACGTAATGACATTTTATGAAAACTTTGTGTTATTACCGCTTCACAATTAAAGCTCTATAAATGAAACATTTCAGAACGTAGTCGAATAGTAAAAAATGTTTTAGAAAGGTTACAAAATAAGCTTTCAAATTGTTATATTACAAATAAATATTAACATTTGTAAATATTAAAATTTAGAATGCAAACATTAAAAAATGTAAAAATGACTCACGTGATGTTTTTATGTGAAAGCGGTACTAAAATCACAGATTATGTAAACAACAATACGTATTCTATTGTATAAATACAAAATAAACACTTTTGTCACCTCACTTTTTTATCATTTCATATAAAAATATTTAATAAGAATTAACAATGTCGAGCGCGGTCGAGCCGCCCGTAGGAAATTTGGCGGGTAAATTTATGTGTCAGACCGCGCGAATGACAGAAAATTCTTGTTATGTATTTCTATGGACAACTTGATAGGGATGTACAGCTTGATCCACTATCGACCCTTTACTTTTTATTTTAGGGATGTCACCAAAACAATAACGGAGTTAGAACGATTTCTATGGAGACACGCGTTGACGTATAAACACGCTTATTGTACTTGAATGCTATCGTATTTTTTAACGCATATATCTGCTTAAGTTACTGACCGGATAAGGTACCATCGTACCACGTGGTGGAGGAGTATGGCTATTCAACTGAGTAGTGACCTGTGCGATATGTGGTCTACTTTTGTTACTTCAAATAAGCTCTGGAATCACTGGATAAAGTCTGCCGAGTTCGTCTCGATATAATGTGCATAATATTAAAGCATTTAGCTTATTTATGATTGGTTTCTTGCTTGCTTTTAATTAGAACTAGAGTACAAGGTACAAGTCCTATGAAGAGTGAACGCATTAAGGCGGTAACTTGTGACGCTTGTCTGACCTCTGTATTTTTTTTTTACTAAAAAATGTGTCATCGAAACAACTCATAATACGCAAATTAAAATAATTTATGACCGAATGCCATTCATTACGACTTGAATGGCCGTACACGTTCCGTATTCGTTAAAATTACCAATATGTAATAATAACATTGTTAACATTCGCTTGAAATCGCGATTGTAGTAAAAAGAACAATAATAAATTATCTTTTATCGTAGCGAGTTTCCGATCGATTTTACCAACAGATACACAAAATACATTTATTCAGTTCCTACCGAGTCAACGGCCACTTAATGTTCACCATCTACTGCCTAAATTGACATATATTTTTTTCCAAGATTACACAACAGAATGAATCAGTAAATGATTTTCTAACCACCATTGACGGGAAACCATTTAAAAAAATGTAGAATTCAGGTTTTGCTAAAATATCTCCAAACGTACCAATATCATTTATAGAAAATGGTCTTTCTGCGTTTTCATTCCGTTTCATTGGTACATAATATTATTTCAATTCATTCTTACCTTCGCTCCGAATCCCGACAGTTCTCATCAATCATATTGTTCATATACATAAGTCACTTTTCTTTCATTCAGAAAATTGTTTTCCTTTTCACCGAAAAGCGAACACACTTTTGCGTAAACGAAAGATTTGCTTACGAATGTCTTGCGATGTTTGAATTATCGAATAGTATATTGTTAGAATGGAACTATCGGGAGTAGATTGTTATCATGCACAGAATAACTTACAGCAAGAGAGTGGTTTGTATGTTTTGGCATTGGTGATGTACTGATAAATGACATTGCAGAAGTTTACAAGAATTATGTGTCAATCGTAACATTCTATCAAAGGCTTGCTTTTGATGAACTTTAATGTGCTATCATCCACATTTTGGATAACTTGTGAGAGCAAGATTTCACCAAACACGGCTTCTATTGCAATCAAAGTTTCGATTCTGAATGGTGGTCCATGACTAAGGAGACACTGACAGTATTTACTATCATTAGGGATAAGCAGGTAAAGCTTATGTTTGCTTGAAATTAGGTATTTCAGTATCCAAGAGTCCGGACGTATTTGGCACGCCGGCCGATTACGCCTGGTTAGGTCAACATCACGAGTCTTCCGCCTAACCTGCGGTCCCCATAATGCGGTTCATGCATAAGGCATGGTAGGAAATCGGACATTTTTTACATAATCCAGATCGGTTCAATGATTCCCCGCGGCGACCACGACCGCGACGTCCGCAAGGCACGAAACTGCGACCTTTGCCGGTTCTTTGACCCGGCCTCGTCTGCCCGGACAACAAAATACAGATGAGCGAAAACAATGAGACCCCAAAAATTATCAGTTTCGGAAATTGTATAATCGGTAAGTACTCGAATGTTGCGGCCACCACAACTACAATTGTGAGTAAAAAACCATAGAACTCTAATTTAAATACACGCTTTCGATTTGACCGTGGGATGGCTGTGCTGTCGACTGAAGTCCATTTGATGTGACTTCCAAGGATGTTCATTGACTTCTTGGGTTATTGCCGTTTTCAATAGCCGTAAATGGTCATAATGTTGCCCTTTAATCTTATTTTTCTTTGCCGTGTATTCCTGTTGCTCTTATTCCTATTTTCCCTTTTTATCAAACTTAGTTGCCCTGTATTTCTGTTGTCTTGTTTACTTTTGCCAAGTTGTTCCGTTGTCCTGTTGCAGTCCTACCGTCCTCGGTTAAAGAGAGGTCGGCTCTTACATACTTTATTATGTTTTTATCGAGTTAAGCAAAGATATTACAACTAAACTTAAATCAGTAAAATTATAAACAGGTAAATTTCTCATATTATATCAAATTGGTGTTAATCGGTTTAACAATAGATTAGAATATACTCACCTTCCTACGTCCACGGATCTAATAAGTATTACGGTAATCTTGTATGCTTTAAATTATCATCATGTGGGCTTTTTTTACTAGCAGATGAAATTATTTAATTTAATAGTTCTCATCAACATCTTAGTTTTTTTTTTCATGTTGGACACTGAACTCGTGGGATGATCGTCGATTGAGATGAGTTAATTATAATAATTATACACTGATAATCATTTACTTTTTGCCGAGGGGAACACGTCTACCGAAATGGAGAGACATAACTGAATTCAACGTTGTTTATTTAGAATCAAAAAGAGAAATACAGTTTTAATGATATTTTATCTGATAGAGATCCCATACGGCTTGTGATTTAGTGGATATTAAAATGGGCGAGTTCGGTTCTGCCGGGGCATACCAGATGTGAAATGGAAGCATTAAATTTCAGGGAAATAAAAAGCGTGAAGTTCTGTCATAAAATCGGAGCCAACTAAAAGCGCTAACTTACACAGGAGCGGAGCTCCAGCCAGCAGCCACCATCACCCGCACAACTACACGGCTACTCTGTTTACCGTCTCACTGGTTCACTGCCTACACCTATAGGTACCCGGTACCTATACTAAACGAGTTTATGTTGCACACTGTACTATCGGGTTAACTATAATAAAACCATTTAAGTACATATTAAACTTTTATTTTAACATTGAATTGCTCACAAAAGCTTACCTCTTTAGGTCTTGTGCTATTATTTTTCTCTCCTTTTGTTATTTTTTGTGTCTCAAATGCACAATGCAAGATAATTCAAAACTTTTTAGAAGTTATAATATTCTTCTCCAAATATTAGCAGCAATTTATCGTGAGGTTTTCACATGAAAAGAGTCAAAAAGAAAATAGTGAATCTGTGTTTCTAAACCTCCTTAAAATGAAATTTGCGAATCCAGCCGCCGCGCCGCGCCGTGCGCAATTGGAGTTCATATCCCATCGGATTACAAACTATAAGAGTGAATCGCAAAGGCAACACCGACTTTTCAGTTTAAAAAAACAAAATTCCCAAAACATTATCCAACGTGCACTCCCATCGCGATAACCCAACAGTCGTATAAAGCACCTACCCACAAACCAAAAAATAAAACAAACCATATCTTTCCGGGGAATCTGGCGAAGGAACAATCTGCCTTTTCTTCTGTGTGGTATCTTTTTGCTTACTGTTTTTCAGCGCTGCACTCGCCGGGCGGTTACTTGATATATTGCACATTTCCCACAGATGCTCTTGGTATGCATTGTTTGCAAGAATTGGAAAAACGCGTCGTAGGGAATTGCCGAAACGCAGACAAATTTTCGATTGCGCTTTTCAATAATTGCTTGCGTCCTCCGAGAAAGGAAAATAATTGGATTTTATAAAAGTGGTTCAAACAAAGTTAAATTGTTTCATTTATCTTTATGGAAAATAATTTACTCAATTCATTAAAAACGATCACTTGTCAATATTTTTCCGCCGATTTTGAAGAAAGTTTGATACTTGTATGGTAAGCGTAGAGAAGATTCCTTATAAAAACATTTATATTATTATATCGAATTAGTTATTGATTTAGCATGTTTGTAAATAAAGTAGGGAAATATTTACAGAAGTCTGTTTAAACGTTGAGAATGTTTGTTTACTTGCGATAGGTAAAAAATATCGTAAAGCACGTGCGGGTAATGGTAAATGCACGGCTGTGTCGGTTTGTGTGTATGTATGTGTGTGGCTATCTCACGTGGCGGGAGTACGTGTGCTTTCCTCGCTCGGCTCGCTCGTAATTCGCTCGCTTCGTGAACATTCGTGTATTTCGGCGTTCTAAGTGTATATATTAATTGTGAATTAACAGGAGCGGTTTCGCGGCGGCTGCAAGACAAATTGCCCTACGTCAGGCTAGCCCCAACCTCCCCTTTTACTGCCTTCCCCATCACCCCACCCCCTACCCCCTGTTGCCCGCCCCCCGGAGCATAAGGGTCGGCTGGTACTGGAAAACGCCCAGCGCCTAATTTTCACGCCTCACGAATTTGGAAATGTCCTCATAAAATACGTCAGGCCGCTTATATCAGGAACAGCGATTTTAGTTAATCGGGTAAAATTATCTTGTCCGGTTTATTCCAAGCCTCGTGTGGGGGCTTCCCACAATCTGTAAACACGGGCGCGGTTTTTACAACAGCCTACGATCTCGTGATAATGTTTTTTATTTATTTCTGATTACAATTTGGGAGGCGGGTGTGGGTAGCGCCGCCCCGGGAACCATTTATCGGACAACCACCACCTCTGCTTTAGGTCATGCCAAGCGGTGCGCAAAGTAGACTTAGCAAGGGTGCCCGGGTTCATGGGGTGAGATTTGTGTAGGCCTTGCACTTTTGCGTGACCTGCCGGATCGGGACACAATGGTTGAGGTAGACCTTTTGACCTCTGCAGGAGGACTCTCTCGACCCATTATTGCCCTGCACCGCAGAGGGAGTGATGGACGTCCGTCACTCCTAGGACTCACCGACTCCAAAATTTCTACCTACCCCTCATACCTGCTTGGTTCCCAGAACTTCCTCTCCTTTTTAATGCCCTTCACATAGCATCTCCACAGATGACATAGGCCATGATATAAATTATTTTCCTCAAGGCCTCCTGTGATCTGTGATGGTGCTTACGTAAAAAAATAATGTAACAGAAAGTTACTTGTGTTCTTGAAATGGCCGTATTATCTCCTAATATACATGAGAACTGCTGGCAATTGTGTTTGTACATTTACTTTATTAGTCGATTCTGTTTCCAAATGCGTCCATTACACTTATAACGATTTATTAGAAGCATATTTTTTTGCTTTTATAAATCAGTGTTTTAGTAGTTTGTTTCCAAACACTAGGGTTTGAATTCTGAATACGAAAAGGACAAATAGTTGGACCTTTCTGTTTTTATGGGACTCTGTAGGTTCGTGCCAGTCGGTCCTTTCCGGTCTACGTTATCTTTGGAAAATGAATGAGTGGCTCACCACCTCCCCCTCCCTTACCAGAAACCTCCCCTAAAACTATTTCCCCGTTTGTCGCTTTGCGTAACATCAACACTTTTAAAATATGCTTCTGCCTCCCCTCGGCTTACGGCGTGTCGTGATATCACTAGTAGTTCATTTAGAACATTGTAGAAATTTGAATGAAATTATAATTATTATTTAGTACTCTTATTTAAAGGATATTAGTGAGAATTAGGTGCTGAAACTGCCATAGAAATTCAAAGGTTTAAAGTCAAACTACTTTACCGTTGTGTAGCCTCAATATAGGAGGTATTTATTTCTCAGTCCTTGAGTTGAAACCTTAGATTAATATAATGTAAAGATATGAAGAGCAGTAGTTGAATCCTTAATGAGTTTGTACGATATTCAACTTTGTTTGCTTGTGTGCAGGTAGATGGCTGGTCGGTTAGTTCCAGACTCTATTCTATAATGTGTTCTTGCTAGGTAATGTCAGGCTCATGATGTATATTGTATGTATCTAAAACCCCGCCCTTGTACCTGCTTTGAACTCCCCAGCTGATTAATAACTACATTAAATAGTACTAACTCCGCATTTCCCAAGTCAGCGGCGTAGCGTGATACGAAACAACTTAACGAAACTCATCGATTATGTCGGCGGAGATATATGGTCGAAATAAAAAATAAAACATTTGCACAACCGACAATAATATCAAACACGCGCATATTTATCAACTTCTGGGTGAAAAACGGTGAACAGTGGAGTAGCCGATCTCTAGGCTCGGTCGGGGGCGCAAAAAAACCGGGGATGAATAAAAAAAACTTTATCCCTTTGGCTTCGGGAGCGACGTTCCGTGACGGGCGCGAAGAGATTTATGTTGGTTTATGCAATAATTCTCTCTTTATAAATTGCTTATTTTGGCATCGCCTCAGATGGAGACACTGGCTACGGAGCTTTTACAAAAGCGTTTTTACTTCTGTAGCGCTTACATCGCTTCATTTAATTTCGTGTTTAATTTTGAAAAGCAATACTTCCATAATTGAATACGATAAATCATTTCACCACGTTATTCAGAAGATGATAATAAATTACTTACAGTTACGCGGCAGGCTTTTCTTTACGCGAAATGGCGGTATTTCTTTTTCTAAATAATGTCAAAAGATTTGTACGGAATGCTGTATATTTATTTATAAAAGTGTTATAACGTTATTTGCAAACTTGACCCAATAGAAGGATACATTTCCCCAAAAGCCTTCCTTGATTCAACATAAGAGTACCTACTTCCGCATTTCGAAGCTTCGCTGACACAAAACATACTGGATTCAAACATACGTCGAATTGTTCAAAGTTGTTTGATGATTTCGTTCGAAAAGAAGCAATATTGTCTTTGGAGTTATTTATTGACATACTTTTGCGTTTTGTTGATTCTTCTGTTTTGGTTTGTTGACATTTAGATATTGTGAAGGGGGCTGATGTGCTTATTCTTTACCCGACAGATTCGCCAACGTAGATCATGACTTATTGACAAATATTTCACTCGAGTGTTTGGCTGCACAACGAGTGTCTAATAAAGATGTTAATTGTTTTCGATCACGATTGTTTTGACATCCACCCTAGTTGGTCCGATTTGGATTAGTATTCTAATGTATCCTCAAACGGAGGTCGGCCGAACTGCCGACGGTCGTCAACCTCCAAATGTATTAATAAAAATTACTAGCGGCCATCGTCGGCATTTAAAATCCGAGATATTATTCTATTTGTGTTCCCGTACTGAATTGCTTTGTTTTCGCTTTGGGTTCACGGATGTATCGACGGGTAAAGGTACACCCGTTCACCGAGAGAGGTCACATCTCCGAGACGCATCCAGTTTGGTTAGTGAACTCGTAAAATCGGCTTAGAAGTGGAAAAAATAACAGCTTATTGATTTTCACGAGTTGCGCTCTCGCAAAGGTGAATTCCGTCTCGTGTTTCTCGACTACTTTTAAATTTCCCAGCACAGCAAACTGAACTGACTGAAGAGACTAGCTGCTATAGATATTATATTCGTACAAACACTTACAATTAACATATTTTAACATATTTGAGGGCGAAAAGCATATTTTAGCACATTCCCAAGTGCGAAAATGTTAAAAAGATTATTAAAGGATCGGTATCCGGACCTCAGTGAAAATTTAATATTTACACTATTTGGTTAATTTTATTTTGCATGGTGAATTTTAACAACGTGAAAAACGGATTCCCTTTTTTGTTTTGATAACCAATACCTAAAGCCTGGATCATATTTCCAATTACCAAAAACAACAATGCATTATTTGCGGGGATAAAAAAAAAAAACATTGAATTGGAAAGTAAGGGTTGGTAAAGCCCTCATTACGACGCTAAAAATCGATATTCCAAACGACTTTTCTCCCGTTTATCGAAGACATGCGGTTTGCTAATCACTGCTCTCAGCGCATCGAATGGGGCTGTAAAACAATATCAGCATTTCAGATTAAAATAAACCACCCCTTCTCAAATTCCCAGCGCCGTATTAATATGGGACTCGTGTGACGCGCCTAGAAATTCCACAGATAAAAACGCCAAATAGAATGTTGATCAAATCGCTCCTGTTACGTTATTATTCGTGGAGTAAAACAAAATTTCAATTATTACTCCTCTTTTTATTTCCGGATTCTACTATCAAAACAGGATATGACTATCGAAAAAAGATTGCGGAAATTGTATTCGGAGATAACGTAAAACTTTTTTGTTTGTATTTCTGCAGAGGTTCACAATCGGCGAATTATTTTTTTTTAACTTTCACTCCCTTATCTGTGTTACTGATTAAAGTGAGTAACTGAAACTTCAAGTCTACGTAAACTAATAATATCTTCCGTCAAGTTATTATTTGATCCCAACATTGGGTTAGGAATAGATTATTGACCCATCTACAGGGCATTACGCTCGAATACTTACCGTTAAATGAAACATTGTTTACTCCTTCCAGCCTAAATGGCTGGCCAGCCCATTAAGGATAAACGATGCTCCAATAATGTCCGAACCTTTTGACCCATTGGCATCGGTTTTCTATTCCTGATTTGAAGATCCCTGTTCGGTTGGGAGGGCGCGTAACGCACAAGAGTATTTTATATGCAAATAGCTGAGCATTAAACACCATTCCGTTCTATTGGGATCGTAATTCGCTCTCTTTTGTCTGGGAGAAGATAAATTTTATGATTACTTAAAAAAATATTTACAAGCCATGCGAAAAGGGGAGGGTTTTGTATTAAACGGGGTGTTTGCTTCTACCCTAGTTTGTCGTATTGATATTTCGTTGACGCTCGCAAGCAAACCCCGGGTACGTAATAATGATCCGTTACCAAGCTCGGGGTACATGTTTATGGGTGTTGGTTTTCCACCATGACGTTTGCTACTTGCATGACATTTACCTATCACTCTAAAGTATATTTTCTTGTGTACCTTTCAACAAATTATTTAAAGCAATGTGTGTGCTGTGTTCTTTATTCGTTCTCTTATCAGTCAATACGTTTAGGGCCACTTGCATTTGGAATAAAATGGTGGCGTACCTCTAGACCACTTCGTTGAAATGACATTTGTATTTATTATTCCCTTAACATGCATGTCTCGAAATATATCGAAGTTGATGTCTCCACAATGAGCATGAAGCGAAGTATTACGAGGCTTGAGTGAGAGAGCTTTGTGGCAGTAGAAGATCTGAAACCAGTCATCACGGACGTTTGCTTATCGATAATGCTGGTGGCTACGGTCATGTCTACACAAACGTTCCCATATCTTTACTATTCCCGCTCCGAGTCGGCCGTTTCGCCAAAGGCTCGTTTGTACATAATTTGACCTTTATAAATTTGCCATTTGAACGCTTACCGAGGGCCCAATCGTTCTTTCGTTGTTTCGTGGTCTTCGTTTGAGAATTCGAAATGATTTGAAATAATGGACTACCATTTAGTAAACTGAATATCGTACAATAATTGATTGTATTATCTTCTCCAAGTTGAATTATTCGACCCGCTGTATTATAGTCAGTAAAGTCAGTAACTGCCATTACGGGTCTTATAATCCAGAGTACCTATACCTGACACGCTCAGATAGAATATAACATGAGATACTTGCGCTAAAAAGAGAATAATAAATTGACCTGAACGTTGTGTTTCTCTGGCCGCCTCTACCCATTTCACTAAACTCCCCTTGTGCGTCAGACACTCTCTTCATAGCCCACTGCCGAGGGGAGATGAGGGATGATTGGAGGCCGGGGAGATCGATCTATTCATTTGTATGAATTAATAAGTACAGGACATCAATTCTGTTCGCAAAAAATGCCATCCCTTTATAGATTATGCGATATTTCTTAGTATTTCCTTACTACTTGTTTTAATGTGAAAACTTTTCCTATAACTCTTTCAAACTGTCGTAACACTATCAAGCCGGGATAAATTCATTAAAAAAACATTCATAATCAACATTAATGAAGTTTGCGACTCTTTTGACTAAACGGATAAAAATAAATATAAAACGCAGTAAAAACAGAATAAAACACCTCCCCGGATAATTTCTTCCGGGTTAAACCGTTAAATGCGGCTACCGCGAAGTGACGCTGTAAGTCCACATAAAGTTGTGAAATAAAATGCGAGACAACCCGTTCAAGTCTTCGGAAGTTAACCGCTCCAACTTTTAACTACCCGGAACTTTACCTGCGACCACCTGAACTAAACCAACTCGGCCACTCGGATGCCGGTTGCCCATTGCCAGTTGCTTGTTAAAACATTTTTTTTCAATTTCGTAAATGACACGAAGTACTTGATATCAAATTTCGATGTATTCCAACTTTTTAAAAGTGCAGCCACGGCTAGCTCAAACGAATCTACAAGGGAAAAAAACGTTTTATATGTCTGAATTACACAAATACAAACGATTTAACATGGGGGCTACCCTAGTCTACTTAAAAATTACTCAATCCTTACTACTTCGTCGAGATGATAAACAATTTATACGCTGAGTATGCAATCTTAATACTTACACTCAGAAGACTCCAATCAATACCATCATCATGTAATTCACGGTGCATATTTGAGATATTTTAAATTTAATAATTAATTATTAATCATAGCTTTGTTTGCTGCTCTCTTGAACCCGCTGGGGGAAACAGACGCTTAACCCTCAGCCATCCTATTCCATCTGCATTTCTCCGGGGAAAGGTGGCGCGTCCTTTGATCGAGCTAATTCACTCCTTGGCCAACTATAAATGAAAACTCTGCATTAAATTATCTATCTATCAAAGTTTATTATCAAAGTTATCGAACTTATAACCAGGATAGAGATATCGCAATATGTTGTATTTATTTATCTCCAATTTTATGTCAATTTACGCTCTTAAATAGAAGTTTAATTAATTATTTTAAATTGGCATAAATTTTATATGGTGGAAAGATACCGAATATTTAACCAGCTGACGAAAGACATTTCCGGGGAACGAAATGACTGTCGGAATAATACACATCTCCGAGGAGCGGTGTTTGTTTTTTATGGGTGTATAAAAATATGCAATTCCTCTCTAAGTAACCACCTCCCGGGGTTCATCAACTTTCACGCGTTATTTTTTTTTATCTCAACCGCAACTCAAAAGTCACCCCCTCCCTCCCCTTTATCCTGATGCCTTCGGGCCATTCTAAATTCAAATTCCTGCAGAGATGGCTCAGTTGTAAATTTAAAATTTCCCAGCAAAAATGCCGAAAGGAATGGGATGCTTTGAAAGTTGGCGCTAATTTGAATTAGGCTGGGAAATTTGAAAATGCGAAAAGACTCGCTGTGCGGCGTTGGGGGTAATTGAAAATGATACGAGCGAAACAAATTTTGGAGAAATTCTCATTGTCACGATGTTAATGTCTAACCAAGCTCGGCTTTTGAGAGACTGAATCCGACAACTTTTCCGAACTTTGTAAATGTAGAAACAAGGTGGCAACTTTTACATGAAAAAGCATTACTCCGACATAATGCACGGAACGAAGTTCATCGCCCGGGACTTGCGTTAACAAACATATATATTAAAATGGGTTTTTTGATCTGTCGGAATTGAAATAATTTTGCTATGAAAAATCGTCGGAGTCGTTATTGGCCTAACAAAGCTGCCAAGTCACCTCCGCCTACTGAAGTAGGTACAAGAATCAACTCGGCCAGGTTGAATTGGGCAACGGCAACGGACTTCTCACTCGACTTCATCTAGAGGCGTCAAAAGGGATCTTTCCAAATATCGGAGATTGCAGATAGTCGGGAGTAGCGAGCGTGATTTGGTGATTCAAACAGATAACAAGTCTTAAGCTCTCGCCACTTACTTTAATGACACAAGTTCAACGATATTGTCAATACGGCTGAGCTTAGCTGTATTAATGACCGTTTTACCCTTGGCTATGTATTATGACCCCGCCTTCCTCTTTCTTACACGAGTAGGCAGTAACCACCTATGTATCTGCTCGGGGTCAATATGACCGCTAATCCTCGCTACTGTACTGGCAGCTACATACTCTATACTCCTTTGCTGCCTCTAACATGTGCGCTCGGCGGAGTTTCACTTCCGAAAACGTGGCATAAATAACAGACCGCAAGCAAGACTATCGAGACCATTGCTGGAAAAACTCAAATGGCCAAGGCAATAAACCGATGCGGTTAAAATCGAACAGGTTGAACCCACAAAATATACAACAATAACTTGTTTTCAGATTCGCTTTAACCCATTAGTCCCTTCTTCGGAGCGCGACTAACGTTTGAAAACAATACAAGCCTAAAATTTTACGACGGTTAATGTATTTAATTAAATGCCCCTTTTCCCGAAGGCATTATTGAATCGACGAACCTTTAGTTTGATAAAAATAATCGGTCTGCAATGAATCAAACTTTTATGGCGCATTTTTTACGCCTTAAGTGCAGTGGAAAATGCACACAAGATAAAAATCCAAGTTCAATATTCCCGGCGCTCTTGACTTTGCGGATTATTATTATTTTCCTCGAAGGATGACAGTCCGCTGTTTGCAAATACTTGTCTTCGGTGATAACGGCAAATAAATTAACACAGTAATGCATCGTGAGGTTTTGAAATTTGTTTTAATTATATATTTACAGTATAATCCACACTGGTAAATCTAAAGGTATAATTAGTACGTATCTTTCTCATCACAATCCTTATTGTTGAAGTGTTATAAAGTTAAGTTCACATCTTGTGCAGCGTGCATTATCGTAGACCAATGTAAGAAGCAGTGGAAATCTTGGCAATTTGTACATTTGCCTCTTTGTGTTTATCCGTAATAACAGTGTCGCGGTTCCTTGGGCCCTCAAACTTGTGTGAAAGTTTTCCACTTCGCGACCCGCGAGCCAAGCAAGCTACCCCAGCCCGCTATCATAACAAGTCTCACAAGTGGCCTCGGCTACAGAACTACAGAACTATAGAAACAGATAACACACAGCTTAAACCGAATATAATGTATAGCTTTGGTTTAAAACTGCGAGATAAGGTTCTGCCACAAACTTGGAGGCTTTTGCTCTTAGGTCCCATATTTATAATTCGGCTGAAACTTTGCGTGAAGTCGTGGTACACTCTGAATAATATTTTTATCTTATTTTTTCTAACGTCCAATTGGACCGCTGCGAGCTGGGGAACTTTATTCTGTTTTGATTGTTAATTCGAATTTACCATTTCCGCTTTTAAGTTTCCTTGAATTTGCGCCACAGGAAAACGGAGACGCTAGAAATACCTCGCAAGATTCAATGCATCCGTTCCAAATTTGTATTGAATAAATCTTTTCAAGTGCCCATACATTACCCGGAAAAACTAAATATTTAATATTTAACATTAAACTTTATGATTTTATCCATGGAAATTTCGGCACTTCTTCATGCTAAAATATTTATAAAGGTTCATTTTATTGGGCAATCTATCATCAGAGTCTTTTTGCGTGACAGTAATATCGTTAAGCAATTTCCACCATCTTATATGGAAAACATAATATCTAAGAAATCGTAATAAAAAGATTTCATAGTTTTTTTTACTGGTATGTTTATTTCGGTTTTAAATTTATATCCCCCGACATGGTGCCTTTGCTATAAGTCTAAAAACCATTTACGTGATAAATCGCCAGCAATAATACGCGAAGTAAAGAAGTCCGGAAAGATGAAAGGGAATATAGTCGTGACTGATGATTTATCAGAAGGAAAACACACCGTTTTTTGCTAAGTGCCCCACCGGAGTCCCTTAAAGTTTCCCGCCGTAACTGTCATAATATTTGCGGCCGGAGAAAAATGACAAGCGTCAAGTCGAGTGGGCTAAGTAGAGTAGTGAAAAGCAAAGTTGGAAATTTAGCTTAAGTCGCTCTCACACGGAGGACTCCCGCCATTAAGGCGACAAAACTTTATAATGGATAACTCGCGGAGCTTTCCGATTACGTCTCTGCCTCGGGCGGTTTATTAGGCAGCCAGTCCCGGAGGCTGCGTCCTGCACCCCTCTGTACTGCTCCCCGCTGCACTCCGCCCCTCACATCCTGCCCAACTACCAGCTGCCGCAATCATTGCACTCATTTCCATGCAGATCTTCAAATACTTAACTCTTCGTATTGCCCGAAGAGCGGGGCGGGTACGCCGAGACTGTAAGATCAAGTTGTTCGATTGAAATGCATGCTGTGTTACCGGCGAATCTCAGAGGTAAATCTCATCCGCACTTGAAACAAAGTGTGGAGTTGGAGAAGTAAAAGTGTTGCTCATTGCGATTTGCTCTCAACTGCAGCGGTTTACTCTTTTAAAGAGTTCCTGAAAATCATATGCAAACTGAATTAATTTCTAACTTAGGCTTCTCTCTCTGGATTGCGAATTTAACAACTGTGGAATACCTAATGGTAGAAGAAGTCGGGGACGCCCGAGGAAGACATGGCACGATCAAGTGAATCAGATACTTGAGTCGGGTCATGTCAAAAGTCAGAATAATAGAAGAGAATGTATGAGACGATGTATGAATGTGAGTGAGGCAAAGAGTGTGTGCCAAGACCGAGTTGTTTGGCGGTCCGTCCTCTCTGCCTACCCCTGCGGGGAAACGGCGTGATGGTTAGTTAGTTAGTTAGTTAGGAAATAAATTATTATTAAGTTGTGTCTACTCTTTTTGTGTATCTGTTTATAAATTATAAAATTAAATGGAGCCTTAGAACTACGAATATACTACGATAAATTATTCTGCGCCCTTTAGGTGATTTTCACGAAAACTGCGCTCTAAAAGTTATCCAAATTTTCTTATATGAAAAGCTGATAAAATGAAAATGCTGTAAGGGACAATATATACAAAAATCAGTTAAATATATCATTTTCCTCCGTTTTTTCTCTCTTTCGATCTGCGTCGTTGTAATATTTCTGGGAAAATAAGTGTGTCTTTTACGACGTGTATTTTAATAGGATTTTTTTAGAAAAATTAAAAATAAATTAAATGCATACCGTTATTAAACAAATTTACAAAAAAATCAAGTTTCTGAAAGATCTATTGTTATTTTATAATAAAAAATAAATAAAAACTTTCTTTACGCTCTCCTGAACAATCAACATTTTGTCCTTCACAGCATTTCAAATTTCCGTGATCGATATGGTCTAGTTTTATTGATGGGTATGCATATATTGTTTTGTACACGCAACATTAATTTATTTAGCACACTGTCAACAAATTCACCTCTTATACAAATTAGGTTTGAGAATAATTTTCGTCCCCTTTTTAATGCAGGTACATTCGAAGCAGTTAATGTGGCGTTACCTTAATAGCACCTCCGAACTCGTTGTCTATGTCATAAACAGCACAAAGTTTAGAATCGCAAAACACGAGACCCGTAATCAATTTATACAAACATAGATCTTAATATCTTTATTTTTGTGATGTTATTTCATAAAATAAAAACCCACGGTATAATTAATTTCTTGTACTCTGAAGCAAAATTGGGCGTGATACAGAACCTACTAATTACATCTCAAGGTTTTAGTATTTCCTATAATTCGTATACCTACCACCACGAATTGATAAAAAAGAATTTACTGGCAATTAAGCGTCTCGTAAGATGTTATATGTGTTGGTCGGTGTTAGTTTTTGTAACGTTAAGCAGTTACCAGCTCTGCCTGTGAGTTTATATAATACTAGCGAGTTCCCGGCATGCGTTGCAATGCCACTTAATAAAGAAATTGTTTCTCCGGTTCGTCCCATTCCCCTCCCATCTCCAGCGTTCTATATATTCAATCCTGGTAAATTCAGTTTTCAAACGGCTAGAGTGCCATCTATTGCGATTTTTTTTATGCAAAGTTTAATTTTTCATACAAGCATTCATTTTTGTATATTTTGTAAGAATAATCGATCAAATTTGGTACCTAACATAGGTACCTATTTAAAATACCTTGTTTAGATTCAAAGTATTCGATTTTGTGTTTCATAGGCGAGTAGTCTTAGTAAATTCATTAATTAAGTGCTCTTCATTTAATTAATTTAAACAGTTTAATCGAAAACAGAATTTTGATTGAACAATCGATGGTTTTGCAAAATGTCATTCTAAAATTGTGACATTTTTGTTAGTTTCGTAAGAGTTTATGTAGTGATTAAAAAAAAATTCAAGTGTAATGTTATGCGGTTGTAATAATCCAAAAACCTTCGCAAGGGTGGAAAGAAGCAAGGAAACTTACACTCTTTCTATACATATATAGATAATCAATACATAAGAACAAACATAAGTACATATATACATTCATACATTCAAGCAAGCAAACATATCTACACTCATTTTTTTATATATGTAGATATATAGTTACACTTGGTTGCAATTTGTGTTCATACCACGTGCGTTCATCATACAAGGCGCAGAGACCTTGGAATTAATGCATTTCCTTTTCTATGAATTCTGTCCAAACCACTGTTCGTGCAATGCTCAGTGCTCAGTCAACATCAATATCTAATTGCAAAGAACAAAAAAAATATAATAAACTCTGCGATTTATTCGTCTCGATACAGAACACGCCAAGAGTCGAGTGTGTGTGCGTTGTTGTTAACTACAAATGAATACATTTGCATGATGTTATAAATATGTCATTTTATTATCTCAATTAGGCGGAATTTAATAAAGCTTTACAATCGTTATTGACTATGAATACGTTTAACGCGAAGGTTATTATTATGTGCAATAGATATATATTATGTAGGTGTTTAATTATGTTTTGGTGCTGCTGAATTTAATACCTATTTTAATTATTCTATCGCTTAACGCCCGGAGCTATCAATTTAAGTACCTGTTTTATTTATTTATTTATTAATTTACGGACAACAGTCCATTAAAAACATAATAATAACACGAATAAAAAACAGAGATGACAGTGAAGGGAGAGCATATAAAAATTAATAGCAATGACAATATAAAATATAAAAAGTACATATGGAGACACTACAAGTCAAAGCATGAAGAAGCATTTAAATATTGCATATCGACTGCCGAAAGTCATTTAGTTTTACACCAAAAAAATCAATGCTTTGACTTGCGTTGACAAGTCTCGACATTCTGGATAAGGGAGAATGGTATCCGTAATTAGTAGAATGTTGATTGAGGAACAGCAATTCATTATTTCGAAGCCTACGGGAAGGGATGTTAAACTGGATGAGTTGTAACAATGCAGGTGTATCAGTAATACTGTTGATAATTTTAAATATGCAGATTAGATCAGAGTCCTTTCTACGTTTTTCTAAAGAAGACATGTTTAAAATGTGTTCAATTTCATCATACGAGTACTTGCCTCTTTCAAGACCCAACCTCCAAGCAATTCCTCTTAGGAAACGATGTTGTACGGATTCGATGTGACAAATGTGGACAGCGTAGAAAGGAGACCAAATGACACTAGCATATTCAAGGTGAGGGCGAACCAGCGAGCAGTAAAGAGTTTTAAGTGTACTTATTTTTGAAGTCAGAGGTAATTCTGTGAATGAAGCCGAGTAGTTTAAGTGATTTATTTACGATATTATTAATGTGATCACGGAAAGAAAGTTTGCAGTCTAGAGTGACCCCAAGGTCCTTGATAGATGTGACAGTAGATAGACAAACACTATTTATTTTATTTGTTTTAAAAGTATAAAAATAATTTTGCTATAAATTTAAACTGCTAATAAAAAACTCAATGCGCGGTAGGTTCACCCTTGTTTATTTTACTGATATGATACTATCATCAGGAAACAAACTGAGTAATAAACCGAGATTATGTGACTTATATGCTCGACTCTTAATAAATCATTATCCTCCTCGACATCTTGTGTTCTAGATTTCATCTCTGAACAAGGGAAAGGCTGATTGTAATCAGACGAAGGTCACTGATCAAATTATAATAATCTATTGACGGAAAAGGTCAAGTATGTAATCAGTGGATTTCGTTTTGGTATTATAAAATATATCAATAGGTAATTAATGCAAGTCGTGGCGATTATGCCAGCGGCTGTACTTGATCGATTACCTTAGTTGTGCGTTATTATTCTAAATGGATCAGTTGCAATGCATCACATTACGATATTTCATCTACGATGTACACTGAAAACATCTGTTTGTGTTTTTTGCAATCACGAAACACATCTGAAGTGGTAGAATTATCAGGATCGCCCTGTTGAAAGACCGCCGTTCACAATCGAAACGTTTCTTGAAATGGCTTCAGCTGTGTTTGAACTACATCAGATCAGAATAAACGGGTACTTAGAAACGTTTCTTTCTCTTCCCCAACGTTTTCTATTCTTTTCCACTCCCTCCAGCCTCACAACAACCCTTATCGAGGATGTCATAGTCCTATTGGCTTCGTACAACCGTGCGCAGTTAGGATTCTTGTGTGTTTTACACATAAAAAAAACATTTAAAGTTGTGCGTGAAATGAGAAGAGTATTTTATTTGTGTATTCTTTGGAATGCATTTATGAGCACGTTAGCCTTCTGTGTTCGGTCGATAGTTTTCCCTTTAATTAAATGTGACCTCTCAGCGGTTGGTTGGTTGGCTGGTTTGGTTAGCGCAGTATAAACATCTCGGTCGGGGGAGTACGGGGGGCCTAGCTCGCTTCTGCCAGACGCCGCGGGGGCCCCATAATGGCACCCCTAAATCACGGCTCTTATCTCCCACTAGTGCCGGTGGTATGGTAGACTATTAGACTAGATATCCGAGCACCTAGGCAATGCCCGGTGACTGGTGGTGGGTGCCCGGTGCCCGGTGCCCGGTGCTAGCGCCCAGCGCCCGCATTCAGCCAGCCTCTACCTATATATGCGTTAACCTTCTGAATTGAATTAAGGACTGAACAAACTCCGCAATCGGAAGAATTGTGGAGAGAATAGTAATGACAGAGCGCGTTGCGATCTCGGTACCTACATGTTATGAACAAAACGTACCAAATCCTAGTATATATCGTTTTACCCGACAAAAATTATGTGTCCACAAATATTGCGATCAATTGGGTGTCAACAAACCTAGCCTAACCAATTGGACTTACCATTGAATATACATATAATTTTAAAAAAAAAACAAATTTGATTGAGTTCTAATAATTTTATTTGATTGATTTGTGTTTTTACGATTTAATCATTTAAAATAATATATGGTATATTTGCGTCACGTTCCTGAGTGGAAGATATTCTCAGTATCGCCCTGTCGAAAGAATAGCACTCAGAATTGAAACGTCGCTTGAAATGCCTTTTGACGTGTTTGGTGATTAGATCTGAATAGCCAGGTACTTACCCACCTTCCTCTTCCCCATCTCCTCCCCCCTCTCCACCCTACTTACCTTCAGCTTCACAACACACCGCAATTGGGGATGCCATAGTCTCACTGGCTTCAGGCGGTTGGAATCTGTTGGGACTCTTGTGAGGTATTCGCATAAAAAAGTACCTACATGTTTTAAAATCCCTAAGTAAACATGTAGTTGCTGTATTTATCACATCAATCTTATCGCTAGTAAGAGTATGAAGAAGTCCATTTAGCATTGAAGCGATGACCCTCGTCGATTTGTGTTTCCTCGTCCATTTTAGACGATTGCACGTATATAATATATGAAGCCAGTAGACGTCGTTCTTGTACAGGAAATTAAAATTAGCATTAATATGCGCGTTTACGTTTTGCCGCAAGAAAATAAGACATATTGACCCGGGGAGAAAAATGTGCGCGGAAATCGTCGACGACGCGCGGCGCCGCGGCGCGCCGCTTTGAATGCGCGTGTAACTGTACGCAAGGCAAATCAACGATGGAATAAACATGTCTAACCATAAACCGTTCGCACTTCTAACCTTGCACGAATAGCACGTAAATAATGTAATTCACTCTGAAACTAAAGTTGGAAGAGATCCGCACAGTGCATCAACGCTGGCGGGGTGGAGTTGCCAAGTATACCTACTCTTATAATATAATATACTAGAGTTGCCGCTTTATACTTCATACAGAGAGATACACTAAGATATGAGATACTTGTATCACGATATCGGGAGATCGGGAATGGGGCCATTTAGTAGTAAACATGACGTGAACGTTGTTGCGCATTTCCACGTGTACAGAAAACGCACCAAACAAAACGATTATCTTCCCGAACAACAAACAAATCTACGTTTTTGTGTTTTGGTCAAACAGATACGGTGTAGAAAAGTGTGTAGGCTAGCGGTGAACTTAATCCAGATACCCAATAATTGGATATAATAGATTTTTTAAAGAAAATTCAAGAAGTGGCAAGAAGATACAAGAAGAGCCAAGAGGTGGCGAGAAGATCCCAGAAGAGGCAACAAGACGAGCCTAAAAGACCCGAGAGGAGACAGGAAAAGCCAAGAAGAGATAAGAAAATCCAAGAAGAGGCAAGAACAGCCATAAATAGACAAGAAGAGCCGAGAAGAGGCAAGAAGACGAGCCGAGAAGACCCGAGAGGAGACAGGAAAATCCAAGAAGAGTAATGAAGAGATAAGAAGATCCAAGAAGAGGCAAGAAGAGTCAATAACAGCCATAAATAGACAAGAAGAGCCGAGAAGAGGCAAGAAGAAGAAGGAAGGCATAAGATAATAATAACGCTCAATCCATTCTTTTATTCCTTCCCATCCTAAATTACAAATGTGGCTTATTAGGTTGCAATGTATACCGGTCGATTAAACTCCAACCTCCTATCCCTGTCTTCGGAGAACATGTTTTAAGTCCTAACATATCAGAGCCTCCTGGTCTGCCGGTCTCACCGGAACAGGATTCCTGGCTGGGTTGGTTCAATCGTATCGTGTAGTCGATACATGAAGATTCTTCAAATAATAACACATATACTCGAATGCTCAAAGAAGTTGATTCCTAAACTAATTTAAAAAACTGTCTTCTATTCATATTTTAATCAACAGTCCAAGCCACAGAATTTGAGCGCGACCACGTTTCTCTCAAGTCGCACCTCAAATATACACGAGTTATTATCAAAATCTCAAAAACACCTTCTCCAACATATTACCTGCTATAATAACTTATCTTTTAAATCACCTTGTCACGTAACGTTTTTTTTAAATAATGATACTAGGTGAAGTAATTAATCTGCTCATTAAAATGAAAAATCCATTGCTTTATTATGATTGATTGTATTTTCCGTATTTTAATGGAAAATTTATCCGCAACACTTTTTAATTATTACTTTAAGTTGCTCATTTTTTGTTAGTGGATGTCATTTAAGTTTTAAACGTCTACCTACTGCACCAGTTCAAGGATTTTCTTAATCGCAAGTCACTAAAAAGCCACGTTCATGGGATGTGTGCCCAAAGCTGTTCCGCCTAATAAAAATGTGCAAAGGTATGAAAAAGTAATAAATGCTGAATATCTCCGCGCTAGACGGAGTTCTAGACTTTCTATCGCTTAATCTAAGCGAACGGAGGCGAGTGATAAGGATCGGAAGGAAACTTGGCAATCACACCAATTTTCAAAGCCACTGCGTTTCCGCTTCCAAGGCACCGAATAAGTACTGAATCGTCCATTGAAGATGATCTCGCTCTCAGATTTTCAAAATGATCATACTGCGGCGTTCTGACCGAGCTTGTGAAAGTTTAACTTACTTTACAATCAAGGTTAAATGTATCTACAATATTTGCTTCATTCTTGAACTAAAAACAAGTTGCAATTAATTTATATTCTCAAATCCTCGCCATCTCATCGGAAGGATGGTTCGTATCAATAAGCCAATATTTGTTTTCCGCTAAACCTCTTGAGATTTTCTTCCCCGGGTTTATTGGGCTGCCTCGTATCTCGTATTATACGGTTCCGTAATTATTCCGACCGCGTCCTTCGTTTCCTTTTCCACAAATCACAGCCCCGTGGAACTCGCTTCCACTTCCCTCTGTATACTACACTGTATACATAGACTCAGTATACAGAATCCCTCATCCCCCAAGCTGTCGAAGTTCCACATAAATCCCGACCGGACCATCCTTCCCCAATTCTGAAACAACGAAGAAAAAACGAAATAGCTAATTTTATTTATCCGGAATTTAAGCCTGTAGGTAGTGGCAAAATCTTGTTGAACTTATGAAAGCTTTGCAGAAGATTAGTATTTTCATAATTCAATTACATTTCGTTTTGAGGAGTTTTATTGCACATGTATATTTGTTACTTATTTTTTTTATTTATCTACCGGTTTCGACACATCCGTGTCATTCAAGAACCGAGGGAAGAGTATAACAAAGAAACATTGTCAATAATTTCGACATACAGGGTGCTGTTATTTTATTAACTAAATTAATTTTTGATTTAATATGTTTATTATTTCTAAAGCGCGCAAATTAAAATATGTATTTGATGACACGGATGTGATAAATAAAAATTTAATACCAAATGTCCATGTGAAATAAAACTCTTCAGGACCAAATGTCTAGAAATTGTTACGTAGTTAATGCCCATCGAATACAAAAAATAATTCACTTCCGTCTCTCAGTATTTGTGATTGAATCAAATAAAAAAAATCTAATAACCTTTTGAGCATCGTATCATTCAAGTTCACACATTCGTAATGAAATAATTCTCCCGAGACGAGCATTACAATATTATTCCAGTGTTTATGGAATACGCCGTTTCGCCGTGCTCTGCCGGCGCTCGAGTCTAAAGAAATAAAAACCCACGAACACACGATGCAGCATGAAACAGTAATGAATGCATTGTGTTTTGATAACAGAACCGAACGTTACTATTATGTGCGTTAGGTCTTTAATGAATGCCAAAAAGGTCCACGTCCCTGGAAGTCGTATCGAGAATAAATTATCCGAGACGATGAAGCATATTGTCAATATTTATATCGGCGAACGTTTAGGCTGTGCGGTGAATTGTTAATGAACGAATCCCGCTACACCAGTGGCATTACTGGAATATTATTTATTCTGTTTTTTGCACTTCATTCCAACGAATTTCGAGTAATCATTAAAAAAAATCAAGATTCTGCTCAACACCTCTTCGTGATTTTCGCAGTTAATTTAAGAGCTCGTAAAACCGTCTTCTTAGCTGTAGGTAAGTAATTAATCCTCATTGGGTTTCAGGATCGTACCACGTAATCGTGAACAATTTTGCCAAACAAAATGGCATGTGTAAAAATGGTTCTGACTTGAAACTTGAAACTGATGGTTTTGAATATTGTGTTTTGTATTGTGCCTGTTATGTATTTATGGTTAGTTCAGTGTGGTACCTACTGCCAACTACCGACAAGAACCATGGCAATACACATACACATCGTAGTCACTTATTATGATACGAGTCCCGCCTTGTACGCAGAGATCGTACGCAGAATAATACAAATTGCCATTAGCGATTCAACAAGGGCAACTGGTTTCATTTCCTGACTCGGTACTATCGTAACTCTTCGTGTGCAATCGCCAGCATTGGCTTAACATTATTATAACCAGCAACCGACCAACCGACCAAAATAAACCAATACCTTATCGGAAGATCTGATTATTTTTTATTTATCTGTATTTTTAATATCCAATCCAAAGAATCAAAAAGGATCGGGTTGGTATTTGAAAATTCGCTTTTGAAATGTTACTTGTTGAGGGCATTAAACGATGGCTTATCGACTGTAGAGAGATAGTTGCTATCTAGGCACCGTTTTGGAGCGCTTGCGACTCCCCAAGTAACCTTCCCACCTCATGACATACAGTTTTTGTCCTCGGCACTCGGCATATCACGACATGCCTCGCCGCGTTTGGCCTCCGTCATTTACCAACATTTACTCCTTTGGTGATACGAATCGATCCCTAGTAGTAATCTCCTTTTTAGATGTCTACCTATATAAAGCAAGCCGAGCACTTCCTCATTTTTTAAATCTGTATCTGCTTTTATTAAGTGAGTACTTCTTTTAACCCTTGCGATTTAGTATATTTTACAGTTTCATTTGATGGTTATTGCCAGTGGAACATTGTAACCTATCAATGTTGATCTAAACGCGTGTTGATCTAAAGGTGTGGCGTGAGCATAAAGGATGTACGTTCCGTGGTGTTAAATTTATTGCGGAAAACGCCAATAGTTCTCGTGTCCTCTAACTTCACTATCGCACGTGTTGTTTGTCATAAACACCATCTTATCATTTCCTGCCTTTCTCGGCGGTGATGTAGACTCTCCGTGTTGACTGCCAAACGACTCTTTTATTAACCTTTCTTCTTCCTGTGTTCCTTTGCAAAGCAGCTTAACGTTTGAGTGAATACAGAACAGCGCTTATTTTGCGTAAACATGTTCGGACTTATTTGGCTAGGATTGCCCTCAGAATATAAATCACTTGCGAATCGTATGTTTTCGATAGTCGAAATACATTATTGAAGCTGTCCAGTCCACTCGAGCCAATTCTCCCGGCGTAATGGTTATGCGTGATGAATTCTCCTCCACACGCTGTAGGTCTATTACCATCATACTCTGCAGCCATTAATCATTCCCACCTTACGGAGTTCACACGCCAAGGACGCGCGATGTGTGAAAAACCATCGCAACGAAGGCAGGACTGACTGTGTAATCATTATTGTTGATTAACAATATTTATTTTCTTCACGTCAGTTCCGCATGCTTAGCTCCGAGATCGAGCGAGATTGCAAAATGTGGAGTAACGGAGTGTTATTTTTTCAAAACACCCATTTTACACTTTGAGAATAAAGTAACATTTAACAAAAAAATAAATGTACTGAAATGTTGGTTAATCTATAAAACGTGCAAAGTAAGCTTCTCGAGCTGATCGTGCTAAACTCGTTTAATAAACTATTTTAGTAGATATATTTATTTGTTTGCTCGACGGTTCGTACCAACACGGGAGTATTTCATATCGTCCTTTACTTTCATTGATGTCCTTTTATCTTTCTTCCAATGTTGTCCCACTTTGGTTTATTCTTCTGGTCGTCATTTAATACACCACGCATGTTATGTGCGCCATGCGGGCTGGCAATATTGTTTTTATTTTTATTTTAGAAAGCGAGCTGCACTCGCCCTTGTACGCTGACAGACGGCACAATCACATTATAAACAATACAAACTTTACATAACGATCTCTGAACACTATTATCAAATTCAATGTCAACTAAACGCTGTCAATGGTTTACGAATATAAACTGCACTGTAAAATTCCAAGTGTTTACTTAATTCTATTTCTCTAGGATCTCCTTTGGCAGTTTAGATTAAAACTATACTACCTGAATTTATGCACTTGTTGGAAATGATTAGGAATGTGACATATTTTAACTAATTGTTCAGTTTGACGTTTGTTTGTCGGAGTATCGCGAGGACCGTAGATAATATATTATACGTGCACGAGTTTGTTGGGGAATAATAAATATAAGACAACAGAGCGCTATCGATTATGATTATTAATATGCTAATGCATGCCGGAGTTGTGGCTATTAAAAACAATATTATGTATATATATATATTATATTATATCTATATCAACATACAGCCGTGCTGCCGGT
This sequence comes from Limnephilus rhombicus, assembly GCA_929108145.2. Classification (NCBI taxonomy): domain Eukaryota; kingdom Metazoa; phylum Arthropoda; class Insecta; order Trichoptera; family Limnephilidae; genus Limnephilus; species Limnephilus rhombicus. The sequence goes on from OV815283.1 coordinate 48,189,611, forward strand.
TCAATGTAGATTGTACACTGTACACAATCTTGTACACGTGTCTCCCGGGTATTATTGACGATTATTCAAACTGTTGATAAATAAGCCAGCGAACACTTCCCTTTTCCGTTGTTACTTTCGTTGGATGTTTGGCAACAGACTTCAGGCAGGCTCTTCGATTAATTGGCTTACACATCTAAAATGCCAAGTTGTAGGTAATTCGAATAACGACGTGTTTGCTCCCGAGATGTGAGCTTAATTTCGAGTTCTACATAATTGAATGTTCATTCCTTTTAACAAATGTATGCCTTCTTGAAGTACTTAACTAATATTTGATTTCTCTTTTGTTACAGACGAAAAAGAATAACCCCAACCATATCAAGAGGCCCATGAACGCGTTCATGGTCTGGTCCCAGATTGAGCGCAGAAAAATTTGCGAAATGACTCCTGAGATGCACAATGCAGAGATCTCCAAAAGGCTGGGCAGACGCTGGAAGACCCTGAATGACGTGGAGAGGCAGCCCTTCATCAACGAGGCGGAACTATTGAGACAGTTGCACATGCGCGAGTACCCGGATTACAAGTACCGACCCAGGAAGAAGACCGCGAAGCCCGCCCCCAAGCTGGCCCCTCCGCCTAAAAAAGCCAAACGCTCTCCCGCCCATAGGATCAGAAACGACTCCAACAACAACAGGAACTCCGTGGCACCCCCCTCCCCACCCCCCGCGCGCTTCGCTCCGCTACCGCCCAGCGCCGCGGCCAAGGTCCCTTGCTCCCCGTCCTGCGGAGCGCCTGATTCGCCCGAGTCCGCCTCCTTTGACGACGAGTCGCTCATCCTGGACGTGTCGCTGGGCACGCATGACGCGCGTGGCTTGGTCGCCATGGAGAGCATGCGCCACCAGCCCATGGACACCTTCGAGCTGACGGACTTCCCCGAGTTCTCCCCGCTAGACTCGTACGACATCGACGGGCTGGACACGGCCAGTTCCAGCTCGGGCTCGCACCTGGAGTTTCTATGCCCGCCCGACGTGTCGGACATCCTGACGGACATCTGCCTGTCTGCCGACGACAACTACTGGGTACACACGGAGTTCGGCTTGAGTCCCTGAGCTGGCTGCGCACTCGCCGTGCTGTTTTTCTATTTGGTCTCTCGCAGGCCACACCTTGTTCGAAAAGACGATCTCGCTTGTTTTCCGTTCGGGGATTCGGGCGCCATGAGGTGTCGCGAGGCTCGTTTATCATTTTTTGCCACATTAGAGTGCCTAGATCCAATTCGATTTCGAAATATTTGGATGTTATGTACAAAGAAAAACGTAGTCTTAGATTGGGGCTGAAACGCGAGATGTCTCGTGTGTTCGTGTTACGTCTGATTGGATGAGTGTCGTGAGTGTGTGCGCTGGAGTGCCTGGGACACTGGGAATACTGTGTTGTATGTGGTTTCTATCTGTCAACTTCTAGTTCTATTGCTGCAGCACTGCTGCCCTCTGCCTTCTGCCCTTTGCTCTATGCCCTATGCCCCGTGCCCACCTGGCTGCTGCCTTGTGGCATTAGATCATTTTGTGGTCCGCACAATCGCTTTACTAGATATCTTGTATTATGTATGTACCTATTGAAAATAACAATATTATTATATGTCTACACGGTTAACAAGATGTGCTATTTAAATTGATATTGAGAAATTTAAATAAGTAATTCAAAATGTCCACATATCACATGATACAATACAATAATGCAATGAGTGTGTGTAGTGTTCCCTCTGTCTCCGGCCAGGTGCTTCTGTATGATGAGACGATGTGATGATGATTATGATGATATATGCAGTCTGCAGTAGCAGGTGGGCCCAACGGGTGCGAGTAGACCGAGTTACTGGGGAAGGTGTTCCGATCTCACATGGTCGAGCCCCTCTAGGTCCGACTGAACCCCGCCCCTAATACCTCGCCTCTACTCGAACCCCTTCGACCTTCTATCGTTTATTTGATAAAATACCATTATTTACGTTAAATCTCATAAGTTTTACGAACTAATTATTGTAATATTTTTTTACGTTGCTTGAGGCAAACAATTTTCATGCTTTATTTAAAAATAATGTAGATTTATACATTTTTTACAGTGTTTTATTTAAACTAAGTCAAAATAACTTGTATTTTATTCTTTGTGACGTTAATCACTTAATTTATGATTTGAATATAGCTTTAAAATATTTTTATTGATAGTTTGAATAATTTTAAAATACATCTATTCACATTTCGTTCATATTGTGTTAACCCAATACTTATTCAGAAAACTGCCAACACTTCAACACCTTGACCAGTCAGTCTACTGTCATAGAGTACAGAACTATCATGCATAAAGTTTCAGCATAATCTTGGTTTCCTCTCTCATCTTCTCATTTCTTACTAAGTAGAAGCTATTATTATTGTTGTAGATTTTTTACCGTTGCAGTTTGATCTACAATCTATCAATTATTATTCAGTATGCAAGTGCATCCGTTGTAATTATAGAATAATCAGAATAACAAGGGATTTAAATGTAACGATACTAATTCTAATGAGTAATGAATAATGACATTAAAACGAGAACAATTCTCAATAACATATTAGAGTAGCGTCCCATGCGAATGGTTTAATGATAATATGTGTCTAAATATCTTTTTTAAATGTATACTTTTAAGGATTGATACAAATAAAGTAGTGAGTGTGAACATTATATTTATGGCAAGGTATATATTTTTATTGGCTTGAAGTGGAGTTAAAATAGTGGATTTGTGTGCAAAATAACGGCCTTATATAAACTATATACATAAATAATTTGAATGTTAGTTATTCTTTCTTTCTTGATAAGCCGTCAGCCACTTTCGAAGGAAAGGACTCGACGGTATATAATTTGAAGGTAAATTCTTTTGATCAAAAAATTAAACTAAGCGAACAAATTTTAAAATCAACATGACTTTATTTTTGAAATCGTAATATTTTGCACTTTTTACAAAACTATGATGACCATTTTTGTTTGTTGTTCACCTTCAGTTTCCAAATTGCCCCCTGTTCCACGCAACTATTGTGGTGTTAACCGAATACTGACAGTAGAATCAATGGAAAGGCAACGCGACTCCCAGAACATCTTCTTTTCATACGTTACTCGTATTTCAATTACAATCTGAAGAGTTATTTTACTGAAGTCAGATCGATTAGCCAATTTGGCAACAGATCGGCGTTCGAAAGTAGTAACGAAAATGGTTTGAGTGGTTTTGAGTTTGTGTTTTAATAATAATGATAAATTTATGATAATTATCATCCATTCATAAAAGTATATATTTATATTGTAAATCATAACATTGCTGTAGAGATAGTTTTGGTAAAAGGCTTCTGTGTCCAATGTGTCCCGTGTCCTTCGCCTCCGCCTTCCCGGGCCGTGTTTAATCCTTTATTAAAATGCTTGAAATCCTCGGATCCTTCTCGAAAGGAGAATTCGCTCCCTAAAGTAGTTTAGAGAAGAGTTCGGACAAATGAGATAGATTTTCAAAGCTTTCTTTCCCGCCTCGATCATTTCCCGACTCTGATTTGGTTACCTGAATAGATCTCCGAACTAATGTTAAAGAACCCGAAGGTTGATCGGATGTTGAGGAAAATGACGTAGAATTATGATCGGAAATCTGTCTTGTCGTTTCTAACGGGGAATATTGTTGATCTCATTTTATTCGCTAAATGTATCCCTAATAATCAAAATACCGACCAAAAATCTTTTGATGCTCACTCGATATTCGATTTGCGTCATTTTAATTTAACGTTTATTAATATGATTAGTGTAATTTGGGAAAGTATAAGTTGTCTATTTAATTGTTAATTTAAAAGTGCACGGATATTGTAATAATTGTCCTCTGGTCTCCGTTCGGTTCACTTGTTGACTGGAATAAACTCTTTCAGAGGTGAAAGCAACGCCTTTCACTCGCCTGATTTGATGGGTAAATTGGGACTCTACGTTATCGTTAACTAAGGACGTGTGTACTGTAATATTAACGTGACATGGGATATTAAAGGTTCGCATGTTGTTAGACGTAGCACTGTTTTGACCCATTATTTTAAAAATATGAAAAAATCTATTTGAAATTATTATCGAGAAAAAATGTTATGTGAAATTATATTCACGGGACTGATGTAAAAATTTTAGCTCTTTGTTACGAAGATGAAACGTTTGTCGGTTTTTGATAATGTTGACCCGATATTCCAATTATCCAACCACTACTGCATCTGTCAACTCTGTTTCTGGTGCCACTCTCTTACCTTTCTGTTAGTTACGTAACGTAATAAGTATATTAGTGTTCATATTATACTATTCAAGATCTAGTAGTTGCTTTATGTGTCACATCATATTATATTAACCATCATTGTGTCGTTTCTGCTCGTTGAACTCATAATCTGTAGGATTCGTTAGCACTGTTACTGTTACAGCGGCGATTGTAGCCGAGGGTCGGCGGTCACTTTCTGTCACTTTCTGTTTATAAACATATAATACAACGATCCTGATAAGGGAATGTTTACAAGGAAAATGTTATTTTGATATTGTAGGTGTCCGCCCGCTAGATGATCTGCTGATCTGCTAGGCTGGGCGATGTATAAAACAGGGGTGTCTATATTTATATGTGGTAATGTTAGCTATAGATCTCCGGTGTGGCGTGGTAGTGCGTGGTGCTGCGTGGTGGTGTAGCGTGGCAGGGGTGCGTGGCAATGTGGCATCACCTCCACGCCCTGACCATGGTGGTCAGACCAGCTAACTGCAGCTACTCTGGTACGAGATAACCGATAAGTATAACCGTCTGTACACGACAAGTTCCGCCGGATCTTGAGTGTTTCCATTTGTTATAATCGTCTGTAGATTTGGAATACAATGTTATATATCATAGAACTTATTATCCGATTATATTACGTACGAGTATGATATAATATTATGAATGTTTTATCATTAAGTTGCACAATCAACAGCAATCGAAACAATATTTGAGTATATTTAACGACGAATACGGCATTTGTTATATTTCCTACCAATTACTTGAGTATTTGTCAAACTTGGTTTCATTACAAATTCTTTTAACTGAAGAGTAGATCCAGATTTATTTTAACAATTGTGTTTTAAAAGTATATCATTGCAAAATTTAAGATGTAAATAGAAACGTATTGTTTTCTTTTGTGCGAAGATAATTTTTGTAAATTAAAATGTTTTGTACATTTCTTTATTAATTGATATTTTAATGGACAGAGTAATAAATATTGTTTTTATGTTGTAACTTGTTATTGGGTTCTGAGGTTTAGTATCGCTAATAGCGCCGCTCTCTTTGTGGGGTTTTTCAAATACAGCAAGGTTATCAGCAAGGAAATTCAATTATTACTGGAACCAAGCATCTTGCACATGCTTTCTGGATTAAACTTACCTTAAACTTGATATTTTAACAAATTGCAACAGTCGACATAAAACACAGTTGTCGCGACTGGCGACTGTGACACTCAGCACAAATTGTAATCTAGTACTAAATACATATTTTTATATTCAGGACATAGTTATCCCGAGTTAGTTATTTAATGAGGTTGTCTACGTGTTTTCAAATGGTACGCAATAAGTTATTTAAAATACAAATATTCATTTTACGTGTTTAAGGGTTGATATGAATGTATGGATAGTTTTATTAATTTATGTCGGGGTTCGAAGGATATGTAGATCACGATTATGATATTTATTGCCGATGTGTATCAACGAAACTTACGATCCATTTTTAACTTTATTGGGATTCCCCGGCAACGTTAAATTACATTGCTGTATGTTAAGAACTCATTTTCAAATAAATTGCCCTTCTTTTTTTTTTTTTTACATGAGCTCCACACAGGAGGCCCTGAGGAAAATAATTTCCCTCAGTGCCTATGTCATCTTTGAGGATGCTGTGTGGAGGGTTTTTTTAAGGAAAGGAAGGAGAGGAGAGTTCTGGGAAGGAAAAGGGTTTAAGGGGTGGGTAGGAATCTGGGGTTCAGTGTGACCTGGTCATCCGCCTCCAAGACCTAGACAAACCTCACCCCATGAACCGGGGCACCCCTGCTAAATCACCAAACAGGTGTTGGTTATCCAATAAAGGTTCCCGGGGCGGCGGTACCCATTCCCGCCTCCCAAATGGTGGAAATCTCTGGCCATTGATAGCAGCTGTCCTGGCTGTTAGAAAATAACACAAACTAGTTTCACCTTGTGAGCCATTATTAATTATTCACGCAGCAATAGCTCTAGAAAGTTACTTTTCATCATTAAAAAAAAAACTGTCCTTTTAACGCCCATTTCCATTTAGAAAATAAATATCACATTTTGATATATATATATCGCAATATGTAACTCGTGTCTTGATATTTTCGAACCCTGCTTTGTGTTAATAATGCATAACCTCAAGTTAATCGTATAAAATGGCTAACCATCTTCTATTGTCACTTAATCCACTATTAACCGTGAACTGCATTTTCACCAACAGGCGCTAAACAGATATCTTATATTAATAATTAGCTACGGCCAGTCAACATGATTAATGAAAAGAATAACAAATAACAGGTGTATTGTTATTTCAACATTGAAGTTTGGATACCATTTTAAACTCCTGCGATTAAACTTGATTAAATCAAATCACCCAAATCTCACTGAATACTGTAAATGATATTATAACCCTTCTAAGAATATTAGAAACGCTCGATGTCGTTAACAAGAACTGAGGTCTCATTTGCTCACATATAGTAATAATATATATATCCTTAAACAATGTAAGTTGTCTGTATTACCCTCACTATAAGCTTCGCGGTGTGAAAAGCAGCCTGCAACTTTGCAATTTGCGGAACACGTTTTGGATATTCTTAGATGGTTTTATCTGAAGTAAAAGCTCACATTTCAACCGACGCTTCCATGATCATTGATCACAGCATCAGGACTTGTATGATTTTCCCCAGTTTTCTTAAGATGTGAATGTCGATATGTGTTATTATGAATATATAGATATATTTATGAACATACATTTAGTAGGTGTAAGGTCGACAGAATATGTTATTGAATTTATTATTACTAACTATTGTATTCAAAAGATTAGCAATATTTTTGCATATGAAACAAATTAACGTGAAAATGTTCGGTTGACTAGAAGACATGTATAAAAAGTTTTCACTTTGTGAAATATGTAATAAGTTTATTAGTTATTGTATCATAAAACTGTTTCTTTTGTAAATCATCCGCTGCCCCATGTAAAAATTATCATTATCTTTTGTTATTATTATTATAATGATTTATAAATACAAATATGAAAAATATAAAAAAAAAACTATTAGGTATTATACTACGATAACGTGTACATTTTGTATTGTAGTTTGTTTATAAATATTACATATATTATTATATTATGGGAAATAAATCATCAAATTTTCTAAAAAATAATTCATTCTTTATATAAAAAAATTCCTAAATCCCTTTCCTCACAAAACACTTAACACATTTGTTTGTATTTATAATTCAACATTGATTGAAATGAAACTATTATAAAAAAGGTAACCTACACTTAAAGCTCTCACACAAATACAGCTTGAAAATCCAAAGGATATTATAATGCATATCTATCAGATGAGATAGATATCTAACATGTATAAAAATATGTTTTCATCGGCAGGACCATATGGACGTCTTCACACGGATCCCCAATTTGGTTTAAAAGTCGCAGATTCCAGCAAAATATAATAAAAACGCATCCATATTAGTGTGGATCCAAATACGCTTACAAAAAAGTTTTACAGAAAATTTCCAATAACCTTGCCTGACATATTGGTTTGTATTGTAAAGGTCATGTGCAGGTACAAAAATTAACATTTGAGTACAACATATTATATATAGTCTATCGTTAAAAAGCAGAAACTCAATTCTCTTCGGTGGATAGTAAGCCACCTGTAACCTTTTTTTCTACATTAGCTCCACACAGGAGGCCATAAGAAAAAAACATCTCAAGTCATCTTTGAGGATATTGCTATGAGGGTCTTTTCAGGGAAAAGGAAGGAGAGGAAGTTCTGGGAAGGAAAAATAATCTGGGAGCCATTGGAGGTTATCCACCACTTACCCGCCCTGTTATAAGTAACAGGTGGTTACTCTTTGAAGGCTCTCGCAAGATTCTAATTTTTTTTGTTAAACGAAGCTACATTTATTTATTTTGAACGAATCTAGACCTCCAGTGTCCATGCATACGTTGTTAGAAAGCAGTATGCAAGTGCTCAACAGGAAAAAATCAAAATACAACCAATCAGGGTAGTAATACAAGCAAAAATAATAGTTAAAGCAAAGTACATAATTAATAATCTGGAGGCCATTGTGTCCAGGCGTGAGGGACGTACGAGTCCATGGGTCTAGATTGTAGATAGAACACCTGAAAGGTCCATCAACCAGTCTCTCCCGACCCAGCCCGCCATGCAATAGGTGAGCAAATGCATCCACCGCCAAGACCTAGACAAAACTCATCCCATGAACGTGCTTATCAACTCGAACGTTTAACAAGTCATCAAAAGTAAATGTGTTCCCAGGTCGGCGGTACACATATCCGCCTCCCAAATGAGCACTTAAAGCTTTTATATTTATAGTTCCACAAGATGTAATTTTTTTATGTAAAACAATCTTTTGGTTATAGAGAAAATCGAAAAAACATATTTTTATCACTAATCGAGAAAACTAAATTGCAAACAAACAATATTAGTTATCGTCCATGTGGTTTTTGTAACTAATATTTTATCTGCTTGTTTGTTGAGTGTTTAATTAGCATCATAGGTAAGTGAGGTCATCCAGAAATTGCAGGAGCAGTGACCCTTCACGCTACGCACTCACAGACCTGTGGCGTATAACTTCTCAAACTTTTTTGTCCTGTGGCCCCTTTTTGAGTAATTTATTTCGTAACCACCATCGAAAATAATTAAGTGGCAATGGATTGATGCTCGTTTTCATATTATATTAAGTCATTAAAAGTGATGGAAAAAACTTGGTAAAATTGTACTTTTAACTGTCTTTTAACCACTGGAGCGCTTTTTGCCACAAAATGGCACCATTTAAAATACCTCGGATTGCTTTGCTGCCAGTTTTAGACAAATTTTCCCTAGATGCAATAATTTTTTTTCAATTTTTCATATTAAAATTCGGAAGTATGATATATTTAATGTCGGCGGAAAATTTTGAAAATGGTCACCAAAAATCACGAGCAATCGGAGGAAAAAGTTAAAAATCGCGCTGCCACTCGAGTGGTTAAAGGAGGTGTGGAAATACCACTTTGTTGAGTTGTCATGGATCCGAAACACCTACATACCTAGAGTAACATTTATATAAAATTCCTGCCACCTCGGAACAGGCTCAGCCTAGTGAGGTGGTGAATACCAAAAAACAAAAACAAAAAATATGTATTATATTTCAAACTGTAAAAAAAAAACAAAATGTATTGGTACGTATCTTGGTTAATAAATAATTTAAATATATATAAAAGGGGCCATTCATTTATTACGCAAGACGAATTTTGCTAGTTTTCGACCCCCTCCCCTCCTAATATAAGAAAAAATAAGAATAGGCCGACCCCCTTACCCCTGTTTAATATTTATTACGTGAGAATCTAAAGGAAAAAATGAATACACGTTTGGTTTGTTTTAATGTTTATTTTTCAAAGTAACAATTTTTATAAATGTTTATTTGTACAAATTAATGTTGTCATATATTTGGTTTATTATTGTGTAATTTCTACTATTTAAGAAATTTTGAAAATTATAGTACTTTATTAAAATTAAATAGTCATAAATACATTGGGAATTAATATGTCAAATATTAGTTTATAAATGTGTAAATTCTAATTATGCAATTGTAAATGTTCTCTAAAATGGCCTGGAAAGAATCTCCTACTTGTGATCTCGCTAAGATACCATTCATTCACTCTGAATGCAATTATTAATGTTCTCCAAAACGACATTGAAAAAAAATCATATCTTTGCGATTCTTTCAAAGACATAAAGAAACCACCCCTTCGTTCAAAATACAATTATTAATGTTCTCAAAAGTTGTCTTGACAGAAGCAAATTCCTGTGATATCTTGAACGAAACCATTCCTTTGTTAAGAATATTATGAACTAAATATACAATTTGGCTGTCCTGAAACGGATATACTTCCCAGTTGGACAGAAAAAGTATCATTTTGTAATGTTTTGTAATATATATGCACATATAAATAAATAAATAAAATAAACTTACAAAGACACTACTAATTTTAAGTTTGCGCATTTTTGTGATCTTACGTAAGAACTATCGAGACTCCCTCCCACCCCCTTGTACGAAAAAATAAGACATGGTCGACCCCCCTCCCGCCCTAAATCCTCTTACGTAATAAATGAATGGCCCCAAAGTGAAATGATTAGGTAGTTGGATATGTATAAAGTAAAAGAACCATTGTTATCTTATTTCTATGTGAATAGGTTTCCAGATATAAGAATCTTTATTTCAGTTTCCCTATCAACATTAAATCAACTTATTCAACCGTGATTTGGCTCAGTTTGTAGCGTGGTCGACTCCTGTTAATGGTTAGGAAGGTTCAATCCTCAGTCAAACCAAAGTTTTAAAATGCAATCGAAAATAAATGCACTAATGAAAAATCTTTATTTTTCACGTGTTGATTTCCATAAAACAATAATTTTATTATAAAAAAAACTGTTTTTACATTTTGCTTTGTATAAACTTAAATGTTTTCATTTTTTCTCTTTCATAAATCTAAATTTTCAAATTATGTTTAAGTAACGCAGGCTGAAATTTTAAATAACAACCCCACCCAACTTTGAGCAGAAGAAAGCCCGTGCAACGTCGGGTACTACAGCTAGTTATAATAATAATTATAATCCATGGGAAGGTTGATGGAAAACGAAGCGTAGAAACATGACTGGTACGAGTGCAGTTCCGCAGTTTGTTCCGGGAAAAGCGAAGTTAGCCCTGGTAGCGTCGATAGGAGAGGGCTAGAAGAATACGAATAAAAATATTTTTATAAATATTTTAAAATATTCGAAACGATCGAGTTTCCAACAAGAGAGATGAGTTATTTGTTACAACTTTTTATCATAACTGGGGTTTCTAAATATTCGCATATTTCAGAACACCTTCGTAACCTTCACTGGCTCAAGTGCCCTGAGAGAATCCAGTACAAATTGTGCTGGATGGTTTTTAAAACAATCTACGAAATGGCCCCACCTAACATCTCCGAATTATGCGTCCCGGAAAATACCGGTCCGAGACAATTAACCCTTAGATCAGCAACTTCATCTGCTAAAGGCAGACTAATAGAACCTAAACGAAAGCCAAATACTATGTTTGGAGATCGTGCTTTCGGAGTATCTGGGCCTAAGGCTTGGAATAGACTCCCCCCGGAATTAAGATGCATAACAAGCCCAACAGAGTTTAGGTCCAAACTAAAAACCTTCCTTTTTGGGCTCTCATACCCGTAATTTAAATATACCTATTTGAGAGTATCATACTTGCATTGTCTATGATATGTCTTAATCACACTTTTCTTACTGAATTAAAATTACTCGATTCCTTACACATCAATCTGTCTCTTGACGAATCACATTTAGAAAGATCAAATCCTTATAGGTACTACTGCACCACCCACCTTTACATGTTGCTTTTACTTTCCAAAATACACTCGTCAAAGAATACATTACATATTAATATTAAAATATTTTTCAGGATTAAATAACATGTGTTCACAATAATGTCCTCTGCGTGCGAACTCTATCTAAATTTCTTTAAATGGACAATATACAGTGTTAATTTCAAGCGACCTTTCAGGTAAGTATGGTCCTGTTTTCATTAAATTTTAGGCAGCATCGCGTTCGTTGGTCAAAATATTGTACACATATTTTCGTATCGGTGATCAATGAACCGATGTATGCAATTTTTAGCCATAAGTTGTTTATAATTGTTTGCCTAGCTTGTAGTTTTTTAGATTTTAGAAACGTATTATAAGTTTGTACAGCGCCCTTGAGGTGATTTTTCCCAAAAACGGCGCTATATAAATCATCCAAATATTATTATTATTATTATTATTAACTTTTTGCGGAAAATACCAACAGTGTAATGGATTTGATCACATTCGGTGCATTAAATATTTTGAACTGGACCCATTTGAGAAACACTGCAGCAGTGGATAGCTAAGGTAGTTTTTTAGTTTGTGACTTCCGGGAAATTTTTCAAGCTCTTCTGTGGCTCCCATCAAATTTTCGACTACTGCAAGGAAGACTGCAGTAACTCATAAATTGGGGTTTTGTCATAAATATTTATCTACCTCCAAAGCAGATAGCCATAACTTTAACTGTTATCAATCCGAAAATAACACCATTTGGAAATAGTTGCATGTCACAAAATATATTTTTTTCATGAACTAAAGAAGTAAGTTGAGTTACTTCTCTTTTCTTAGGATTTTGGAAGTAAAACTTCTTTACGAAATCTTGACTTGGGGAGTGAGCTGGTGAATGCGTGACGAGAGAGTTGGGAGATATAAGTTAGTGAAGATAGAAAGAGAGAGAGTTACGTTTCGTATATTACTGTAGGAGCAAGAGAGAGAGGTGCGAGCACACATTTTATTTCTATATTTCTCTCATAGCCAGTTACGTTTCGTATATCTAAGATACAGTGGAGGCCTATTGTCTGTATCTGTAGGAGCAAGAGAGAGCAGTGCGCGCGCACATTTTCTTTCTCTCTTCCTATCATATAGATAGAGCTAAAGAAGTTTTACTTCAGTCGTGTGGTCTAAAGCACACTCTTTTTTTTGTCTATCAGCTTTAAATCCTCAGGCTTCGACCATATCTTGTCAATAATGTATCCACTTTGCGAAAATAAAATGCAAATAAATGGAATATTTACGCTTTCAAATTTTATAAATCGAAATAAACATATCCTTTTATAATTTAACTAGCGAGTTCCCGGCACGCGTTGCAATGCAACTAATAAAAAAATTGTTTCTCCCTGCGTGTCTTTTCTCATTCGTCCTGTCTCCGTTCCGCCTCTTCTTCCCTTTCCCATGTCCGCTTCCCTTCACTCCTTCATACACTCATACTTTATTAGACAAATGTATTGTAAACGGTTTTTTAACCTAACTTTTTTGTCATTCCATGAAAAAATAATTTGTAAAAAATTCGTTTTCACTTTGATGCATATTACTTATTCTGTTGTTAAAAATTACAATTGAATAAAAAGCGTGGTTTTCTCTTTCTAACAACGTTTACATCGTATTTTTACTATGATAGATAGTAAGTGAGACACAACGATTTCTATGACACCTGTATGAGTTGTTCAAATTAAAGGTAAAATTGTTTTCCTGCAAAATGACAAAATACGAGTTATTTTTTTTTTCAGGTTCTCCATAAAACAGATATACACCAAATTATTACGGAGAAGATTACAAAATTTAAGAGGAAAAAAAAGTCCAAGGGGACAGTTTCACTATGTTGAGACGTATGTCAAAAGATAGTTACTGAACTCTCTATAGGTAACATTGAAGATGTCAATGCTCAATGCAGAATCGTTAAGCAGTTGAATTGCTCTGTTTAATGGGGCATTCTGAAAGGAAGAAGTTCTCGCTTTCGGAGCATAAAAAAGTGCGTGGGATCTCCCACGAGTATACGCTTTAGGGACATATAGGTTAATCTCCTTCAACATAGGTGGATTCAGTACAGTACCGGAGATCAGCTTAAAAAAATGTTTCCCCAAAAATATTTTTCGGCGGGCTTCTAAGGTATTAAGATCGAGCATTCCTGATAAGAACAACGATGGATACAGGAATGGGTAGAACCTATGCATATTCCCTCATTTACATGTAACGCATAAACCCTTTTTGTACTCTTTCTATTTCTAGGATATGGTTTTGTTCAGAGGGGGCCCAAATAATGGAGCTGTATTCCAGGATGCTGCGGACAAGTGCTTCATATGTTCTTCGTATTGCAATTCCATTAGTAAATGTTACTGCAGTCTTCCTTCAAACAGTCGATAATGTTCTTAAAAAATATCGCGTTTGAGAAACCCTGATCCAGCGGATAAAGTACCTAGTATTTTCTGAAAACGTGGTCATTTATACCGCCAGCTGTTCTGATTGTAAACATTATTATTGCACAAAATGCGTAACTTTATCGCACTGTCCAAAGTGCACAGCCCACACAAAGTAGATAACGATTTTGTGGTGAAATAATAATTTGTTATTGTTGTAACTTTTATATTGATGCGTAATTTAAAACTTTAAAAGTATTTTATTGCAATGTTATGTAAAATGCATTATGTGGAAA